>BRKX01000015.1:10662500-11862500 GCA_026008535.1 Perilla frutescens
CAATGTATATTTGATTCACGCGTGTATTTTTCAATTTAGGATTTTAGCATTGTCATTCCCTATTTTAGCACTGTCATGATTTATTTTAGCACGCGTCTTCCATCTCCAGCTATAAAACACAACATTCCATAATCAGATGGAGGGTCAATCCTAATTTATAGCAAACAAGTGAATAAGGGCGTATAACCTCATCCGGGGTCTGCTCTGCTCGGAGGCGACGGCCATCAAACAGAAATGCAATAGAATTGAACTCCACTGATTGACGGTAACAATAAGCATTCATCAGCTTCTTCAATTGTGTGTTTCTCTTAATCCGAAAGAAAACCTCATTTCCCTCCTACAACGACATGAAAATGTTTCAAAATACTTAGCACACTCACCACAAGGTAAAAATGTAACTAAACAATCAATAGCCAATGATCCTCATACACAACTCTGCAGTATATTTTTTCAAGAATTCTAATGGAAGCTCCTACTTCAATCCACAACGTACAATAGGGAATAGGCAATGGAAAACTAACAACTCAAAGCAAATAAGTGATAAATAAATATCTAGAGCATAACAACTAGTTCTTTCCCGTTAAAAGGAAGAGACAAACAAAATTTTCCCATTACATATCTATTTAATTCAACATTAAAATACTCACCTACATACATTCAGCAATTAGTAACAGTACCATAGTTTAAACTGCAAAGCTCCTCAGTCACAATACGATACACGTAGACATTCTCAACTAAGACGTAGCATACCGCAAAACAAAATCAAAAAATGAATTTTGCAGTGATAATTTTAGCACTGTCATGGCCTTTTTTAGCACTGTCATGACCTTTTTTAGCATTGTCATGACTTATCTTAGCATGGCTCTTTCAGGATTTTAGCACTGTCTTTTTCTATTTTAGCACTGTCATGACTTATTTTAGCACTAACATGACCCGTGTTTAGCATGATAATTGTTTAGCATTACAATAAAATAATATCATCGGCATTTTTTTTATGTTTCATGATCTTCCATTTTTAGCATTGTAGTTTATAGTTTAGCATTGTAGATGTGATTCACGCGTATATTTTTCAATTTAGGGTTTTAGCATTGTCATTCCCTATTTTAGCACTGTCATGACTTATTTTAGTACTAACATGACCCTTGTTTAGCATGACAATTGTTTAGCATTACAATAAAAAAATATCATCGGCATCTTTTCATGCTTCATGATCTTCCATTTTTAGCACTATAGTTTAGAGTTTAGCATTATGTGATTCACGCGTATATTTTTCAATTTAGGATTTTAGCATTGTCATTCTCTATTTTAGCACTGTCATGACTTATTTTAGCACTGTCATTACTTATTTTAACACTAACATGACCCTTGTTTAGCATGTCAATTGTTTAGCATTACAATAAAAAAATATCATCGACATCTTTTTATGCTTCATGATCTTCCATTTTTAGCACTGTAATTTAGAATTTAGCATTGTATATGTGATTCACGCGTATATTTTTTAATTTAGGATTTTAGCATTGTCATTCCCTATTTTAGCACTGTCATGACTTATTTTAGCACTATTTTTGTCGAGGTCATTTAGCAAAAGTAGTAAATCATTAATATAATGTTGTACCAAGAAAAAATAGTTATATATAAATTGAGCCCCAAGACTATATTCATCTATTAGCATAATGCAATTATCAAATTTCTCAATGTTATAATTATCAAATACTAATTATAAATTATAATTATTCTCTATGGTTTACCTCATCAATTACGTAGAATCGAAGAAAATAAATTAAAACATTGATCTGACAATGATGTGTAATAATTGAGTAAAGTAAATTCAGTTCTTAAGCAGCCACTTTCTTAGCTAATTCCCCTGCAGCTAACAATTGAGCTAGTGTACTTCTCCCTTGAAATTCATTATATAAGATTAATGGCGGAAGCAGTGTCTCCGTAACTCTGAAAACGATCGGAGATTTGATGTTAGAAGAAGGCAAGTTCTTATTCGGTGTGGCCGTGTGGGAGAAGTGAAGGCGCTGCAAACCGAGCTGAAAGAGGCGAAGTGTATTCTCAAAGATGCTGCCACAAAGCAGCACAGAAGCGAGAGCGTGCGCAATTAGGTGGTGGAGATGACATATCTCTCATACAAAGCTGAAGACGCCATCGTAGCATACGCCGTTCGAAGCTCTTCCGATGGCCGGAGACGACTCCTCAGCCGATGCTACTCACACAACCAGCTAGCCTCTGAGATTTCCAATATCATCTCCGACCTCGCAAGAGTCACGAATAGCATGCAAGAATACGACATGAGGTGCATCATTGATGGTGATTGAAAACAAATTACAGACCGAGAATAGATTCATTCTAAATATAACATAATTCCTGAATTATTAAAATACCCTTGCTTCATTAAAAAGTCTAAAATATTACAATAATGCCACCACTTTTTTTTTTTTAATTTTGGAACAGATCTTGACCGTCCAAATTAGATCAATCTGTGGCTGAGATTGGTTCTCGGTTCTTACATGGGGGTGTGGTTCTCACATGATCCCATCTCTCTCTCTCTCTCTCTCTCTATATATATATATATATATTGGTTGGGTTGGTTTTAACCAAAATATTTTTACTTAAATCGAAGCCGAGCCAAACTATATTTTTGTTTTAATATTCAAAACCAAACCAAAACTAAAGAAAAAATGACCAAACCAACCTAACTAAATAGTTTGATTTGGTTCGGTTTTTGGTTTTCATTTAATTTTGCACACCGCTACTTATATCCAAAAATCACTTATGCAATTTCAATATTTTTTATACTTCACTTTTGTAAAAATTATTTATTTGTATTTATAAATAATTTATATTATTCAAACCTAAAATGCATAAAATAATCTTCGTGCATCGCATGGGAGAAATACTAATTTGTTATCTCAAATTTGACTAGTTCAAACTGTTTACACTAAATTAAATCAGTGAAATAAAAAATCACACGGACACACTAATAATAGTAAAATGAAACATAATAATAAATTAATATGTAATTAGGTTAAGATCTCATAACTGACCAGATAAGTCTCTAATTTATTAGGCCAGATGATGTTATGATCGATTAACAAGATTAATGTGCTATAGTCAAATAAATCTCAACATATACTTTGGGGCAGGATATTCAAGAATTGGTCAAATAAATAATTTACCCTTTAAATTACGAAATATAAAAATTGAAACTTAAAAAATGGTTTAAATGAAGTGAGTTCTTAAATATTGGGCCTTGTCATAAAAAGTGGCCCAAAATTTCTCAAAAACCACAAGAATGAAGCAACTTACCCACATCAAACCGTTTGCAAAGAATTTCGTATCAATTTTCTTCTTCTTCTTCTTCTTCTTCTTCTTCTTCTTCTTCCTCCTTTCTCCATCAATGCCCCAAAAGTATTTTTTTTTATGGATATGCCATGATCTTCATTGTCATCGCTAATGTCTATGTGGTTGCGCTTGTGGGTGAGGCTGCCGCTGGCATTACTGTATCCTTCTACGAATATCTGTATTTTGCAGCAGCAAAAGTAATATATATTTGGGATTCAATTCATAATAATTTATACCGCATAAAAATCTGTTATTAATGAACTTGTTAGTAGTTCATGAAAATCTTTGGAATTGATTTGTGGCTGTAATTATGAGAGCAATTTTTGTGTCATTATAATTGTGAAATAGAATGGGCAGCTTGAGCATGCTTAATAATTGTAAAAAAAGTAAATTAAACAATTTATTAAGTATATAATCAAATTTATTGAATTAAACTATATATATATATATATATATAGATGTGAAAATTTATGTATAAATTACAACATTTATTAAAAAATCGTTATTTAATTGAAATGAATCATTCTAAAAATAGATATTAAATAAAGATAAGAAAAAGGTGGAGAGAGAGTAATAGAGGTGAAGAGGATAGAGAGAGAGTGGGATTCCGTGGCCCCTAGAAACATGTGAAATCCCATCAGTTCAGTTTCAAACTTCTTTATTTCTATCTTTTTTTTTTTGTTTCTGTTTTTTTCTTTTGTAGTGCACCACGCCCCCACCGCGACCCGACACCTCGCCAGCCCCCTCGGCCCTCTGAAATTTCTGACAGAGTCCTCTCGGTATGCGAGTGATGTCCGCCCCCTCTCCCGGAAATTCTATGACTGGTGGAGGAAAGGTGAATTCCATCATACAACCTCATACCCTATAAATTCTTCATCCAGATGTGTGAGATTTGTTCTCTAATTTTTGGAAGTAAATTTAATTATAAAATTAAATATTTATTTAATTATAAATTAAATTATGGTTAATTTTTAAGGTGTTTCTTAATATACCATTAATTTTTCATTATACACTGTTATTAAAATTAATTCAAAAATAATTAATTATTAAATTATTTAAATACCCTCTTGTTTATATTTTTTCTTTTATTTTTTTATATTTTCTCTTCCCTATTCTTCGTCTACTTCCGACAATGGTACCGGTTCTTCATCCATCATCCAGCCACCTCCATATAGGGATGTCAATTGAGTTCGAAATCGATGGGTTGGTCCGAATAGATTGAAAAAAATACAGGGTTAGGATCGAAAGTTTTCAGCACGAAAAAATTAACTGAACGGGTTGGCAAGCCAATCGGGCTGGCCCAGTTGGTCCGCGGGTTGGCCCGTCGGGCTGGACCTGGCAGCCTTCAGTGTTTCAATCATAATTTTTTCTAAAAAAATCCGATTCACGAACGGTCAGGGGCATTAGAAAGCTAACTTAATTATCTTTCCATACATATATTATGCATCAGATTCCAAATATGCTAAAATTTATGAATTTTCAAAGTTATAATCAATAGTAAATGAATCACATTCAATGATGCAATTTTCGTTAAATGTTATATTTTCATTTACGACGTACATTCATGAATTTATCAATGTTATAAAGACTATAAATAATTAGTATGATGTATAAAATATATATTAAAATATTTGATCAATTGTTATTGGAGTTTGATGATACATTTTGTTTATTCGTTTGTTACTTCTTGAATGTCGAGACTCTTCTCTTTAATTTATTTTATTATTTCATTTTTGAGAAAATTATCTTTCATCTCATTATCACTCTATTATTAGCTATCATTGAAATTATAAAGTATTAAAATTATATTATTTATCACGTTTTCAATTATTAAAGGGATATTATCAGATTTTAGCCCGACCTTTCAAGTAATTCACAAAAATGTCATGAACTTTTATAAATAACAATTTAATACCTGACCTTTTGAATATATAACAAATCTAGCCTGAATGTTTATTATGAATATACAATAAATCTAGCCTGAATATACAACAATTTAATACCTGACCTTTTGAATATACAACAAATATACTTGTGCCACGTCAATTTATCAAATAACATTATATTTCACTCCAGACCGTATGTAAAAAGATATACGTTGGGGATTAATTTAATTCCAGGTTAGATTTGTTATAAATTCAAAAGGTCAGGTACTAAATTGTTATTTATAAAAGTTCAGGACATTTTTGTGAATTACTTGAAAGGTCGGGCTAAAATCTGATAATACCTCATTATTAAATCATATATACATTCTAATATTATCGTTTGTTTATGAGAAATAATATGGATATATACGTAATTATATAGTTGAATTGAAGCATCAAATCTCGTTAAATTTGTAAAAATAATGTAAATTCCAATATTTAGATCGATGATTCAACATAGTTATTGTGATGTAATTTGAAATCATTATTTTTAAAGAATAAACAAAGATTGAACATTATTATCATGAAATGTACATTTGATTTTTTCTAGATTACTCTAATGTTCTTAGTGTGTGATGTTAAACCCTTTTATTTTATTTTCTCATATCTTTTTTGACTTACTAGCTATTATCTATCATGTTTTAAATTATTTAATTGTATAATATTATAATGTTGTTATTTATTTTGATAAATGTTGAAGACTTTGAAAATGAAATCGAACATGAAGTTGAAGGAGATTCAAATATTATCACTAAAGTAGTAGAAGATTGTAATTCAAATTAGATCGAATATTGAACTATATTTAAATATATGATTTATAGTTTGAAATTGTTATTTTTAGAAGAACAAATTATGATTGAAGATTTTTATTATTTGTCATTTCATGTAGTGTTGATTTTTTATGCACTTTGATGTTAATGAAATTTTCTAATCATCATATTTTTCATGTTATCTTATTTTTTTCACGTGTTTATTTATTTCAAGAATAACAGACGGTGATCATTTTTTAGAGTTATCAAAATATAATTTATGTGTGAATAAAATTCGTCAACATGCCCGTCCGACGGGCTAGCCCGAAAATCGAAGAGTTAGGGTTAGGGCAAAAAATTTACAACCTGAAGAAAATTTTGACCGAATAAGCCCGAAACTGAGTAGGGTTGGCCCGAAACTGAACGGGTTGGCCCGATTGACATCCTTACCCCCATAGCTCCAAAAAGATTTAAGAAAATTGTTTGTTCACCGAAAACCCACAAAAATCTAAACTCAAACGTTTATTTGACCTCGCACAACTCCATTCATCAGACACGACCATCCCCTTCCTCCCTCAATTTTAAAAACACTTATAAAACTCCATTTCTAAACACAAATTAAAGAAATTTTCATTGGGCCATCATCATCTTTTGTTGCCACCACTGAAGAAAATGCATCGATAAGTGTAGTTTGAAAACTTTTCACGGGAGACAGATTTTGAACATTTTGTTTCTCACATGGGATCGTGGTGAGAAAAAAATCTGATTTGATTAAACAAATTCGAACATGGAATTATGGTTCGAAAATATTTTTTCGAAGCTCTTAATCATTTTCGAAAAAAAAATTCGAACAAGAGTCCTTCATAATTAAATTTCAGTTCTCATTGACGGTGGATTGCAACGGAGCGGAGAAAAGCGATGACAGCAAATTTCTCATTCGGGAGAGAGGGAGAAGGCAACGACGCGCAAGGGGTTTCTCATTTGGGGAGAGAGGGGAAGACACGAGGCAGCAGACTTGTAACAGGAGAAGACATGACGCAGAAACGCCATTGATGACCATTTTATGATTTTTTTTGTTCTTTTTTTAATTGATTAAAATTGTTTCTTTTAATTAAAGGATAAGAATGGAAAAATGTGGTGTATAAAGAAAAAATATTGAATTTTATTTTTATTGGTGTATATAGTAAATGTGACATATAATGAAAAAATAGTAGTGCGAATAGTAACACCCTAACTTTTATTGCATAGCATGCTTTTACCGAGAACCGTGAATCTATGTAGATTTACCAATTCTTGTTAAATCACCGTCATATATTATCGACAAGAAATAACTATACACCGGCACCATATCAAATAAAATGTTTAAATTATGAAAAAATGTAAAATAATATTATTTATGATAATAAGTATTTTAAAATCATCGAAAAATATATATTTGTAAATTTATAATTTTTTTGTTATTTATATAAATATTTTCAATATTATAAGTATAAGACAAAATATCAATTCACATTAATGACATGCATGATTTTTCCAAGGCACGTGAATCTACGTAGTTTATCAAATTTTATTAGAACACTGGCAACTATTATGAGTAAGTTGCAAAATATATAACGACAACATATTGAATAAAATATTTAAATTACGAAAAAATATAAAATAATAATATTTGTTCTAATAAGTTTTTTAAAATTACTAGAAAAAAATTATTTACAAATTTATAATTTTTTGTTATTCACATAAATATTTTCAATGTGATAAGTATAAAACAAAATATAATAACTTATCATGCCTTTTTCAAGGCTCATGGATTTATAACGACAACAAATCGAATAAAATATTTAAATTACGAAAAAAATATAAAATAATAATATTTGTTCTAATAAGTTTTTTTTAATTACTAGAAAAAAATTATCTACAAATTTATAAGTTTTTGTTATTTACATAAATATTTTCAATGTGATAAGTATAAAATAAAATAAAATGACTTATCATGCTTTTTTCAAGGCTCATGGATTTATAAAGATTTATTATATCTTGTCTGATTACGGGCACATATCATCAGCAAGATGCAAAATATACACTGACAACATATCAGATAAAATGATTTTCACATTCCTTTTTTCATAAATAAAAAATCTGATTAACCACTTATATAAAAGCATTATTTCTAAAAAATATTTAATTATTTTTCAAATCCATTTTGCCCATTGTAATGAAAAAAATAAGTAAATAAAATATTATTATTTCGAAAACACAAGAATCTCAAATATATGAAAACTTATGTATATTTAATGTGACTCTCAACTTCCATGAACATAGCAATGCATACATTTTGGTTGTCGGTAACTTTTCCGGCCAAACAACCATCGTCCGATGATCTGTCTGTATTGCGCCGATCCCATGTAGGGTCATTAATATTTTTTTACGGATACCAACATTTATTTCACATATACCAATGCCTTTTTACATATACCAAGAGTATCATTAATAAAAATTTGCCACTTTCTGCAAAATTGGTTATTATAACCATGTTTAATCCATTATTTAAAGAAAATAAAAAAGAAAATAGGAGACACATGTCACCCATTCGGAAGTTATTTGTAGTGCATGAGTTTGTATAGTAAAATCTACTGTGGAAGAACACACTATATGCGCACGGGTCATAGAATTTACCTCTCTATATTATCAATTTATTATCACACACTATATACTCTGGTAAATTTATTATTAAAACATTTATATGATTTTTCAGAGTTGTTAACTTATTGTTGTACACAGAATATAATAATTTGTACATCTACCACGTACCACTTTTGTTATTTCGTTAGAGTTAATTTAACAAAAAATTATCACTTTTCAACTAATTTTAAATTTAAATTTGATTTTTAAAATATTATAATAATAAATCTAATCTTTTAATTTGTAACAAAATAGATAGTTCAAAAATATTTAAGTGACTAGAAAATTAACGATGCATAATAAAAATTACTTCATCCATTTCTGAATAAGTGTCAAATTCACATTTTTCACACATTTATCCTTATTTAATGCATTCAAACATATATATTTAACTCATTAATGTATTTATACAAGGATGTATTAGGTAATTCAATTAATTTATTAATTTGTGTGCATTTATCCAAAATAATATTTATATAGAAATGGGGGGAATATTATATTCGACATCCTAAAATTGAATTAATTTTGTACATATGGAAAAAATATTACAAAATTATAATTTCAATCTAAGTTACAAATTTGATCAAAATTCATGATTTTTTTAAAACTAATGCTATGCTATTATGCACATCATTTTCTTCGTAATCTATATAATAATAATAATAATAATAATAATAATAATAATAATAATAATAATAATAATAATAATAATAATAATAATAATAATAATAATAGAGTTCTGAAAAAAGTTTTTTCCTACTCATTGTAAAGGGTATTTCAGTAAATTCAATCTATGATAATCTACCACATTAATTTTTACATATTCATGATTTGCATTACCGGAATTTTAATTTTAGTGAATTATCCTTACGAAATATGATATACAAATCCGTTCAATTATGTACTAAAAACTTCCCATAATTGCATAGATTGAATCAACATATGTTTGTTTCCATATTAATCCACAAGCATGCCATATAATTATCTACTAACAACTGCAATTGACAGAATAATCCACGGTATTTGTGGCACGCACAATTAAGCGGAAAAAATTGTGGTTGTATATAACTCGGAAGCAACACCCTAGCAACTACAAAATAGGGATTCATAAAAAAGTGAAACGCAATTAATGGTGTAGAAGGAACATATTCGTAATTATTTCGTTACTCCAAATCGGCTTTTGAATATTTAACCAAAGTAATTGTGGTGTCGGCATCAACGGGTTTCTCGAATTGGCGATGATAATTTAATTTGTTTACGAATGTTAAGTATTTTTTCTCTAATTTCATTATATATATATATATATATACTTCCTTTGTTTTTCCATCAAATTATAATATGCATATATTGATTCTCAAGATGTACTTTGATTGTTTGATGACTCAGATGTCCTATAACTAAGACTACAAGTACTGGGAAAATTGTAAGGTTAATTTGATTTATATGATGTTGTAGCTTTGCTTATAGTAGAAAATGATGAGTTCTGGGATGATGTGAACAATAGTATTTTGCACAAGAGGTGGACTTGCGTGCAACATCGGTTATTTTCGCCTATTTCAGGCGGCCACGTGGCCCCACGCGGGCGTGCCACGTGGCACATGATACTTTTTATTGTAGTTGGAATGATGATAGTATTAATCTCAGGTTGATACATTTCTTTATCATACTTGATACTTTTCTGCTTACCACATGGTATTTTTTATTTTACCGAACTCGTGTTTTGCTTTCCTTTGCTAATTCTTGGAATGGTGATTGTTTTAGATTAATTTCAACACATACAATATAAAAACTGAAAAAAAAATCAGAATTTGAACTAAATAAACTTATATAAAATAACTAGCAGACCCCTTACTTTTTAATGATACAAATGGTACTTTTCGAATGTTTTGTAATACTTTTTAATAGGAAGGTTGGTACTCACTTTGGACAGGTTTTTTTTTATGGGTTGACTCAGTCAAAGCGGGTTGACCCGCATTGACCGGGTCAAAGCGCGGGTTGACCCGCGTTGACTGGGTCAAAAGAGGGTTTGACTGACTCATCTCATATAATGTTATTTGTATCATGATGCATGCAAGTGTATGCCTTTGCACAAATGTTTGAATAATTTTATTCCATTTTTTTTGTTATTCATTGACTTTTATTTTTAGTCAATTGGTGAAGTTATATATATACAGAACGACCCTTCATTTTATTCATAGCATAAATATTAACTATTATTATTTGACAAAAACTTGTATAAGACCGTCTAACGGGTCTCTTATGTTAGACGGGTCAAATAATACCCAATTCTCCCCAAAACCCGCCCATAATCCGCCTGTGTCAGATTTTTAGTTTTTTTTTGGGCTTCAGTCCCTGGGTTGCCAGATTTTTATTTTTATTTTTTTGGGCTGCTTCGCTGGGCTGCCAGATTTTTAAAAAAAAATTTGGGCTGCTGTTGCTGGTCTGGCTGCTGTTGCTTTTTTTGCCCCTTTTCTTCTTTCTTTCTCACAGGCCCGGTTTTTATTATTTCTCTTTCTTTTTTTTATTTTTACTTTCTTTCTTTCTCTTTTTTAAATAATTATTTTTCATCGAGCGCAGTGCACGAGCCTACGCGTTAACGTCGCGCGAGACGTCAAATAAAAAATAATAAATTAATTCAATTTAATTTTAGGTTATATATTTATTTCAAAAAAAAAAATTATCAAGAGAGTACACTATGCGAGATGTGGGATAAAAAACTAAATTTTATTTAAAAAAATTACTTCAATTCAATTTTATTGCTCACTAATTCCATTTTAGGGTATTCATTTATTTTTTGAAAAAAATATTTTTTTTCCTAGCGGTTGACTAATTATTGAGCCAAAAAAAGAAGTATCATTAATTATAAGGTAAAGTATCATTAACTATAAGTGGAATATATCATTTACCCAAGTATCATTATTTATGAGGTGAAGTATTATTAATTCACATGTGAGTATCATTATTTATAGGGTGAAGTATCATTACCTGTGAAGTAGAGTGTCATTACTAGGGAAAAAAATATCACTAATTGTAGAAGAAAGTATCACTAATTGAAGAAAAGTATCATTAATTGCAGAAGAAAGTATCACTAATTAGAAAAAGTATCACTAATTGTAGAAGAAAATATCACTAATTGAAGAAAAGTATCACTAATTGCAGAAGAAAGTATAACTAATTAGAAAGAAAAGTATCACTAATTGCAGAAGAAAGTATCATTAATTAGAAGAAAAGTGTCACTAATTGCAGAAGAAAGTATCACTAATTACAAAAGAAAGTATCACTAATTAGAAAGAAAAATATCACTTCAAACATATTACAATTCAAAAATTAAATCATTAGCTACATAAAAGAAAATGTTACAATTCAAAAATTGAACATGATAGTGAGTAGTAACTACTCATTATATTAGTGATGCTTCATTTTTTATTACTAGTGATACTTACTTCATAATTAATGATACTTCTTTGTTGTTAATTTAATAATTAATGCTTAATCATCGGTAATTTTCATTTTAATGAAAATATAACTTTTATCTGGTGAAGTATCATTAACATTGATGTGAAGTATCATTAATTATGGATGAAGTATCATTAATAAAATCATTACAAAAAAAAACACACACAATTTCTAACTCTTCGCAGTGAAGCGTGAACTAGGGTCGTAAAAAAAAAGAAATGAATTGTGTTGTGCATGTGTGCGTGTGACTGTGAAAAAGAGGAGGTGAGGGTGTGAGGGAACTGCCGACAAAAAAAAAAAAGAAAAAAAAAAGAAGAATTGTTGAGCTGTGCTCGAGAGAGGGGGTGGGGGTGGGGGCCAGGAAAAAAAGAGAGGTAAGAATTAGATCTAAAATTAAAAATTAAAAATTGAATATAAAATAAAAGAGGGAAAGGAGGGAGACCATTAAAAAAAATAAAAAAGAAAAGCAAAAAGGAAGGGACCACTTTGTGGATCAAATAATATCTGTCTAACGCAAGAGGATCCGTTAGACGGTCTCACACAAGTGTGCCCCTTATTATTTTTATCTTCTTTTGTTGTTGTTGTACAAGAACACTATAAGCACAACTTGTTATTGAAAACAATGTATTTTGAAGATCGAACAATTCGTTTGCAATTTCAGTAAAAAAGATTTACAAACGCCATTATTTATTCTTTATTTTTAAACTTTTTGTAAAAGTGTTATTGAGGTATGATCTAATGTATAGTTCACACAGAAGATTCGATCCGTTATATCATATATGTAGTATATATCTATTGTGCAAATTATATGTGTATATAAAGATGATATGTATTCTCCTATGTGCAAGTAAACGAGGGGCATATAGTCGGTGTTATTGGATAGTCTCAATTCTTAAATTTGCATCATGCATAGGTGATCTATTTTACATTTTTGTAAGATGAAGATTATCCCAATTGGGACAAGAGAGATTAGAAGTCTTATATATTTTGGTCTACATTAGAGACCTTTCAATGACAATGGTAGTCTATGATATTACCAGTAAGTGAAGACCTGACTACGAATCCCAATCCACATCTTTCCACTTAAAAGATTATTGTATCACATATTGAATATGAAATTCCATTTTAGTGACGGAATGAATATATCTATAGTGGGTTTTTTCCATTTTATGCACGCACATAGTATTTATATTTGGACTTGATTAATAAAAATGTTCTTGCTTCAAAATGTTTTATGCATGAAATTACATTATTGGAAACCGGTATCAATTAATTGTATAACTGCAAAATTTGCAGCGTGATCATATGCAAAGAAAATTTGTGTATTTTTTTTTAGAATTCAGTTACAGAAGTGTTTGTGTTATTCCTATTTATATGTTTACAGAAAGCGGGCTAATACAAAACAAGATCAACGGCTCTAAAGCTGGATCCGAGTGAAAACTAATCTACGATCCCCATTGAATTAGAATGTGGTCCTGCATGGGTTTATTTGATAGAAAGCCACATGTGCATGGCATTTTATTCCTTGCCACAAGCTGCATGCTGTTGTATGAAAGCTTCAGTTGCTGTAGTAGTCAACAGCCCCCCTCAGCTGCAATTTGGTGAAGGTCACCAAGTTGGAGCCTGGACAATAAGAAGTGAAAACGAGGGCCTATGAGCGATTTAATGAATAGATCAGCAAGCTGATGCTCAGTAGGCTTATAAGTAGGAAGAATGAAGCCCTTTCTGAATTGAGTGCGCGCGAAGTGACAGTTGAGGTCTAGATGTTTGGTCCTCTCGTGGAAGACCTGGTTTTGGGTTATTTGGATAGCCGCCTTATTATCACAATAGATGATGATGGGAAGAGCTATCTTAGTCAATAAATCAGAAAAGAGGTATAAATCCACAGGAGCTCATGAGTGGTTGCACTGAGACTCCTATACTCTGCCTCTGCGGTTGATAAGGAGACAGTGGCTTTCTTTTTACACCGCCAAGATACCAAACAATTGCCAACTGAGATGCAATAACCTGTGAGAGATTTCCTAGTATCCTTACAAGAACCCAGTCAGCATCACAATGAACTTGAAAATTAAATGAGGGAAAAGCTGTATAGTGTAGACCTAAGGAGGGGCTACCCTTAAGATATATGAGAACATGCATGGCTGAATCCCAGTGAAGCTTGGTAGGACTATTTACAAATTGGCTTAGCTGTTGGACAGCATAAGCTAAATCAGGCCGGGTGAGGTTTAAGTATATCAGCTTCCCAACAATTCTTCTATAGGCATCAGGGTGAGGAAGAGGGGCACATTCTTGAGATAAGACCACTCCAGGAGGGAGTGGGGTGAGTGCAGGTTTGCTGCCAAGCAAGCCTACTGTATTACGTAAATCAAGAACATACTTTCTCTGATATAAGTAAGCTCCTGATGAAGAGCGAGCTATTTCCATTCCTAGAAAATATTTGGCTTCACTTAGGTCCTTTATAGTGAATTGAGTATGCAAGGAAGATTTTATAACAGTAATGACATCAAGAGAAGGACCTAGCAGAAGTATGTCATCAACATAGACAAGGAGACTAACAAAGTCATTCCCATGCCCTCTAGTAAAATGATACGACCCAGAGACGAACTAGGACGATAATAACAACGTAGCGGAAGACTTTAGGATGTGAAACATGTCAACTAAAAGAAGGGAACAGTCCGACTCTAATTAACATTTAGACTAGACAACTAGAATACGTAGACAACGACATGAACTATGTAACACAAAAACAAAGGTTTAGGGGCTGGATAGGGACGTTTATGAGGGCTGGAATATTGGAGGAATTCGTGTGTGAGGCTTGGTGAAGAAGGGCTTGGAGAAGATAGGATATGATAGGAATCAAACGAACTTAAGGATAAATGGAAGAGAATGGAATCGAACTCGAACTCGTGGCTTGCAAGGTGGCGGACGTTGGTGGCTGTTTAGGAGACATCGACGGCGTGGAATGGATGATGATGTTGTGTTGAATCACAACCCGATAGCCTCCTTGAATCTCGAACGTATCTAAGGTTGAAATCTCCAAGTTGCTCTTCGATAGCGAATACCGGTTAATCCCTTAAGTGGATTAACCAATACCCTTGAATAAGACTTAGAATTGCTAGCTCCAAGAATGAATATTTTCGAGTGAAAGTATCCAAAAGACGTAATAGATTTGAGACACAATTGTATGCAAAAGCAATTTAATTCAACAATGTCTAAAGTATCAATGTGACAATGATCCCCTATTTATAAGCTATAGAGGACCGAAAATTAGGCCTATTATGACTGAAAATATAAGGATCCAAAAGTGATCCAACTAGACTAGGAAATTACCTAAACTAGAATTCTATTTAAGGTAGAAACTTCCCTTAATTAAAATTCTAGTCAAACCTATGACTTGTTGACTCCATGACCGAAAATTACACCAATTTAATTAAATAAAATCTGATCTACTATAGTCCAAAATTAAATAAAAATAATACTATAGTCAAAGTTATTTAATTCTCGGACAGACGCCTCTGGTAGATAAGACATGGTCACGCCTTATTCGCCATAATCTCCTGGATTGGTATCAAATTTAAATCTTCCAATTTTTGACCAAGTAAGCTTCAATTTTCCAAGGCTTGGTCTTAATCTTCAATTGAGAGCATTGTAATCACTTTGTGGTTGCTTTGAACAATCATCTCTTCATCGAGCTTCTTTCGCACATATCCTTGAAAGTAACCTTGAAGTTGCTTAGCTCGTAACCTTGTAATTGGACCTCGAATTTGCAACTCTGGGTTTGAACCATCAATGCTATGCACGGTCTCATCATAAAAAGACAGTTATCATTTTCAGACTGAGCAAACCCATGGGAGAACAGATGCTTACAAAATTCTTGATTCCATTCTCTAGAAGCTTGCTTTAAGCCATAGAGACTCTTCCTCAACCTGCATACTTCTCCTAGTTTGCCCTTGCTGTAGCCCTATGGCATTTTCATATAAATCTCATCAGATAGACTTCCATTTAAAAAGGCATTATTGATGTCCACCTGATGAAGGACCCAAGAATACTGAATGGAAAATGTAAAAAACAACCCGACTGTCACCAATATAGCAACATGAGAAAAAACCTCATGGTAATCAATACCAAACTCCTGATTATACCCCTTTGCAACTAACCTAGCTTTAAACCTCTCAACCGTAACATCTGCTTTCAACTTTACCTTATAGACCCACTTAGAACCAATAGCATGCTTCCCAACAGGCAATGGAACGACCTCCCAGGTGTTGTTATCTTCAAGAGCTGTCAACTCCTTATTCATGGCTTCAGTCCATTCTGTATATCTACAAGCCTTACCATAGCTTATAGGCTCTTGTAGGGACTGTACATTGAGCAGAAAAGCAGTGTAAGATGGAGAAAAGTGATATGAAAAAGTAGATGGTGTGAAACTATGAGCAGGGCCCTTATGAGGTGAGCCTGTGGTATGCCCACAAATATAATCATCAAGGTAAGAGGGAGCCTTGCAGACCCTAGTACTCCCCACTTCTCTGGTAACAGGTATAGGAGTGAGAGATATGATGGCAGGAGGAGAGACATAATCAGAGGTGGTTTCTGTTATGGAGTCAGTTGCATTGGCTGGAATGCTATCTAAACAATCTGAAGGTATGGAACTGGGATATGGGGGAGAAATAATAGCAGTAGAGTCTTCTAATACAGGGATGAGAGGATCTTCAAAAGAGTGAAAAGGTAAAGAAGGAAGCTGGGGTTGTTGAAGAGGAAATATATTGGGGCAAAACTCAACATCTCTGCCCACACAAACTTTGTGTTTGTGCAAGTCATATAAAAGATATCCCTTATGAAGTGGAACAAAACCAAGAAAAACACACTGAAAGCTTCTAGGATCAAACTTGGATTTAGAGGGTAACATGTTTGATAAGTAACCCAAACAACCAAAAGGTTGAAGAAGAGATAAATCAGGAGCTTTGTGAAAGAGAAGCTCAAAAGGAGACTGCCACTTCAGAACAGCAGAAGACAGCCTATTTAGAATCCATGTAGCATGCAGTATGGAGTATGGACAAAAAGTTGAACGCAAACGGCTTTGAAACATCAATGCTCGGGCCACCTGCAACAAATGCTTATGCTTCATCTCAACTATACCATTTTGTTGAGGGAAATAAGGGCATGATTTTTGATGAAGAATACCATGCTCTTGAAGCACAGAATGAAACTGAGCATTAATGAACTCAGTGCCATTGTCAGTTCGAATAGCCTGAATTGATGTTTGAAATTGTGTATGAATCATTCTAATAAACCCTTGAACCACACTCCATACCTGAGTCTTAGATTTGAGGAGGAAAGCCTAGGTAGCTCTGGTAGAATCCTCCACCATGGTGAGAATGTAGGGTGTCCCTGTAATATTAGCATCTTTACATGGGCCCCAAACATCCATGTGCACCAAGCTGAATGGGATCAAGCTTCTTCTATGTAACAAAGGAAAATGGCTCCTCTGTTGTTTTGCTTTATGACAAATATCATAGGATTGAAGAGCATCAAAATCAGAATCCCTGAATCCCTTCTTACAAAATTCCATATGTTGCATAGCAGTGACACCTGGATGGCCCAACATATCATGGAAATCTGTAAGAGTAGAGCTGTGGTGAGCAGAGTTTGCAGAGACTGAACTAGGAAGATCTTGTGGAAAGATGTATAAAGATCCTTTTAGTTTGCATATTCCCAGAATAGTATCTATTTGTCTCCTTTGGATCATGTAGTAAGAAGACAGAAATTACAATTTCCCATCAATCTCCTTAGTCAGCTGCCCAACAGATAGCAGATTATGAGTGAAATCTGGGGCAAACAAGACATTGTTTAATGTAATCTCCTTATTCAGTTGAGCTTGTCCTATAAGAAAAGTCCACAAGCTGCTACCATCTAGTAGGTAAATCTGCAGAGGGTTTTTCAACCTTTTAATATTGGATAGCAGCCCTATGTTGCAGCACATATGTGTACTGGCCCCTGAGTCAATAATCCAATCATACTTATGAATATCTGTAGCCACTCCAAAAGCAAAATGCCTAGTGAAATCAACAGGGCTGGACCTAAGATCCAATTCAGCCATATTTGCTGTGTTTAAAACTCCTTCAGGATGAGGATTTTGTGATTTATATCCTTGAGGAAGATAGTTGGCTAAATGCTTGACCAATTCTACCTGAATGAATTTACTCATATGACTCAAAGTATAATCATAGGAATCAGGCTTCTTTCCTGTCTTAGGAATGTCAGCTGCTGTGTCATATTTTCCCCTTTGCAGATTCAATCGATTCATGGTACCATATCATTGTGAGGCTAGGGTTTGGAGTTTCCATCCTATCTGTTCGTGTAACTTGATACTCCTGGGAAAACATTATCATCGTCGTTGTTGTGTCGGTGAGGATCACATCAAGTGGTATCAAAGCTTCAGCTTTGTATCAGGTTCCATCTATCCATATTTTAAATTTTATCTGATTTAATTTTTGTTCTCTCGCAATTTTTTTTTAAAAAATAAAGAGTCGAAATTCAGCACAAAAAAGATGTTGAACAGTAAAAAAAAACAAAAAAAAAGTAAAAAGGCAGAAAAATTTTAGTGTTTTCATTACGTCTGGTATTATTATTTGGGTTGTTGGAGACGTGTTTATAGCCTGGGGAGAAGTCGTAAAATTTTTTGAGAATTTTCAAAATTTTCAGTAAAATTTTTGGCACACATTTTAGTGAATTTGTGAGTTGGTCTTTTGGATTTCATTATGGTACTTATGTTTCTCGTATTTTCTTTGGAGAGGAATTGAACGATAAAAGGCAAGAGTGAGTGAGATCAATAGAGTGAAAAGAGCCGATTGTGTGATACACGAGAGTAAACACGTGAGGTTGAGAGCTAGAAATTTGTTAGGATTTCTTTGTTTTGTTGTTACATTTAATATTTCGTGTCACTGTTTAGTTTTATTAAACTGTTTTGTTGATTGAGCTTTTTTTTAAAAAAGGAATAGACAAAAAAATCGTTAAAAAAAAGAAGAGAAGAGTCGATAAAAAAATCGACATGTCTAAAAAAAGTGCAGGTACTAAAGACAAAGCTAATGGATCGGGTGATGAGATGATCAATACATTCGACCCGAAAAATGCAATGGAGGCCATTCAGCAACATCTAATGAAGTTGTTAAAAATTGAGATGGTGTAACGCCCCGGTCCCGAAAAGAATAATAAATGAAGGACGGGGGTGTCACTTAAAAAAAGAATAGGATTTGGAATAATTATTAATTAAATAAAATAATTGTTGGAAACAAGAATAGGTTACATTCCCCAGAAATTTGGGCAGCATAACCTCTATAACTAGAACAAGTCCCCGTTTTATAACGGCTTATAAGAGTACAATTGGTACGGCACAGAAACCAACAAGTCCGTACATGGGTAGAACAAGGTGATAAACAGATACCAACAATTAAAGATCTATTTATCTTAAGACTAGTCCTATCCAAAGGACAAAAGCAGAATAACAGATAAGACCAATTCATAGGTCGACTGGAATTAAACAGATACCAACATGAAATCAGGTATGACCTTTTTAATAGGTCGAAATCAATAGAGGGATAATTGGTATGGCAAAAGGACGGGGTTTCCTCCCCTCAAGACTTTATTTAATAAATAGACATCATATATTCATAGCATATTAGACATGCTATCATCAAGTATCATGTATCAAATACCAAGACTAAATACTAGATATCAGAGTATTCAGCAGAAACATAGCGAAAGCAAATAATATAACCAGATAGAGCAGCAATTAGGAAGCTCAGACAACCCCACCAACAGCACATCACCGGCCTCAGCATCTCAACCTGAAAATATTTTGAAAAGAGTTGGGTGTGAGTACTAATGCACTCAGTGGGTAATTTTGAACTCAATTTGCAAATAAGAAATATCCAAAATAATACACAGCACACAGGAAGCAAAACGCGAAAGCCCTTCCAATATCTGCAAACCTTTGTCTTCTTCTTTGGGATCCCTTTTGCTCAGTCTATCATCTACTGCACTATATAGCATGCCGCTGGTAGGAAAAGGGAGGGGTTACCTCGCTAATCCGAGGAGAGTATACCAGGGGTTACCTAGCATTGACTCAGAGTGTGCTAGGGATCGCCTAGCAGTGACTCCTTATAGTGACATCCGGTCACAGTGTATGTGCGGGGTTACCTCACAGTGACACCTTTAGTGATAATCATCACAGCTGCAAGGGTGTACAGTCCTCTGCCTATGTTCAATAATTACTTGCACTACAAAAATCCAAGATTCTAGCACAAGCCTATCTTAGCTAAGTTTAACATCGTCTCAATATATCTCATAAAACTTAGCAAATTAAATTGTAGCTTAATCATTCTTATACAACTATTCCACAAGTATGCTCAAATCCTAGTCACAATATCCCAATAATAATCCAATAATATTCTAACAGTATTTCAACAGTATCTTAATACTATCCTATTCCATAACATAACAATATTCTATAATTCCTCCTATAACAGTGACGTTAAACAGGTAGAGCATAAAACATTTATTTAGATATTTCTAAGTTATCTATCATGCTTCTAAAGAGTTATTACTCTTAAATTGTATTTATTCTTTAAAAATAAACCCACCTTGCTAACGAGCAGGCGGTGGTATGACAGCTTCCGGGTTTGCTTCCTTCCTTCCAACGGGCTCCACGGGTCCTACAATGTTGGTGCATGCCTTAGAACAACTACTATAATTTTCGGAATTTATCTACTATATTTGGAGCATTTATCTATATATATTTAATATTATTCTATTCAAAAATAGATTGCGCGACTCTAACGACCTCGTATAAACTCGACACACAAGGATGAAAATTCCAAAATAATATTCTTGATTTACTGGACTAAAAATATTTGACAGAGGTCTCTTTCCAAAATTTGCCATTTTACTCAATTAACTTCGAGATTCCACCGGGACACTTTTTAACCGTTCAAAAATTATGAAATTAATCTGGAATGATCCTACACATGCCAAGACTAGAGTTGAGAAGTTTTAGAATTTTTCGATAACACATGCTTCCGGAATAAAAATAACTGTCTACTTTTAAAAATCGAGATTCATCAAAACTCGTCGAAAAATTACGAAACTTGGCAGTTTTATAGAGAATAATTTTTCGAGCAACTGTCATGTTCAAACTTTTTCGATTCGACGAGCAAAAATGGGTGAAAACGGCGAAAAACAGATTCTGGCCGGTTTTTCATGACCCAGTCACGTTTTCCGGCGATTTCGCCAGTTTCCGGCCACCGGATGGAGACGACGTCAAACGACGAAATGTAGAGCACACTTAAATACACGACATACTAAAATTTCAGATTAAAAGGACGAGAAATGGACCGAAACGAGCTCCTGGAAGGTGGCAGCTGGCGGCGGGCGGTGACCCCAGCGGCGGCGGCGATTTTCGGCGGCGGCGCCGGCGGCCGGCGATTGGTGGCTGCCCCCTGCCGGTAGTCCCTCCTCCCCGGCTCCTTCCCGACTCGATTCGTACCTCAAAACTCCACTCAAACCTCGACTCCGCTCAAGAACACTCGATGAACACGAAGAACTCGAAGAACGCTCGACTCACTTTCTAATTAGAGTTGCTAACTCGATTTTGGGATGGAAAATAATGAAAGGGGGCTGCCCCTTTTATAGGAAAAACTTGGGGGGTCAGTTATTGCTTTTTCGGATATAAAATACTGATAAAGTTAGTTTGAACGCGATTACTTTTTCAAAAACACTATTCATAAGTTGCTTTATTGCAAGGAAAGTTCATTTGACCTCGTACACAAAAAGTAAGGACACCGGGAGATTCCTTAATTTATTTCCTATCAAGTCGACCAAAAACAGTCGGCCGATATGGTCGTTCGATACACGAACGAAGAAAGATTCCTTTTTCCGGTCATCTGGAAATCACTATTCACGACGCTCCGGACACTACCGTTTGCTCATTTGACCTCAGATTAAAAATCCGGGAACATCGGCGGATTCGTTGGCTCGTTTCCTATTGAAGAACCTTGCCGAACAATTTCTCGGGATAACGATCAGAATTTCGAAAAAGATCAAAATTAAAAACGAGTCAAAAATCACTATTCATCCTTTTTACTTTTTACCTTTTTAACCGCCGGGAACTCGATTTACCTCGGATTAAAATTCCGGGAGTACCGGCGGATTCCTCGGGTCGACCCCTTTCAACGGAATCCAATATTGACCATAACCCAAATTTTGTTTGATCGTATTTTTATGAAAACAACACCTAGAGTTGCGTCTTACATCGATTTTACTTTATTTAGCTCCAAAATAATTCTTTAGTCTTCTAATATAATTAGAAAACTTCTTTATCTGAAATTCAAAAATACGGGGTGTTACAGATGGTAACTTTGAATGAGAGGCTCGACTAAGTGGAGAACTCGATACATGATTAATCCCAACAAGTTCCTCGAGTGAACTGTTAATGGAGGCAGTGCTTCTTCTTCCACTTTTGGAACAAAGTCATCAGGATCAACTTGCTGATGAATCGTCTCTTTCACCATCAGATCGGCAATCAACTGTTCTAAGATAAAGCTGACTCTGTTAATGTAGTACATCTTTTGCGGGAAGCACAAGACGCATTTAGTTTCGTTTTCCACAATGTCTACAAATTTCTTCAGTTGTTTGAGGAGAAATAGAGACCATTCTATCCCTCTCGTCTCCCAGATGACATTGCAGATCTTATATTTGATCTCTGACATTTCATCGTGGCCTTCGCATAATCCTACCATCATCTGTGTGGCCACGACTGATAATACCTGAAATTACTTTTGGAATTTGGACGTCTGATGATTGATGCGGAAGTATTCTGCAGCAGGATTAGTTGCCCAACTGTTGAAGAAGAATCGGGCGTTTACTTCTGTTTCTTCAATTCGGTCTCCTTATTCTGGTAGACCAAATATGTTCTGAAGGACCGAAGGGGTGATCAGGATTTCAGTACCCCTTACTTCACTTGTGATCATCCAGGGGTCTTTCTCGCTGTAGGAGTTGAGAAAGAACTCTGCCACCGCCTCTGGATATACCCTCGTGGGAGCACTTTCAGTGAAAGTCCTTAGTTTCGCCAATTCAATCAGTACCAAAATCAACTCACCCATCTATGAGTAGTTGGTGAATTGTCTGCAGTTGTCTCGACTTAGTATCTTGTCATGATACAGATCCTTGCAGAAGACTGTTGAATCTTCACCGATGAATTTGAAGTTGAACTTTCTTCGATGAACATTTGAGAAAATTGAGCCATTTTAAAGAATTTGAGGGAGTTTTCTGAGGCTTTTGAATGAATGGAAAACTCTGAGTTTAGGCTCTTAGAGTGAATGCTTGAAGGCTTTGTTGGCTTTTGGGTGGGCTGAAAAAGAGGTTCGCCCAATCTATTTATAGCCTTCAATTGTGATGGTGAATCCAACGGTAACAAGAATTTGAGAGGAGCTTAATTCGAACGGTTTCAATTAATCCGTCGATTAAATCTCAAAATTTTATCCGTTGTGATTAAATGAGGAAAGATGTAGTGGGTCCAATGGTAACAATGGTGTAACACACCATTTTACCGTTCCACTAAGCAAAGTAAAATTCAAACTTATCTGTTCAAATCTCTCTCTGAGGGGTTTCCACGTGCCTTTAAGCTGATGATGTCATCAGATGTTTCTGATACATCTAGCATTCTCCAGTTGACTTGATTCGCTTCAACTGAGATATTTTTCAGTTCAGCTCTTCCTTTTTGCTAAGATGACTTCCAGCTCTCCCTTCAGTTCAGCTGCTTACTTCAGCTGACCATGAGCTACTTGAACTGATTTGTCATTCGATCAATTTTGGCCATTTTGACTTCTCAGCTTCCATGCTTCCCATCAATTTGCAAAATTTTCAGCTTGCTTTTTGCTTGAACTGATGATTTGAGCAGTTTTGTCTCCTTTTGCTGACTGAATTGATACACCTTTTAGTTCAGTTTCAGCTTCTGCTCTCTTTTCTCATCGACTGGGATTGCTCTCTGCATTCTCCCAATTTCTTGATCATCTAAATCTTCTGAAGCTAGTTCCAATAACCCCAATTGGATACATAGCTCTACGAATCTTGCCTCTGGCAATGGCTTTGTGAAGATGTCAGCTATCTGCTTCTTAGTGTTGACATATTAGATGCATATGTCCTTCTTTTCAATGTGATCTCTGATGAAGTGGTGCATGATATCAATATGCTTTGTTCTCGAATGCAGAACTGGATTATGAGAAATAGCAATGGCACTGTTGTTATCGCAGAAGATAGGTACTTCGTCAGTTTAGACCTTGTGATCCTTCAACTGCTACTTCATCCAGAGTATCTGTGCACAACAGCTTCCAACAGCTACATACTCTGCTTCAGTTGTCGATGTTGCAACTGAGTGCTGCTTCTTGCTGAACCAGGATATCAGTTTGTGACCAAGAAACTGATATGTTCCACTGGTAGTCTTCCTATCAATCTTGCATCAACTGAAGTCTGAGTCTAAATAGCCAGTTAGACTCAAGCTGTCATCTCTAGGATACCATAATCCAAAATTTATGGTTCCTCTGAGGTATTTGATGATCCTCTTTCCTGCTTTGAGATGACTCTTCTTCGGATTAGCTTAGAAGCGTGCACATAAGCCGACTAAATATGAAATATCTGGTCGACTGGCAGTTAAGTAGAGAAGCAAACCGATGATGCCTCTGTAATAAGTTTGGCTAACTGATTCTCTTTCTTCATCGAGAGTTAATTGAACTGATGTATTCATGGGGATCTTGATAGTTTTTCCCTTATCAGTTCCAAACTTCTTGACGAGCTCCTTTGTATACTTGGCTTGACTGATGAATATCCCATCTTGGAGCTGCTTTACTTGGAGTCCTAGGAAGAAGGTCATTTCTCCCATTATGCTCATCTCGAATTCGCTCTGCATCAGTTGTGTGAATCGAGTGCAGAGATCCTTACTCTTTGATCCAAATATTATGTCATCCACATAAATTGGAACCATTAAGATCTCTGATGATCACTCTATTCTGAATAAAGTGCGATCAATGACTTCTTTTTGAAACCCATTCTTGAGTAAGAATGTTGTGAGGGTTTTATACCA
Source organism: Perilla frutescens (assembly GCA_026008535.1). Lineage (NCBI taxonomy): Eukaryota > Viridiplantae > Streptophyta > Magnoliopsida > Lamiales > Lamiaceae > Perilla > Perilla frutescens. Next base: position 10,687,793 of record BRKX01000015.1, read on the forward strand.
GGCTCGGGGCACTTGCTTCAGCCTATAGAGTGCTTTCTTCAGTTTGAAGACTTGGTCTCCAATCTTGAACCCAGACGGTTACTCGATGTACACGTCCTCCTTGAGCATCCCTTGTAGAAAAGCACTTTTCACGTCCATTTGATAGACTGTGAAGTTGTTGTGAGCCGCATAGGTGAGGAACAATCTGATAGCTTCCAATATTGAAACTGGTGCAAATGTCTCATCAAAGTCGATCTCTTCACTTTGAGAGTATCCCTTGGCTACCAGTCTTGCTTTGTTCCTTGTGATAATGCCTTGTTCGTCCAGTTTGTTGTGAAAAAACCACTTGGTTCCGATGACTTTCTGGGTTTTTGGCCTATCAACAAGAAATCAAACATCATTTCTTGTGAATTGGTTTAGCTCTTCTTGCATGGCTATTATCCAATCTGCATCTTCAAGAGCTTCATTGATGTTAGTCGGTTCAGCTTGGGATATGAAGCATGAGAAGAGAGCATGCTCTGTTGAATTTCTGGTCTGAACTCGACTTCTTAGATCTCCAACAATCTTATTAGTTGGGTGGCATCTAAGCTATTTGGGTAGGCTGTCCTCAGCTGGATTTTCAGTTGGATCCGCAGTATTGACATCATCTGATATCCTTTTTTCAGTTTGCCCTTCATCTTCATCAGTTCTTCCCATTGCTTCAATTGTGGGGTTGAAGGTCTCAGCATGATCAATTTCTTTATTGGCTTGATTGCCTTCAGCTGGTCTGGTGATGGATTCATTTCCTTCATCTTCAAGTCCAACTTCAAACTCTCCTGGAACTGTGTGGTCTATGTAGTCCTGAGAGTTATTTGCTAGGTAGTTTTTGAACTAATGTATTGAGTACTTCTTTGCTCCTGTACTCATTGGCAAACTCATAAAAAACAATATGACAAGTTATTTCCACAACTAGTGTTCGTTTGTTGAACACTCTGTAAGCTTGAGCATGTGGGAAATTGTAACCAAGAAATATTCCCTCATCAGCTTTGGCACTGAAAGTCTTCAGTTGACTTTTGCCATTGTTGTGAATATAATATTTGCAGCCAAATATTTTGAAATATGAGATAGATAGCTTACGACCCTTGTATAGCTCATAAGGTGTCTTGTCATGTGTACTGACAATGGCACTTCTGTTTTTAAGTATGACATGCCGTGTTGACTGCTTTGGCCCAGTATCCTTCTGCTATGTTGGTATCCGCTATCATTGCTCGAGCTGCTTCTTTGAGAGTGCGATTTCTCCTTTCAGCTACACCATTTTGTTGTGTTCTAGCAGCTGAGTGCTTATGAGTTATTCCCAGTTCACTGAGAAATCTGATGATCTGCTGGTTGACAAATTCAGTTCCATTATCTGAACGAATTCGCTGAACTGATCTTTCTCTTTTAGTTTATAGTCTTTTGATCATCACTGATAGCTTGGAGTAGGTTTCATCCTTGCTTCTGAGAAACTCTACCCATGTGTATCTTGAGAAGTTGTTAACTACTACAAGAGTGAATCTTTTTCCTTTGGGAGTTGATGGTCTAACTGGCCCAAATAGATCCATGTGTAGCAGTTGGAGGGGAGCGGTTGTCCCTGGGGGATGACTTCTATTATTAAATGATGACTTCACTTGCTTCCCTTTCTGGCATGGTCCGCAGATGTCAGTTTTCTTGAAAATATCCTTGGGAAACCCATCCACTAGCTCCTTTTTGGCTAGATGGTTGATGGTTTTGAAGTTGAGATGATTGAGTCATCGATGCCATAGCCAGCTTGCTTCAGTTGAGCCTTTTGAAAGAAAGCAAGCTTCTCTATATCCAGTTGACTAGTCAACAACATACATGTTGCCTCTCCTTGCGCCAGTTAGGAGAATTGTTCCAGTTGATTTATCTTTGATGTCATATGAGCTTCGATTGAAATTAACTGTGTACCCATTGTATATAATTGACTAATGCTAAGCAGTTTGTGCTTCAGTCCTTTTACGTGGGAGACTCCATTAACTACCACTTTTCCTTTGACCACGAACCCTTCTCCAATGGTTCGGCTTCTGGAGTTGTCTCCGAATATAACTGATGGTCCTTTCACTTCCTTATATCTTTCTAGATCCTCTCTGTCTCCCGTCATGTGTTTTGAGCACCCACTATCTAGGTACCAAACTTCCTTGGTCCTCTTCTTTGATAGGATGCCCTTTTTCTGCAAGAGAGACGATTAGTTTTTAGGAACCCACATGATATCGGGCCCTTCTTTGCTAATCATGTGTTTGGGGATCCAGATTTGCCGAACTTTTAGCTTGACAGCAGGTAGAGAGTTTTCAGACATTGATTGTCTGATCAGTTTTACTCTCTTTTCAGCTCTCCTCCTCTGAGCTGAGTCATTTGACTTGTACATGCGACGGCAGTTAGTAGGATAGAAAACTTTGATCATAACTCTTTGATCTTGAGCTTGTCTAGCTCTTCCCTGTGGCCATTTTCCTTTGACTTTATGAGCTTTGTTGCTCTTTTTTGGTCCCGGTGTGAGTCTATCTCAGTTTAGAGGAGGGGTGAATAAACTGACTTCAAAAACATAAACTGATTACGGAATATATAAGGCCCTGACTCACTTAAGATAATTTATCTGTGCACTGATCAGTTGAGATGGAGAGCTTTGACGAGAGCTTAGCTGGTGAGCTGATTAGTTAAGACTGATAGCTTGAAGACTTAGCTTAGCTTGTCAGTGCAGCTTGTGTGCTAAAGTGTGCAGTTAAAGAACATGCAAAGCTTAAAGAAATAAGTACAACACACACAAGAGTTATAGAGGTTTGAAGCTTCCTGCTTCTACGTCCCCTCTTCCTTCTGCAGAAGGGCAATCCACTATGCAAGTGTAAAGTTTCATTATTATAATTACACAGTGAAAAAATCCTATTGGACCTGAAAACGGCACCTTTCAAACTGAGCGCGGCCTCCTTTCCAACTGTTGTTGTCCCGGAAGAATGAGCCGGTCGGTATACACCCTACCTCAGCCGGTTTTTGGGTCGATAGCTCACACTTACTAGTCCCAACTGCTTGCTAAGACTTTAGGTGCTATTGCCCATCTTTATACGATTTTAGATCTCGCTCGATCTTCAAGAAGGCAGTCTTGAATCTGTTATCAACCTGGAGTGCTCCTTTAATCTTGAGCTGAGTGGTTGATCTTTGAAGAACTGAACTAAGAAGCTTTGCTCTGCCTGGAATTCTACGTCAGCTAGCTGCTTGCTTGAGACTTGAAGCACACCTTCTCAGTTGGGACTTTTTGCACTTCAAGAGGTTTAAGCTTTAAGCTGTGGAGAGGGAGAAAGAAAATCTCGTTCTGCAAAATAGCAAGAGTTAGTTTTGTGCGTGTAAAGTCTTGCAAAAGTCCTGGCCAAAATTGTGTTCACTCTCTTTATATAGATGAGTGATCTTTTGACCATTATGACTGGTGAATCTATCAAATTCACCGGCGGCAGTTTAATGCATGTAGCCGTTTGAAGCTTTAAATGAACTAGCCGTTTGACTTTAATGACTTCTGCTCAAAGATCATCAGGATCTTTCCAAGATTTCCTTTCAAGATCTTTATTGACTGCTTGTCAGAGAGAGCAGGTATTTCGGCTATCAGTTTTGGACATTCAGCTGATGGACTCTCAGCTGTCTTGGCTTTCAGCTCTGAGATTGTCTAGTTGGCAGTTCTTCAGCTGCCTTAAGCTTCAGTTCTAGGATGGTCCAGTATAGCTGCCTTAGCAGCTTATCTTCAAAAGCTTTCAGTTCTGGACTACCAGTTGGTTGCTGGTTTGAGCTTTTCTTTCTTTGAACTGATCTTAGGCCAGTTCAGTATTGGCTCAAATCTTTTTGAGCTTTCTTCCAGCTAACTGATCTTTGATCAGTTTTAGGGTTGGCTCATTATGACTGACTGATCTTTGATCAATTCAGTTTCAATTTTTCAAGCTGGCTTTGCTCTCATCAGTCTTTTTTGGCCTTCAGCTAAGCTGATGGTTACTCATCTGTGGATGCCTACCAGTCTCCAAAGTTCTCTTCCCCCTATAGCTTTTCTTAAGCTTTGAAGAGTTGACTCTGACTGGTCTGATCGAGACATCCTCTTAAGCTGGTTGACCATGCTTCAAGACAACTGACTCTCATTTCAGCTAGACTGTTGTCTGAAGTCTTACTTGGTCATTAATCCTGATTTCCAGCTTCAAATAACCTGCAATTTTTCATAAAATCATCACATACATTTTGACATTTCATCAAAACTATCAATTGGGACTTTTCCAACAATTTTCCCAACAATTTCCCCCTTTTTGATGATGTCAAAACCAATTGGTTTGATGATGGAAAACTGCATGAGGTCATCTTTCATGAATGAACATTTGAGCTTGTACCAGTATTTGGTATCAGAGATGATATCAGACCATGTTCCTAAGAACAGCTTTAAAAACTTATAGCTTTTAAGAGCTTATAAGTTTGACATTCATGAGTATCAAAGCTTTGACATAAGTATCAGAGCTTTGAGAATTAGATAAGTATAAGATCTTTAATAAAAATAAAATTTGAGCTTAACGAGTTTTATCTTTCAGGCATCAGGGTTTTTGCTGGTAAAAGTTGCAGACTAAGTGGCCTTAAGATATTTTAATACTCGTTTGCACAGCTTGAACAAGCTTTAAATATTTCAGTTCTAAAGTAGCTCACTTCTGATTATCATGCAGATTTTGTTAATTTATCAGAGCACATAGAAAGCTTTAAGCTATTCAGAAAGACATATCAGCATGATCAGAATATATTTGTATTATTCACAAAGAGCATGTTTAGAAACTGATTGAGCAAAGAAGATGAAGAAATTTAAGGAAGTAACAGAGAGAGAATATCAAGAGCTGATATTTTTAACTTCCTTTTTCACTTGGAACTGTTCACTACTCAGTCCCTTCTTCTTTTGCTCGATTCTCCATTTTTATACTTGCAGGGAGAGATGCCTTGTATACTGTGAATTTCCCATTCTTGCTGCTGCTCCAGCTGGGCATTCTCCCAAGTCCAAAAGAAGTTTTGAGCTTGCCATTGCTCAATTTGGACTTCCCCCTCACGATTAGCTTCCTCCTGAAAGGTAGCTTCCCCCTGAAGTTGTACCTCTCTTTGGATCTCATCCCAAAGAGTTAGATCACCTTGCCAGTTTCCATCATATGCTTTTCCATCATCAGCATACTCTTCCCATTTTTTGGCATCATCCAAAAGGGCGAGCTGATGTAAGTCATGGTTTGGCAGTGATAACTGTGGCAAAAGAGAGAAAGAAGTGGCCAGCAAGTTGTCAGTGATATGGGAAGCATGAGATGCAGGTAGAGGAGTGGACAACCATGCGCAAGACTCCTCAGTCGTCATTAGTTGGTCAAGATCAGGTAGAGAGAAGAGATCTTACCTGGTAGTAGAAGCTGATGCGAGTTCGAGAAGTGGCTCGTCCGGGATGGTGAAGAGGGAATTCTTTTTAAGAGGACTTGTGGATGAATTGGAGGGCTTATGGTTTGGAAGGGATGTATCATGAGGCACCGAGGTTTGAAACCTCTTAATCATGGAATCCATAATTTCTGAAATAGATGGAGGTGCACTGAGTGGATAGTTTATCCAGCTCCTACTCCATTGTCCTTCCTCGATCCAATATGAGTAGCCTCGCTTGTACGTCATGTGCAACATGGTGGCATCATCCACTTGAAATCTCCATAAGTGATACTGGAGATATCTTCGAAGATGTTCGAAGAGAAAGGGGCTGAGATCCCCTATGTGACCAAAACAACTCTTCAGCTGATGGTCAAGGCTTGCATTGAAGCCTTCTTCCAGAATTTCTAGGGTAGCGATGTAGGGAGGCTCGCTGGTTGCAGGTGCAGTTGACTCATCACTTTTATAAGTGAAAGAATCACTATCAGTCGTAGACTGATCTACGTCAGCTGGAGGTTCAGCGTCAAGGAGCGGCTGCTTTCCTTTAGCTAGGTTGTGGTCCTCTGTTAGCTGAAGTCTCGACTTCCTAGGACGGCCAATTATTCCATGATGTTTTCTGTGGATGTAAACTGTAGGATGGAGATCTCTTCTGGTGAGGTAGAATCCACCAGGAACTGTTTTAAGTTGTTCCTCGATGATGTGACTGAGTCAATTGGAAAATCCTAACTTGGCTTTGAATGTGCCAGAGGTTAGATCGATCTCAGCACGCTTCACATGGATGTGAAGCTGAGCCAATATAAATGATGCCCAATCAGTCTTGCATCCATAATATACGGTGGTCATGAGATGAGCGGTGTTGTCGTTGAACTGCGTGTTTGTGATGCTGCTGAGCAGAATATGCATCACAATGTCCATGATCCGGACCATCATTGGAGGGAGACTATGTTTCAAATTATTTGAAAAGTCTCGATGATCAACATGTGGAAACTTCCAGCTATTCTATAGCTCCAACTTGGTAGGGAGTACGAGTTCATGCACTTTCTGGCCTTTATCAGGGAGCTGAAATAGATTGTTTAACACATCTTTATCGATGGTGATAACCTGATTGTAGACAACAGATATTATGTTGTCTCCCTTGATCACCGCATTGTAGTAGAACTCAGCTACAAGCAAGAGATACTTTCTCTTGGGCTTAGTTATCATGAACGATAAGAGCCCGCATGTCTTCAACAAATGAAAGATCATGCTAGTCTTCTCTAGACCTATTCGAGCTTGAAGATACTCTTGATCAAGATACTTATCCTTTCTGAGCTTCTTTATAAGAAGCTTGATGTTCATCGAGTGAAATGGAAGATCCATTTTTTGATGACAGATGATATGAGCAAGAGAAAGCTTTGGATAAGTAAGAGAAGATAAGGAGATAGAATGTGTTGAGAGTTATATTTTTCATTCTACTTCTCCATTACTTATAAAGCAGTAATTTGCATGCATTAACCATAGAAATTGAGTGCTTCTGGCTGATCGGCTATCTGATTTGATAGAAAGTTAGCTGATTAAATGATGTATGCATCTCAGCCGTCCACTTGGACTGTTGCTTTTTGATCAAGCGACTGAGATCTGAGGGTTTTGAAAATCTGGATAGTTGCCATAAATAGCAAAATATTTTCCAGAAGATTTGCAATTTGTATCCCTCAGAAAATTTCGTCTCTTTTTTACTTTAATGCTCAGCATAGAGACTTTAATGGCAACTCAGATGAATAGTAAGCTTATTTTGAAATGTTAACGGTAACTATTCAAAAATAAGCTTGAGGAATAGGGATTAGAGAAGCTTATCAAGGAGGATTAATCAAGCAGCTGATGAGGGAGCTTAAGCTCGAGGCGTCAGTTTCCTGCTTAAACTGATGATGTCGCTCTTTAAACTGATTTGATTAGTTTTGTTGATTGGCTGCTGATTGACATTTTGTCATTTTCCTCTTCTTGAGTGGTCAGACAGGGCTAGCTTCTCCGCTTTCCCTAGAGTTGTTTGACCTTTTTCTTTTGGAAGCTGAACTGATGATATCCTGAAAAGGATCAGTTTTGGCTGCAGTCTCAGCTTGCAGAAGTTGCTTAAGAGCAACTGCTGAGTTGGTAAGCTCTTTAATTCCTCTGCAGGATGAGCTGGACTGATTTACTATCAGTTTCGCAGCTCTTGAGCAAGACTTGATAAGAGGAGTAACATAGCTCCGGGACAGGAGATCTGGTGATATGGCAGTATCTTCATTGTCATTGGCTCCTGTGTGTCCACAGTGTTGACTCCTTAGGGTCGCCACGATTTCAGTATGAGATAGAGCTTGATCTATCTTTTCGGTGGCACCCAAAGCTTGTAGTGATGCCTCTTCCGACTGAATTGGATTGAAATTCAGTTTTAGGCAACATTGATAAATTGGATTGTTGACAAACTGCTCTTCAGTTACAACTCCTTGCGATCTCAAGCTGGCTTGAACATCAGCTAGCATTGCGTTAGCTGGAATGTTATTTTCAAGTTGATGCTTCATAATCCGCTGGACTTGCACAATAGTTGGGGAAAATGGACTTGAAGCCCCAATCCATTTAATGCTCCAAGTCTCATCATGTTGCCAAAAGCTCATGCCATGAAAGACAGGTAGCAAGAAGTGTGACTGGATTGACATAGAATGTCTCCAGTTATACCAGTAGAAGTACCGGTGCAGTTGTTTGAACAACTGATTGTCTTGCTTGGCAACATAGGTGAAGTGAGTGAGAAAAAGATTTGGTACATCCTTCTGTGCACTCTTGACTACATATTCACCACTGTAGAAGGTGTGAATATTATCTTCAGTCAGCTGGAGATGAGGGCAAGTTGTCCTGAAATATTCAGCTCCATAGTTTGGATGAGGGATTCTGATAAATGGAATTAGCTAATCTGGATCAGTGCAGGGCTTGAAGTCAACTGATGATCCATTTTTGGAGTGTGGAGAAGGAACTTCATTTGCAGTTGAGCTGCTTGAAGTTGTATTGCCAGTTTTGGCTTTGTATCTTCTCTTCTTCTTAAGTGACTGAAGATGTGCTTTCCCTTTCTTGGGAATTCAGTCAGAGATGAGGACTGGTAGCGTGTCATCATTTGGAAGATTCAGCATATCTTCCAGGAGCTTGCTCATTCTTAGAACAAGTCCTACTTTGGACTCATTTCCCAATCTTCTTTGAGTCGGCAACTTTGATGACTTGATGCTTGAATTAGGAAAATACAAACTCTGTCCAATTTGCTTCCAATCCTTCAACAAGGTGTATCATCACCTTGTATATTTCTTGAGTTAATTGACTCAAGCTTCCAATAGCACCGAACATCATCTTGTTTGTGATATAGAGTATAACTCCATACTCGGGCTTCAGATCAGTTTTAGCTGTGGTAAAACTGAATTGCTTGGTGCAAGTTGAAGCGCACCATTCTTTCCAGTATGGTTCAGCTGAATCTTTCAGATCTTGGACCCTGGAACCCTTTCTGGGAAGTTGAAAGATTTCTAAAATCTTTCTTTCAGTGATTTGGAGTCTATTTCCTTTAATCACTGAGTGTATAACCTTCACATCTGCAGAGACCTTTGCTTGAAGTAAGAACTCATGTACCAAGTCTTGTCTGAAGAATCTTGGAAGAGTTTCAAGGTAATGCAGAATTCCGGTCTTGTGGAGGTTGACCAGAAGAAATGGGTTGTTTGATTCCTTAAGAATCAATTGAAATTTCTGTCTTTCCAGAAATTTATCTCTCATCATTTGCTCTTTGAAAGAAGTTAGAGCTTTGGATGATTCAACCATTTTGAAAGTTTTTGGCTGATTTTGAATTGAAGCCTTTTAAGAGAGAGAGAGAGAATACTCTTTTTGGAAGATAATTTTGAAAGAGTATATGAATTGTGCTTCGGTATTCTGTCAAAAAATTTTGAGCAAGGGGATTTATGAGTGAGGAGAAAAGGCTCATATATTTTTGTTGGTTGAAAGAATTAAATAGCCCCTTGTCGTTTTCTTTTGGCTTTTGATTTTGAGCTTAGGACCAACTGTAAAAAATAATAAATACTGACACAAGCATTTATTTTAGCCAAAAGATTTTTATTAAAATATTAAGAAATAAACAGATTTACAAAAAGTTATCCTAAGGCGTCTAGTCAGCTAACTTCTTGAGCCTTCAGGTCTCCTTGCGCTCAGTTTTTCTTTTTCTTTGCCTTTCTGGAGCTGTCTAGGGTGCTCTCACTTGAAGAATCTTCCTTTGAGTCTTCACTTTTAGAGCAAGCTTCCAGTTTTAGGATGGAGTTAGTGATGAGATCGAGACAAGCACTAAGGATTTGAATCCGGAGTTGCAGCTGAGAGGTCCAGTGACAAGATTAAAAACCAAGAAGCTGCAAGGTTACTTCCAGTGCTATGTTGGAAAGAAGTTGGAAGATGATGGAACTGATTTCAAGCAGTCCAAGTTGGTGACTTTATTAAGCATCGAGGAGCTCGATTGAAGTCGGTGAAAATTCATTCTTTGCTATTTATTTTAGTTATTTTATTTATTTTGGGCTATTATTTTTAGTTGTGGATTTATTTAATTAGCAGTCCAATTTATCACAACCTGTTTAGGTGATATTGGATCCAGTAGTAGTTTTAATTAGCCTAGTTCGAATTCTAGATCCAAGACACTTTAATTTTCGTTCCCTAGGTTAATTGTTTAGGGAATTTTCATTCTTGATGTTTCTCAGACTGGATTTGAATGAAAAACAGCTTTATGATTTTCTCCCGTCTCACAAACAAACATCGGTTCTTTGGTAGAGTTTGGTTCTGGCGATTCCAAGCTTGAAATCTATTGTCTCGTTCATGATATCTCATAGTATCCGGGTTAGACAGCCATTGAAGGTTGCTCCATAGGTGCGTTCTGAGTTCTTATCGATTCGGGGTTCGTTTCGGGTAAGTTTCACCTATCCTTTTTGTTTTTCTTCATCATCGATCCTTCCACCATCACCACAGCTACGACCCACGTCCATAACATTCTCATATCATCATTAACACCCTCAAAATCATCCCACTTCATATCGAAACCCAGATTCGCCGATTTAGGTTTAAAAACCCTAAGTCAGGTCAGAAACTTCCAACCATTCGATCTCTTAAACCACTTGTGCAAATTAGCTGAATTTTGGATATATTTTTCATGAATACAGATTATACTTTGTCCTAAAATTTGAGCTCAATCTGAGGTTGGTTGCATAGGTTTCTGTTCGTATCTTTAATTTAGGATTTTACGGGTTATTTGGGCTATTTTGTGTTTAATTCTTGTTAAATTCAAATTTCTTAATTTAGTACAGTATATTGAGGTTATTAATTTGTTATTTTTCAGTTGTATTTGGATCGAATCCTTTCTTTAGTTACCGTGTGTTCGATTCTAAGCTTCCGCATCGTATTAGTTACATCATAATTTTGGTACCAGAGCCACGTCGACTTCGGTTGGTCGTGGTTCAATCCATATCCGTGTGTGACACAGTAGGGGCATAAAGGATCGATCATTGTTAAAAAAAAAGTTTCGTACAAAAAAAAATAGAAAATCGAAAAAAAAATTCAAAAAAAAGAAGTTGGTCGAGCCGTATTGTGTTCACCGTGTTTCTTAAGAGTATTGAATTCATTCTTGAATATTATGTTGATCATTGTGGGTTTTGGGTAGCTAGTAATTTTGTTGCTTCGTGTCGTGTCGCATTTTGTCGTTCTTCGTCGTATAGCGATTGAGAACGTCATCTTACATTGTTAGGTGCCCATATTTTCATCCATAGTGTTTATTATATAGGGGGGAGTCATTTTTGGTGTCTTTTAGTTTGAATAGGATTGGTTTTGTGTGTTTTCTAGTTGATTTGGGTTTGTTTGGTAGTTTCCTAGTTTGTTTGGTTTTTGTTTCCTTGTTGGATTTTTGCTCTTGTTTTGGTACAATCTTTATCCAACATTCATTCGCCTTCCATCCCGATATTCCAGCCATATTATCCACAACAAATCAATCCACTAAATACACGCCCTAGCCTCTAGCCGATTCTACTCCCTATCCACCGTTTTCAGCCCAAATTTGCCCATAATACCTTTCCGGAAGCGTCTCGACGTGCTGAACAAAACTCACTTCTTTGCAGTGACATATAGGTACGGTTGGCCAAATTCAGTCATCTTCAGGGTGAAATCGTCTGTTGAACATTTTCTGATTTTACCGTTTCTTCAAATTTTCCTACCTTTTTACCCCTACAGCCGACCTTTACCCTTTATAGCCTACTTTGTGGTGTTTTGTGTACCCTGTGGTACTTTGGGAGTCAAGTTCGAGCTCTTGACTAGAGCTGGAGCAGTTAGTAGCAATTCTCCTGCTGGAATTCGAGTTCTACTGTGAGTTGCTGGAGTTCGAGCTTTATTGAGAGTTTATACACCTTGAGTGCTATATACGAGAGTAAAAAAAAAGTGATGTCCTTTTCTTTTGTTTTCTTTTGTTTATTTGTTTTGCAGGTATAAATGGAATCCAGAGAAGGATATTAGTCCAATGATAAGAAGCCCGCATCACCTAGTTCTCCTATAGACGCGGCTTCATCAATGCCACAGCCGTGGGATGCCCAATACCGCCATCAAGAACTGGAGCATAAGCTGGATAGTTCATTGGCCAAAGTGATGGCACAGCTCGAGCTTATTGCTGCTCGAATTCCTGCCCCACCACCAGTTTAAGCCCAACCTGTCCAGCCAGAAAGAGTAGCTCGACAGCCAGCCGGAGCAAATGCTAGAGCACCACAAGCTCATCGTCACCAACCCCAAGTGCAGTTTAATGATCCCTATGATCATGATGCTGCAGGAGCTTTTGGTGATATTGCAGAGGAATTTGAGGCTGAGTATGATCTGTTTCAGAGACATGACCGACCAATTCAGCCTTACAGACATGCAACCCAACGTGCGGAACCTGACCGCTTGTTGAATAGCATCAAGACAAGCATTCCTGAGTTTGAGGGACTACATGATCCAGACCTCTATCTCGACTGGGAGAGAAAGGTTGACAAGATTTTCGACCGCTATGATTTTCCTGAGCAGAAAAAGGTCCAGTTAGCCTCACCTGTTAGGAGTTCCAACAGAACCGGCGATGCCGAGAACGCCACCCACATATTGATTCGTAGCATGAAATGAAGGACGTCATGAGAGGAAGCTTCATTCCGGTACATTATGAGCATGACCTCGAGAAGAGACTAAACCGAATCAGACAGGGTACACATTCCATAGAGGAATACCACAAAGAACTCGAGACAGCCCTCAATCGAGTTGGGAAAGAAGAAACGTTGATTGCTACAATCAACCGCTACATTGAGCGAATGAATCCAGACATCACTTGTGAAGTCAAGTTGAGGGACTTCACTAGCATTGAGGCCATGGTCCATTATGCCTCAATAGTAGAGCGGCAGCTCAGAGATGGCCGCAGGAGACCATCACAGTCGACGCCAGCACAGACACAGTGGGGTCGAGGTGAGTCTTCCATGCCTAGGACAGCCCCTACATGTCATCAAGACTAGCAGTCCCAGTCCGTTCGCCGTTTTGAGCAGTCTACACTGCAGCCGAGCCGCAGACCTGAGTACAATTCGCCTGTACCGAACAGAGACAATCCAAATCGAATAGTGCAGCCCAGTCAGTCTTCGAATATTACTCCAGGGAGAGCGCGTGATGTTCAATGTCACAAGAGCAGAGGATGGGGACACTTCCAAGCCCAGTGTCTGAACCGTCGAGTTCTTTCCCTTACCGAGCAGAATGAGCTGGAGTCAGCCAGTGAGGAAGAGCTCGATGAAGCAGAAGTAGAAGGAGGCACTGAACAACCCCTTGACCGTCTACATGTGGATGAGGTTGAAGATGAGAAGCCGAAGCAAGCCCATGTTAGTCTTGTTGCGATCCGAGCACTGAGCCTGATTCGAGAGGAGGATCAGAATGATCAGCGTGAGAACATCTTCTATGCGCACTGTGAGATCCAAGATAAGACATGCTCACTCATTATTGACAGTGGCAGCGTCGTGAACGCGATCAGCCAGTACATAGTGGGGAAGTTAAATCTGACTCCACAAAAGCACCCCAAGCCGTACCGTTTGCAGTGGCTGACTGACCGAGGAGAAATCCGCGTCGAATATCAGGTAAGTGTTACTTTCTCCATTGGTCGATTTACTGATACTATTCTTTGTGACGTCATCTCTATGGAGGCATCGCATATATTGCTTGGTCGTCCGTGACAGTTTGACAGAAAGGCGATTCATGATGGACTCCCCAACACTTATACTGTGACCCGAGACGGACGGACCACCAGATTGTGGCCATTGATGCCCAAGGACATCAATGAAGATCAGCAGAGGATACAACAGAGATTTAAGGAGGAGAAGACGAAACGGGCCGAGAGCAAGTAGCCCATTCAACCCGGGCAGTTCGCGGCCGCGACTCAGAATGCCAAGGAAACCACACCCATCCCCAAGGATCCTACTAAGGCCGCCCTTTGTGTAGCCCCTTCTCCCTCCAGTGCAGCTAGTCCGGAGCCCGTACACCAGAACTTGTTTATCAGTGCAAAAGGAGTACAAAAAGCCGTTAAAGCTAGTATGCCTATTGTTCTTCTTACTTTTAAGGCTAATGATACTTCTGATATTGTTGTTCCTCATATTTTGTAGCCTCTGATGGACGAATTTAAAGATGTATTCCCAGAGGAGATACCGAGTGGTCTGCCACCAATTCATAGAATTGAGCACCATATCGACTTTTAGCCGAGAGCAGTTCTCCCAAACCAACCAGCTTACTGTACCAGCTCTGAGGAGACAAAAGAGATAGATCGTCAAGTCAAAGAGTTGCTGGAGAAGAAGCAGATCAGAGAGAGCCTATCACCATGTGACATGCCCGTGATACTCGGTGCCCAAGAAGAACAACGAGTGGCGTATATGCATGGACTGCCAGGCCATCAATAAGATAACGGTAAAGTATCACTTTCCTATTCCCCGGTTAGATGATATGTTAGATGAGTTATCTGGAGCCTCTGTGTTTTCTAAGATTGATTTGCGCTCTGGTTACTTTCAAGTTCGCATGAGTGAGGGGGATGAATGGAAGACTGCGTTCAAGATGAAGCATGGACTGTATGAATGGCTTGTCATGCCATTTGGGCTTACCAATGCCCCTAGTACTTTCATGTATCTCATGAACCACGTCTTGAGGGATGTGATTGAGAAGTATGTGGTTGTGTATTTTGATGACATCCTCATTTACAGTACTTGCACTTCTGAGCATGTTAGACATCTTAGGCAAGTTTTTGAATTGCTGCGTGATGCCAAGTTGTATGCCAATTTTTCTAAATGTACTTTCTGCATGAATGAGGTTGTGTTTCTGGGATTTGTTGTGAGTAGTCGAGGTGTTGAGGTTGACAGATCGAAGGTTAAGGCCATTGAGGAGTGGCCCACGCCTAAGACCTGTGCTGATGTTTGGTTTTTTCATGGTTTGGCTGGATTTTATCACCGTTTTGTGCGGGATTTTTCCACTATATCCGCCCCATTGATCGAACTCAGTAAGAAAGATAGGAAGTTTGAGTAGGGCAAAGCCCAAGAGCATGCTTTTAATTTGCTGAAGTCGAAATTGTGTAATGCTCCTGTGTTGATTTTGCCTGATTTTAATAAGATGTTCGAGATTGAGTGTGATGCCTCTGGTATAGGCATTGGTGCTATTTTGATGCAGGATAAGAAGCCGGTCGCCTACTTCAGCGAGAAGTTGAATGGCGCAGCTCTGAGGTATTCTACGTACGATAAGGAGCTGTATGCACTGAAGAGGTCTTTGGAGATTTGGCAGCACTACATGCGCTCGAAAGAGTTCGTGATTCACACTGATCACGAATCACTAAAGCACCTGAAGGGACAGTAGAGCTTAAACTCGCGCCATGCTCGATGGGTGGAGTTCATTGAGTCATTCCCTTATATGATCAAGTATAAGAAGGGAGAGGAGAATGTGGTTGCTGATGCACTCTCCCGCAGGTATGCTTTAATTTCTGTTATGCATGCACAGTGTCTAGGTCTTGATCTTGTTAAGAGATTTTATGCTTATGATCCGTTCTTTGGACCTATTTTTGCATCTTATGTTGGTAAATCTCGTGCTGTGGATTCATATTATGTGGTTGAGGGATTTTTGTTTAAAGATGTAAAGTTGTGTGTGCCTGATTGTTCTATTCACGAGTTGTTTATTTTAGAATCACATGCAGGGGGTCTTATGGGTCATTTTGGTGTCAAAAAGACGTTAGATCTTTTGCATGAGCATTTTTATTGGCCTCGCATGAAAAGAGATGTTGAGAGAGTCTGTGCTAGATGTATTACATGTAGGAAGGCTAAATCCACTTCGAGTCCATTTGATCTTTATACGCCTTTGCCAGCGCCATCTGCTCATTGGGTAGATATTTCCATGGATTTTATTTTGGGTTTGCCTCGTTCAAAATCTGGTAAAGACTCTATGTTTGTGGTTGTTGATCGTTTCTCAAAAATGTCTCATTTTATTGCATGCAACAAGACTGATAATGTCGTTAATATTGCCAATCTATTCTTTCGTGAAGTAGTTCGTTTGCATGGCATCCCTAGGACCATTGTTTCTGATAGGGACTCGAAATTTTTAGGGGCATTTTTGGAGATTTTTATGGGGAAAGTTGGGTACTAAACTGTTATTTTCTACTATATGTCATCCACAGACAGATAGTCAGACGGAGGTAGTAAATAGGACGTTAGCTATTCTTCTGTGTGCATTAGTGAAAAATAATCTGAAATCATGTGAAGAATATTTACCATTTGCTAAGTTTGAATATAATCGGGTCGTGCATTCTTCTACACATATGTCGCCTTTTGAGGTAGTTTATGGTTTCAATCTGTTGACTCCAACGGATCTTATTCTTTTACCTATTGATCATCTTTCGAGTTTGCAAGGTATTTGTAGGACTGAACAGGTTCGAGAGATGTATGAAAAGATGTAGACGAGGATTGAGCTTTAGGGAGTTCGAAATGCAGCTAAGGTGAATACGCACCGCAAGCAAGTATTATTCAAACCCAGTGATAAGGTTTGGGTTCACTTCAGCCAGGGACATTTCCCTAATTTGAGAAAGTCGAAGCTGATGCCTCATGGAGATGGACCGTTTACTATGGTTGCTCGAGTCAATGATAATGCTTACCGACTTGATCTGCCTGGTGAGTACAAATGTTCTTCTACATTTAATGTCTCTGACTTGTCTCCTTTTGCTGTAGATGATGTCGGCGCCGAGGAGGAGCTGAATTCGAGGTCAAATTCTTTTGAGGAAGGGAGGAATGATGAGATCGAGACAAGCACTAAGGATTTGAATCTGGAGTTGCAGCTGAGAGGTCCAGTGACGAGATTAAGAACCAAGAAGCTGCAAGGTTACTTCCAGTGCTACGTTGGAAAGAAGTTGGAAGATGATGGAACTGATTTCAAGCAGTCCAAGTTGGTGACTTTATTAAGCATCGAGGAGCTCAATTAAAGTCGTTGAAAATTCGTTCATTGCTATTTATTTTAGTTATTTTATTTATTTGGGGCAATTATTTTTAGTTGTGGATTTATTTAATTAACAGTCCAATTTATCACAACTTGTTTAGGTGATATTGGACCCAGTAGTAGTTTTAATTAGCCCAGTTTGAATTCTAGGCCCAAGACACTTTAATTTTCATTCCCTAGGTTAATTATTTAGGAAATTTTCATTCTTGATGTTTCTCAGACTGGATTTGAATGAAAAATAACTTTATACTTTTCTCCCGTCTCACAAACAAACATCGATTCTTTGGTAGAGTTTGGTTCTGGCGATTCCAAGCTTGAAATCTATTGTCTAGTTCGTGATATCTCGTAGTATCCGGGTTAGACAGCCATTGAAGGTTGCTCCATAGGTGCGTTCTGAGTTCTCGTCGATTCGGGGTTCGTTTCGGATAAGTTTCACCTATCCTTTTCATTTTTCTTCATCATCGATCCTTTCACCATCACCACAACCACCACTCACGTCCATAACATTCCCATATCATCATTAACATCTACAAAATCATCCCATTTCAGATTGAAACCCAGATTCACCGATTTAGGTCTAAAAATCCTAATTTGAATTCCTTGATTTAGTACAGTATATTGAGGTTATTAATTTGTTATTTTTCAGTTGTATTTGGATTGAATCCTTCCTTTACTTTTCCTGTGTTCGATTCTAAGCTTCCGCATCATATTAGTTACATCAATTAGAGAGCAGCTTTACCTATTTCTTTATGCACCTGATAAGTGTTTTGATTTGGGTTGAGGCTTTTCCTGACCACTGCCTTTGGCTTATTGGGCTCGTAGCTGAGTCTCTTCTACAGTCAATGGATGCTTTCCAGTCTTACGATTAGTTTTCAGCTGGTGCTCTGCAGTCTGATGACCTGCAGTTGGCTTTTCAACTGATTCAGACTGAATTGGAGACACATCTCTCTTGTCAGTTGGACTCTTACCAGAGTCCTTTCTGCCATCATCCCCTTTTTCTGAGGACTTGTACCTCTGAACAGCAAGGAGGACATCATCAGAGTCATAGTTTGATTGAACTACTGACTCTGTTACCTTGGATTTTCCCTTTTCCATTGTTACTGGAGTGGATGGGATCAGCTTCTGCCTCAGTCATGGCCGTGGCTCTCTGATTGTCAAAGGAGGTAGTGCTTCCTCTACCACCTTTGGAATGAAGTCATCAGGATCAACCGGCTGATGATTTGTCTCTTCTGCCATCAAATCGGGAATTAGCTTTTCTAGGATGGAGCTGACTCTGTTAATGTAGTACATCTTTTGTGGAAAGCACAACCTATACTTTGTTTCTTCTTCCATGATGTCTACAAACTTCTTCAGCTACTTGAAGAGAAATGGAGACAAGTCTATCCCCTAGTCTCCCAGATAGCATTGCAGATCTTATATTTGATCTCTAACATTTCATCGTGCCCTTTGCATGATCCTACCATCATCTGTGTAGCGACGGCTGCTAACACTTGAAATTCATTTTGGAATTTAGATGTTTGACGGTTGACATGAAAGTCTTCTGCAGCAGGGCTAGTCATCCATCTGTTGAATCAGTATCTGGCATTTACTTCCATTTCCTCAAGGTTGTCTCCTTCTTCCGGTAGTCCGAAAATGTTTCTTAGGATGGAAGGGGTGATCAGGATTTGAGTACCCCTTACTTCACTAATAATTATCCAAAACTCTTTATCACTAAAGGAGTTGAGAAAAAACTCCCCCACTGTCTCTGGATACACTTTTGTGGGAGTGCTTTTCGTGTACGTCTTTAGTTTACATCTTCAATCAGAGTAAGGATCAATTAACCTATCGGTGAGGAGTTGGTGAATTGTCTGGTGTTGGCTAGGCTCAACATTTTGTCGTGACTAAGGTCCTTTCAAAAGACTTCTGAGTCTTCACCGAAAAGTCTGAAGTTACGTGGTCTTCAGTAGAGGTTGGAGGAGTATTGGGCCATTGAGAGAGTTTAAGGAGATTTGAGAGGCTGAGTAGACTAGGAGTTCTGGATGAGTTTTGAGAAAGAGAGACTAAGTGCTTGAGTTCTTTGGTCAGCTGTGTGGGTGAATTGGGAGAAAATAGCTAGCCTATTTATAGACTCAAGTTAGGGGTGTATCCAACGGTAAAAAGAATTTGAGTTTAATCAAAATCAAACGGTTCCGATTAATTCGTCGATTTTAATTTCAGATTTCTCCGTTGAGATTAATGAGGAGAGAGAGAGTGGGTCTAATGGTAATATTGAGATGACACATCATTTTACCGTTCAGTAATAAATTCAACTTTGAACTTATCTGATTGTGGCTCTCCTCCAGTCTCCACGTGGCATTGAGCTACTAACGTCATCAGTTGGCCTTGTGACTGATGATTTCCTCGATTTGGATTGATTAGTTCCAGCTGGAGTCCCTTCAGCTTTGACTCCTTGTTTCGTCAGCTTGAGCTGTGCTCTCAGATTTGCTCCGCCTAAGCTTTTCAGTTGCTATCTTCAGCTGAAGCTTTGCCTTCTTTAGTCAGTTTTGGATTCAACTGCTCTCATCAGTTGAACATGACTGGTTGAGAACTGATGCCTTCTGTGATCAGTTTACTCATCTTCATCCTTTAGCTTCCATGTAGCCTTCGCCATTTCTTCAGTACTAATTTGGTCTCATCAGTTTAAGCTCCAAAGCTTAACTAACTAATGCCATTTAGGGTTAGTTCTCATCTTCAGCTCGAGTGTTCCTCTTCACTCCTTCTCTTGGCTGATCATCATCCTTCTTTGAAGCTAGCTTGAGCAATCCCAGTTGGATGCACAACTCCACAAATCTAGTTTTCGGTAATGGCTTGGTGAAGATATCGACTGTCTGCTCCTCCGTGTTGACATATTTGATGCATATGTCTTTCTTCTCGATGTGATCTCGGATGAAGTGGTGTCTAATATCAATGTGCTTTGTCCTTGAATACAATACTGGATTTTGAGATATTGCAATAGCACTATTGTTATCACAGTAGATAGGCACTTCTTCAGTCTCCACCTTATAATCTTTCAGTTGTTGCTTCATCCAAAGAATCTGTGCACAACAGCTTCCAACAGCTACATACTCAACTTGGAACCTTGCACATAGTCTGACTGAATAGGAGATGTCTGGTCAGCTGACAATTAGGTAGAGAAGGGATCTAATGATTTCTCTATAGTGTATCTGGCTGATTGATTCTCCTTCTTCATCTAGAGTCAGCTGCACTGATGTATTCATTGGAATCTTGAGAGTTTTTTCCGTATTGGTTCCAAACTTCTTGACAAGCTCTTTGGTATACTTAGCTTAACTGATGAAGATTCCGTCTTCCAGCTGCTTCACTTGGAGTTCTAGAAAGAATGTCATTTCTCCCATCATGCTCATCTCAAATTCGCTTTGCATCAGTTGAGCGAATCGAGTGCAGACATCTTTACTCTTTGATCAAAAAATTATGTCATCCACATAAATTTGGACCATTAAGATCTCAGCTGATCATTCTATTCTGAATAGAGTACAATCAATGACTCCTTTCTGAAACCCATTCTTCAGCTAGAATGTTGTAAGGGTTTCATACCAAGCTTTTGGCGCCTACTTCAAGCCATATAGAGCTTTCTTCAGCTTGTAGACTTGATCTCCAATTTCAAAGCCTGGAGGTTGCTCGACATATACATCTTTCTTGAGCATCCCTTGTAAAAATATACTTTTCACGTCCATCTAATAGACTGTGAAATTGTTGTGAGCTGCATAGGCTATGAACAATTTGATGTCCTCCAATCTTGCTACTGGCACGAATGTCTCATCAAAGTCAATTTTTTCACTTTGAGAGTACCCTTTGGCTACCAGTTTGGCCTTGTTCCTTGTGATCACGCCTTGTTCATCCAGTTTGTTACGAAAGACCTATTTAGTCCTGATGACTTTTTTAGTTTTCAGCCTGTCAACAAGAAACCAAACATCGTTTCTTGTGAACTGGTTCAGCTCTTCTTACATTGCAATAATCCAGTCTGAATCTTCAAGCACTTCCTTGATGTTGGTTGGTTCCATCTGCGAGATGAAGCATGTGAAGAGAGCATGCTCAGTTGAACCTCTGATTTGTACTCTGCTTCTTGGATTGCTAACAATTTTGTTGACTGGATAGCTTCGGAGCCATTTGGGCATAGTGGCTTCAGTTGCACCTTCAGCTAGTTCATCAGTTGTTTCTTCAACTGGTCCGTTGACTGGTCCATCAGCTAATTCTTCGGCTGGTCCATCAGTTGCTGCCTTGGCTCTGGCTTGTTCGTTATCTTCACTAATTCTTCCCCTGTTTCAGTTATGGGGTTTGAGTGATCACCACAATTTGTGTCCTCATTGACCAAGTTATCTTCAACTGGTCTAGAATCAGTTTCAATGTCATCTTCCAGTGAAGCTTCAAACTGCTCTGGGACAATGTGATCAACATAGTCCAGCAAGCTTTCACTAGGTAATGCTTGTCCTAATGTATAGTTTTTCTCCTTGTTCCTGTACTCATCAACAAGCTTATCAAATACCACATGACATGTTACTTACACAACTAGTGTTCTCTTGTTGAACACTCTGTAAGCTTGTGAATGAAGGGCATTATAGCTGAGAAAGATCCTCTCATCAGCTTTGGCACTGAAAGCTTTCAGCTGGGATTTGCCATTGTTGTGGATATAACATTTGTAGCCAAATACCTTAAGGTAAGAGATAGAAGGCTTATGACCCTTGAATAGCTCGTAAGACGTTTTGTCATGTGTGATGACTATGGGACTTATGTTCTGTGTATGGCAGGTTGTGTTGACTACCTCGGCCCAATAGCTTTCAACTATGCTGGCATCTGCTATCATTGCTCTAGCTGTCTCCTTTAGCATACAATTTCTTCTTTCAGCTATGCCATTCTGTTAAGGAGTCCTTGCAGCTGAGTGTTCATGAGTGATTCCCAATTCACTCAGGAATTTGACCATTTTCTGATTGACAAATTCAATTCCATTATCGGATCTTATCCTTTAGACTGATTTTCCCTTGTCAGTTTGCAATCTTCTGATCAATGTTGATAGCTTTGCAAAAGTCTCATCCTTACTTCTCAGGAACTCCATCCAGGTATATCTTGAGTAGTCATCTACTACTACAAGAGTAAACTTCTTGTCTCTGGGGGTTGGTGGCTTCACTGGTCTAAACAGGTCCCATGTATAGCAACTGAAGAATGTCAGTTGTTCCTTGAGGATGGCTTTTGTTCTTGAATGACGACTTCATTTGCTTTCCTTTCTGGCATGGTCCGCAGACTCTAGTTTTCTTGTAGATCTCTTTGGAAAGCCCATCAACTAACCCGTTCTTGGCCAAGTAGTTGATAGTTTTGAAGTTGAGATGGTTCAGTCATCGATGCCACAGCCAGGTTGCTTCAGTTGATCCTTACGAGAAAAAGCAAGATTCTGAATAGTCGGTTGTCCAGTCAACAACATACATGTTGTCTTTTCTTACTCCAGTTAGGAGTATGGCTCTAGTTGACTTGTCTCTGATGTCACACGAGCTGTTGCTGAAGTGGACTGAGTATCCATTATCATAAAGCTGGCTGATGCTTAGCAGCTTGTGCTTCAGTCCTTCAATATGTGACACGCCATTTACGACAACTTTCCCTTTGACCACGAACCCTTCTCCAATGGTTCGGCTCTTTAAGTTATCTCCAAAAGTGACTAGTGGTCCCTTAACCTCTTTGTAACTGTCGAGTTCATTCTTGTCTCCGGTCATATATTTTGAGTACCCGCTATCCAGATACCAAGTATCTTTGATGTTTTTCTTGGATATGATGCTCTTTCCCTGCAAAACAAAGATCATGTTTTAGGTACCCGCATTATATCATGTCCTGAGAGGTTAATCAAGTACTTGGGAATCCATATACGCCACACTTTTGACTTTTCTTGGTTAAGAGATCCTTCAGAATCTCTTGAACAATTTTGGACTCCTTGTAACTCTTCGACTGAGGGTTGGGTCCATTGATCTATACCTCCGATGAGTCTTAGGATAGAAGACTTCAACTAATATCTTCTCATCTTGTGACTTTGTTGCTCTTTGTCTTGGCCAATTTTTGATAGGCCTGTGACTCTAAGCTTTTAGTCCTTTGTGAGACGGCCGTTTTCCAAACCAGTTATGATTAGGATTGACTGTTGGTTGATCCCTTGAGTTCAAGTACTCATCATACTGGGTTGCAAAGTCACTTGGAGTAAATTCTTCCAGAGAGATTGGATTATGTTGTCGTGTATAATACAATCTTGTGTGCACATTTCTCTTGCGATTGGAGGAATTCCCAAGTTGATGCACATTTGGCCTTTGATGGTAGGCCTGTCTGGAGGAAGTTATAGCTCTTTGTTGAGCTGATGGCATGTTTTGAACTGATGGCCTTTTCTGATGGTATGGCCTTGCGTGAGGTCTAAGTCTCGGTTGAGTTGATGACCTGGAGTGAGATAAAGGACATTGTTGAAAGTTTGGCCTTGGGTGAGCTTTTCATTGAGCAGTAGATCTGGACTGATGGACTGATCTATGTTGAACTGGTGGCTTTGACTGGGCACCAAGCCTTTGAAAGACTGACTGTCTTCGAGTTGCCCTACTCGACTGATCAGTCTGATCTTTGGGCTGAGCTTAAGGAGTTTCCAAGATGCCCTTGCCTTTAGATTCCTCAACTGGGGGAATAAGCTGGTCTTGTGAATCCGTTTAGGATTCCAGATTCACAGCTTTGAGCTACTACTTTGCCCCACTCGGTGGCAGTGTACTTGCTATATCCTAGCCCTGGACTCCCAGCTTCAACTCTCTGATGACTCAGAATTTCATCTAGAGTCTGGGATCCCTTCTTGAATTTGAGGGTTAATTCCTCTTTTTCAAGAATTTCTAGCTTAAGCTGCTTATTCTCAGCTTCCAGTTCAATATTTCTCAGCTTCAACTAATCCATTTCAGTTGACTGACCTTCGAGACTTTTCAGTCTTTTGTTTTCAACACTTAGCTCTTCAACTCTGCTTCTTAGCTCACCGTTTTCACTCTTCAGTTCAATATGCATGCTTGATACATAAGCTAACTGATCTTCTAGGATTCTTAACTATTCATCTAGTTCATTCCTAGAGATCGAAGCTTCATGTATGTGATAGAAAGAGGTTATGGAGTCAGACATACTAACCTCTTTATCTTTGTCGGCTATGAGGCAGAGTAGAGCTTCATCATCAGAGTTGTAGCTGTCTGAGTCGATTCCAAATGGGTAGTCTAAATCATCAAGCTTGGCATTTTCAGAATTCACGATCATTACTTTCCTCTTGAAGAAGCTTCTTCTCACTTTGGCCTTCTTGTCTTCAGGGAGCTCGGGACACTCAAATCTGCAGTGCCCTTGCTTGTGGTAGTAGAAATATTTCTCTATGTTTCGGTTAGCCACCCTGAATTGTTCAGCTGATCGTTCAGCTGGCTGCTGGTTTTTTTCTCCCTTAGTAGCTTCATCAGCTTGGGGTAGAGTTGATTGTTGATCTTTCACTTTTCTCAGCTTCTCCAGCAATCTAGTCATTGACTGGATTTGCTCATTTATATCCTCAGTCAGGATCTTCTTCTTGTCGACTGACTCTCTTCTTCGATCAGTCACCGATCTCCCTGCATTCTCTCTGGTAGGTGAGCCTCTTGGTCGGAAGTAGTTTCTTCCACGGATTTCTCTGAACCAATTTCTTTCAGCATAGAAAGAAGCATCATGAGAGGAGGAAGTGGATGCTTCTCTCTTTCGGTTCAGGTTGTATTCATGAGCCTTGAGAGATCCAAACAACTCTCTGGGAGTAATGCTATTTAAGTTTCTTGACTCTTTAATAGCGATTACTTTCATATCCCACTCATCTGTGAGATTGTCAAGAACTTTTGAGTTCATCTCACTGTTGAGATAGTTTATTTCCAGATTGTTCATCTCGCTTATTATGCGAGCTGGAGCTTGTTTTCTTTAATGGCCTCAGACTCTTTGCAAAGATCTGCAAGCAAGTCCCAAATCTCCTTCTCTGTTCTGCAGTTCTTCATGTCTTTCATGCGATCTTCATCTAGAGTTTAAAATAGTGCTGCTTGAGCAACAAACTTTAGGTTCTTCAACTTCTTCTCTTCACCCGTGAGAAGATGAGTTGGTTTTGGGATCTTAGCCGATTGGTTGACGTCCATGATATGGGCTTCATTATCCATCATGATGATGGTTGGACCATCTTCAATCACCTCACACATGTTCTCATGGATGAAGCATAGATGAGCTTTCATCCTTCTGCTCCAGTTGTCATAATTCTCAACTGAAAAAAGAGGTAGCTTATGGTTGCCTATAGCTTGAAACGTTAGCACAGATAAACAGATCTAATTCAAATTATCTGTAGAAATGGCTGATCCTTTGAATCAACCGCTCTGATACCACTTGTTGGTCTCGGTACGAGTCTATGTCAGTTTAGAGGGGGGTGAATAAACTGACTTCAAAAAATTAAACTGATTGCGGAATATATAGGGCCCTGACTCGCTTAAAATAATTTATCTGTGCACTGATCAGTTGAGATGGAGAGCTTTGACGAGAGCTTACCTGGTGAGCTGATCAGTTAAGACTAATAGCTTGAAGACTTAGCTTAGCTTGTCAGTGCAGCTTGTGTGCTAGAGTATGTAGTTAAAGAACATACAAAGCTTAAAGCAATAAGTACAGCACACACAAGACTTATAGAGGTTCAAAGCTTCCTACTTCTACGTCCTCTCTTTTTTCAGCAGAAGGGCAATCCACTATACAAGTGTAAAGTTTCTTTATTATAATTACACAGTGAAAAAATCCTGTTAGACCTGAAAACGGCACCCTTCAAACCGAGCGCGGCATCTTTTCTAACTGTTGCTATCCCAGAAGAACGGACATGTCGGTACACACTCTTCTCAATCAGTTTCTGGGTCGACAGCTCACACTTATCAGTCTTAACTGCTCGCTGAGACTTTAGGTGCTATTACTCGCCTTTACATGATTTTAGATCTCGCTCGATCTTCAAGAAGGCAGTCTTGAATCTGTTATCAACCTGGAGTGCTCCTTTAATCTTGAGCTGAGTGGTTGGTCTTTGAAGAACTGAACTGAGAAGCTTTGCTCTGGCTGGAATTATACGTCAACTAGCTGCTTACTTGAGACTTGAAGCACACCTTTTCAGTTGGGACTTTTCGCACTTTAAGAGGTTTAAGCTTTGAGCTATGGGGAGAGAGAAAGAACAGCTCGTTCTGCAAAATTGCAAGAGTTAGTTTTGTGCATGTAAAGTCTTGCAAAAGTCCTGGCCAAAATTGTGTTCACTCTCTTTATATAGATGAGTGATCTTTTGACCGTTGTGACTGGTGAATCTGTCAAATTCACCAGCGGCAGTTTAATGCCTGTAGCCATTTGAAGCTTTAAATGAACTAGCCATTTGACTTTAATGACTTCTGCTCAAAGATCATCAGGATCTTTCCAAGATTTCCTATCAAGATCTTTATTGACTGCTTATCGGAGAGAGCATGTATTTCGCCTATCAGTTTTGGACATTTAGCTGATGGGCTCTCAGCTGTCTTGGCTTTCAGCTTTGAGATTGTCCAGTTGGCAGTTCCTCCACTGCCTTAAACTTCAGTTCTGGGATGGTCCAGTATAGCTACCTTGGCAGCTTAGCTTCAAAAGCTTTCAGTTCTGGACTACCAGTCGACTGCTTGTTTGAGCTTTTCTTTCTTTGAATTGATCTTAGGTCAGTTCAGCATTGGCTCAAAGCTTTTTGAGCTTTTTTCCAGCTAACTGATCTTTGATCAGTTTTAGGGTTGGCTCATTATGACTGACTGATTTTTGATCAGTTCAGTTTCAGATTTTTAAGTTGGCTTTGCTCTCATCAGTCTTTCTTGGCCTTCAGCTAGACTGATGGTTACTCATCTGTGGATGCCTACCAGTCTCCAAAGTTCTCTTCCCCCTATATCTTTTCTTAAGCTTTGAAGAGTTGACTCCGACTGGTTTGATCGAGACATTCTCTTAAGCTGGTTGACCATGCTTCAAGACAACTGACTCTCATTTTAGCTAGATTGTTGTCTGAAGTCTTACTTGGTCATTATCCCTGATTTCTAGCTTCAAATAATCTGCAGGTTTTCATAAAATCATCACATATGTTTTGACATTTCATCAAAACCATCAGTTGGGAATTTTCCAACAATTTTCCCAACACTCTTGTGGTAAGGCTAGTTTGCAAACCAGTCATAGTTAGATTTTGTCCTTGGTTCATTCCTTATATCTAAGTACTCATTGTACTGAGTTGTAAATTCGGATGGAGGGAACTTTTCCAGGAGAATCGGAATGTGTTGGCATGCTCGATACAACTTTGTATGCACGTTCCTCCTTAAGTCAACATCTTTTCTGGGTTGACTTGCTGGATGTCTATAAAGATAGGCTAGTGGTGCAGTTCTGTACTGAACTGGTGCCCTATCTTGATAAGACTGTGGTCCAAACTGAGTATTTCTCCACACTTCAGGTGGCCGGTCAGTTCTGTTCATCTTAGGCCTGAACTGAGCTTTTGGCCTTGGATAGACTAGTGATGTTTTTCGAACTGACTGTCTCTAATGACTTCAAGGTCTTGGCTAAACTAATGATCTCTGTTGATAGGCTGGTTCCCTTTGCTGAGATGGCAACCTTTGCTAATAGGTGGACTGCCTATTTCGAGCTGGTGGCCTTCGATGAGATGGCTTCATCTGCTGAACTGATGGCTTAAAATTGAACTAAGCCTTTTAGTTTAGAGAATTGATTGGACTGCTTCGGCTAAATTGAAGAGATGTTCTCAGTTCCCTTGCTTTTGGTCTCTTGAACTGGTTGGGTTGGTACAGCTCTGACAAAACCAGGAAGGGTTCCTTCTTGACAGGTTTGAGCAACTGCTTTTCCTTTTTTTGCAGCAGTGTACCTGTTGTATCCTAACCCAGGACTATCAGTTTCAACTCTTTGATAGCTTAGAGTCTCATTAAGAGTTTGAGATCCCTTTTTGAATTTGAGAGATATCTCTTCTCCCTCCTAGATCTCTTGTCTAAGCCTCTCATTCTCAGATCTTAGGTCATTAATTTTCAGTTTTAACTTCTCACATTCAACTGACTGAGCTCCAAGTGATTCATTTCTATCATGATCACTTCTCAGTCTTTTGACCTCATCTCTTAGGTCATCATTTTCTTCCTTTAGTTGCAGATGCAAACATGATATTAAGACAACTGATCTTCTAGCATTCTTAATTGTTCGTTTAATTCATTGCTAGAAATAGAAGTTTCTTGAATGTGATAAAAAGAGGTTAATGAGTCACTTATACTCACTTCTTCTTCGTTGTTAGCCATGAGACAGAACATCAAATCATCTTCAGAGCTGTAGCCATCGGAGTCAATTCCTGATGGATATTCTGAGTCATCTAGCACGGCGTTCTCTGTGTTGGCCATCAGAGCTTTTCTCTTGAAAAAGCTTTTCTTTACCTTGGCCTTCTTATCTTCAGGGAGCTCTGGACACTCATATTTGTAGTGTCCTTGCTTATCGCAATGGAAGCATTCTCTTATGCTTCTATTGGGTACCTTGGGTTGTTCAGCAGACGGTTAGTTCCTCTCGTCTCTGGGCTCCTCATCAGTTTGAAGCATAACTGATGGTTGATCTCTGATCCTTTTGAGCTTCTCGAGCAACTTGGCAACTGACTGGATTTGGTCATTGATGTCTTCAGTCAAACTTTTCTTCTTCTCCGCTGCTTCTCTTCTTTGATCAATTGAGCCTCTTAGTTGTTCTCTGGCTGGAGAACTTCTTGGCCGGAAGGTATTCTTTCTTCAAGTTTCTCTAAACCGATTTCACTCTTCATAGAAAGCTGCATCCTGAACTGACGATGTAGATGCCTCCCTTTTTCGGTTTAGGCTATACTCGTAGGCTTTAAGAGAACCAAAAAGTTCTCTTGGGGTGATGTTGTTCAAGTCTCTTGACTCCTTTATAGCAATCACCTTCATACCCATTCCTCTGTGAGATTGTCCAAGATTTTGGAGTTCATCTCACTATAGGGATATGTCCTACCCAGATTGTTCATCTCACTAATGATGCCGATAAATCTTATCTCAAGGCTTGAGATTGATTCATCTGAGTGCATTTTGAAGGACTCATATCGATCGACTGATAGTTGGAGCTCGTTTCCTTTAATGGCCTCGAACTCTTTGCATAGATCTGTGAGTAAGTCCCATATCTCCTTGGTAGTGCCGCAATTCTTTGTGTCCTTCATGCGATCTTCATCTAGAGTTTGGAAAAACGCGGCTTGGGCTACGAACTCTAGGTTCTTCAACTACTTCTCTTCACTCGTGAGAAGATGAGTTGGCTTCGGGATCCTTGCTGGTTGGTTAACATCAGCAATGTGGGCTTCATTGTCCATCATGATTGTGATTGGATCTTCCTCGATAACTTCCCACATGTTTTCATGGATTGAGCAGAGATGCGTCTTCATTCTCCTGCTCCAGTTATCGTAGTTCTCAACTGAAAAAATAGGTAGCTTATGGTTTCCCATAGCTGACAGATTAGCACAGAGAATAAGATCTGATTCAGTTGATCAGCAGAAACTGTTGATCCTTAGAATCAACCGCTCTGATACCACTTGTTGGTCCCTGGGCGAGTCAGAATCAGTTTAGAAGGGGGTGAATAAACTGATCCAAAAGCGTAACAATAATTGCGGAATAGTTAAGGCCCATTTGACTCGTAAAGTTATCCATGTTGTTGGTAATCAGTTAAGATGATCAGCTAGCTCGGCATGCTATGTGTGCTTGAAGTATGCAGTTTAGAACATGCAACTGAAAACTGAAAAAATAGAGCAGAGCACACAGTAGTTTTATAGAGATTCGAAGATCAACTTCTACGTCCTCTCTTCCTTTCGCAGAAGGGCAATTCACTATGCAAGTATAGAGTTTCTTTATTACAGTTACACAGTGAAGACATGTGTTGGACCTGACTGTCGGTGACTTTACGAGTCACGGATTCCTTTCCAACTGTTGTTGTCCCGGAAGCGACGAACTAACGCAAGTAGCCTCCTCAGCCAGTTTCTGGTCGACAGCTCACACTTACCGATCTCAACTGCTCATTGAGACTTTAGGTGCTATTGCAGTCTTTAAAAGGTTTTAGATCTATTTCGATCTTCAAGAAAATAGTTTTTAAACTAGTATCAACTGATGTGCTCCTTTGCGCGTCTTCCGCTTGAGCTGGGTAGTTGATCTTTGTAGAACAGAACTGAGAGTGTTGCTCTGGCTAGAATTCTTCAACAACTAGCTTGATGAGCAGTCTGGCTCCTTCTCTTCAGTTGGAGTTTTTCTTTTGCTGAGTTTAAGTGTGAGGCTTTAGAGCTTTGGCGAACGTCTTCGCTGAAAGTCTATGCAGAAAGTCTGAGCAAAAGTTCTCTTCAAGAGTCAAAAGTTACGGTCATCTTCTGGGTTGCTCATCTTTTATAGATGAGTGGCTAGTGATCGTTGATGATCACTGTTAAGATCATAAATGATAAAGTCGTTGAGGGCTTTTCATTTAAAGAGAGCCGTTGAGTAGCCTTTGTGCTTCTGACAAGCTTTTGATCCAAGATCTCGGTTGCATTAACTTCAAGATCTTCTTGTTGGCTTTTGTGAAATTTGAATTCCAGTTACGGCTTCTATCTTGATCTTCAGTTCTAGGCTTTTGCTTGTCAGTTGGAATCTTCAGTTCTTCAACTGCCAGTTCTGCGCGTCTTTGGCAGTTTTGTAAGCTCCAGTTTAGATCATCTTCAGCTGGCAGTTCTGGACTCTGGCTTGATGCTTTCTGAGCTCCAGTTTGATTTGCTTTAGCTGGCAGTTTTGAACCAGTGTTCTTCAGCTGGTATTTTGGACGGATGTCCCTTCAGCTGGAACTTTTGGTCTTTAGTTCGGGTGCTGGCGCTTCTTCAGTTGGACTTCTGAACTGATGCGTCTTCAGCTGGTATCCTTCGAACTGGTACATCTTCAGCTAGAACTTCATTCTTCAGCTGGAACTTTCTTGAGCTGGTATATCCTTCAGCTCTTGCCTTGGACTGGTACACTCTTTAGCTGGCATACTTCTTCAGCTGGTACAGGTCTTTTTCTTCTTCAGCTGCTACAGGTACTCTCCTCTTCAGCTGGTATTTGTCTTCTCTTCAACTGGTACTTTCCTTCAGCTGGAATCCTTTTGAGCTGGCATATCCTTCAGCTCGGAAAGCTGATATTCTTCTTTAGCTGGGAACTGTCTTCAACTGGAAAGCTGAAACTTGGGCACTTTTGAACTGGTATTTTTCTTCAGTTCATAACTGTAGACTGATAGCATCTGGTACTTCACTTGATGGTACCTGCAACTTTCAGTTTCACTTATCTTGCTAACTGATCTAGTAAGCAAGCTGCAGTCTCTCTTTTCAACAACTCTTGTGGCTTGATTTTTTCTTTTCTTTTTCCTTTATCTTTTTACACTCAAACTATGAAGACTCAAATTCATGCTTTTTCCTTTATCTTTTTACACTCTTTGTAAGTGTTTAGTATAGAGTCTAGTCTAGTTTTGGGGGTAAAACTGATTACAGGAGGATGAGGGCACAAAACCACCACAACAGGCACAGACAGGTGCTAATTATGCTGAGGGCACAAAGGACCAATTTGCCTGCCGAGGACCCAGTCAAAGTTGTTGCGAGAATTACGCAATAGAATCGCGGGCCAGTTCCTTTATGCATGTGGAGGCGATGTGGCGGTCAGTTCCGAGTCCTGGGGAGATCCAGACACGTTGGGAAGTAAGTGGAGACGTCAGAAAGTTACTGGAGACGCTAGGGTTTGTTGCTATCACTCCTAAAATCAAGGAAGAACATGGAGCATGAACGGGATGAAGTGGAGGAGTGCAAGAGTCCCTGCGTGGGTGAAATCTGGGCTGCTTGAAGCCTTAATTCATTTTTGCTATAAATACTTTTATCTGCTTTTCATTCGAGGACACGTTTTTGCACCTCGAAGATACAATTTTCCATTTTCGTACTTAGTTTATTTTCTGGATATTCTGTCTGCCTGAAGCTGGCGATTTGGCCGCAGAGAGGTAGTTCAGTTGTTTTGTTGGCAAACTGGGGTTGGGCCCAGAAGTTAATCTAGTTATTTCCTTTCCAAGTAAGATGTCTTTTATTATTTCTTTTACTTTCGTTCCTATGTTTAGTGGCTAAGTATCCACTGTTCAGGTCAAAGTAATGGTCTAAGGGTAGAATATGTGCATGAGGTAATCGGACTTTAATGCCTTAAGGGTTCACAATCTTAACTTGTTTTTCACTTAGACATAGGTAAAGGGTGATTGGAGATGAAAGCGCGCATTTCTAATTGACTGGTACTAGTGTTAGTTACGTGGGAGTGTATAGGTGACCATGCCTCGATACCCGCATAGTAACAAGTCCGGGGGTGACAGCCTTGGTGGTTAAGATTGAGTAGTATATGCAGGCACAAGACCGTGAATCGGGTCACTTTCGCCCTCAAAGCTGCTATACTTGCAAAACCTTTGTGTGATTCTCTCCTTAGGTTCCTGTATAGTTAGGTCCCTAGGTGCCGATCGCATCATCTAGACGATATAATATAAGAAGTGATTGGGGAGTGGCCAATCGTATCCATTTTCTGTAACCGGTTAACCCTCAAAGTGACAATTGCCCATATTTGGCCATGGGGATTCGGTTTTTGACCGTTCTGCTAGTATGGGCACAACGGGTAGTAGTGGTAATTACATATGTTTTGCCCGGGATTACACATATCTACCGAATGACTCGGTGCTTTGACTTGAACAACTTTTATTACTGATATTTTCTCTTGTGATTTCCTTTTCAGCATTTAGTTAGTTTAAGTTTATTAGCAAGGTTTTTAGAGTGACACTGAAGACCTAAACTAAAACTAAGAAAAGACAAAAGGTTATGACACTCCTCGTGGGATCGACATCCGTCTTCATCAGCTATACTAGCCGTTGAGGGGCAGATTAAGCATTTGTGGATTATTTGCCCGCAAGTGTATTTTGCACATCAAAACGACGGTGTGTCAGTCCCTAATATTTAGATACATTGATTGTGGTGACCCCAACATCTCAATATAATCAAAGAGAGACGTTTTTATTTTCTACAACAAATTTCATAGAATTGGCTACCCCACATTTACATTTCGATATAGTTATATAGTAAGAGTTTTTTTTTAGTAAGACTTATTATTTATTCAACAAAAATTTCAATAAAAATTGATATGCCGAGAGAATAACATCTTTCCCCATAACATACTTTAATGTGGTCTTTTCCAATAAATTGTGAAAAGATATGTAGGTCTCTTTCCCTAATTATAGACGTTCACACTTAAAACTGAGCCAAAATAAGTTTTAAATCTAATTTACTATTACACTTGATTACTAAATCATGGACAACTCTCTCTCTCTCTCTCTCTCTCTCTCTCTCTCTCTCTCTCTCTCGCTCAAAGCAACTGCACTTTATAAATCGTCCAATCCTAACTCCTGTGGCTCCGACTTCAATCAATAAACTATCTCTCATCATACATATGAGAGAGAGAGAGAGAGAGTATTCTTAGTCCAAACACCATGACAACTTTGCAATGATCATCAAAATTGTAAAACACTACACATAGGACTAGAATTATGAATGCTCATTTCGCCAACCGGTTGGCCGCCACGGTGGAAAAGGAAAATAAAATAAAAAATAAAATAGAGATGGTTTGATTTCAGCGTTCGACTGAGGGAGGCCAGCAGGCTGGTCTCCCTCTCTCCTCTCTCAATATTTTATTGTGTTTTTTTATATTTTGTATTTTTTTTATGCATTATTAAAATGAAAATATATTTATTATATTAAAATTTCATTGGATATGTAAATTTTATTTGGATACTTGTCTTTATTTTATTGGATATGTAAATTTTATTTGGATATCTAGATATAATGCATATATTTTTTTAATAAGTTCTTTTAAAAAATTAAAAAATATCAAAATTCGTATTTTTCATTCACTATAAATAGAGACCATTTTTACTAAATTTCCACACCTCACAACTTGCAAGCTTGTCGAGCTATATGAAAAATAGGTCACAATTTCGCAATCGAGAAGCTCACGCCATTCTTCGTGACGACTTGATCGAGCACATATGACAAAAATTCGGCTATCAGCACTAAATTTATATTTTTTCATTTATTTTAATCGTC
Source organism: Perilla frutescens (assembly GCA_026008535.1). NCBI lineage: Eukaryota > Viridiplantae > Streptophyta > Magnoliopsida > Lamiales > Lamiaceae > Perilla > Perilla frutescens. The sequence goes on from BRKX01000015.1 coordinate 10,721,871, forward strand.
ATTTGTTTATTTCAATTCATGTTGAGTTTATTGTTATTTATGTTCTTGTTTTGTTTATTTTGTATTTTATCATATTGTCTATTTTATAAAAGTTTGTTATTTTATGTTATTACAATTTTCAATAATAATTAGTATTTATTTTAATTATTATTAATTATATTATATTTATTAATAAAAGAAAAGAAAAAATAATATATAATGTTGTGGTTGGGTGTTTGGGGTGGTTGCTGATAAACTATCAAATTGTATATGGTTGGGTTGGATTAAATATTGGTGATGTGTAAGAGAGAGAAATTAATTAAATATTGGAGGTGTTTGCCCGGTTGCTGATAATGGTAGTCTAAGGAGGGAGAACAATATTCCCATGTTCCTAATTCTATCTTGCCATTAGTTTTTCAACTCCCAATTATTATTACAACGCTCTCTACCATAGAATTTGGTCTTCATGTCAACCAACCCAACTATGCCGGTGGCAGGGTCGGATTTCCTATCGAGCTGTTTCTTCGACACCTTATCATCAGGCCCGGTTCTAATGGTAGGCTGAGCATGCATGTGTTTAGGGCCTCAAAATTTTAGGTGCCTATTTTTTTTAATAGATATGTATAGATGTAACCCAAACTTAAATTTAAAGGAAAAGAAGAAAGAGGCACTCCCGCAATTGATTATTTTCTCTACATTTTCGATCAATGACGATTTTCTTTTCAAGAATGATTTGAGAAAATTAAGGAATATGAAATAAATTTTGGATTGTTTAAGGAAAATGAAACAAATTTGAGAAAGTTAAAGACAGATCCATATGATAGTTTGTTGAAGTCTTGTATGAATCTTCAGCAATATTTGAAGCATAATGAACATGCAGACATTATTAGAGATGATTTTATGCACTGAATTATTATGCTTTGCTGAAGTATTTCTCAAGTCAATGTTAAGATACATACACATACACTATATTTTTTGAAGAGGCCTAAATTGTTTCCCAAATGCTTATATTTCATACAAGATTTTATTAATCACATCAATTACGATTGCAACAACTGAAAGATCTTTTTCCAAGTTGAATTTTTTCGAGACTTACCTACGATCAACGTAATATGTTGCATGACAAGTTGAATGGATTGACTATGTTATCAATTCAAAGAAAAATGATTGATTAGTTAGGCTACACATGACTTGTTAAATATTTTTGCAAAACATGTTGTATTTAGATGAAAGAACATTTCTATATTTTGAACTAATATTGGCATATTGCCGATATATTAGTTTGTACTTTTTTTCTTGATTTAAACTTTTTTTTTACTTTATAAGGGCCCATTTTTAAGTTCTTGCTTAGGGCCCTGTGAGACACAGATCCGGCCCTACTTGTCGTCAGTAGATTTGCGCGCGGGGGTACATGTATAATTTTTATCTAGAATTTAACAGTTTTCAACTAAGACCAGAGCTTAATTGAGCTCATTTTAATGATTTGGTGGTTTTGAGTCCAAATGAAAAATGATGTCCAGATTTTTATCTTATAATTTAATAAATAGATTAAACAACATATCATATAAAAAAATTATATATCCTTTTTCTATTATTTTATATCAATATTTTTATTTCTATTTTATTTTGGGATATTATATTGTAATATTTTAATATATATTTATATTTTTTATTACAAATTTAGAAAAAAAGTGGGTTAATTGAGTTTGCAACATCTCATTTAACATAAACTTTGTAAAAATAGATTTAGATTTAAGATTGAATAATAAAAAAAATATAAAAAATAAACTTTGTAAAATTCAAATTGGAGGATTCAATCTATAAAGCCCGGTCCCGAAAATGGTAATTAAATAGGGATGGGGTGTTAATCCAAAAATGATTAATATTTAAAATACAATCAACAATTGAGTAGGCCAAAGATATTATATGCTTTGTGGAAAATCAGACAACATAACTTATGTAACTATAGCAAATCACTATATATAAACGGCTTATAAGAGAAGAATGGAAGCAAAAACAATATAATAACCCATCCTTAGGCTATTTGGAAGAAAATAAATAGATACCAAAAATCAATCAACCTATTCATAAGTCAGCGGAAATATACAGATGCTAACATGTGAAACAAAAGAGGCTCTTCCATTAGCCAAAGCAAATAAACAAGTAAGTATAACAAAGATCGGACTTTCTCCCTCCTAGATTAATCATATAAGCATCATATAGTTAAAGCATAAGAACATGCTATAACTAAAAGTCAATATAATTCAAAATCAGAGTAGTGGAATAATAGTAACCATAGTAGCAAATATCATAATTTATCGGAGTAGCAAGAAAACATAGTGGGGATAATTATATAGTAGCATAATACGATTTCAACAGCCAACCCACTTCATAGCCACCATCGACCTCCTGCATTTCAACTTGAAAAACCATTGAAAAAGAGGGCGTGCGTAGTAATACACTCAATGGGGATTTATAAGAAAGCTTTGAAAAACTTTAGAAATATCCAACATCAACTGGCAGCATATGGAAGCAAAACACGAAAGCCCCTCCCATATTTTCAAAACATTTTACTTCATGTGGGCCGATCCTAGCTTAAACCTGATGTCCACTACACCTCATAGAGGCATGCCTTAGGATAAGAGATGGGTTACCTCAAATATCACACCGAGTATGCGAGGGGATAATTCAGCACTGTATGAGAGAGAGTTACCGGGCAGTGACTCTCTAGTGATCAAAAGACCACAACCTAGTGACGCATAGGCCACCACTTGGTAATCCTTAGGTTACAACCCATAGATATAACATCACAACACCTTGAGCTCAATATATCCTGCTTAACAATCATTCATCCTCAACATTTAATCCGCTAGCATGGATAAGCCTAGAATGAATCATCTGGGTCTAATTCTTCAATCAATATCATAGCTTCATTGCCTATAGGCATACTATCATCAACCTATAAGACATCATTTATCTAAGCAAGCTTCTTTATCATAATATCAATTTCCAAAATTCAATCATATGATCATGATCATATATATCTCATATCAATAAGCCATATCATATCACATCATACTAGCATCCATAACATATCATACTTAAGAGCTCAAATAACAATTCACATCATCAATTCCCATAGAATAATAATTTCCTTAGACAGATACTAATTAGGTAGAGCATAAAAACATTTCATTGGATATTTCATTTTGTCTTATCATCCTTCTAGAGCTCATTAGCTCAAATCATAGATGAGTATAGTATTACCCACCTGGAGCACTATTCGCAAGATGAAACAACGAGCTGCAACTCTCTTCCTTGATTCCTTCGAGGTTTGGATTGTCCTACAAATGTCGATTATCGACTTAGCAATCTATTCGAAGACCCTAGAGCCCAAAACCATAAAAACGGAATTTCTACCCTTTTTCAATTTTTTACCAAAATTCAATGATACTTTATATTTATCCAAAAATTATGAAATAAATCAAGAATGACTCTCGTCATAACAGAAATCAACCTTATAAATTTGGGATTTTTCTGATAACATTTGATTTCAAAATAAAATCTGAACAACTTTATCGTTCTAGGCAAAAATTCAAATAACAGAATACTAGAAAATAAAATTCAATAACATATTATCCCAATGTAAAATAATATTTCGAACAACGTTCCAGTTGAATTTTTTTTTAATTCAGGACCTCGAAAGGCCCTGAAAGGGCAAAATACCGAATATGATCGGTAATGATAACAGTTTCTGGTTTCTGGCGATTTGACCTATTTCCGACCACCGGATGACAATGACATCAAAAGGTGAAATGTAGAACACTTAAAGAAACACGACATATCTGAAAATAAAATGGTGGTTGAGTGTAGATGTCCATCAGTTGAGAGAAGATGACCGTTGGCATTTTCTGCTCATTGAGTAGTTATTGCTTCAACTGTCGGAGGTGTTACTTTCATTCAACATTAAGTGCGGGTCTGATCTGCTGATTAATCAGTTGCAAGGATGAGGCAACTGATGCTTTCTTCTAGTTGTTGTAAATCTGACGTGCTTCAGTTGGTATACATCCGTTGACTGTATTTTACTTTTGAACCGACCAATTGATATCTTGGTTTTGATTGACTTGTACTCTCACTTGATGATTTCAGTTGATGCCTTGTAAACTGATGCTTTCGGTTTAATTTACTCAGTTGATGTTTTGTGAACTGATGCATTCACTTAGTTGTCTCAACTGATGCCTTGAGTTTTGACTTCTAGATTTTGAGTTTTCAGTTGTCTTCTTTGAGGTCGTTATGCTTCTTACGATCCTTTGAGTTTTCGACATTTCATCAAAACTTATAATATTTTTCTAACAATTGTGTTAGCAGATATAACTATACTACATTAGTATTATTATAATATTTTCATAAGCATATGACAATACTAATGTTATCAATGCATTATCATTCTTATATAAAAAATATCTTAATGCGTTAATATATTATTCGATGTAAATATAATTGATACTAATGAAGTGTTTCTCATATGCTAATGAAATATTTGTCTAAAGCACATATATTTACAATTCAATAAACCTTTATAAGAATACCCCCACAACCATAAAAAAGGCGAAAATTGCTAGAATGCTATCGTATTTTGCATTAATCTTGACCGTGTATTTTGATGTGTGGATGGTGGGATATTGATTTATAATTTACATACTAGGGAAATGTTTATATTTGATCCATTCCCTATGTTCGCGCGCGGACACACATACACACAATACTATGAAAAAAATGGGACTCCTAATTTTTCAATTTCTTTGGGAAATGAAACGATCGACTCACTTCCCTCAAGCATGGAGCTGCCCTGAGTTCAATCAAACCCAAAAATAATTTAATTTTTCATTTGAGACTAGGCAAATCGTTTAGGGTCGTCTTCAAATATTTTCCTTTTATTTGTCAATAATTTTAATTAGAAATATTTGTTAATAGAATATGCAAAATGTAGGTATCAAAACTAATACTTACCCTCAATTTTATTGTGGAAAATTTTATCTTTTGTCCTGGTCTCTCATACATTTTTTGAATTATATAAAAGTAACCTACGCCTAAAAATTAATCGTAACCTATGATTAATTATCTACGAATAATTTTGACGATTGATCAAAAAATGATATACAATTATATTTTTTAAAATCAATCGCAGACCTAAGATTAATTTTGCGGTTCATTTTTAAAATTATTCGTAGCCCACTAGCCTACGATTCATAGCCTATGATTCATTTTCATATACTACAATTATAAGATGGAATTACATTAGTACATTCGATATCTATTTTATAAATTTGAAAATTTATGAAACGTGAATGCGGATATGTATGGATTTATTTGTATAGAGGAATTATGTATGTAAATTTCTGAAACACTCATAAGAAAATATAGATGAATATGAAATTGATTAATCGTATAATTTATAAATAATTGTAGCATAAGCTTGTAGTTTTGGATGAACATAGCTTATTATATTTTAATTTGGATTATTATAATGAAACATTTGGATGAAATAATCGCAGCATAAGTTTGTATTTTTTAAATTAATCGTAACTTTTTTTTAATTAATCGTAGGCTTCTATAATTTAAATGAATGCTTCTTTAAATTTGTTAGGGTTAGATATCACCAATAATCGAAGATTATACAGAGAAGCCTATCTACACACTAGATTTATACAAGAAAGGAAATAATACAGAAAAATCTCCTATTCTATAAACCGATCGGACTGACGGCTCAGGAACTGACAACAAGATCAAACCCTCAGAAAGATTTGAATCAACATGAAGTGATTCGGCAGATAAAGCCCTACCGCCAATAGCACAACCACAGTTGCACCACCACGTCTGCACTCACTCAACAAGAGCAAGACGTTCTATCTCACACAGTAGGCAGAAGAGGGAAAAGGAAGAAGAAGAAGATCAAAAGATAACTGTTATTTCTCTCTCACAGAACCCTAGCCGCACACACAGTAGAATGATGATTGTATGTTAAGAGACCGCAACATAGATATATAAAGGTCGGTGGATAGGGCAAGGCAGGTGGGCCTTCAGTGATGGGCCAGACAGCTTGGGCCTATTGCTGGACAAGTTAATAAAGCCCACAAATGGGCCTAACATTCGAACAATCTCCATCTAGCACATTTGAGTTGAACACATCTGAAGGTATACTTGTGTTAGTACTTTCATCATCGCCGTCTATCTCATCTGTTGAAATCACAAAGAAGATAATCAGTGAGATAGTACCAATCACAGACAAAGGCACATGCAGACATAAAGTCTGATAAGGTCACAAAGACAAGGAAATAACCAAGGTAATAACCAAGGCGGTGGAACTTCAACCACAGTAGAAGAGCTAAACCTACACACAGTAGGTTGCATCCCTCTTACTGTGGTTGAGGTCCACCTCCTTACTCCCTGATATAGAAAATGAGACTTTAACAATAACATGAAACACTACTGCTAACACAAAGTATGTAGTGTGATCATATTATTATTTGAAGTTCACCTTCTAGATCAGAAAAGAGGTACCTACAAAAAATAATTACCCAGTATCAAGATTAAGGATTTTCAAACTGGAAACATGTTTTTCCAAAGGTAAACACTTAGTGCCCGTGTCAGTAGGGTTCAAGTCAGTATGAATTTTCTCAAGACAAATGATATGTTTATCTACAACATCCATAATGAAATGAAATCTGACATCAATATGTTTTGTTCTATCATGGAAGACAGGATTTTCGCACAACTGTATAGCAGACTGACTGTCTGAGTATACACCAACCTTATCTTTCAGAAACCCAATCTCAGACAAGACACCTTTCAACTATATAGCTTCTTTCATTGACTCAGTGATTGCAACATACTCAGATTTAGTAGTGGATAATGCTACAATATGTTGTAATTGGGACTTCCAACTAATGCAGGAACCACATAGAGTAAACATATATGAAGTAGTTGATTTTCTATTGTCCCTGTCATTAGCATCGTTTGAGTCAACATAGCCTGATAATATAGCACATTTCACATGCTTAGAAAAAGACAGACCCAATGAGAGCCTCCCAACTATAGCATAGACAATGTCTAGCCTATTACTCAGCATAACATACATAACAGACCTAATTGCATTAGAGTAAGGAACACTTTTCATAGCATCAATTTCAGAATCAGTCTTTGGAGACTGATCCTTACTTAGTAAAAGTTGAGAAGCAATAGGCACATTTACAGGCTTTGCATCAGACATGGCAAACTTGGACATAATCTTTTCCACATAGGTTGATTGACTTAAAACAAGCCTATTATGTTTTCTGTCCCTAGTTATACACATGCCAAGGATTTTCTTAGCTTCCCCTAAATCTTTCATCTCAAAGTTATCACTTAGACATTTTTGAACATGCTTGATAGATTCATTACAGGGACTAACTAAGAGCATATAATCAACATAAATTAGCAGGAACATTGGCACAGTATTCACATCTTTAAAGTACAAATAGTGATCATACATACTTCTGTTAAACTTCAAAGATTTTATACAATTATCAAATTTAATGTTCCACTGTCTAGGAGACTGTTTTAAACCATAAAGGGATTTCTTTAACAAGCATACATAGTCAAGTTTATTGCAGTCAATATAGCCCTCAGGCTGATTCATGTAAATTGATTTATCAAGATCATCATGAAAGAAAGTAGTAGTTACATCCATTTACTTAAGTTCTCAGTCAAAATGAGCCACTAAGGCAAGCATAATTCTCACAGTGGTGAACTTAACTACAGGGGCAAAAATTTCAGTGTAATTTACTCCCTCCCTTTGAGTGAAACCCTTAGCCACAAGTCTGGCCTTAAATTTGATAGATTTAAACTCCTGTTTAATTTTAAACAACCATTTACAGTCTACCAAAGGGCAGTTAGGAGGCCTAGGAACCAACTCCCAGGTGTTATTAACATGCAAAGACTTCATTTCAGTATCCATAGCAGCAACCCATAACCTAGAGTCAGGAGACTTCATTGCTTGTTTATAGGTTTTGGGTTCACTACTATCTAGAGATTCAAACACACTATATGCAAAATCAAATAGATTACAATCAGCATATCTTATTGGTTTTACTATATTTCTGCGAGGTCTATCTCTAGCCAGTTGATAATCCTGCAAGTTAACCTGCTCAAATGAAGTGTCAGAATTAGAGGTAGTACCCATATCACTAGAAGAATCAGTCTCAGTTTCAGTATGATCATATTGGGGATTTGGGAACACATCACATTCAGTAGGGATATGATTAGTCTGAGTAGGGGTAGTATATAAAGCAGAAGGCTCCACCTCAAACAAAGTGGTACTGAAAATAGGCATAGAGGAGGGGGCTGAGTCAGATAAGCATGGAAACACATATTCATTAAAAATCACATCTCTGTTAATAGTAGTTTTAAACCTAGGTTCATCTGTCACCCACAATCTATAACCCTTGACACCATCAGGGTACCCCAGGAAAACATATTTTCTGGACCTTGGTTCCAGTTTATCACCTTTTTGATGCATGAATGCAGCACACCCAAACATTCTCATATGAGATAAATCAACAGGTTTGCCTTGGAAAACAGACTCAGGACACTGCCCCTTTAAAGGGACAGAATGAGACCTATTGATTATATATATAGTAGTCATAAGAGCCTCACCCCAAAATTGCTTAGACAAACCAGACATAACCCTCATACTCATCACTCTATCTAGTAGAGTCATATTCATCCTCTCAGCTACCCCATTTTGTTGAGGAGTATAAGGAACAGATTTATGCCTTGTAATACCAGATTGTTCACATAGAGCATCAAGTTGAGAATTAAAAAATTCCAAGCCATTATCTATTCTTAAAGTCTTTATTTTCATACCAATCCAGTTTTCAATTAATGATTTCCAGGTTTTGAATTTAGCAAATACTTCAGATTTTTGTTTCATAAGAAATACCCAAACCTTCCTAGAAAAATCATCAACAATAGACAAGAAGAACTTATTGCCACCATGTGTGGCTTCAGTTGCAAATCCTCACATATCAGCATGAAGATATTCAAGAATAGCAGAGCTTTTAGGCATGTGAGGGGAGACATTGACAGGAAATTGGATTTTGTGTTGTTTGCCCAAAACACATGCATCACAAAAGGGCAATTCATGCATAGAGTTAGAACCAAAATAACCATTCCTTTTCATGATATCCAGACCCTTATTACTCATATCACCCAATCTATTATGCCATAACAAGTTTTGTCAGCATTCACAACATGCACAGAGCAAGGAATAGAAGCAGGTTGAGCATGACAAATGTACAGGTTATTCTTTTTTAATGCTTTAAAGATCACCAGGGAAACTTTCATGATTTTCATCATCCCATTCCCCCATTTTTCCTCAACCCCTTCAGATTCTAATGCAACACAAGAAATCAAGTTATAGCATAGATCTGGCACATATCTAACATTTTTCAGGGTATGCATAGAGCCAAAATCAAATTATAGGCAAATGTCACCAATTCCTTCAACTTTACACTTTTTCTCATTAGCTAAGGACACAAAGCCATTGGAAATTTCTTTAAAACATGAGAAAAACTTTTTAAATGGGGAAATATGAAAAGTACACCCTAAGTCAATTAACCATTCAGAATCATGTACAACACCTTTCATGTCATCATCAGAAGCAGTATGAGCATTAATAATCATGTAGCAGTCACCCATATTATCACCAGAAGCCAAATTAGCATGCTCAGCCTTTTCTTTCTTAGATTTCTTTGGCTTAGGAAAGTTTTTAATATTGTGATCAGGATCTCCACAATTATAACACTTCCTACCAGATTTTTGCTTTGATTTAGATCTAGATTTCCCTTTTTTCTTTTTACCAAAATTTTCAGAGGAAAAATCTCTATTTTTCCCTTCCCATAGCATGCATAGGCTTAGGATCATTAGAACTACCACTCCCTCCTATTTCTAGCAACTCTAACTCTTTGGATTTAAGAGAACTAATAATAACATCAAGAGAAGCACTGTCTCTGCTATATTTATTGGCAGATTTCACATCAGAATATGTGTCAGGTATAGCATTCAAGAGAGCAATGTTAGTGTAATGATCAATTATTTTATCACCAAAAAGCTTAATGTCCTGAATCAATTTTGAAAACATATCAATATTGTCATCAATATCTTTGGACAAATCAAGCTTAAACTTAAACATTTTTTCAAGAAGGTACATGCGATTTGCAAATGAAGTTTCAGTATATGTTTCCTCAAGTTTATCCCATAATTCCTTAGCAGATGTCAATTCACCAACTTTGCGCATGATAGAAACACTCAGATTCAGCATAATAGTAGAGCAAGAAAGTTCATTCATTTCATGTTGCTTAGCAGGAGTGTCAGTTTCATCATAAGACTCAGTAATAGCTTTAACAATATGTTGTTGTACCAAGACATATTTAATTTTCTATTTTCAGATATTAAAATAATTTTTCCCATTAAATGGTACCATACCATACGCATTCACAGCTATTTTAACCAACACAAGGGAAAAGATTACTAGAGCACAGAGAGCGGATGAAACCACAACCAACCAAGAACAAGAAACATTAGGACACTATAGAAAATACAACGAGAAGAACATGAAAGAAGCAAAACTGAAACCGTCCAAGTAACGGAGGGTAGGCTTGCCTAGTTCACGGATTGATTGATCAACTGTGCAGGGGTTCACTATCAGTCCTTTAGACCAGAGATGTTCAAATCTCTGAGGAAATTACAAATTTCCTTGAGCTTAAAAAAGCTCAACAAAGGATCACACAGATACGAGGCAGAAGAACCAAAAGCAGGAAACAAAGAATGATGAAATCGCAAAACGCAAAAGAAAAGCAGAGAGAACAGTAGAAGCACCAGGAACGATAGAAACCAACAGATTTGAGCATGCATAGAGAAAGCGCAAAACAAGAAAACACATTCTAGAACCAAGCCTATGTTGGGGTTTCCTCGAATTGTACTCGACAGGATCTATTTAGATGCCATTAATTCTAAGCTCATGTAAATCATAATTTTATGTGTGACATTAATTATCCTATGTTAAATTAACATGCAAGTTTCAATTTTGAATATATTGCAGCGGAATAAAATAGAATCTATCGAAATTATACTTACAATCATTGTCGGGTTGCTCACGGGATTAAAGGTCTAATCCCGTTGTTGATGGCGAACGCATGGATGGCAACTTCATCATGGTGTTCGAAATCTTCACAGCTCCATATTCTACTTCTTAATCTTCTGCTGTATTTCCGGACCTTGTTAAGATGTAGGGTGGGCTGCAGACTACTAAACGGTTGTGGAAAACCTAGGGAATCAAGAGAGCACTTAGAGGGGCTATATTGATGTGTATTTTTTATATAATTTTCGTGGCCCCCCCTCCCTTATTATATGGGAGGGGGCAAAAATTTCATCTCCAAACCCTAATGGGTTTGGGACTCCAACTCTGGTTCTATTCCCAGTCCACTTAGGTCATATTGGGCTACAACAGGGATCTAGAAGAATATTAAATTGACCTACTAATGTATTTAATTTCTAATATCCAATAAACTTAGGATATAAGTAGGCCAATTTAATATTCTTCTAGATCCCTGTTGTAGCCCAATATGACCTAAGTGGACTGGGAATAAAACAAGAGTTGGAGGCCCAAACCCATTAGGGTTTGGAGATAAAATTTTCACCCCCTCCCATATAATAAGGGAGGGAGGGCCACAAAAATTTATGTAAGCTTCTTCTTTAGTTTAGTCATTCCCCATGTTTAAGATATAATGTCCATTAATTAATTATGTAAGCTTCTAACAGCTATAATTAATTAATATCTTGTTCCTTGAGTAGTACCGCACGACTTCCGTATGATGTAAAGAATAAATTAATATTCTGCCTGCAGGGCTTCCCATGATCTACGTGCTTCCTCAAGAGGACATCATCAACCTGGCGCACCAGGACAAGGTAACCATATATAATGCACAACCCATCATATATGTAAATGTCACTACCCAAAATATCGAGGTTGTTGATTCTATCAAAGAATCTCATCATTGATAAATCAAAATAGTGGACATAACATATATATGTCCGCCATTACATATGGGTTAAGAACCCGAACTCTGTGGATCTTTATTCTCTCCCTTTAGGGTCAGAACAGAGAATAGTATCCTATCGTGATCCTCCTCAATACACTAACAAGTGTATCAGAATAATCAGCTAGTCAATATAAACTAACTATCAGATTATTCTACAGTCTACAATCGTTGGTTCAGGACCATCTAAACTGCGAGCCTTTTAATACTTTGCAAGGAATCCGATGATATGATCTTTACCGTATGTTCACCCACACCATATCATCTACAATGCAAGTATATGTAAACATGCATATATAAATATAATAATAAATAAATATACAAACAGTGACTGCAATCATTATTCAATCTATATTATCTTGTTATTGTTTATTGTATACAAAGACAAGCTTTCTAGTATACAAAATAAACAATCTCCCACTTATCCTCAAAGCATGTCTTTCAAGTATAAACAACACATGGGCTAACTCTCCAACATAACATAAACTCAAAACGGCCCCGGGTCTACATCAACTCCCATTATCTCCACTTGACCATTGAAGGTCTGAGCTTGGAAGGCTCATGAATGGGACAGCCAGTTTTGCCTTCTAATGCAACCTTGACCATTGCCACATCTTCCCTCCTTATATTTCGTATAAGGTGGTACTTTAATCCTATGTGTTTAATTTCCCCATGAACTATGGATCCCTTTTCAAATTTGCTACTGTACTGGAGTTAATCACAATGTGCCATGTTACTCCTAAGGCAAATCAGGAACAACGCTCGAGTCCAACAAGAAGCTATAGAGTCGTATAGTTTTTCGTAGCCTCAGAGCCAGCCACATACTCGACTTTCATGGTGGAGTGAGAATGTAATTCTGCCTTACTCCTCTATGCCACGACTCCCCTTCCCAATTCAAACACATATGCTGAGGAAGATTTACTCTGATCCTTTTTATCGGTTCTGGAAAAACTAAGTTCGTATTACCCAATGCAATTAGACTGTCCGAGTGGTAAACAAGCATACTATCTCAAGTTCTCTTGAGAATATTTTTTGCCACAGTCCATTGTCCTTAACTAGGGTTAAATCGACATCTTCTCACTATGCCACTACATAGCAGATATCAAGCCCTGTGCATAACACAACATACATGAATCTTCCTTTTGCAAAAACATAAGGAATCTCGTTTCTCACATCTATCTCGTTATGTATTTGGGTAGCACATTTCCTTGAGTAGATGTATTACATGCTCGAAAGTTATAGAACATTTCTTGGAATTTGTATGTTGAATCTCGCTAGCACATTTTCGATATAGGTAACCTGGGATGAGTACATCAACACAAATCCTTCATATCGAAATGTCTGGACAATCACACCCCTATGTTTGATAAATCCTTCTCATTATTACCCAATAAGCAAGTTGTTATTTAACATATGGTACTAGGATAACCACCATGTTTCCATCACGCCTCTTGTACACAACATTTATCCGATTTCTCCACGAATCCATGTGACTAGATAACTTTTTTAGATCGGATATTCCAAGCTTCTGATGCTTACTTAAATCCACGAATGGACCTCTAAGCTTGCACACTAAGTGCTATTGGCTTTTAGCAATGAATCCCTTTGTTTGTCGCATATGGATATTATTCATCAAGACTTCCAATTAGGAAAACTGTCTTGACATCTATTTGCAAAACAACTAAGTTAAAGTGAGTAGTATCAGATAAGAGATTCTAGATCTTACAATCCGTTTAGATCATCTCTTTCTTTTATAGATCCACTTTCACTAAATAAGATTTACCTCCATTTAGTGGTTCTATAAGCTCCCACTATTCATGGTGATCCATAGATCCCATTTCGGATTCCATTGCAGTTTTTCAAGAAACCGCATCCTTATCTTGAACCACTTCGTCGTAGTTTCTGGGCTCCAATTTATTTAGTCTTTCCAAAAAATTAGAAAATTCTTCTAGACTAATAAATCTATTAGGTTGGCGCACAAACCTCCCACTGCGATGAAGAAATTTCTGTACCTTTGTGACACACTATGCAGTATTAGGTGGTACCTCTTCTTGTACACTTTGGTGTAGGATTCGAATGTCCATTCCTCAAACCATTAAGAACGATTTTGTTCTTAACCTTGTGACTTATTATATAGTCTTCTTCTAAGAATCGGGCATTAGTGCTTACAATGTCCTTCTGATTCTTAGGACTATAAAATAAACCACTTTTCGATCATCTGGGATATCCAACAGAAAATCGTCATTTCTAGGACATATCTGCAAAATGAAATAAACAACTTTGAATAGCTCATCGTCGATCTAACCATTTCCAATAACATTCCATTTCTTCGCACCACTACGTCATTCTTCTTTTTGAATAGCAGACATAGTCAACTGGGATGTAATCCAATTCTCCGCCAAGTGATCCCTAAAGTCTCCTAAGAGGTACTTGTCACTAATGATCAGAAACATAGTGATATGATACATTTACTAATGCGTTCCTCTACTTCCATCTTAATTCTTTGATTTCTTAAAGCATTTAGACTGGTGGCGTATTATGCAAATGCATTTAAAACTCGAGTAATCATCAATGAACATGATCAATTACTCATAACCACCTCTTAGCCTAAACTATCATAGGTCCACATAGGCAGAGTGAATTAAACCTAATACCTCTTTGGATTTGTTTCCTTTAGCGTTAAAGACACTTGGTTGTTTTACCTTCTTAGTAGGATTTGCACAAAGAAACGATTCTAGGACCAGTGAGACCAATAGACCATCGCTTATCAAACTTTGAATCCTCTTAAGAATAATATATCCAAGTAATAGATACCAAAGATAGGTTTGATTCCTTTGCGAAGATTATTTCCTTTTATTTGTGTTTAATCAATGTATTCAAAAAGTTGTTTTCTAGTGTTATGCATAGATTTTAGTATATTAAAGATGTCCATCCAATATGCCAGAATAGATAAAATATTTCCCAACCATGCTAACAATCTAGTTATCAAAAGTAACAAAATATCAATTCAAAAACCAACTTAGAAACAGAAACCAAGTTTCTAAACTTTAGCACATATAGACAATCCTTTAAAACTAAAACTATCACTACTGAAAGATATATCTATGTCTCTCACTGCAATAGCCACCACTTTACCATAGCATTGCACATGTACATAGTGATCTCATCTTCACTCAAACGTGTGAGAGATACATTTCCTTTTGAGAAGACACTCAGACCTACAATGTCTCGGTTGATTGTACTTGAAGCACACATCCTTTGGACTTAAAGTCCTTTTGAGGTAACTATGTCATTTTCTTCATTGCCCTACACGCTTTCTTTGGTTGAGATGCATTCCTCTTCTTACCCGAAGATGCATTTCTCTCAGCCATTTGCGCCTCTGTGATACT
The DNA here is from genome assembly GCA_026008535.1 of Perilla frutescens. Taxonomy (NCBI): domain Eukaryota; kingdom Viridiplantae; phylum Streptophyta; class Magnoliopsida; order Lamiales; family Lamiaceae; genus Perilla; species Perilla frutescens. The sequence goes on from BRKX01000015.1 coordinate 10,737,376, forward strand.
TTTCACTAGCATCTCAGCTGTCTGAAGATCAGCAAGCATTTCTGATAAAGTGACATAATTCTTTATCATGCTAAAGTTTAAAAAGAACTATTTAAGCTTCAGGGACACACTATTAAACACCAAGTCGATTAAGACACGATATCTTGTTCACCATCCAGGGTTTCGATCTCCAATAAGCCACTTATCATCCAGAGAACGTGATCCCTTACAGGAATGGAATCGACTATCTTGGTGCTTATTAGATTTTTCATGGCAATGTATTTTGTTGTGTAATTCTGATGTCCGAAGAGTTTCTTGAGATTACACCATAAGAGGTTCTCACTACTTCATCAGAATTTACAACTGGTTTCTTATGACATTCCTCATCAAGTACAATTAAACCTCCAGTCGTTTAAGATAATGTTTTAAGTTCTGAATCCAGTCTTTAGTATTTCATCGATATAAAACTTTTGAGAATAGAAGACAAGTTGGAGAGTGCCATGATAATATAGAAATAACTGAAAAAGTAAAACATGCAGTACAGTCACAACTTTTCGGATAATCATATAATTGAAATCCTCAAAAAGAATTATATGTTTATCCACCGACATTTTAAAAATGTTTCCCATAAGCCACGATAGTATGGACGTTTATGAAATTCATTTCTAAACAGGTTATTAGCCTTTAATTCACCTCCAGTCAAGTTTCCTTTTAACAAGTGAATTAATAGTCGGTATTATTCCTAGTCATGCAATCGTCTAATTAATAAGCCATAATAGTGTGGACGTTTATTAATAAATTATACCTAAGTGTGAACACCATCATCTTCATCCCAATGGCACTGTTCGAATTTCACTGCTCCAGATGGAGAAGTCAGTTTGTTCTAACAGTGTCCTACAGTTATCTTTTAAGAGGTTTAATTTCTAGAGAATCCAGTGATATGGCACATCCGATATGGAGGAAGACCTATTGTCAATGCGCATGCCCATCACTTCTCAATTAAATCAGATTAATGGAGACCGATTAGATTTCTACATACTTTGGTATGAATCTCTCCCACTTAGTTATTTATTCTTGAGGTTTTCATTTTATCTCATTAACATGCAAGAACATAACATAAAATGATAAACATCCATGACATGCAAACAACAACATAATAAGCATAATAATTTAAACCCACTATCATGGCATATTTCTCATGTTGCATTAATGAGATAATCTTTGAAAATCAGCTCCGGAAATCTGGACACCATCCGCGCCACCACCAAGCATCTCGCTAAATCCCTAACGCAGATTTAGGGTTTCGGGATGTGTCCGGGATGTCATCCTTCCTTGATTGGGGCTGCTCCACTTTCCTTCCTTGAGTAGAATTCCTTTCCTTATCTAATTCTATAAGGATTTCTATTCCTAATTTAAATCTTATCCTATCATATTTGAATAAATCCAAAGATATCAATTACCTTATTCAAATCCACTAGGATAAAGTAATCATTTTCTTAAATATTCAATTTCCATATAATAAAGATTTTAATTATGGAAAATCCTAATATATCTAGAATAATAAAGGAATTAAAAATTACAACTCAAGACTATGTGATTTTCGAAAATCACATCTATACTTTAACATTTATTTTTCCTATTACATTAAACCTACGTAATAAAATAAATGCTAATCTAATTCATGGATTTTCTCATGGAAAAAAAATGCGTAGCCAAACCGGCATACGACTATCAACAACTATACATTCAACATAATTAAATCATCACATCACATAAATTAAAAAGCCATGATAGTCGGTATCACCTACAAACAAAAACCGTCTACATACAACAACTATCAAATTTTAAGTGATAAACATAAAATTGCATATGATATCCATACATGATCATTTTTGAAAATTACCCTTAATTAAATTAAGATTTTTGAAAATACCATCAGATTAAATTTGGAAATTTTAAAACTAATTAAAATATTCCACCAAATTAAATCTTATACATTCGAAATTATCACAAAGATAAAATATGGAAAATTTTTCAAAGTAAATCGAAAATTCCTCCAAATTAAATCTTAAAATTTCGAATAATACACTAAGATAAAATTTAGAAATTAATTATAATTTCCCCCCCCCCACCAAATTCAATCTTAATTCTTCGAAAATAACATAAGAAATTAATCTGGAAATTTTGATATTTATCAAAAAATCTTTCCCAAATAAAATTCTTTAATTTTTGAAAATCCCTAAATAATTAAATTTGAAAATTTTGATATTAATAAAAAATCTATTCCAAATTAAATACCTAGGTTTTGAAAGTTTCGGAATAATAAATCTAGAAATTTTGATCCACTTCAAATACTTTCCAAATTTAAAATTCTATTTTGAAACCTATTTGGATTATAATTAGGTAACTTTTGATATTCATCAAAATTACCTTATCCAATTATAATCTCCCATATTTTGAAAATATCTTTAGGATTAGATATGGAAATTTTGATAACATCAAAAACTCTATTCCAAGTCTAATTCCAAATTTTTGAAAAACATGGATCAATTTAGGGAATTAATTTAACATCAAAATTTCGAAATTTGATCTCCAAATTAAATCTCAAAATTTCGAATATCCCTAAACAAAAGTAATAATTTGGAAATTTGATATTAATCAAAATCTTTTCCAAATTATATACTAGGTATCAAAATTACTAGAATAAAAAATATGGAAGTTTGATCATGTTCAAACACTTACCAAATCTAAAATTCTATTTTTGAAACCTACTTGGATTAGAATTTGGTAACTTTTGATATATATCAAAAATTATCTTCTCCAATTCTAATCCTCATAAAATTCGAACCCTATCCCTAATTAAATATGGAAATTTTGATTTTCATCAAAATTCTTTTCCAAATTGAATTATAGGGGACGAAATTATGAAAACAAAATTAGGGAATTTGATTACCAAACTTTCGTACCATATGGCTTCTAAGAGTTGGAAAAGTTGATCTTAGTCAACATATCATTCCCAATTCAAAATAATATGTACGAAAAGCATAGAATTAAAAATTACGACTTTAAAAAAAAAACCTTAACGATTTTTAATCTCTAATTTTCGAAACCAACATTAGAATTAAATCTGAAAATTTAGATAAACATCAAAATTCCTTTCCCAAATTTAATACTAAATTTTCAAAAATAACAATAAGAATAAAATAAGAAATTTTCGATCACTACAAAAATTTCCTCCAATTTTATTCTCAAACAATTCGAACATGATGAACTATTAAATCTGAAAATTTAAACACCTTAAATTCATCCACGGATTTAAACAAAAAATTCGAATTTAACCATAGAATTAATTCTAGAGCAGAGCCAAAACCTGCTCTGATACCAATTGTTGGGGTTTTCTCGAATTGTACCCCACGGGATCTATTTGGATGCCATAATTCTAAGCTCATGTAAATCATAATTTTATGTGTGACATTAATTATCATATATTGAATTAACATGCAAGTTTCAATTTCGAATCTATTGCAGCGGAATAAAATAGAATCGTTGTCGGGTTGCTCACGGGATTAAAGGACTAATCCCGTTGTTGATGGAGAACACATGGATGGCAACTTTATCATGGTGTTTGAAGTCTTCACAGCTCCATATTCTACTTCTTGATCTTTTGTTGTATTCTCGGACCTTGTTTAGATGCAGGTGGGCTGCAGACTACTAAACGGTTGTGGAAAACCTAGGGAATCAAGAGAGCACTTAGAGGTGCTATATTGATGTGTATTTTTTATATAATTTTCGTGGCCCCCCTCCCTTATTATATGGGAGGGGGCGAAATTTTCATATCCAAACCCTAATGGGTTTGGGCCTCAAACTCGTGTTCTATTCCCAGTCCACTTAGGTCATATTAGGCTACAATAGGGATCTAGAAGAATATTAAATTGGCCTACTAATTTATTTAATTTCTAATATCTAATAAACTTAGGATATAATTAAGTAAATTAAGTATTATTTTTATTCCACTAAAGAAATAATACTGACCTACCAATTTAATACATATTCACGAATATGCTTTCTTCTTTAGTTCAACCATTCCCCATGCTTAAAATATAATGTTCGTTAATTAATTATGTAAGCTTCTGACAACTATAATTAATTAATATCTTGTTCCTTGAGTAGTACTGCATGATTTCCGTATCATGTAAAGAATAAATTAATATTCTGCCTACAGGGCTTCCCATGATCTACGTGCTTCCTCAAGAGGACATCATCAACCTGGCGCATTAGGACATGGTGACCATATATAATGCACGACCCATCATATATGTAAATGTCACTACCCAAAATATCATGGTTGTTGATTCTATCAAAGAATCTCACTCATTGATAAATCAAAGCAGTGGACATAACATATCTATGTCCGCCATTACATATGTGTTAAGAACCCGAACTCTGTGGATCTTTATTCTCTCCTTTTAGAGTCAGAACAGCGAATAGTTCACCCACACCATATCATCTACAATGCAAGTGTATGGAAACATGCATATATAAATATAATAATAAATAAATACACAAACAGTGACTACAATCATTATTCAATCTATATTATCTTATTATTGTTTATTGTATACAAAGACAACGTATACAAAACCAACAGCCTATGGGCCTTCCTGCCACTAAGAAATGTAAAACGCAAGAGGATCCAGCCGTTTTACCAGAACGGTGCCCTAGGAGAGGGTACACCGTCTTACCGTAGCCGTTTGTATAGGAGAAGATGGGATCCCCGTAGCAATCAACGACGAAAGGCGTAGAACCACCCAATCTTCTACTGATACCACTGTTAGGGTTAGTGGTGCGTCTTTTTTCACCAAAAATAATCCGACACGCAGTCGGTATGCCCAAACTACCCAGAATAGTAGCAAGCAAGATCGTCTCCCAAAGGACCGGTGAGAACTATTCGAACCTTCAGTTTGCAGTGACCAACTTTCCACACAAATATCTTGATTATAATGTAAAAACCAAATTTAAACGCAATTAAACAAATGTAGTTTTCTTAACAAATTAAAAAGGTATTCCGGCTTCCAATTAACTCCACCCTAGCTTAATTATTTCGATCATTGACTCAACGATATTTCCAATTAATTCATGCAAACCAGTTATAGCCACCGAAGACACTTACTGACGCAGCCTAATTTCTCCTTAGCTTCTCGATAATTAGGAAGACACTTCACTAATTATTTCCCTAATCGACTGACAACCGTAAGAGACACTCTATAGATTTAATGAGCCGACAGCTTTATGCACTAGAGAAACCCGATTCAAAACCAACAGACTCTGACACAGGACTATCGAATTAAGACTGTTCTTTCCTCGATTCTGAAGAATCGTTGTACCACTAATTAAACCTAAACCACAATTACGGATGGCCGATTTAATTGGCTACTAATTAATTTCGATCTACCAAATATTTGCAACTACCTAGCAGAATCGAAACAATTAACAACTTTAAATGCAGAGAATCACAGATACATGCAATTAATTAAAGCAAAAAGAACATTTAGATCTCACAGAATAATTATACCAGAGATTTGTTAATCTTCACCGGAATAGAACGCGTTTAGCTTGAATTCATACTTGGATTTTCAATTCAGAAATTAATTGAAAAGAAAAAAATATGAAAAGAAGAATGAAAACTGGAATAAAATCGTGTACTGCAGGAAAAGAATTCGTTTCTGGCGTCTCTCTCTCTGTATCTGGCGATTAGAATTATTGTACTGCAATGGATACTGATATATTAGAGTCCTACTCTATCTAGAAGTCTTTTATCCAAATCCTTAACTAATTAATTAATAAAAGAAATCTAATCCTAATCCAATTAGGAAAATAATAAAAATAAAGTCCAACAGTAATAAAAATAGCCCAATAATCGTCCATGGCCCACAGCTGGTGGATATCCACTATCTCCAGTCCAAATACTCGCACAATCCACCAGTCAGTATGCCCATACCGACTGCTTTCCAGACTCTTCAACTTTCTTCAATCCAATTGTGTCCAAACCCTTCAAAACAATGTCATTATCTCCACTTCTATGTCAACCACCTGAAATCAACCACAAGACACAAATTCTTCCACAAAACTTGACCAAGGGGTGAGTAACTACGCGAAAATACACCGAAAAGACCCAAAATATATACGAAATAACATCCTAATCAAATCCCCCCACACTTAAACAATGCTCGTCCTCGAGCAACACCAAACAAAAGAAAGACTCAAGAAAAAAAAACTCAAAGACGACAAGACAATCATTGACAACCTTCAATGGAAAACAATCAAAGTCAGAGACAAGATACAATCATCCACAGTCCACAAACCAATCTCTTGTTTCATAAAACTGTACACATGCTTTTCATTCAAGTCAAAAACATGCAAAACCAATCCTGCCTCACCAAGGTCACTCAAATTCTCTCAATAGAAGATATGGATAGAATATAATTCACACAAATCATAACTTGATGCTTTCAAACATAAATTTGCCCATATGTCAAAATCTCTACCATGCAAATGAGATCTATACACAAATCAAAAGGTCTTTTTGCACTGGTTGTAGCGGGGCTAGGGTGCATAGGTAGGATAAAAAGGATGAAATGACTCAAATAATTGAAAACATGTAAGCATATCAAATGCATTCACCAAATTCGTCTGCAACTTCCCAAATAAATCAACAAAAACCAGTTGAGTGTTGGCTTTCAATAATACAGGGCAACCAAATAAATGACAACAATTAAGCATAGCCCCTTTTACTTCATGCTGATTCAAAACCAACAGACTCTGACACAGGACTATCGAATTAAGACTGTTCTTCCCTCGATTCTGAAGAATTGTTGTACCACTAATTAAATGGATTAGGCACAACGGGCTCACTAATGGATAATGAAGGTCATGGATAATTTTTTTAAGCCAAAGTAATGGGTAATCCTAAATGCCTTAATCATTTTCATGCAAAGATACTCAAAAACGGCGTGATTATGGCAACTGGGCAAATCAGAAATCCAACATGCAAGTATGATACACTCAGCAAGACAATAAATTGAGCTTTCTCATATATAATGCTCATCGGGCTCAATTCTCACAATATAGTAAGCTTCAACAAATTTGATTAAATTCTGCATATTTCCTCATTCAAGAATACATACAAGCATGTGCACATTTTAATCACAAGGGATAAACCATCCACTCAAGACCAATCCATATCATGCTCTTTCTTATCATGCAATCCATCTCAAGTAAGCCAATGACTTGACAACTAAAAACCACATAAAACTCTTTTTTTTAACAGAAAAGACAAAAACTGACTCTCCCCCCCCCCCACACTTAGATACCACAGTGTCCTCACTGTGCAAAGAGGAGAGCGACCCAAAAGAAAAAAAAAGAAAAGCATAAAAAAAAATAACACAAATAAAAAAAACTATACAAAGAGAAGAAAATGCAAACTGTGTGGTCACTAGGAGGAAGACATGGAGAAGTGGGTGACGGCTTGTTCCACAGCCTCGAGGCGGTCATGGAGATCATCAAGTTGGTCCATAATCCGGCGAGTAAAGCGCTCGAATAGCTTCTGGATCTCAACAAGGGAAGGGGCGGTGCTAGAAGAAGTACCTGCACTAGAAGAATGACTCGGGCCAGAGACACCCGGTCTAGACAACTGATAATTGCCTTCGGCATTAACAAAAAGCAAATGCATAGCACGAAGGTCAGGTAAAGTAAAATAGGAGACGGGAAAATGAATGACCCTGTCAATATCAACATGCAATTTTTGGGCTAAAAGGGTGATGAATCTCCCTAAAGGAACTTTCCCAGTAAAATGATTAGTACTAAATTGCCATTGTTGGGCAAGCCAAAACCCAAAATTCAATTTTCTGTGCCAAAGCATGCTATGTAAAATGAAGATTTCTTTTTTCGTCACAATATTCATCGCATCAGAATGACCAAAGAAATTATAAGACACGAACCTATGGCACAGTCTCAAACCATCATCTCTTAAATTGGCACTTTTAGATACTCGTGGCACATAATCATCCTCAATTGACATCTCACGCCAACGATCAACAATAGACACAGAAAAAGAATGCGGAACATCACACCCAGCAGACTTATACCACTCATCAAGCAATGACTCGTCAGATTCAACTCCAAGTAATAAATTCAAGGCATTAACTGACAAATTAAAATTCTGGCCCTTTAGACGAAATACAATAGCATGCGAGTCGGAAAGCCCCCTAGTCGAATCAAACGCAAACGTAGACAGAAATTCAAAACTCAACATATTGAAGACAAGACAATCATTCTCAAGCAACAAGTTCCAACCAATATGCCTAAAATAATCATGAATAGTTTCATTAACCCCAAGAACTTCAATATTTGACCAATCAAAAAGACAAGGACCAAGTAGAGTGCGTTCCCGATTTAATCGAGCACGTTGACGTACCTCGTCATCAGGATGAAATGGAGGCAGTGATGAAGCCCGTTGGTCAGAGGTAGGAGAGGGCGGTGACTGATGAGAGGCAGCCTGAGTATGGTGACGTTGAGTCCGGGTAGGAGCATGGTCGGAGACAGAAATAGGAGCGGTAGGGATCACTGTCAACGATGGCGCAGGTCTGCGGGCAGGTTGACGGGACGCGGAGGGGGCTGCTCTTGTGGGAGGTGCTGCTATGGCGGCTGGTTGGTCGGCGGTCGGCGGCGGCGCGGTGCGGGCTCGGCGGCAGCGGCCTGCAGCGCAGCAGCGTGAGTTCAGGACGGCCCGGAGTCTTCTCTCTCGCACATAGCGGCTCGCGTGGGGTGCTTCTTTTTCTGACCCATGGCCCGGTGGTGACGTGTGTATGAAGCGGTGGTCTGGGGCGCGGCGTTATCAGCAGCGGCGATCGGCGGCGGGTGTGGTGTTTCTCGTCGTTGTCGATGCGAGGAGAAGACGAGAGAGAGAGACGCTGTGTGACTTGCAAAAGAAGAAAGAAGAATAGGGGGATTATATTGGAGGTATGAAGTTGATACCAATTAGGGATTGGGATAAATTAATCTATTTAGAAAAATTAAAAATCCCAAATAGGAATTGATGCGCTGTCGTCACGCGCTCAAAATAAATCTGTTCTTCCGAATGCCCAAATGGGTGTAGTATGTGGAAAGCACAGGTCGAATCCTCAGGGAACGGTGTAATCCTTCTTTCTGTTGTGACTTGGGGGTTTTGAGAGAGAGAGTTTAATCTAAAACTGAAAATAAAAAGTAAATAAATCAATAATAAATAAATCCGGATGAAATCACAAAGTCATAACGGTATGCCCACGTCGATCATTGATGCAAAAATAATATCCACACAATCAAATAAACCAGTTATGGAATACCGGAACCCGCTGACGCATTCCTCATTTCTCCTTAAGTGTTATCGAATAAAAGAACCCTTATTATTCGCCTTCTTATCAATTAACAACCCGCAAGAACCCTTAACAGATTTAATTAATCAATAGCTTTAAGAAATAGAGAAACCCAGTTATATCATAGGCATATGGACCCGTATGCCCACAATATCCCCATATGCCCATTGACAAAGAAAGTCAATTCTACCACTTATAAAATCAATTCGACAATTACAGATCTATCAATTCTAATTGGTTTTAGACCTTAACTAATCAATTGTATATTGCGCACTACACAACTAATTAATCAAGAACATAATCTTGCTATCTCGGAGCATAAAAAGGTACAAGCATGTGAATTTGTATAAAGCAATTTGATCTCACGATATGGGCATATCAAAACTAATGTGATTTCATTCCGGAAAATAACTTACTCACTCATATCAATACAAGCGATTATTAAAATACAATAAACTAACTATTAAACTAAAAAAATATAATTATCTCAGTACAGAACGGGATACCCCTTTCAGAATAATATGACACAACTTATATAGGCATAACGTTTCCTCCATCATAAGTATCATATCGTGATTTGGCATTTGTGATCGCGGATTCCTTCCTCAAAATCGATAGTTCATCATTATTCCATATCTTGATAATTTTCCTTCCATATTTGCAGCATTATTCCATTCATGTTTTTCACACCTTCCATCTTCATATTATTCCTGCAATTAACAAAAAGATAATGATTTAAGTCTCAAATAAATAGAAATACAGATAATAAATGTGTAATATTTGAGACTTATCAGGAATGGTTTCAAAATTATACAACTAAAAAAAAATCAAAACTCCTAATTTCTCTTCAATGCACGCCGCTTTTCACACTTCTCTCTTTCTTTTTTTTTTTTAAAAATAAAAAAGAAAAACAAAAAAGAATAATAATACTAAAAAAAACTAAGAAATAAAACAACAAAGAAATAAAAAGAAGCTAAATAAAATGAACTAACAAATAAATTAAAGAAAAACGAAATAAAAACAAGGGTTGCCTCCCGAGAAGCGCCCTTATTTAATGTCCAAGGCTCGACATGAAGAGAACATGATCACGAAGCACTGACAGGAGTCACCAAATTGACCCTGTCAAAAGTAGATGTCTCCATTCCGACAAAATACGGCTTGAGCAATTGCCCATTGACCATCAAAAGTTGGTGAGTGCTAAGACTTCGAATCTCCACTACTCCGTGAGAACTGACACTCACAACTTCGTATGGTCCCGTCCAACGAGACTTCAATTTACCTGGCATGATGCGGAGACGAGCATTAAAGAGCAGTGCCTTCTGTCTAATTTCAAAAGTCTTCCTTCGAATATACTTATCATGCAGAAACTTGGTACGCTCCTTATATGTGCTAGCAGTGTCATAAGCTTTTAATCGAATCTCTTCGAGCTCTTATAATTGAAGCTTCCTTTCACGGCCTACCACATCTTGATCAAAACAACACCGCTTTACAGCACAGAATGCTTTGTGTTCTAACTCCACAGGTAGATGGCACTGCTTCCCAAAAATCAATCGGTACGGAGACATCCCGATAGGCGATTTGTAAGCTGTGCGGTATGCCCATACCTCATCATCCAGACGCAAACTCCAATCTTTGCGATTTGGATTTACTGTCTTCTCAAGAATGCTTTTTATCTCACGATTAGATACTTCTGCCTGTCCATTGGATTGGGAATGGTAAGTTGTGGCAACTCGGTGATGAACTCCATATTTCTTGAACAAGGCCTCCAAAGTACGGTTACAAAAGTGTGTGCCTTGATCGCTAATGATAGCACGTGGAACACCAAACCGATGAAAGATATTGGTTTTGAGGAACCTGGAAACCACCTTAGAATCATTAGACTGAGTAGCCTTAACCTCGATCCACTTGGAGACATAGTCGACGGCCAAAAGAATGTATGAGTTCCCGAATGAACTGGGGAAGGGACCCATGAAGTCCATGCCCCATACATCAAAAATCTCGCATACCAAAATAGGAACTTGAGGCATTTCATTCCGAGAAGAGATATTGCCAGTGCATTGGCATCGATCACAATTCTTGCAGAAGAAATAAGCATCCTTAAAAATAGTTTCCCAATAGAAACCACAATCAAGAACCTTACGAGTTGTCCTCTTTGGTCCAAAGTGGTCACCACAAGCATGAGCATGGCAAAAAGTCAGAATGGATTGGATCTCCTCGTCGGGAATGCACCGCCTAATTACTTGATCAGCACAAGTTTTCCATAAGTAGGGGTCGTCCCATATGAAATATTTTGCTTGGCTCTTCAATTTAATTTTCTTCGCTGTCTCGGTCCCTCTTGTAAACATCCCAGTAGTTAAATAATTAACCAAATCAGCATACCAAGGAATCACACCAGTCACTGTCAATAAAAGCTCATCAGGGAAATCATCCGGTATGGGCATACTGTCGGATTTTGTCAGCAGCTTGCTTAAATGATCAGCAACATTATTTTCAGCTCCCTTTTTATCCTTGATCTCCAAGTCGAATTCCTGTAGCAGAAGCACCCACCGTATGAGATGAGGCTTGGATTCCTTTTTGGAGAGCAAATACTTCAAAGCAGCATGGTCAGAATACACCACGACTTTCGATCCAACAAGGTAAGAACGGAATTTTTCACAAGCAAAAACCACAGCAAGCAGCTCCTTCTCCGTCGTCGTGTAATTGCATTGAGTGGGATTAAGAGTCTTCGATGCATAATATATCACATGGCTATTTTTCCCACTCTTTTACCCAAGTACAGCTCCGACAGCAAAGTCGCTGGCATCGCACATGATCTCGAAAGGTAGCCCCCATTTCGGTGGTTGAATGATGGGAGTTGAAGTCAACTTGCTTTTCAAAAGATCGAAAGCCTCCTTACACTTGTCATCGAAGATAAATGGAGCATCCTTCTGCAGCAATTTTGTCATAGACTGCGCAATCTTCGAAAAATCTTGAATAAATCGCCTGTAGAAACCCGCATGACCCAAAAAGGCGCGGATTTCTTTCTCATTAGATGGGTAAGGCAACTTCACAATCAAATCAACTTTCGCCTTATCCACTTCTATACCCTTCTCGGAAATAACATGCCCGAGCACAATGCCTTGCTTCACCATAAAGTGACATTTTTCAAAATTCAGCACCAAATCTGTTTCAACGCACCTCTGCAGGACCTTGTCTAGATTAGCCAAACACTGATCAAAGGAGTCTCCATGCACTGTAAAATCGTCCATAAAGATCTCAATACAGCTTTCAATCAAGTCGGAGAAAATACTCATCATACACCGTTGGAAGGTGCCAGGAGCATTGCATAAACCAAATGGCATTTTCCGACAGGTGAATGTTCCAAACGGGCATGTGAAAGTTGTCTTTTCTTGATCTTCTTGGGCTACAAAAATTTGGAAGTAGCCTGAGTAACCATCCAGGAAGCAAAAGAAAGATTTTCCCGCCAATCGTTCGAGCATTTCATCAATGAACGGCAAGGGAAAATGGTCTTTGCGTGTAGCATCATTTAGCTTCCGAAAATCTATGCACATGCGCCAACCTGTTTGAAGCCTCATGGGAATCAACTCATTGTTCTCGTTCTTGACCAACTGGAAACCAGACTTCTTCGGTACCACATGCACTGGACTGACCCAAACACTGTCAGAAATTGGGTAGATAATCCCTAACTGGAGCAGTTTAAGGATTTCTTTGAGCACCACCTCTTTCATGACAGGATTCAATTTCCTTTGTGGATCTCTAGATGGCTTGCAATCCGGCTCAAGGAATATCCGGTGCATGCAGATATCAGGACTGATCCCTTTTATATCGGCTAAGGTCCAGCCAATTGCTCCATTATGCCTTTTCAGAAGCTCAACCAACCTTCCTTCTTGCTCAGTGCTTAGATCCTTGTTGATGATGACAGGCAACGTGTCTTTTTCTCCCAGAAAGACGTATTTAAGATGCTCTGGTAGCACCTTCAATTCCAGCACTGGAGCTTTCACAACAGATGGCAAAATTGGCTCCGAGTTGATTGATATGGGCATACTGCTTGATAGATGCCGATCGGGAAACTCACTGGTGGCATACAACTGCATGATGATATCTCGAATCTCCTCATCTTCTCCTGTTATAGCAGTAGTATCAGACATTCTACCAAATAATACCTGCTCCAGCTTGTCTTCCCTGAAATGATTCTCAACAAAATCGTCTACTAACTGATCAACAATATCAATCATATATAAAGCTTCAGGATCCTCAACATGCTTCATAGCTTCAAAAATATTAAACTTGACAATATCTCCATCAAATTCAAAGCTAAGCATGCCTTTATCAACATCAATTTTAGTTCTAGCCGTTTTCATGAATGGTCTTCCTAAAAGAATCATAGACGTATATGCAGAGAAGGAATCACCCATGTCAACTATATAAAATTCCACAGGAAAAATCAATTCATTAACTTTGACTAGAACATCTTCAATCACACCTTAAGGATATGCATTAGACCTATCAGCTAACTGAATGATAACACGAGTGTCTTTCATAGGGCCTAATTGCAGTTCCTTGTACATAGACAGAGGCATAATATTTATGGATGCGCCTAAATCTAGCATGACTCTCTCAACCTTCTTATTACCAATAATGCAAGGAATAGTAAACATACCGGGATCCCTACATTTTTGTGGTAATTTTCTTTGAATAACAGCAGAAACATTCTCACCAAATTTTATCCTCGCATCTTTCCCATACCTCATCTTTTTTGCACACAGTTCTTTCAAGAATTTTGCGTACCTGGGAACTTGCTTAATAGCATCAATCAGAGGCAAATTGATTTCTACCTTCTTGAACAGCTCGAGAATCTCCTTTTCATCATCCTCTTTCTTGTTTCGGATCAACCTGGAAGGAAAAGGAGCTGCAGTCAGCAATTGAGAATTAGAAATTTTTGGTTCAACACTTACTTCAGGTGAAAGAAGCACGGTAGATTGTTCTTTCTCTTTTCCGGATTCGTCTTTTGGCACTTCCGTGTGCTCTTCCGGCTCCCTTTCTTTCTTCTTAGCCTCCAACTCGGCTAATTCCTTCCCACTTCGCAAAGTGACAGCGCTAACATTCTCTTTTGGGTTCATTTCAGCTTGGGATGGGAGTTTGCCTTGATTTGACTGTAGCTTGTTCACTTGAGTGGCGAGTTGGGTGATTTGAGTGCCCACACTCCCCAAGGCAGCTTGTGTCTCCTGCTGGAACGCTTTTTGATTCTGTGCTAGACTGTTCACGAGTGCACTGCTCTGCTCCAAACACTTCATGATGTCATTCATGCTCGGTGCAGCACGATTGGTATGGGCATACTGACCACCCTGTGGCTGCCTCTGAGGCAAAACTCCTGGCATCTTTTGATCCGGCTGCTTCCAACCGAAGTTTGGATGGTCCCTCCAGCCTGGGTTGTATGTGTTTGAGTATGGATCATACTTTCTCCGTCTAAGGGCATCTTGTTGTGCATCTTCGGATCCATAACATGCCTGTTCCGTTGATGGATCTTGCAATGTAGGACAAGAATCAGTATAATGCCCATTTTCTGAACACAATCCACAACGGACGTTTTGTGTCTGTGCTACAGCTAGACCTCGAACCAGAGAAGTCAGAGCATCGATCTTCTCATTGACACTGGAGCTGTCTGCTCGCTCAATTCCCTTCACAGGTCGGTATCGGTCATCGTCCTCATCCTCATATTGCTGACCTCCAGAAACCATGTCGATGATGAGCTGCTTCGCTTCTGCTAGAGTTTTGTTAGTCAGTGATCCTCCGCTAGCAGCATCGACTATTTTCCTGTCAAAAGTAGACATACCATGGTAAAAATAGTTAGTGAGCAATTGATATTCAGAGAACCCGTGATCTAGATATTTATGGCACAATTGCTGGAATCTCTCCCAGTAATCAGCCAAACTCTCATTCTGCTTCTACTTTATGCTGCTAATCGCCATCCTCAAATTTGCAGCTCTGGACTCCGGGAAGAACTTGCGCAGAAATTGTCCTTCCAACTCATTCCAAGTGGTAATCGAACCAGATGGAAGATCAAATAGCCAATCTCTAGCCCTGTCTTGCAAAGTATGAGAAAAAGTCAGTAGCCTCAAATTATCATCAGAAAAACCTTGAGGGCGAAGAGTCGAGCAGACTAGATCAAATTCAGCTAAGTGCTTGTGTGCACTTTCTCCAGGCAGATCGCTGAACTTAGGCAAAACCTGGATGAAACCAGGTCGTATCTCAGAATTATTTGCAATCGTAGGCAGTACGATGCAAATGGGTCGATTGTTTCTGTGGCGACCCAACTCCCTGATTGGAGGTTCAGGCTCAGGTACATTCTCGAGAGCTCGATTCCTGTTGTTAGCCATGTCTTCCTTGAACAAATGATGAAGATCAAATGTTTCCGGATCAGATGTGGAAGCTCCTTTAGATGCTCTTGCAAACTTCCTCGATCATCATAAAGTCCTTTCAGGTTCTGGATTGAATTCTAGACTTCCTTTTTGTGAGGATCGAGTCATGCACTGGAAAAACAAAACAAAATAAAAAGAAATGGCAAACTGAAAATATTAGAATAATTACTGCTTAAAAACCGATCCCCGGCAACGGCGCCAAAATTTGGTGCGTCGTTTTTCACCAAAAATAATCCGACACGCAGTCGGTATGCCCAAACTACCCAGAATAGTAGCAAGCAAGATCGTCTCCCAAAGGACCGGTGAGAACTATTCGAACCTTCAGTTTGCAGTGACCAACTTTCCACACGAATATCTTGATTATAATGTAAAAACCAAATTTAAACGCAATTAAACAAATGTAGTTTTCTTAACAAATTAAAAAGGTATTCCGGCTTCCAATTAACTCCACCCTAGCTTAATTATTCCGATCATTGACTCAACGATATTTCCAATTAATTCATGCAAACCAGTTATAGCCACCGAAAACACTTACTGACGTAGCCTAATTTCTCCTTAGCTTCTCGATAATTAGGAAGACACTTCACTAATTATTTTCCTAATCGACTGACAACCGTAAGAGACACTCTATAGATTTAATGAGCCTACAGCTTTATGCACTAGAGAAACCCGATTCAAAACCAACAGACTCTGACACAGGACTATCGAATTAAGACTGTTCTTCCCTCGATTCTGAAGAATCGTTGTACCACTAATTAAACCTAAACCACAATTACGGATGGTCGATTTAATTGGCTACTAATTAATTTCGATCTACCAAATATTTGCAACTACCTAGCAGAATCGAAACAATTAACAACTTTAAATGCAGAGAATCACAAATACATGTAATTAATTAAAGCAAAAAGAACATTTAGATCTCACAGAATAATTATACCAGGGATTTGTTAATCTTCACCGGAATAGAATGCGTTTAGCTTGAATTCATACTTGGATTTGCAATTCAGAAATTAATTGAAAAGAAGAAATATGAAAAGAAGAATGAAAACTGGAATAAAATCGTGTACTGCAGGAAAAGAATTCGTTTCTGGCGTCTCTCTCTCTGTATCTGGCGATTAGAATTATTGTACTGCAATGGATACTGATATATTAGAGTCCTACTCTATCTAGAAGTCTTTTATCCAAATCCTTAACTAATTAATTAATAAAAGAAATCTAATCCTAATCCAATTAGGAAAATAATAAAAATAAAGTCCAACAGTAATAAAAATAGCCCAATAATCGTCCATGACCCACAGCTGGTGGATATCCACTATCTCCAGTCCAAATACTCGCACAATCCACCAGTCGGTATGCCCATACCGACTGCTTTCCAGACTCTTCAACTTTCTTCAATCCAATTGTGTCCAAACCCTTCAAAACAATGCCATTATCTCCACTTCTATGTCAACCACCTGAAATCAACCACAAGACACAAATTCTTCCACAAAACTTGACCAAGGGGTGAGTAACTACGCGAAAATACACCAAAAAGACCCAAAATATATACGAAATAACATCCTAATCAGTTAGATATCACCAATACTCGAAAATTATACAGAGAAGCCTATCTACACACTAGATTTATACAAGAAAGGAAATAATATAGAAAAATCTCCTATTTTATAAACCGATCGGACTGACGGCTCAGGAACCGACAATAAGATCAAACCCTCAGAAAGCTTTGAATCAACACGAAGTGATCCGGCAGATAAAGCCCTGCCGCCTATAGCACAACCACAGTTGCACCACTATTCCCGCACACACTCACCAAGAGCAAGACGCTCTATCTCACACAGTAGGCAGAAGAGGGAGAAGGAAGAAGAAGATCAAAAGATAACTGCTTTTTCTCTCTCACAGAACCCTAGCCGCACACACAGTAGAATGAGGATTGTATGTTAAGAGACCACAATATAGGTATATAAAGGTCGGTGGATAGGGCAAGACAGGTGGGCCTTCAGTGATGGGCCGGGCAGCTTGGGCCTATTGCTGGACAAGTTAATAAAGCCCACAAATGGGCCTAACATTCCAACAAAATTAAATGTAGGCATATATTGTATTTTTAAATTAAACGTAAGCTTCTATTATTTAAACATATGCTTCTTTAAATTAAACGTATGTTTATAATTTATTTTTTAAATTAATTTTAGGCTACTATAATTTAAATGTATGCTTACATTTTATTTTTAAAATTATTCGTAGACTTATTTTAATTAATCGTAACCGAGAATTAATTTGATTATACTATAGTGTATACATGTTGTTATAGGAAT
Source organism: Perilla frutescens (assembly GCA_026008535.1). Lineage (NCBI taxonomy): Eukaryota > Viridiplantae > Streptophyta > Magnoliopsida > Lamiales > Lamiaceae > Perilla > Perilla frutescens. The sequence goes on from BRKX01000015.1 coordinate 10,755,496, forward strand.
TCATAATCGATAATCAAATTAAAAAAAATAACAATTAATCGTAGACCATTTTAAATTTTTAATTAATCGTAGGCCATTATAATTAAATTATGGGATATTTTAAACGCTGATCATTTTAAAATTTTAATTAATCATTGTCTATTTGTATTAAACTATAGGTTATTGATTGTAAGACCACATTAATTGTAAGGCCATTACTACAAATTAATTAAACATAATTGATAGAATGAAGTCGCACATATTATAAATTGCTACAAATTAACTTAAAAACACACTACAAATAATTAAAACTACGTGAAAAATACATTGATTACAATTCATTTCTAGATCTTCTAAAATAATTATAATATTGATCGAAATCGTTTGAAGAATCCTAAAACTCATGTCCTTCACCACCATATTGATTAAATTGTGAAAATTCTCCTTGATGAGGAGACAATTGAGATCACGAGCTTGGTTTCTTTTTTTGTATAATTCTAATTTATTCACCATGAATGTATTCACCTGTAGTGGGACCGGAGATGGAATCCAATTTTTTGAATAAAATCCTTTTTTCTTCCCTCAAGTTCGAACATCATATCCTTCCCTCAATGTTGCGACCAATTCATCATTCAACCGAATAAGTTTCGACATTTGCTCCTTCCCTCAATGTTGCGACCAATTCATCATTCAACCGAATAAGTTTCGACATTTGCTCATCAGTTAAAATACTTTTATTATTCCAAGCACATTATATGTTATAATTTTTTAATAGTTTACTTTTTTTTGAAAGTATATAATTAAAAGTTATTAGTTTTGAATAATTATCATTTTTAGAAAAATACTCAATGATTAATCATATTCATATTTCAATTGTAAAATAAAATAAAATCTTTAAAAGAATATTCTTATCGCAAATACTCTTGTACATAAGATGTACATCAGACGGTCAACGCGTTGACCAAAAAATCGTGAAAATGGGTGACACTTTTTAGGGATACAACTGATATTTTTTTTAATTTTGAATGATATTTTTTAGTGTTTCGATTGATACTGATCTTAACAGTTTTTTTCTTTATTTTTTTATGGCCAATACTTTTTATTGATACAAATGATACTTTTCGGCTTTTGAAATAATACTTTTCAGTATTATGAATGATACTAATTTTAACGGATTTTTTGGTTAAAGCATTGATCGGGTCAACACGCGTTGATCCGGTCAACGCGTGGATGGTCTGATGCACATCTTATGTACATAAGACTTGTCTTATTCTTATTTGATGTAAAATTTAGTGCACAACATTGAAACTCAAATAAATTTAGTGCTGAAATTACACTTATTTTGTACAGAATCTACATTATACTAAATAGATGTTTAACACTGGAGATGTTGTAAAGCAAAATAGAGTTTTTTGGTTAGAATGTTCTTATCATTTTCTACAAATATATGGCGTACTTTACATTAACCTCATAAATAAATTTCAGAACCCTTCTCTCTCTTTTTTGCCTATAAAATCCCATCCAACAAACTCCTTGAATAAATGTGCACAAACTTACCTTTCTTGTTCTAAGCACAAGCTTTGCTTCACTCTTCTCCACTAGAACTCTTGAACCACCATGGAAGCCTCCCTCAGACCTCTCTTCTCTCTCCTCTTTCTCTTTGTTCTCACTCTCCAAATCTCAGGTACATCGTTCACCCAGACTAATCTCCACACATTAATGGACATTCTTACTCTCTCTCTCTCTCTCTCTCTCTCTCTCTCTCTCTCTCTCATGTTCTTTAATTTCTCTCACCTCCAGATCCACATTCTCATTATTAATTATTATTTTTTCTTTCATTTTGATTTTGGCAGAGGAGGTATCAGCAGGTACAACAATGACGATGTACAACAAATGCAGCCACCCTGTTTGGCCGGGAATCCAACCGGGCAGTGGAAAACCGATTTTGGCGAAGGGCGGATTCAAGCTTCTGCCAAACAAGTCCTACACGCTCCAGCTCCCCCCCGGGTGGTCGGGCCGCGTCTGGGGCCGACACGGCTGCTCCTTCGACGCCTCCGGCCGCGGCCGCTGCGCCACAGGCGACTGCGGCGGAGCCCTCTTCTGCAACGGCCTCGGTGGGACCCCTCCCGCCACGCTTGCCGAGATTACCCTCGGCAACGACCAGGATTTCTATGACGTCAGCCTCGTCGATGGCTACAACCTCGCCATTTCCATCACTCCCTTCCGCGGCTCAGGTATATCTGTTGCAGTTGGAGTGTTTGTTTTGTTACATTTAATGAATGACGACATCCTTTATTTCAAATTGTGTTCTAATCATTTGTATTCGATGATATTATTAATGCAACTATATACTTATATACAAATATGTGTTGATGCTGATTAATATTTTAATGTGTTTTTTTAAGTGCAATCGTTGTATTAATAAAGTAAATGTGACAAACGGACAATGAATTTGATATTCAATGCCTTTTCTTGTAATCTATGCGAAAAAGTTTCAAATTGTGACGGGCCCATGTACCTATCTCACTATACATTATTAGTTTCGTTTCCATTATTTCAAATATATTATAGAGTGATTTAATTTATAATCTCTAGGAAGGGCTAGCGTTTTAATTATGTGTATTTACATCCCTTATTACATCCAGCCACCACAGCGAAAATGACTAGACACGATTAATATAATTCCCGTGTTTGAATTGGTTTCTTGGTTTATTACTCCTAAAAGGAAAAGTGAAGATAAAGGAGAATTGATGTCAGTTGTTTTATTTGTTCGATCTTTTGCTTTATAGCAATGTTGCTGTTTTCTTGAATTTGTAGGATTGTAAAAGCTGATCATCTTGTGCTTTAGGGGTTCAGCCTTTTTTATCTGTTTTTGGTGATTCTGCAGCTTTTCTTGAGCTGTGTCAAATTTCAAACATTTATCTCAACTTGTTGCAATTAATTCTTTATTTATGCCAATAACTTATCCAAGCTGTTAGAAGGATCTGAATTGCATTTATAAATATGGGTATTGTCTTTTGGATCTTAACTCTTGAGATAGTCTTATACAAATTTTTGTATTTGTGAATGCATTGATCAACCTCCGTTAAAATGGCCGTTACATTGCAGGGAAGTGCAGCTATGCTGGGTGTGTGAGCGACCTGAACATGATGTGCCCGGTGGGTCTGCAGGTTCGTTCCCACGACAAGAAGAGTGTGGTGGCATGCAAGAGCGCGTGCTTTGCCTTCAACTCCCCGAGGTACTGCTGCACGGGGAGCTTCGGGAACCCCCAGTCGTGCAAGCCGACAGCCTACTCTCGGATTTTCAAGGCCGCCTGCCCCAAGGCTTACTCTTATGCTTACGACGATCCCACTAGCATCGCCACTTGCACCGGCGGTAGCTACTTGCTCACTTTCTGCCCCCACCATTAGGCATTTGCTTTTTATCTTTTGATATATTGTGGTTTATCATAGTTAGCTAGCTAGCTACTACTAGTATAATGTATCCGTATCAATTGCTGGATTTGGACTATGGAATTTGGTTAGAGTTCATTGCATGTTGCTCTATGTTGGTGTTGTTTAGTCATTATTTGATTCAATATGCAGTGGTTTGGAATGCTGAACAATGTATGGATTGTGCCTGTTGTGCTTATTGTGGAATAACAAAGTAACTAAATATTGCAATATTGGTTTATTGGCTTTTTTTTTTTTTTTTTCCTGGGCCATACTTGAACTAATGTTTCTTTGGATCCCATTTTTCGGCCATGTGAGCTAGATCTATTTCTTAAAAAGTAAAAGGAATAATGCGGTTTTTGGTTCCTATACTTTTTTCGATGGAGTCGTAACTTTATTTGGTTAAAAAATTTTGTACTACCGTTTTAGTTAAAATAAGATCTTTTTGCATGCCAAATGGCATTACATGAATTTGATTTTAATCAAAATGAAAGTCAATATGACTTGATTTTAACAAAAAATAAAAATAAAAATTATAATGCGACTCAATTCGAAAATATGCATAAGCACCTTTACTCAAAACTACATCATTCTAAAATTAAATCCAAACTTTTATTCGTCTCAACGTAAACTAATGTTCCTTTATCGCAACATGTAGCCTATTGGAATTATGTATTCTCACCTATGTAAGCACGTGAAATGTTCAATCCTCAATTCAATTGCAAATGCCCAATGTCTAGCAAACACTATGAAATTGTAGACACTGCATGCACATACTATGTTGTTCTTTACTAGTGTTCAATCTAGTGTACTCACAAATTGTTTGTATATTGAATAAAGTATAAAGCAAGTAAAGAACGCACGATCTGTTAACCCAATTAGGTAATCACCTACTTTGGGGGACCAAGTCAAGTGAAATAATCCACTAATCCAGTACAAATACGTACTAAGACTTTTACACGACTGAATCCCCTTCACTCAAAACTCATTCTCTAATTTGTACCCTCTTTCATGAATTGAAGTATGAGATCCCCTTACAGTTTAGAATCCTTATAGTTCTCATAAGAAAACTCTCCTGAGCCTACTTCTACCCAAAAGGACAAATACCTAAGTGTTAGATAAAGAATCTAAACACTAGGACACTAGACTTCACATTGAACACCTAAATAAAAAACTCTAGCTACGACAAACTCTAATAGCTCCAAGCATGTAATGCTTTACAACAATTTAGCACTTGTGACTACTAGAGAACTTTCAATAGTTTCATCCTTCCTTCACTACTAGTTGTGAAGAAGAGAATGTTCTCTCTTTTAAAGATGAAACTGTTAGAAATTGTAGATTGAAATGCAGCGGAAGCTTAACATCTACAATTCGGATCAAGATTTATCCGTCAGATTCATGAATCATAAGCATAGAGAAAGAACTCACCTTTCTCCTGTGGTATGTTGAATCGGAGGCAAGATGGATCAATCCAAGACTAAGTAGTCCACGTGACTGCAAATCCAGATAGCAAGCTCCAAGCTTTTGTGTTCTACTGATTCTCAGATGCTAAGAAAAATTAATCATGTGGAAGAGAGTCTTCTTCACAAAGAAGAAGAAGCGGTGGAAGAGAAACGTGTCTCCCCTTCTTCTAAAATGTAGACACGTTCATAAGAATGAGATTGCCAATCTTATTAGGTTTGAGAGCCCATAAACCTAGTAAATGGGCTAACACAATATTCTCATATTATTACTAGATAAACTAGTAGATGGGCCTAGCCCAACTAGTACATATCTTTCAATCTCCCACTTGGACTAGTTGCTCTAACATAAGACACAACTCGTTCATTACACCATTAACCGGATTGCAATCAACAAAGTGTGACCCTTAGGCCTTCACTATCGTCAATAATCAAATTAAGGTCCATACAAAACTCCTAGACTGCGTTGTATGGCGAACCCGATATGTGAAGCGTGTTTACATGGATTGGATTTTCAAGTAAACTTAACCTTTATGTGAAATAATGACATCCCTTCATTCTTGAACCACTCTGTTTGAGCCTAGAATTTGCAAGTGTCTTTCTACTAGCTCAAACAATTTATCTCATCATTCTTATATGACCTCATAAAGATCATGTTCAACTTCAAAAATTTGAACATATCCTTTGCACTGGCCAGTGTCTGGCAGTCAAATAATATAGAGAAATTGAGTGTTTACTGAAACTGTAGTCGAGGAATAAATTCTATTCTTGGCACAACTATCATCTTCTCTTATATCCAGATGTACCCAACACAAACCGTATCTACCCCAAAAGGAGTGCAAGCATTATATTTGGTCAAAGTACACCCTTTTATAAGCAAAACAATATTGTCCTCAAGTCAAAGGATTATCATATATCCACACACCAATAATCATAGACACTAAAAACAAATGATTAATCAGTAGGGTATACTAATACTCTCCAAAGTATCCATGCATCTATCACGAGTATCTAATATCTCATAGTCGTGGGAACAACTACATTTTCTAAGAATGTGATACTGATCACATGCCAACTTATAACATATCATCAATACCCCTGTCTTGATGATCCTTAGATGGAGTAAATTTTAGAGTTATATTCTATTGCTAAACTCCCACTGAATTAGCAACAATATTAACTCACGGGAACATTTATATGAATAAATCAAACATTTTAAACCATTACTCAAATAAATGCATCATGCCATAAGATATAACAAAGTATTGAGAATGTGATAAAACATATATGTCTTAATACAAAATGTTTCTAGACATAAATATTTAACTCTCACTAACTAAAGCCAATCTCCAACATATCTAATACCCAAGTTCTCTAGGTGTTTGTTATGTTTATGAATACATAACTGCTTGGTTAATGGATCAGCAATGTTAACTTCTGTGGGTACTCGTTCTATCGTTATATCACTCCTTTCTACTATCTCCCTGATCAGATGATATTTTTTTGGAACATGTTTGTTCCTATTCGTGGCTCTTGGTTCCTTTACCTGTGAAATGGCTCCAGTGTTGTCACAATACAACGATACTGGACTTGAGGCACTTGGAACTACAACCAGTTCTTTCAAGAACTCTAGAATGGAAACAGCTTCCTTGGAAGCTTCAGATGCATCAATATACTCGGATTCGGTGGTTGAATCAGCAGTAGTTTGTTGTTTGGAACTTTTCCAACTCACTACTCCACCATTGAGAATGAAGACATATCCAGACTGCGACTTATAGTCATCATGGTCTGTTTGAAAGCCAGCATTGGTATACCCAGAAACCAATAACTCTTGCTCGCCAACATAGACTAAGAAGTATTCTTTAGTCCTTCTAAGGTACTTAAGAATAGTCTTGACTGCCTTCCAATGAATCTCACCCGGATCTTGCTGATATCTGCCTGTAACGCTAAGTGTAAAAGCCACATCTGGCCTAGTGCATGTCATGGCATACATGATGGATCCAATAGCCGAAGCATATTTAACAAGATTCATGCGTTTTCTCTCTTCATCATTAGAAGGGCAACCCTTCTTTGATAAGATTATGCCATGCCCCATTGGCAGAAAACCCTTGCCGGATTTCTCCATGGAGTAGCGTTTCAATACTTTATCTATGTATGTTGATTGTGATAGCCCTATCAACCTCTTAGGTCTGTCACGATAGATCCTAATTCCAAGAATATAGGACGCTTCACCCAAGTCCTTCATCATAAAGGAACTTGCTAACCATTCTTTCACGGATTGCAACATTGGCACATTATTTCCCACTATTAATATATCATCGACATATATAATAATGAAAACAATATTTTCTCTATTACGTTTACTTTAAACACAAGGATCTTCTTTGCTTTTGACAAAGTCAAACGATTTGATAGTTTTATCAAAGCATATATTCCAACTTATGGAAGCTTGCTTTGGTCCATAAATGGATCTCTGCAACTTACATACGGCATTTGGTGTAGAATCCGATGTAAAACCCTCAGGTTGATTCATATAGACATCTTCTTTAAGTTCTCCATTGAGAAATGCGGTTTTCACATCCATCTACCAAATTTCGTAGTCATAGTAAGCAGCTATTGCAAGTAAAATCCTAATGGACTTGATTTTGGCAACTGGCGAGAAGGTCTCATCATAGTCAATGCCCTCGCGTTGACTATACCCTTTTGCCACCAACCTAGCCTTGTAGGTTTGTACCTTGCCATATGCATCGATTTTTCTATTGAAAATCCATTTGCATCTAACGGGTTTTACCCCTTTAGGCAAGTCAACCAAATTCCAAACTTGATTTATGTACATTGAGTCCATTTCTGATTTCATGGCATCTTGCCATTTCACAGAATCTATGTCTAACATAGCTTTAGTATAGTTTAGAGGATCGTCACCAACTGCAAATTCTTCATCTTCTTGGTCCCCGACCAATAGATTCAGTCTTTGCACTGGTCTACGCTCTCTTTGTCCTTACGTCATTGAATTTGCATTTGTGCAGGCTCTATATTTTGAACTAGTGGAGGTTTAGCTTCTTCAACATCCAATGTCATCACATCTCCCCCTTGAATTGAAGAATCTTGCATTTCTGCATTCTCTTCAATTTCAGTCGCGTTGGATGTAGATGGTGCTCTAAGCGACACATCATTCCATACGAGATTATGAGAAGCTCCCACTGAATCATTTTTCAAATCATTTGACAAGTTTTAAACCTCTATGTTCTTTTGAGGGTTTTGAATTTCATCAAAATCTATTTCACAACGAACTTGTTCCTTGTAGAGCAAGTCTTCTTCAAGAAACGTCGCATTTCTGGAAATAATGATTCTATGTTCTCCAGGAAAATAGAAATAACATCCTTGTGTTTCCTTAGGATATCCCACAAAGTAACATTTTTCACTTTTAGATTCTAGCTTATCAGTTAACATCTTCTTTACATATGCTGGACAACCCCAGGTTCGCACATATATAAGTCTAGGCTTTTGGCCATGCCATAACTCATATGGTGTTTTCTCAACTAATTTGCTTAGAACCCTGTTCAGAATGTAAGCAGCGCTATTTAAGGCATGACCCCAAAGATATATTGGAAGATTTGCGAAACTCATCATGGAACGAACCATATATAATAAAGTTCGGTTTCTCCTCTCGAAAACCCCATTCATTTGGGGCATCTCTGGAGGTGTCCATTGAGATTGGACTCCATGTGATTTCAAGTAATCAATAAACTCATGGCTCAAATATATTTCCTCCTCGATCTGATCTAAGAGTTTTGATATTCTTGCCCAATTGTTTCTCGACTTCTAACTTAAACTCTTTAAATTTCTCAAAGGTTTCTGATTTGTGTTTCAAAAGATACACATATCCAAACCTAGAGAAATCATCTGTGAAAGTTATGAAGTAAGAATATCCACCTCATGCTTGAGTTGGGAATGGTCCGCACACATCTGTGTGAACTAACTCAAGTACATCTTTGGCTTGTGACCCTTTCCCAGAAAGTGGCTTATTTGTCATTTTCCCTTTGAGACATGATTCACAAGCACCATAAGACTCTAAGTCAAATGATGTGAGATAGTCTAACTTTCTCAACCTTGCTATTCATTTCTCATTAATGTGACCTAGTCGACAATGCCAAAGATAGGTCATATTATTTGCATTACTCATTTTAGGTCGTTTATTTTGCACATTGAGAATATTTTGTTCACATTCAAGCACATATAAACCATTCATAAGAGGCACCTTCCCATAAACAACTTCATTAAGTGAAAAGATACAAGTCTTATTAGCAAAAGTTGTGGAAACCCTTCTATGTCTAACATAGGAATGGATATTATATTTCTCGATAAAGAGGGTACAAAATAGCAGTCACACAGATCTAGTCTATAACCCGTAGGTAGATTTAATCTATAGTTCCCCACACGTTCAATAGCAACTCTTGCTTTATTTTCCACACGTAGATCGACCTCTCCCGGTCTCCCCTTTCTGCTATCAGTTAGCCCCTTCACATTGTTACAAATGTGTGAGCCACAAGCGGTATCTAATACCCAGGATTGTGAATTGTTTATAGACATGTTTATCTCAATGACAAATTTACCAAAGACAAACGTACCTTTGTTTGAGGTTGAAGCACCTGGTGTCTTAAACTTTGCACAGTCTTTCTTCCAATGCCCCTTCTCATGACAGAAGAGGCATTCATCCTTTGATAACTTCTGTTTCTTCTGAACTCCACCCTTAGGCTTGAAAACAACTTTCTTAGATCCTTTATTCTTCTGCTTCTTCTTACCTTTTGAGTTAGAATTAGCAGATGAATTGATCATAAAAATTGTTTTGCCCTTAGTAGTAGACGACTCAAAAGTCCTCAACATATTATGAAGCTCAGGAAGTGTAGCCTTCGTGTTGTTCATATTGAAATTCACAATGAAGTTCTCAAACGACAGAGGCAGTGACTGCAAAATTAGACTGATTGAGACATTCTCAGGTAGCGTGATTCCAATCATAGCCAACCTTTCAATCAAACCGATCATCTTCAAGACATAGTCCGAGACCTTGTCCTCTTTATGCATCTTGCTCCTGAAGAGATCTATGAGTATCTCATTCTCTGCTGTTTTTGCTTGAGCAGCATAGAGACTCTCTAGGTGCATACGCATTTCATAGGGAATCACGTACTCATGTTGTCTATGTAACTCAGAAGTCATAGACCCTAACATGATGCACTGAGCAGAAGTAGCATCATCGATGTGCTTCGTATGACGGCTTTATCAAATGATTTAAAGGCCTCAGAAGCTTCATCGGGGATGACAGAGATTGGTTCGTCCAAGACGTACTCAATCTTGTCCATCCTTAGCACTAATCACAAATTGCGTAGCCAATCCGGAAAGTTTGATCCAATCAACTTATTTGTTTCTAACAAACATTTCATAGTATTTAAAGACATTCTTACCTGAACAAAAATTAGATAGATTTAGAATCAAAACAAGTAAGATCACATTCACATAACTAATCAAACAAGACATGATATTTTGATTAGTTTCCACTAATTTTTACATATTTTATAACCCCAACATAAAATACGGATTTATATCAAATATAAATCTTAGTGGCCGAGATCCAAACTCAAATTATTGCAGTGTTTGCTAAGGCTGATAACCACAATAAAATAATTCAGTAGGTCTCCAAACCAATTATAATTACAATAATTATAATTCTCGGTTGACTCGCCTAACGAGTCTACGCCACTAGATTATTTTGAACACTGAGGCACCAAAATACATCTAGTTAAGTCACCTCCATTATACGATCGCAATTAAATTGCATCTATGAAAGAGTTTAAGTAATGTCGATTTCGAGCAAACACTAGGGTATAAATACTCTTAAATGAAAAAACGTTATTCTAAGTCAATTATAATGGACGACGTTATTCTATCAAATAAAGACTTAGTTTTCATCGAGGATTTTACCATGTGATTCTAACTGCAAAACAATATCAAATATTGTTTCTAGCAATTACTGGGCGCCGCCTACCCAGGCATAGAATGCGGACCACAAATATCGGGCGCCGCCTACCCAGACATAAAATGCGGACCACAAATACTGGGCGCCGCCTACCCAGACAATATTACGGACTCTAAACTACTATAATAAAGCATGCATAATCAAACAAACAAATAATCATGCTTGCCAAATAAATTACATTAATCAAATTAATGTGAGATTTAATATTCCAAATATTTTCATTATTTCCAAAATAATGATATTAACTCTAAGTTAATTTCAATTCAATTTTTTTTAAATTAATCCAATGAAATATGTTGCCCATTTGCAAAGATTACGACCGCTTTATCTCCATCAACATAGATGGAGAATTGATTTAGCATATTAGTTTGTCAAACAAAATAATTATTTTTATCCCCAATCATTCTGTACAGTAGCAAGATAAAGAGTTTATAAAATTTGTCCAACAAAATTTATACACTCATCACTCATACCACATTTCACGAAAAGAAACATGAAGTTATGTACAAAAAAATGTATACAAAATTAATTTCATTCCACTTGCATCAACTTTTCAAAAGAGAGACTTAAACAAGAAATTAAAGAATAAAATGTGTACAAAATTAATTTCATTCCACTTGCATCAACTCTTCAAAAGAGAGACTTAAATAAGAAATTAAAGAATAAAAACTTACCCAACAAAATGCTACTCTGCAACAGAGCAGCAGATTTTCGCTGCCCAGCAACATACAAGTTGGGGTGCTAATTTGATTTCCCCTTTGATGCTCTGCACTGCTGTCGAACAGCGTACAACCATCGATGCTGCAACGGCATCTAAACCACTCACATTTGCTGCCCAGCAGCAGGCCGTGATTACACCGGCGTCCAACGTCGGTGAATCCTTGGTGTTTGCCTCAATTCAAAAATTACACAAACAAGAACATGAATCAGACAATAAATCAAGCCCTAGGCTCTGATACAACTGTTAGAAATTGTAGATTGGAACGCAGCGGAAGCTTAACATCTACAATCCGGATCAAGATTTATCCGTCAGATTCATGAATCATAAGCATAGAGAAAGAACTCACCTTTCTCCTATGGTATGTTGAATCGGAGGCAAGATGGATCAATCCAAGACTAAGTAGTCCACGTGACTGCAAATCCAGATAGCAAGCTCCAAGCTTTTGTGTTCTACCGATTCTCAGATGTTAGGAAAAATTAATCATGTGGAAGAGAGTCTTCTTCACAAAGAAGAAGAAGCGATGGAAGAGAAACATGTCTCCCCTTCTTCTAAAATGTAGACACATTCATAAGAATGAGATTGCCAATCTTATTGGGTTTGAGAGCCCATAAACCTAGCGAATGGGCTAACACAATATTCTCATATTATTACTAGATAAACTAGTAGATGGGCCTAGCCCAACTAGTACATATCTTTCAGAAACGACTTGGTTTGTTGGTGTGTTCTCTAGCATGCTGGAATGTTCTATATATAGGCACTTCTCCACCTCACAGGATTCAGATTACGGTTGAGGGCATTCAATCCTAGATCCACCTCTGCGACAGGTGTCCAGGTGGCACTATAGATCATTGTAGATCATTAACTTCCTAAGGTACACCCATCGAGTGGAGCCCGTGATCGACCTGACCATATTTGTGTTCTAAAATTGGAACTCGTCTATGCCCAAGTTTGCCCACGTACAACCCAAAGTCCAATTCGTCAAGAATTGAGATCTGAATGCCAAGAACGAGACCGAGCACTGGCCCGTGCACAGGTGGGCGTGCGTGTGTGCTTGTGGGATCAGAGCCCATATCCCTGTGCACATTAGATACTAGACTTAAATGATTAAACACGTAAATACACATCTTAAATAGATTAAGAATTTAATATGAGATTAATTAAATGTGCTACTACACATTTTCCCACTCTCTATAAATGTCCAAACAAGTGCACAATTTCGATAATTAATTTTCCACCACCGAAAATTGATTTTAAGAAAAATAAAAATACTACGTACAATTATCTACTACAAATGTAGATTAATCGTACACTATTTAATTGCTTCAAAATTAAATATCTTAATCACTTAAATTTGATAAAATGAGACACAACTTACTTTATTAAAATCCAATTTTTCAACAATATATATATATATATATTTAATTTTTTGTGGGAACATAACTTTTTTTACTATATTATTCACTCGACAACTCGATCCAACAGAGGATTTTAGTGAGAAATACTAACTTGTGGAGTTGCAGGCAAAAATCCCCAACTCCAAAGAGATTCTATTGGAATTATTGTCGTTTACCACAGAACTTCACGCACACCGAAGAATAAACTATTTTACTAATTGAGAATTGACCGTCCCACGTAGTCGACATTTTTAAAGTGATTCCGAAGGAAAAATCATACAACTTATGAAATCTACACATACAATAAATATGTACAGATTAAAATCATAGGGTAAAATTATAATTAAAAAGTCATCAAAATTTTATTTAAAAAGAATATTCTGCCGAATGGTTACCATATCATAACTGTAGCGCGGTTGGTTATATTTCCTTTTGTTTAGAAATTGTTCCCAAAGTGTTCGATTTCCCTTTCAGCCCTCATCATTATTATTTTTATATTAAATTAGTATTTCCATGCGCAATACACATATTTTAATCTATTAAAAATGTGTTTAAATAGAGAACATGAGAAAAGACATTGAATATTATATTTTTTATTTTTTTAATAGTAGCCTTTTGTATTTTTGAGAAATTTTCGAACTTAATTTCAATTAAACAAAATAACAAAATAAAAATAAGATTAAATGATAATATAATTTTATAGCCAAGAGGGCTTGAACACAACCAATAACATAAAATAAATCAATAAAAACATAGCCACTAGGCTAGAAGGTTTTATACAATATTAAATAAATTATTTTAATTAAATATACTCAGAAATGCTTGAGTAAAAAGAGAATAAATAAAATGCATTCCAAATATTTTGAACCTTATACCTATCATAATAAAATTTAGAATATAACTGGTCACAGGCCGTTTTTGAAAATTATAACAGATTTTTATTTATATATAGTGCAAAATTAATCGTATTGGAATAAAATGCATAAATAAAATGTCACACATGGGTTTCAAACCCTTGACCTATATATTTAATAAAATTAGATTACAACCATTACACTAGACATCATATTCAAAATCTACAACACACTTTTAATATTCCAACCATTACACTAGACATCATATTCAAAATCTACAACACACTTTTAATCTTATAAGACAGATTAATAATGTAGAAAGTCATAAAAATTAAATAAAATTGATATTTTAATCTTATAAGGCAGATTAATAATGTAGAAAGTTATAAAAATTAAATAAAATTGATTTTGAAAACTGCATGTAAAGGGGTTTGAACCTTTAGAATAAATTCTAAACTCAGACCATTTGGCTAAACACCATTTTCAAAATTTATGCTTAGATTTTATTTAAATATAGCTTAGAAATATCTTGGAATAAAAATAAATTAAAATATAATACACACAAGAGATTTTGAACCCTTGACCTTTAATCAATGAATCCTGATACTAATCATTACATCACATAACATTTTCGAAATTAACAATTTGAATTTAATTAAATAAAGACACAAATTGTACCTTAGACCTCATAACATAAAAAAAAAAGAACTTATCCATTTAGGCTTTAATTGAACTTTGAAATATATCCCAAGATTTATAATAAATATGTATCAAAAACATATGTCTCAATTAAATAAATAAACTGTTACTAACAAAGATTAATCCATAGACCTTCTAATTTAATTTAATTGAGAGAGATTTATTCATTAGACTAAGATCAATTTTTAATAAATATTTCTAAGCTTTTTAATTAGTTATACTTATCTATATTATAAATAGCATAATATATATATATATATATATAAATAAAAGAAAACAGAAGTTAAAACTCTCTCTCTCTCTCACACACACACACATCCAACACACACACACACTCACACTCACATTCACACCCACTACACACACTGTTCCCGCACACAAACATATACATAAATTACAAAAAGTCTCTATTAATCTCTATAATATTTCCATCAACATTATCAATGAAATTTCATAGTTTTTCATCCCATCTTTCACCCATTCCACTTTTAATGTGTTCAACAACACCAAAACAATAAGAACATTATTTGATAAAAATATCTTTTAACCAAAACAGCCTGTAAATCCACATCTATAACCAAAAAAGTCGAAATAGAAATTTAAAAATAAAGAAAGAAATAAGATTGTACAAGGTTAGGGCTTAACCCATTTTTAGATTCAAAAATAGGATGCCTAAACCTCAAGATCTCTCAAAAATAATTGGAGAAATTAGAAGAAGAAGAAGAAGAAGAAGAAGAAGAAGAAGAAGAAGAGTCTAAAAATATAAATGCAAGTAAAATTGGGAGTTGCGGAAAAATTCCGACGACAAAGGGCGGTGGCGGCGGAGGCTTTGGCAGAGGAGAGGAGAGGCGAGAGAGAGAAAGGAAGAGGGATGGGGACTGACCTAAAAGTGTTTCCCCAACAAAATGACCTAAAGAGGAAGTAGGGGTATTTATACCACTCCTCTAAATAACCCTAATTAGAATTTAAATTAGAGAAAAATCATATCTTGGTCAATTGAATTCCTATATTAATAAAATCAAGTTCTATGGATTTGTATCAACGAGCATTATCATCTAATGTATTCGTTTGTCTCGTTTCGACAATAATTGAGCCGTAAATAATTAAAATCATAATTGGGCCAAAAAGCACATCATTTGGGCCTTTTATTAAAAATGGATACAACTTAACATTTGGGTTCTAGAAAATGAATTGGGTCTCCTTACTTGATTTTTGGGACATACACACACACACAAATATATATATATATATATATATATATAGATGGGATTATGTGAGAACTACACCCTCCTGTGAGAACTGAGAACCAATTTCAGCCACAGATCTCGCCTATCTGGACGGCCAAGATACACTCCAAGATTTAAAAAATTCGGTGGCATAATTGTAATATTACTGACTTTTTAATGAAGTAAGGGTATTTTTGTAATTTATGAATTCTATTAATTTTCCATCACTTTCTTCACCCTCATGATCACTTCTTTCTCTCTCCTCGTCTTCTTCTCTCTCTTCCAGCCAGCTCTTCGCCGGCGCCAATCGACACCACATAAACAACAAAGCATTCGGAGGGGGGGGGGTGCACACGATGCATCATCATCAACAACAACCAATCCTTTATCAGAACGAGGAACAATCACTTTTCTCCTGCTGCTTTCCTCAGATCTAATCAACTCTTTAATGAGATTCTCCTCTTGCAAAATCATGAACCATTTAGAAAACACAGCTCCAGATTTTTCCTCTTCATTCAGATCTTTATCGTCGTCGTCTTCCTCATCATCATCGGAAGTGATCTCCGCAGCAGGAATGGAGCCAAAGCAGCGAAAATTGAAGCGAATGTTGCGTAGGCATGTTAAGAACTGCATCACATCTTTCTTGAATCCGAAGGCTTCATGAATTCCGTCAGATTTTTTTGGAGGTGGGATTAATTTTAGGTTTATTCTTAACTTTGAAAGGGCAAACATTGGCGTTCTATTATTTTAGCACTTGCATTCTACTGTTTTAGCACAGATAGTTGAAATTTTAGCACTTTCATTGCCTTTTTTAGCACTGTTAGTTGATGTTTGAATATTTTGATAAGTGATAATGTTAGCATTTATAGTCTTTTGTTTATGATGAGAAAGACATTATAATAACTCTGTATGTATATATATATAATAATAATAATTAATCCATAACATTACCAGATGATTTCGATTCCAATTATTTCAACAAATAATCATTGTTTCCAAAATTCATTTTTATTGATTTTATAGGAATTTTTATGATAAATTAATTCGCTCTTCACATGTGGTTGTTGGTTTATAATTTAAGGGCCAGTGTTGAATTTGGTTTGGTTGAAGACTTGAAGTCATGTTATTAAAACATTTTTAATGAAGCATGTCAAATAACAGTTTACATTCATGTTATATTTTTAGACATATTTAAAAAAGGCAGATAAGGCATTATCTTTCTGACAAAAAGGAGTATTATAAAAAACATTTTGTTAACATGTACTTTAGCACTACTGTGATCTATTTTAGCACTACTGTGAACTATTTTAGCACTACCATGTACTTTAGCACTACTGTAATCTATTTTAGCACTGTTGTAATCTATTTTAGCACTATTGTGAACTATTTTAGCACTTAGGTTGACGAAGCTGATTACATTGTTATTTTGAATTTTTCACTATCAGTACTTTAGCACTACTGTGAACTATTTCAGCACTGTTGTAACCTAGTTTAGCACTACTGTGAAATGTTTTAGCACTACTGGACTTGAACAGAAATCAATGGGAAATCTAAATATATATATATATATATATATTTGTAAAATAGGCTGGTAGGATTTGCATTATTTTTCAGATTTTGCAGAGACGGTCTTATGATCGGGCCAAGATCAAAAAGAGGAAATATTTTTTATATTAATTTACAAATTTATTCACATCAAGTTTGGTGGCCTGACGTACGTAATGAATTTTGATGACATTACTGTTTCAGGTTAAAATAAAAGAGCTAATATTTTTTCTTGTAAATTTTAATGACAAAAATGAGCTGGTATAGCTTGCCATTTCCACAGTTAAATTAATTGTATTTTCGTTGGAGAAAAATAAGGCTATCAAGATGAGATTTATTATGTAGCACTTGTTCATCATAATATTATAATTACAGAACTTCGTCCTATTAAGGAAGCTGCGAGAACTTGTAGGCTTTTATGAATGAGTTTTATGATAGAATGGAACTATATTTTCAAAATAGTATATGAGTTTTTCCAGAACACCAAAAAATATTTGAGATCTTTAAGCTCCGCGACACACAACTTTTGTATAGTGAAATAGCATCATCAAGATTGATGGCTAAAAAAGACCATGACAGTGCTAAAAAAGGCCATGACGGTGCTAAAATAGAAAATGATAGTGCTAAAACCCTAAAAGAGCCATGCTAAAATAATTCATGACAATGCTAAAATAGAAAATGACAGTGCTAAAAGCCTAAAAGAGTCATGCTAAAAAAGGCCATGACAATTAAGTCAAGAGACTATTAAAGCTATAGAGAGAGAGAGATAATAATTAAATTCGTGAATTATTTTGCATGATGAATGCAGCATTTGCAATAACAAATGAGTATTATAAAAAACATTTTGTTAACATGTACTTTAGCACTACTGTGATCTATTTCAGCACTGTTGTAACCTATTTTAGCACTACTGTGAACTGTTTTAGCACTGCCATGTACTTTAGCACTACTGTGATCTATTTTAGCACTGTTGTAATCTATTTTAGCACTACTGTGAACTATTTTAGCACTTAGTTTATACATTGTCTATGGTTAATGTATATACTTTGTCTATATATATAAGCTATAAAATATTGAATGTATATATATAAATATTAAAATTTTGCATCTTAGTCTGCTATGTATGTGTGTATATATGCATATTTATGTATAAGTGCATTTTTTTATTTCATTTAAATAGCATATGCATGCATTCATATTTGCATTAATATATATGTGCATGTAGATACACAATACATATAGAAAATTATAAACACAGAAATGCATTAATATTGAAAACAAAGAAGAAAAAACAATGCATACAATTGGAATATTGCAAGCTAATTGAAAATCATAAAGATGTTATGCAAGAAGGTTGGAGCAAATGAAGATCTTAAGAAAGTTCAAAATAGCAATTCCACATTCACGTTCGAACTACACATTATTTAAAAAGAGAGATGAAAACTAATAAAAACAAACAACTCACCTAACTGCCTCTATTTTTAATTAAATATGTAGATGAGCTCTGCTTATGCATCGGTGTATTCATTTAGTGTAAAATTAAATTTGTGCATTTGTGGTCCTTCACTGAATCTTGGTGTTTTCTTGCAAGGATTGCAGTAAACAAGTCTATTTGGGTAAGAACACGAAACTATTTTCTCGATTAGGTGTATAATTTTGATTTAGATTGTGGGATTTGAACTTGTTCTTCGCAAAAAGAACGCTGTTTTGAGAGTTTCTTGTCATGCTAAACAAATGTCATGTTAGTGCTAAAATAAGTTATGACAGTACTAAAATAAGTCATGACAGTGCTAAAATAGGAAATGACAATGCTAAAACCCTAAATTGAAAAATATACGCGTGAATCAAATATACATTGAAATTTCCGATTTTACCCTCGCCGAGTTTCAGGGGCAGTGAAGTTCGAAGTTATTACAATTATGCCACCGCATTTTTTTAATTTTTGAACAGATCTTGGCCATCCAAATAGGCAAGATCTATGGTTGAGATTGGTTCTCGATTCTCACATGGGGTATAGTTCTTTCTGGAACCCAACCCTATATATATATAAGAGGTGTAAGGGGTGTTGTAGGGGTGTGTGATTCTTTGAAGAAGTAGTGTCCCTTTTATAGACGTCTTCAGGGTCTTCTTTGTAATTTGTGAACTTTGAAGGTCTTCTTTTTAATTCTTGAAAGCTTGAGAGTGGTGTCAAGTCTTGCTTTATTTCTTTATCTTGGAGTGGGCTTCCTTGATTCCTGAGTACATGTTTTTGTCCTTTTTTTTCTTTACTTTTTCTTTTCTTTTGTTAATTTTTTTTAT
Source organism: Perilla frutescens (assembly GCA_026008535.1). Lineage (NCBI taxonomy): Eukaryota > Viridiplantae > Streptophyta > Magnoliopsida > Lamiales > Lamiaceae > Perilla > Perilla frutescens. The sequence goes on from BRKX01000015.1 coordinate 10,775,134, forward strand.
AAATATGTATAATAACTACATATTACAGATTACTAGCAAACTATCTATACTAGTAAATTGTTCCTAAAATATTTTACAAATTGAGTACAAACAAATATGTACAATCTACTATAAAATAGCACAATCAATATTACACACTGGTAATCTACCATTTTTTGGAACCTGTTGATGAAAGGTGCAATTTTGACAGAGAGGGATTTTGTTTTCGAAAACCTTTTCTTCTTTTTATTTTCTTCATGAGATAATTCAAAATACTCTTTATTTTCTTCAGAAAAAAATTCAAAATGCTAATTCTTTTTATTTATTTTGGAAAGTACTTGGACAATTCCATGAAGATTTTTTGAAAATATTTCTTCTTTTCGGGAATAAAAAGCTTCAATGATGTTACCTAAAAGATAACTTTGATCTTTCGAAATGTTTTTTGATGCAATCATTTTTTTGTGAAGGATACCTAAAGGAAGTACTCCTTTTTTTATTTTGAAAATATTTTTCTATCATTTCAGGAGTTTTGCTTCTTTTAGATACTTCTTTTTTTGGATGAGTGTTTTCGGACAATGAGACAGAGTTTTGGTGGTATGTATTTCTATGACTTGTCCTGGAGGAGGAGCTTTCGGATTTTGAGGAGGAATTTGAGAAGAAGATTTTTCTAGGGACAGACTGAGTCTGTTCCTTTCTTTTTTAATCATCCATGTTCCTAATAGAACAATATAAAAACATAAAAAAAATATCAGAAATATGAAAATAATACTTAAAAATATAAAAAATGTATGCATGCATGATGATGCAAAATCATTAGATATAGAAAATGTATATATGCATGAAAAATTATTAAATATAAAAAAATTATATACGTATAATGTAAAATTATTAAATATGAAAAATGGATATATGCATATATATGATGATGGGAAATTATTTCTTTGTGGGTCACAATACCACTGGACCATGTGTTTCCCAGAGAAAATTATGTTCCCTTTCTTAGTATTTTGAGAATGGTAGGACTTACTTTCCTTCTCTCTAGTGAAGTGGTGATTTTGTTGTTTTCTTGTTTCAAAACGTGGAGATTTGTTATTTTGAATTCGATAGTTTTGTTTGTATGTAGAGTCATGAACAATTTTGGCTAAGAGAATTTTTCTTGAGAAATTTCTTGAAATGTTTTTGACAGCACTCAAATCTTTTTTGACAAAATGTTTTCTCTTTTGGAAATGACTTGAAGAAGCACATTGGAGTTTTCTGCAAAAATATAACATTTTCATGATTATTCTGAAATTTTTAAATTTTGATTTAAGACTATTTGTGTGGTCATGAAGATGTTTGACTGGAGTTCTAAATGATCTAATTTTGGCTTGACAATGATTTTCTTTTGGTTTTGAGACTATTTAAATTTTGAGGATTAAGAAACCACTTTTTTTTGTTAATAATAAGATCATTTGAGTATTCTAAAAGGCAACGTTCAGACTCACTCCAAATGATTTTTATTATATGTTTACATGATTTTTCTGAGGTAATTTGTCTGAAACAAAGATTTTTGGGAGAAAGATTATTTTCTTCACCTTGAAGAAATCTAATAAACTTAATTGGTTCACTTTTCATCTTATGAAAATTTGAAAGAGAGATTCTCAATTCTGAAGGATCCTTTAAATAGAAAGACATTCTACTCCACACTTTTTTTTTTATTAAAAATGGTAACTAATGTATTAATCCTCCTACTCTCCTTTGAGTTTTGATTTTGACATAAATTAGATTGGATATCTAATTTTTCTATTTGGAGAAAATGAATAGATTTTTGAATAAAGAACTTTTTATCTTGATCTTTGACCCCTTTGTAAACCAAGGCAATCTTAAGAGACTCACCTTTTGTGAACTTTTTGATAATTTTGAATATATTTTGACATGTAACATTTACTTCTGAATATTTGAAATTTTTCTAGAATATGTTAAAGACTGTTGAATTGTTTTTCTTTTGTGAATATTAACTCAAAAATACTAACAAGTTGTTTGTTTTTTATAAGAACAATTGTCAATTTGAAGTGTATCATAACTCTGCTTCTTAGTTTCCATTTTGATGAAATCTGGATTTTTTTTTTTTTGAGAAATAACTTCTTTGAGTGGTAACATTTTTGTTTGAAAATTTTCCAACTTGTTTTGATAAATAGGATAAGTTCCCATAAGACTACGATTTTTGAGTATTGATGTTTCAAGAATTTTATATTTGATTTTGACCTTTTAAGACATTGATTTACTTAGGAGAGAATTGTCAAAGACATGAATTTTTTGGAGGAGTTTTTTCTTTGAAGATTGAGGCTCTATTTTTGGGGTTATTCTTGAATTTTGAGATGAGTTCTTTATTAGTACATGTCTGATCATTTTTAAATATTTCAACTCTTGAACCAGGAAAGATAATGGTACTAATTTAGGATTTATTTGAAGATTCAATTGTTATCAAGAATTTCCTAGAGATGGAATTTTATGAAAAAAATTTAGAATTTTCCTCTTAATGAATTGTTTCACAATCCTTACCTTTTGTATTAATTCTGATGCCCCTAAGGATTTGTTTCATTGACTTTGGATCATGAAATTCTTTTGAATCAAGTTTGACTTGGTCTTCACACCCTTGATTTTTTGAATTGATTATGTTTTTGAATTAATTTGTCAAAAGAATTTCTTCTCTTATATTTTTCAAAGTAATCACAACATTTTTAAGACAACCTGTAAAACATTTTTTTTTGGATTTAAATATTTTCCAAAAGTTTCTTTTATGATTTTTATCCTAAGATTAATTTTATTTTTGAACAAACCATGATTAATTTTATTTTTGAACAAACCATGATGGATTTTTTGTATGCTATCAAGACACTTTATTTGATTAGAACAAAAACTCTGGTAATGTCGTGATGTTCTCCTAAATTTTTGTGTTGGTTATCAAACCATTTTTTGAGGAAAGAATTTTTTAAATTTGTGGAAATTTTTTCTAACCTCTTCTGTTTCCATTTTTAGAATCCTAGTTTCTTTTGAAAAAAGATTTTGTCTTCATTACTAAGTTTTGGATGATCATGAATTTTAACAAAGTATGAGGACTCTTTTTTGAAAATGTTTCTTTCATGGTGACCAGGTCTGTCATTTTGAAGAAATAGAGTACCAATAAAATTTTGAATTGAATGCTCTATGAAAATTGGTTCAAGCCTTTTTTTCATAATCTAAGCCACATTGTATCATGATGTTTTGACTATCATTTTGATCATTCATTTTTTCTTTCTTGAAATGATTATTTTTCTTAATAATTTTGTTTCTAATTTTGGAGTGTTCATTAAAGAAATGTTTTGCTTGAGACAAACATTATTAAAGACAAGTTTATTATCTTCATAAAGTTTGTAAAAATGACTTAATCTAAAACCCTTCTCAATGTTAGGACTATAATTAATTTTGAAACATGGATTTAAGTTTTTTATGAAAAGAATAATTTGAAACCACTCTTTAGATAATAGAATGAAACATTTGGTTTTGTCTTCAAATTTGGAGACAAATGAATTGTGAGTGACATTTTTCAAATATGAAACCATGACAAGATTATTTTCATCCTTTTGTGGATCATTATTTTGAAAAGACTTTATTTCTTTTTCAAAAGTTTGATCATTTTGGAAAAGAAACGTTGGTAACATATTTTTGGATAATATTTCTTTTTCGAGATCATTATCGTTTTGTTTTGAAAGACTTTTTTGGATTGTTTCTTTTAGAACAATTTCTTCTTTTGTTTTTTCCAAAATTATTTCATCTTTTAGATTTTCATCATCTTGAGAAATATTTTTGAAAGGATAAATCATAAATTTTCGAGAAGTATATAATTCAAACCAATAAAAGAAAAAGATATTTCTTCTTTCATTAATTATGAATTTGTTATACTCTTCTTAGATTTGTTCTTTAGTATCATGAAAAGTTGTTTGAAAGAACCATTCTCTTCTTATTCTATTTTTCTTAGAATAGAAGTTGTCTTGAATGAATTTTGTAATAGGAATGAATGAATTTTTGTGAATGAATTCATTGTTTTGAGGAGATTTTTTTACTCTATCGGGTTGTTTGTTTTTATCTCTTTTGTTTGAAGACATTTTTAGATAATTTTTTATCCTAATTTTTTCATTTGTTTATTTTAGCATATCTTCTATCAACTCTTTACAACTTTTTTCTTTAGGTTTTAAGCCATTATCTTTTCTATCTAATTTCCTTAAATCTCTAATTATCTCATCCATTTTAGTTTTTGACATTTTACTTTTACCACTTTTCTTTCCAAATTTCCCAGCACTTAACTCTAGAGTGTTTTCAATCTTGCTATTATCCAAGGAAGTTCTAGCAGTGAAGACAGAAGAAGTAGATCTAGAGAAAAGAGACTCCATAACTGTAAGCTGGTTGAGTAGACTCCTAGGAATTGGTAGCTACTCCTAATGGGCAAACACAAGATTTACAACCTCCACAGGACTTATAACCTTCAACTCTCTATGGACAAACACGCAAGCGCCACTTTCCAAGACCTATGTCGTCAGTACACCTTGTTCTTATGGTTATTAGACTCAAGTTTTCCTAAGAGACTACTCCTCGTGGCTTTGATACCAGGAACAACCCGAGGAACCTATGGGGAGTAGAGGACATTAGAAGAGGATAAGAGAACGGGTGAAACAGGAGAGGATAATGTGATAACAGGAAAATATCAAGAACAAAAGTAAATGAAATAAATAAGAATGCAAAGAAGCTAAATAAACAAGCACATAAAAAGAAGTAAAAGAGTTAAAATGATCGAGAACACTGAGTGGATCCGCCGATCATGAGAGTTAGTTGATTATAAGACCTCAAAGAGAGTCCACAAATCATAAGTTAGTTGAATGTTGAATAATGGATTTTTGACTAGTCAATGTTGAACATGTTTTTAATTGGTTGTTCGAAAGGTGTGATTTTAAAATGACAAGTTGGTTGAAAATTCTTATCTTGTGTGGTTGGTTATGGAATGGTAAATGCCTATGAGCGTGAAATTTATTATGATTCTAAACGAAGTGTTGTCCGAATTTTTATAATTCGAGAAAATAATTAATGTTAGTGTGTGAAAATTTTATTCCGATTTTCTTCTCTCATGTGTGTTTCCGTTAGTGCATCGGGCCTCCGAGTTCGGGGCGCTATATATATATATATATATAAAATAAAATTACTCTTGCAAAATAATGCAAACTTTTTTTGTAATCAAATTTTTTGTGACATCAACTTAAAATAATATATAGTCTACATTAATAAATAACCTAGATTTTCAAATTAAAATTTCAAACTAGTAAAGATACTAATTTAATTAGCATGCAACTATTCATAAATGTATACCAAACTGGCAGGGGGAGGTTGTTAGCAGGGGTGTCAAGGTACGGCATACCTTACTTTTCTTGTCATACTTTATACCTTACCTTAGTTAACGGTATGACAAAAATCATACCGTTGCCGTACTTTTACCTTCGGTATGCCTTAGTTCGTTATACCTTAAGTTCGGTATGACACATAATGCATACATTTACCATACCTTTATTTCGGTATACCTTACCGTACCTTAGTTTGGTATACCTTATTTCGGTATACCTTATTTTACTCATATTTCGGTCTGTACCATACCAATATTTCACGGTATATCGAAATTATCGTTATGCTAAAACATATTTAGTAAGAAAATACATGCATAAAGAAACATTAATCAATAATACAATTCATTTATATAAACATAAATAGATTAAATAATGCACTTCAATAATACAATTAATTTTAATTTTCACAATACTTCATCATAACTTTTAGTCATAAGATTAAAGAAGAATATAAGATTATAATTTATTACATTAGATTTCACATTGTTCAGTTTTTAATTAGGAGTTTTGTATTAAGTATATGAAATACAATATTTTCCTAAATGTTTATGATGGACATATACTAAGTATTATAACATTCTATATATATCATATCTTTTTTTTTTATAATTCATCATAATTTTTAATCTAAAGAATAACATTATTATTTATTACATCTGATTTCACATTGTTCAATTTTTAGTTAAGACTTTTGTATTAAATTATATGAAATATAATATTTTCCTAAATTTTTATGATGAACATACTAAATATTATAATATTGTATATAATATTTCATTTTAGTATATTTTTCTTTACTATTCATCATAACTTTTAGTCTAAAGTTCAAAAAAGAATAAAAGATTATCAATAACATTTGATTTCAAATTGATGAATTCATAGTAATAATTTAAGTACGTATTAAATTATATGAAATTTAATAATATTATTGAATAGCATAACTCATTTTCTTTAAAATGTTTAGACCATTCATCATCACTTATAGTTTAAAGATTGAAAAATAATATAATTATTATTTATTACATTTGATTTCACTTTGTTTGATTTTTAGTTATAATTTAATTATTAAATTATGTTAAATATTATATGTTTATGAACTTTTACGATGAACAAACTACGTATTATATTTTTATATAATATATCTCATTTTCCTTTAATCGTTTCAACCATTCTTATTAACTTTTAGTTTTAAAAATTGAAGACGAATAAAAGATTAGTATGCATTATATAATGTAATTTATCTTTTATTCTATTGAAATAATTTTATATCTTATAATCAACATATACATTATTATATTTTAATTTTTATTGACTATTCATTTTAAATTTTAATTTTATTGATCGAAAAAATAGAAGATTATTATTTATTACATTTAATTTTAAATAGTTCAATTTTAGTTATAATTTAAGTATTAAATTAAATATCAAAACATAACCTTTATGATAAATTTACTAAATATTGTATTATAGATATGCAAATATATATCTATCTATATATATACACACATACATACATAAAGGGTGGATCAAATGAGAACTTATACCCCATGTGGGAACTAGGAACTCATCTCATCCATCCATTGTTTTGATTTAGATGGCTAAGATTTGGTCAACTTTTGGTCAAAGGCGGAGTGGCAAACTTGTAATATTTGAGCATAAGTTTCGAAAATCATACAGACAACACTTTAAAACCGTTGTCTATTCTTATAAATTTCGTATGCTAAAATGAGAGTATTATCATGCTATTATGAACATATATACATGCTAATATGAATATATATATATGCATGCTAGTATGAACATATATACATGCTAATATGAATATATATACATGTTAGTATGAACATATAATGTCTTACTATTAACGAACACTACTACTGCTATTATGAGTAAAATTTATGTGTTTTATGAATATTTTTTTCATGTTGTTATGAATATTTTTTCATGCTATTATGTGTATACTTCTATGTTATCGTGAATATTTTGTGATGCTATTATGAGTTTAACATCACGCTATTATGGACGAAAAAATATATTCTCGAATAAACATATGAACAATGGATCTTAAATGAAAGAGCATGAAAAGAGCTTTAATTTGATATATAATTTGCGTTAATCTAATGAAAAATGAGCAAGCTATGGATGTTTAAAGTTTAAATAAGATTAAAACATTGTGTGGTTGAGATTAGTTCCTAGTTCTCACATGAGGATTGGTTCTCATGTGAACTATACCCTATATATATATATATATTAAATTCGAAGTACGGTATGTACCGATATTACGGTATGACGGTACATACCGGCACATCGGTATATATCAATATATGATGGTATATCAAACTTTCGATATACACGGGTATACCTTAATTTTTGAAATGCATACTGTTACCTTACCGTAAAATTCCGGTAAGGTCATACCTTACTAAAAAAAATGGTATACCGTAAATATCGGTATCTTCGGTATTCTTCCGGTACGATATAGACGATATTCCGATATGACGGTATTTTTTGTCACCCTAGGTGTTAGGTAAAAAAAAAGTAGGTAGACTGTGGTTTATATCAAAAGTTATTTTTACCTTTTCATCTATATCTCAAAATATCATTTTTATTAATAAACTACACAAACTATTTTTTTGCCAGTTTTTTAGATCTGATTTCGACTGTAAAATGCATCCATTATTATATTTAATTATATTTGACATAATTTAGATATTTAATTGATAAAATTATTCATTCGAGATATATTTAAAAAAATAAAAATAATTTAATATATAAATGACGATTTACTGGAGAAAGTACTGTGGGATTGGATATACAGACTTATTATATTTATGGTCGACGTAGATCTATGAAATATCTATATTGAGGAAGAGAAAAGCTGTAGGTCTAGTATTTAATAATCTTGATTGATTGCTGAGAAAAATAATTTAGTATAAAATCCCAAATTCCAAAGACTCGAATTCCATGAACATTTTTGAGAGAGTGCGATAACTTGGAAGATCAGTGGTTGATAGATGGCCTAAGATTACTCAAAAAGGGTTTTCACTTTAATGGAGACTTCATGTCAAATTTTGTGGGCCGATGCCTTTCACTTTAACGATTTCTTTCTTTTTAATAACGGCTATAGAATGAATAACCAAACAATAAAGTTATGGCAAATTTTCAACTTCAAAAAAAAAAAAAAGGTATGGTAAGTTCTAATATGGACACCCATTCATGATTCATCTATACAACTACCGGACATAAGGCTTTTGTTAGATGGGCCGGCCCATTCACAATCCTGCCCAAACCCCACAAAAAAAATGTTTCAATATATCACGATAATACCTTTTTTTTTTATATGACACATGAATATATGATACGTTAGCATTCTATAAGTGATATTTTTTCATAGCTGAAACATAATTTGATTTTATGTAAGCACGTGTTATGGAAACTATCGCACGGGTTTAGTTCTATATAATTATGGAGTGATATTAGTTATTTAGTAATGAATTGGATATTATTTATATCGAGTAGTACCTTTTGATATTGAATATAGTAAAAAATTGAACATAATGGAAATTCATTCTCCATTTTTTCATTATCATGAAAAAAAGTATCATCAATTATAAAAGAAAGTATTAGAAATTATACAGAAAATATCACTAATGATCTTCAACATGTTCTTGCGCGATCTTCTTGCAAGACCAACAATTGCATCTTCTAATGCACCAATGACAACGGATCTCAAAGGGGAAAAATGTTGGAATATTTTTTATATGGACTGATATATGCTAATTAAATGTGTATGATTATCTTAAAGTGATCCAATTAATGTGATCTACTAAGATTATAATTATGAATTAAATGGTATTAATATTGTCATGAAATTTAAATGTTTTATGCTCTGCACTTAGCTATTTTTATCAAGTGCTCCTTTGCACTTGCTATATATAGTGATTGATTGTCATTGGTCTTTATGGCATAAAATCATCACTAAGTATTTTGTTTTTCCAAGTACAGTTGCTGTTCTGGCCAACGTTCATAAAGATGTACATAAACGTGATCTTGAAGCTGAAGATTAAGACAGTTGTGTATCGAGACACAACTGAGATTGTTCAACACACTCAGTACTGCTAGCTAGCTTGAATGATAGTTAAAAATCATTTTGTTAACATGCAAGATATTCCGCTGTGCTACTTGATGTAAAGGTTCAAAGATCAACAATGTTCATTGCAACGTTCGTGAACGTTTGCATGAACATCTTTTGTCCAAATTGTTCTTCCAATATCATTGAAGCTGTTCGAAGCTGACAACCAAGAAGAGATTCAAGATCGTTCTAGAAGTTGCCTTATCAGCTTGGAGAGCATGTGGTTGAAGTCAAGGTAGAATTCTAAAGATGGAAGAATCACTACTACAAAAAACCATATAGTTCATTTGAAAACCGTTGTATTTTTTGGTGTTGTAAATTTGCACGCACATAGACAACAGTTTCAAAACCGTTGTAAGTTTACAACTGTTTCAAAACCGTTGTCTACCTGATGTTTCTTTGTTGTCTATGAATTGTGATTACAACGGTTTTTTTAAACCGTTGTAATTTCACAATTGTTTTTTCATAAAAAACATTGTAAACTTTATGTCATGATTTTTTTTTTACTTTTTATTTTAAAATTACACAATTTTATTTTGTTGCGATATAAAACCTGTAAATCACCAATAAATAATAAATCTAAACATGTTAATTAATCATCCAAAATAAAATATCTCGTTACAAATTTATCCAAAATACAATATATCTTGATACAAATTCATCTAAATTTCAATAATCTCTAAATACAAAGAAAAAAAAAATCACATCTAATGTTCAATTACATAAAGTATGTACTCTTCTCTTGTGACCATAACCATCAAGTACCTGCATCAATTCAATGTCAAACACCGATATTTTCTAAATCAATCAGCATCGATACCAACAAGAGCATATAAGAGAAAGCACTCACAGTTCTTCTTCCTTTGATTGATGAACTAACTGTAATTGCGACACTATTTCTTATACCAAACCTTCTTCATGTTCATAAGTTTATCCTTGTAACCATATTTCATGTAACTCATCAAACCAAATTATATTACAAAGTAAGCAGAATGTTATATTAGCTCGTGATTGAAGTAAAAGGCAGAATCCCAAAAATGGAAGAATTCATAACATGGATAGTCCTAATTCTTGGTTTCAATAAGAAAAGTTTCCTTATTCATTTTTTATTCTGATTAGGACTTTTGTTTCCTTGTTGAGGTTGTATTTCTCATTTAATAAGTCTAGGATACAGACATGTTAGATACACCGAGAAGAAGAACTGCACATATTAGTTTCAAGAGCTCTAATAGTTTTGAGCCATAGAATTTCAGTTGTATTTTAGACTAGAGATTAGTGTTCTAATCATCGTGTATTGAAACTTTCTTTTTCATACACTATCGAAAAAGGAGTCTCGGGAGAGATTTCTTGTGAGAACTAGAAAAGTTAGACACCTAGGTTTTGAGAAGATCTCATGATTCAATTCAACGAAAGAGGTTGTACGGGTAGAACATATTTTGAGTGATGGGAGGTTAGTGTCATGTAATATCCTAAGTAAACGAGACACCAGAGTAGTGAATTATTTTCCATGGACTTGAAAAAACCCCCTGATGTAGATCGATTGATCGAACAGGGTCACCAATCTTTTGTGTGCTTTACATTCTACAAACTACATTAAGTTCACAATAACGTTCTTGAACATTATTGTGAACATCACTCTACAAAGTTCATGCACTTTTCTGTGAACATTTTGCAGACAAATACTTATCATACGGGGTATGCACTTTCAAAAGGCATATACCATAACATAGATATAATGAATATGCACTTCACTGCAGTCGGTTCTTCACACATGTCATTAATCTCAATCTAGCACATGAAGATCTATTCAACCCTATATGGTACTTGTTCACTTGGTCGGTCCTTCCAAGCACACATAATCTGATTTCTATCTTTCCATCACTAATTTTTCTCTGGTCAGTGCTTCAAATTACTGACTAGCATACATAAATCATGATCAAGCATCCATATAAGATATAAATAAGCGTATATAATTCAAACCCCAACAGTTAGCAGAAAGTGATGCGATCTTCGCCGGCACGACGACTACGATAGCGGTTGTTTTTCCAGGAGTATCAGGTTACACGAACAAATGGAATGGAAATCCAAACCCTAGCCTCACAATGATGTTGAACCACGAGTTGATTGAATCCGCAACCCTTGATCAATTGAAAACACGAACTCGGATTGGTGTGAAGACGCCACAAACGGAGATATGAATCCGTTTGATAATCGGATAATTCTCTCAGAGAGAAAAAGTGACCTTATATAGTTGGTCCAAATAACTAAGCCCTAAATTAAAATCCCACTTAAACTAGAAAATAAAATAAAGCAACAATCTGAAAATTCGGAACCGTCTGTACAGGTGCGACACGAGCTCGATCGCACCGTATTCAATTGGGTCGTGCCTCGAAGGTGTGAGTGCGGGTCACACCGTGTCTGTCACTAGTCCGCACTGCCCTTGCTGGTTTTCACCCCTCTGAATCAACACGCAATCGCACCGTGTCTGTATCCGGGTCGCGCCGTGACTGTACTCTGGTCGCGCCGCTCCTCCATCTCACACTTGCATGTGATCTTCATCCTCCAACTATGCTCGGCTTCAACCCCTTCGACGGGTTGACGCCTCTTAGGTCCAGACTCCTTGTATAAATCCACTGAGACTCTCCTTGAATCTCTTAGCTCTTGATCGTGTTAATGGTCCTTCCGGTACTTTGATTGGGTCGGACATCTCCTCGGCTCGGGTCGTATCATTCTCTTCCTCTTGAAAAGGATTTGTCCTCAAATCCAGCTCGTCACCTACATCAAAAGGACTTAAATCAACAATATTAAATGAAGAACTTACTTTATACTCACCTGGTAAGTCCAACTTGTATGCATTGTCACTGATGCACTCCACAACTTGGAATGGTCCATCCTCTATCGGAAGCAACTTAGAACGCCTCTGAACTGGAAACCGTTCTGTCCTCATGTGTAGCCAAATCCATTCACCGGGTTCGAACACAACCTTCCATCGTCCCTTGTTGGCTTTCTCGGCGTACTGCTCGGTTCGCCTTTCTATGTTCACTCTAGCCTTCTCATGTATCTGTTTAACAAAATCCACTCTCTTTTTCCTATTAAGGTTAGTATGTTCATGAACAGGCAAAGAAATTAAATCCAATGGAGTAAAAGGATTAAATCCATATGCAACTTCAAATGGAGAAAACTGAGATGCAGAATGCACAGATCTATTATACGCAAACTCAACACGCGGCAAACATTCCTCCCAAGTTTTGATATTCTTTTTAATTATAGCCGTCAATAGTGTAGATAAAGTCCTATTTACTATTTCCGTTTGACCATCAGTCTGTGGATGACAAGTAATAGAAAATAGAAGTTTCGTACCTAACTTACACCACAAAATCTTCCAGAAATAACTCAAGAACTTATCATCTCTATCGGAAATAATAGTCTTAGGCATACCATGCAAACTCACAATTTACTTAAAGAATAAATCAGCTATATGAGATGCATCATTTGATTTTAAACATGGTATAAAATGTGCCATTTTAGAAAACATGTTAATGACCACAAATACAGAACCATGACCACATTTACTCCTAGGCAATCCTAACACAAAATCCATAGATATATCTATCTAAGGTGATGTAGGAATAGGCAAAGGCATGTATAAACCATGTGGTTGGACTCTAGACTTGGCTTGTCTACATGTAACACACTTAGCACACATATGTTCCATATCACATTTCATATGAGGCCAAAAGAAATGCTCAATCAATGCAGCTAAAGTCTTAGCTGCCCCAAAATGCCCCATTAAACCTCCATCATGTGACTCCAACAACAAAAGCTCACACATGGAACAATTAGGCACACACAATTTAATTTCTCTAAATAAAAATCCATCATGCCTAAAGAATCTACCATCTCCAGATTTCTCACATGCGATATAGCTATCCTTAAAATCATCGTCATCAATATACATACCCTTAATGAACTCAAAACCAAGCAATTTAGCATCTAAAGTGAAAAGTAAAGCGTACCTCCTCGATAGTGCGTCAACTACCACATTCTCTTTCCCTTGCTTGTACTTGATGACGTATAGAAATGTTTCAAAAAACTCCATCCAACGGGCATGCCTCTTGTTCAACTTGTGTTGTCCCTTCAAATGCTTCAACGACTCATGGCCAGTGTGGATTATGAACTCTTTGGGCCACAGATAGTGCCGCCATGTTTGCAATGCCCGCACTAGTGCATACAACTCCTTATCGTACGTCGGGTAGTTTGCGGTGGCGCCGCCAAGCTTCTCACTGAAGTAGAAAATTGGCCAAATCTCTTGCATCAACACTGCACCAATTCCAATACCCGAAACATCACATTCTATCTCAAAAGTTTTTGAAAAGTTAAGAAGACATAGTACCGGTGGGTGTGTCAATTTCTCCTTAAGCATTTGAAACGCCTTTTATTGCGCCTTTCTCCAATAGAACTCTACAATCATTTTAATCACTTCAGTCATTGGTGCTGCAATACTACTGAAGTGTGGGACGAAACACCGATAGAAGCTCACAAGTCTATGAAAACTTCAAACCTCTCCTACATTGGTTGGCGTCGGCCACTCTTAGATGGCTCGAACCTTCTCTTTATCCACCTATACTCCATCTGCACTAACAACAAAACCAAGAAACACAACCTTATATGTACAAAAGGTGTATTTCTTTAGGTTAGCGTATAGTTGTTCCTTTCTCAAAGCTTGTAAAACATATTTCAAATGCTCAACATATTCATTTTCATCCTTCATATAAATTAAGATGTCGTCAAAATAAACCTCAAAAAATATACCTATAAAGGCACGTAACACATGGTTCATAAGATGCATAAATGTACTAGGAGCATTTGTCAAATCAAACAACATAACTAACCATTCATACAATCCTAGTTTTGTAATGAAAGCCGTTTTCCATTCATCCCCTTCTTTAATGCGAATTTGATGGTACCCACTTCTCAAGTCTATCTTAGAAAATATGCATGCACCATGTAATTCGTGTAACATATCATCTAAACAGGGAATGAGATGTCGATACTTTACTGTAATGTTGTTGATGGCTCGACAGTCGAGACACATCCGTATGGACGAATCCTTCTTCGGCACGAGCAAAACTAGACTCGTGCATAGACTCAAACTTTTCCTCACTTGTCCCTTCTCCAATAGCTCATGTATTTGACATTCTAGCTTTTTCTATCTTCTCGGGGTTGCTCCGATAGGCCGGTCAGTTTGACAATATGGTGTCGGGCACGAAGTCAATTTGGTGCTCGATTCCCCTAATTGGTGGCAAACCCGGTGACATCTCTTCGGGAAAAACATCATTGAATTCCTGCAAAAGAGATACAATAGAACTAGGCAAAGATGAATCAAATTGGTTAGCATTCATTAGTACATCTCTGCGGATCATCAAGTACATTGGCTTCTCATTTTGTACAACCCATTTGATGTCGCTAACTGTGGCAAAACAAGCGTGTTGGATCACCTCTTTTCCAACATTAGCCTCCTTCTCTTTCTTCCTCATGGTATCGGTCTCCTCTTGTAGCTTCACTTGGTCCTCATACACTTGGGATGGTGTTAGAGGAGCTAGTGTCATTGTCTTCTTGTTAAGTACAAAAGAGTACTTATTTGTGAAGCCATCATGCTTCACCCTCCTATCCAATTGCTATGGACGTTCTAGCAGAATGTGTCCAGCTTGCATAGGCACAACGTCACACAATACTTCCCAATCTAAAATGGCACTCAAACTTGCTTGTTCACCTTGGTTTCCCCACTATCGTTCAACCACTGCAGCTTGTATGGCTTAGGATGCTTGAGAATCGGCAACCCTAATTTTGTTACCATTACAACACTTGCAACATTAGTACAACTACCTCCATCAATTATCATACTACATACCTTATCCTTGATGTGGCATCGGGTATGGAATATGTTCTCCCTTTGCTTTTTATCGACGCTCTTGGTGTGCAAGCTAAGAGATTTGCGTGCAACCAAAATGAGAGTGTTTGGGACTGCATACTCCTCCTCCCCACTCGACTCGGATAGTCCCGGCATCTCTGGATCAACCTCTTCTTCATCCATCTCAATCTCGCCGTTGTCCTTCAGAATCATCACATGCCGGTTTGGGCATTGGTTTGCTATGTGACCTCGAACTTGACATTTGAAACATTTAATGTCTCAATTTCGGCTCCCCAACAAGTCTTAGTTGCCTGATCCCATCACTGTAGGTGCCTCGGTCTTCGGCTTAGTGAACGGTTGCTTCTCATCCTTCTTTCCTTGATTTGAAGTTTTCCATGGGATTGCATTGGAATTTGAGTTCGACTTCCATGTAGAAGAACTCGCTCGATTGTTGTTACCCCTCCTCTTGAGCTAGTTCTCTACTTTGATAGCCATTTGCAACATATCCTTCATCTCCACATAGTGCTGCAACTCCACTACCTCTCGGATCTCTCTATGTAAACAGGCTAGAAATCGAGCAATTGTGGCCTCCCTATCTTCCTCCACATTTGATCGGATCATCGAAACCTCCATCTCCTTGAAGTAATCATCTATGCTATTCGTACCTTGCCTCAAGTTTTGCAACTTGTTGTACAACTCCCGGTAGTAGTAGTTTGGTACGAACATCTTTCTCATCACCGCCTTCATCTCTCCCCACGTCTCTATCGGTTGTTCCTGATTACACTGTCTGTTGGATGTCAACTGATCCCACCAAACTATGGCATAATCTGAAAACTCCACTGCTGCCAACTTCATCTTCTTTAGCTCAGAATAGTTGTGATAATCGAACATCATCCCAATCTTGCGCTCCTATTCAAGGTACAAAGATGGATCATTTTTACCTTGGAACGAAGGCACATTCATTTTGATGTTGCCAAGATCATCATCTTCTCGATTTTTTGCTCTCCCATGTCTCCTACCTCTAGCGGTTGAGTATCTGTCTTCCTCTTCTGAATCTCCCACCTCAGTGTCGTAGTAATCCGCCCTCTGTCTCTCCACGTATGGATAGCGTCGAGCCTCCATCCGAGCTCTTCATCTGCCTCTTCCACCTCTACCACCATGGTTCTCTCGAGTAGCTTGTTGGGATTGCTCCTGTATCGAGTTCTCCACTTAGTTGAGTCTCTCATTCAACGTCGCCATCTCAGTTTTGAACAGCTTCGTGAGATGTTGCTGAATGGCCTCCACTGTATTTTTCAAATCAAATGTAGTGATCATCTCATTACCCGATCTTGTGGCTTTATCTTTAGTACCTGCACTTTTGTTAGACATGTCAATTCTTCTCTTTTTTTATCGATTTTTTTAACAATTTTTTTTATTCAACTGAACAATAAAATGGAACTGAAAAATGACACAAAGAAAATTAAATATGACAATAAGACAAAACAACCCTAACAAATTTCTAGGTCTCAACCTCACGTGTTTACACTCGTGTATCACACAATCGGCTCTTTTCACTCTAATAATCTCACACGCTCTTGTCTTTTACCACTCATTTCTCTATAAAGAAAATTAAACTAGAATCTCAAACACAACAATGAAATCCAAAAAGACTAATCACAAATTCATCAAAAAGTGCGCCAGAAAAATTTTGAAAATTTGAAAATTTCTGAAATTTTTTTCGACTTTTCCCTAGACAATATACACGTCTCCAACAACCCAAATATCAGTATCAAATGTAACGAAAACACCAAAATTTTTCCCAAATTTTTTACTTTTTTTTACTATTTCAGCGTCTTTTTTTATTTTTTTTTTGTTTTTTTTGCTGAATTCAACTCTTGTTCCGTTTTTTTGGAATAGGCGAGAACATAAAAAATTAAATCGAAATTAAGATACAGGAAAAAATTAGAACCTGATACAAAGCCGAAGCTTTGATACCACTTGATGCGATCCGCACCGGCATGACGATGATGATAGCGGTTATTTTCCTAGGAGTATCATGTTACACGAACAAATGGAATGGAAATCCAAACCCTAGCCTCATAATGATGTTGAACCATGAATTGAATGAATCCGTAACCCCTGATCAATTGGAAACACGAACTCGGATTGGTGTGAAGACACCACAAATGGGGATGTGAATCCGTTTGATAAGTCGATTTGAATCTCACATGTGTTGTGAAACTCGGATAATTCTCTCAGAGAGAAAAAGTGAAAATTCACGTTTTAAAATTAATGAAATCAAAGTTAAAAGTTGTTCTCAAATAATGAGCATACAAAGCCTTATATAGTTGGTCCAAATAACTAAGCCCTGAATTAAAATCCCACTTAAACTAGGAAATAAAACGAAGCAACAATCCAAAAATTCAGAACCATCCGTACAGGCGCGACACGGGCTTGGTCACACCTCGAAGGCGCGAGTTCGGGTCGCGCCGTGTCTGTCACCGGGCCGCGCCGCCCTTGGTGGTTTTCACCCCTTTGAATCAACGCGCAGTCACGCCGTGTTTGTATCCGGGTCGCGCCTTGGTCGCGCCGCTCCTCCATCTCACACTCGCTTGTGATCTTTGTCCTCCAACTATGCTTAGCTTCAGCCCCTTTGACGGGTCTCCTTGATGCCTCTTGAGTCCAGACTCCTTGTATAAATCCACTGAGACTCTCCTTGAATCTCTTAGCTCTTGATCGTGTTAATGGTCCTTCCGGTACTTTGATTGGGTCAGACATCTCCTCGGCTTGGGTTGTATCAGAAAGCAAAGTAATTAAATCATATTATAAAATCCATAATATTCAATCCCTATAACCTAGCTACAAATTTAGCTAGGCATAATTAAATAAACAACTCAAAACTAGAGTAAAAGTGTTCATGACAGAATTGATAAAAAAACCAAAAAATAAGGAATAATCCAGTAGTCTTGTCTCTTCTGCAGTAGCACTCAGTCTTTAGGAACATTGTCAAATCCTCCCGAGTAGATGGCAAACCTCAGTTTTGTTCTTCTCTCTTGGTGTATTCTAAGCGTAAAAATGTAGTATGGAGCGTCCTTTTCCGTGTATCAAAATGAGAGCTTCTCTATCTAGGTTAAAAACTTTGAATTGGAGATAAATGTCACATTCCCGCGGACCTGCACACATGGGTCGACCGACGTGGCTGGGACGACCCAGAACCCTGATTTTGCACAGGGTCGAATCAGGTGAAGTTGGGTCTGGTTGACCCAGGCCTTTACAATTTGCACTGGGCAGGGTCAATCGAGCATCTCTGGTTCGACCCAAGTGTATTTCACACTGGGCTTCGGATTTCTTCGGGTTTTGATCATTTAATGCAGTCCATTAGACTTTATTTTAGTATTTAATTGAGCCCAAGAGCCTAATTCAATATATCTTCAACTCCTTCTCTCCGTATTTAACTGTTTTATTTCAAATATGCAACGAAATCACAACTATTACTGTAAAAGTAGACAACACATCAAAAACTCCAAATGATAACAATATAAGCACAAAAGTTATATAAAATACACAACTTTATATTATAAATATCTTCAATTCATATCTAAAAGTTGTGAAAAATACACAGCTGTCAATAGTTTCTATTATATTTGTGTAAATATGTTGATATTATCTTCTTAAATTTATGAGTATCATGCTAGAACGTCATGAATGCAATGTTGTTATGAGTTACAGATTATGCTAAAATGTTATATATACCATGTTAAAATGTGAGTAATTTCATGCAAAAATATCATAAACACAATTATATGAGTTACAGTTGGCCATGCTAAAATGTTATATAGGTCATGCTAAAATGCTATATACACCATGGTAATATAAATCTGTGGCTGCTTTGTGTGAAAAATATGCCTAAAAATGAATTTCCATATTTTTCATCTATTTTTTTTCTGATAAACATATACAGTATGGATCTTAAATGAAGGAGTATGAAAAGAGCTTTAATATGATATATGATTCGCATAAATCAAATTAAAAATGAATAAATTATGACCCTTTAAAGGTTTTAAGAATTTTTTTAAAACATGATGATGTCACTTTTTTTTAAAAGTCAATTCTCTCTCAGAAGCTATATTATACCCTTTTAATCGATTTTTTTTATTTTATTCCAATTTTACCCTTAATAAAACACGTGAATTTAAAATTTTTATTTTAATTATGAGTTTGCCACCGCCCGCATCCACTTAATCTGCTTTAATCTGAGACATCCGGATTGGAGAATGGGTGGATGTGATGGTTCCTTGTTCCCACATAGGGGATGGTTCGTACTAGATCCACCCCCTATATATACATATAGAGAATGGATCAAATGTAAACCAATCCCTAGTGTGTAAACTGTAAACCAATCTACCCCTAAACCCTAAACCGTCCATCTAAAAAAATAAACAGTCAAGATTTAGAGAAAAATTCAGTGACAATTTTGTAATTTCGCAACTTTTTTTAGTCTATGGGGGTATTTATATCCGTTTGTTAAAAAAGATGATGTCATGCTGACTCGACATCTAAAAAAATTCTTAAAAACTTCAAGCGATCATAACTTGCTCGTTGTTCTTCATCAGATTAATGCAAATAATATATCAAATTAAAGGTCTTTTAATTCTCTTTCATTTAAGAACAGTGAAGCATATGTTTATCTAGAAAAATATCAACGAAAAATACAAAATTTTCATTTTTCACGTGTATACAGGCTTAGAATACTTCATTAGCATACGACATATGTTTTGTTAGCATATGACAAATGTTTCGTCACCATTAGTTATATTGAGATAAAGATTTATTCAATTATAATCAGGTATGTTTCGTTAGCATATAAAAATTATTTCATTAGCATATGACAAATGTTTCGTTACTATATGCCAAATATTTCATTATCATCAATTATATTACTATAAATGTTTATTACATCTCAATTAATATATGCTTTACTGACATCAATTATAATGCTAAAAAAGTAATACACAATGCTAACAAAAGCAATAATGTTGTGGATTGAAGCCAAATAATGCAACTAACAATCTTAAATCAAGCAACTATAACTTTGTCCATGATACATATTTTTTTTTAGTTATTTTTCGTTGAAAATCAAGCTTGACTAGCTTTCCAACCATATAAAACTCGCAATTTAATAATTTCCTAACAAAATAAGTTTTTTGTTTAAAGATAGCATATGATTATGTGTTCCTTGAATGTTTCTTCGTTAGCCCGCGTCCTGAAAGTTCGTTATTTTTTTTTATTTTTTAAATTTTGACCTAGATGCGGAAATTACCAAAATGTCATCGCATTTTTTAAAGTTCCTCTATTTACAATAATGCCACCGCCCTTTGATCAATCAAATCTAGACTATTGGATTTTGGAGGATGTGTGGTGAGAAATTGATTTAGAGTTTATACACTAGGGGTGGTTTACACCAGAACCACCCACCTATATATATAGTCCTCTGAATACTCTAATCACATTATAATAAGATGAGTTTATCAATCCAAATCCCAAAAGATAAATTAGCTATCAATTTATAATTCAAAATATGGATTCTATCGATTCACGATTAAATAATCTAAAACTATTAATATAATGTTTGAGGATTTAATATTGTTATTACTCCATCTAACGAAAGTTGATATGATCATTAATATCTACATTATCATGGCGCATAATTTTATATGCAATAAAATAAAATAAAAATAGTTAGTAATTTAAAAAAACAGTGAAATTACGCGAAAAAAGATCTCAATAATGTTGAATTTATGAAATTTTCGTCAGCTTTACCTCTCTCCTGCAAACTCTCCAGTCTAGATCTACATCTGCACATTAATTAACATATGAGGAAAAATAAAAATATGAAGATGAAGGATGGGCTATTTATTCGGGGTGCAACAACATTAGACCAAAAATTATTCTTTTTTTATATCGGATTAACAAGATGATCGATATAATATGAGTGAAGTAAGAATCATACAAGATTCTATAAATGTTACTACTGCATTTTACCAGAATCCCATCCCAAGATTCTACTGAGTCACTTCATTCTCTAGTGTCAATCAGTGTTGTCAAACCTAATTCTAAATTTAGGATCTCATTGAGACTCTCTCTCTCTCTCTCTCTCAAAAAATAAAAAAAGCGATAGAGATAGAGGTCTACTACTGTCAACAATACGTAGACCCAGCTTCCTAAAATTACCATAGCACTGTAATTGATTTGCCCAAACTTCAACATACGACAAACACAAGTAAAGGCACGATATTTTTCATTTTAATCTCATTTAATTTCCAAGTCCTAAAATTCCAGCCTAGATTTAAAAAAAATATAACAAAAACAATTCCAGGTTTGCTGTTTGCAATAATACAACAAAACCCAAAGACAAAGCCATCTGACATAATTTCATTACGTAAATAGCTAACGAAGTGAAAACCCACAAAAACTCTTATTTCAATTCTTTAACGGGAGGAATTCGAAAAACTGGAATGGAGGAACATGACTAGCAGCACAATTATTGATGGCCACACCAGATTCTTGCTCCTCCTCCTCCTCGTCCTCGTCCTCCTCCTCATCGGAACATTCATGGCCGCCGCTCTGAAGAGGGAAGAGCTGGAGGGTTTGGGCCTCGGCATGGGCTGCGGCGTGGTGGCGGTTGGGATTTAGAGTGCTGTAGGGCTCCAAGAAGATGTTGATGAAATCTTGAGGCTTGAATTGCATAGTAGCGAGTGTAGATGGAATAGCAGGCACAGTGGCAGTAGGTGCAGAAGAGGAGTTGATTAGGTTGGTGGAAGATGAAGAACAAGACAAATTCATCATTCGCCACGTGGCATTCCTCCTCCGTTGTAGTTCTGCATCATCATCGAACTGTATCCATCCATCATCTGCTTTACATTCTGCCTCTGCTTGCCCACTTTTCTGATAATCAAATTAATTGCATGCAAAAGTAGCTAAGAGTTAGTCAAAGACTCTAACCTAATGTATGAGAAACAAGATATCGAGCAGGGGTGAAACTGTCTTTTGACTTTACAGAAGATAATATATTGTTTCCAAAAAGTAATGAAGAAGCACAAACCCCAAAAACCCTAGAAATTTTTTTCCTAACAAATGCAGCCCCGACAGAAAGGAAGGTATGCAGCTTTTGGATCATTTTCATTTCCCAACAAAAATAGCTTTTGCTGCTTCTAAATTCTCTCCTATCTACTGAAACATATTTTTTCCGACCAGAAAACCTAATATTCATAATCATATGCTAATTATGAGCTAAATACTAATTCTTAATCATACATTACTTTCCTAGAAAATTACTACTTTCCTGTTTCAAGATTTGAAAATCTCCCTAGATTATTTTCTCCTATTTAATAATATATGTTCGAATTAAATATTGTTACTAAAAGTCCATAATGCACCGATTGATTTCATTAGCTAGGTATATATATTAAATAACATTCATATGTACGTGTAAATCGATAGTAAATATTGTACCCGATATAATTGACTAAACGTAGGATTTACAAGAAAATGAGAGAGAGAGAGAGGGAGAGAGAGTGGGAAAATAAACTGAACCTCTGCAGCTGTACTAGAGTTGGTAGGAGATGCCCAGTTCTTAGTCTGTTCAACTTCAAATAAAGACCTATTTGCTCCTGTAGACAAACAGAAAAACAAAATCACGACAGCTTTACAACTCAAGCAACAACGCCATTGCAAAATCTACCACCGATCGCAACCTTACAAGCGAGATTTCCTGCTACCAAACAAAAAATAAAGGAGAATCTTATATTCCTCTCGCTCTCTCTTGTAACTTTCATCAATTTCTCGCCGATTTTATTACACTGCTTCTATTTCCGTTTTGTCTGATTAGTCTTTTACCTGACGGGTCTCTCTTCTCGCCATTTTCGGCCTCACGGTGAGGCTGGCGGTCGTCGGGGAAGGATTCGAGCTGTCGCCGCCGCTTCTGCCGCTCTCTCGCCTTGTGATTTTGGAACCAGTAGAAGACGTTCTTGCCCTCAATCTTTCCGTACCGCCGGAGCTGGGATGTTATGTGCTGGATTTGCTCGGCGGAGGGCGTTCGCGTGCCCCGCCGATACAATTCCTCTAGGGTTTGAAGCTGCTCCGGCGTCGGGTTCCACCGCGAGCTCACCACGACTTGCTGTGTCGTTATGTCTCGCTTGTTCTGCTCCGCCATTGCTGCTGAATACGTATAGACATGCATATGTTGGTGATTGCGTGTTTGTGAGAGATCAAAAAAATAAATTGAATGAGAGAGAGAGAGAGAGAGGGAGAGAGAGAGAGAGAGAGAGAGAGAGAGGGAGACTTACCGAGATGGTGATTTAGGGCGAAAAGATCGGCGCCATGGATGCGTGTTAAACAAGGAGGGGCGATGGAGGTGGCGGCAGCGGTGGCGGGTCTCGGCATGAGTGGTCGGAGTTTGCGGCCGGAGAAGGGATCTTGAATGGTGTTGATATCTCCGCCGCCGTCGGTGTAACCCATCATCCACATGATTATTTGATCATGCCTTGGACAAGCGCTTTAGCCCTTTTTGGGTGCTTTCTTGGGATTTCGAAACAAAATGTTAATAATTGAAGAGATTGTGTTGTGGTGCGATAAAAAGAAGAATGAACTTTCTGCTTAAGAATAAAGATCTTTCCTTGTTTGTGGGCAGTTTGTGATCAAAATAAGGTTTTCATTAAAGCTGGAAAGAGTCGGAGAAATCTACCACAGGAGATAAATAGAAAAGGTCGGATTTGCATTGAACAACATAGAAGTAGTAGAAGTCACAACAGTAAATAAGTTAATGAGCAGTAGACGCTTGCAATGAGAGAGAGAGAGAGAGAGAGAGAGAGAGAGAGAGAGAGAATGAAGGTATAAGGTTGTGTTGGTGGAAGTTGAAACAAAAGTGGAGGTTGACTGGGGTAGAGTATGATGAGAGAAAATGAAGAGGGAGGGGGAATAGGGGGCAGTGGCAGTAACAGTAACAAAGCACAAGTATATGGACTTGTAGAGAGAGAGAGAGAGAGAGAGAGAGAGAGAGAGTGTGATAATAAGAATGTAAGGGAGAAGAAAAATAAAGAAAAGTAGGAGGGGTTGTGAGCGTGGAATTCTGGGAGGGGGTGGGGGTAGGGGGGTGGGGGAGGGGATTGAGTTATCGATAGACGTGAAGAGAGAGGGACGTGACGATCATGAGGGTTATCATAAGCCTCATCACCTTCTTACAACCTCATTTATTGTTCTTCTGCCTGTCTCGTGCCTTTCACACTTATTCTCAATCCGAACTGCCCCTCCGCCCCTTCTCCCGCCCCTTTTCTTTGTCTCTACAACCACTACACCATCATCTCTCTCTCTCTCACACACACACACGCACCACACGTTAGCTTACAACCTATTCATTCTAAAATCATTTTGCAGATACTACAAATTGTGAAATAATTTAGATAATTTTTTTTATTAATTCTTATACAAGTATGGTAATACCATCCATTTGATTATATCTACATGTATGTATATTTATATATGTATATTAATATGACTTGACTTTGTGCATGTAATTAAGTAATGAACATATATATTCATACACGTTGCTACGAAATTTTTTTGAGCTCTTCCTCAAGATATAAATGTACTTGGAGGGAATTCTGGAGAAGCTTTGTTTCAAAGTTTCACTTTCTTCCTCACTAAATGAATTGCTAAGTTTTGTTTAATCGATATAATTTGTTGATAAAAGGATATAGCTATCTAGAAGTTTCTACCATTATCTTTATTTTAATATTCTCTCAATATTTCTAGATCACAATACAGGTGCACTTTTTCTCGGATCTCTTTTTTTTTCCTTTTTTTTTGGACTTTCCTTTTTTATTATATTTAATGCAAAATATCTATTTCTCTAATTTCATTTCATATGCAAATCCCATTCCAACATGCACGTGAACAAATCTAATTAAATTGTTAATCCTCCATATATTTGTTTTTATGATATTATTATCAAGAAGAAGCAAATATGATCCGTTTGGTAGAGTCTAACTAATTTATCAACCATTAACTTCAAAACATAATTTGTAGTCAAATTACATTGATGAAACCACCTTTACTAACCCAATCTCTCCATTCACTTTTGAAACCAATACAAAACATAATTTGTAGTCAGATTACATTGATGAAACCACCTATACTAACCAATCTCTCTATTCACTTTTGGAACCAATACAAAGTTGAGAAGAACGAAATGGCACTCATAGAAGGTAATCTAAAGTGTAAGAAACTTCAGTAGGTCCGTCCATTGGAATAGTGTTATTATATATCGAACAAGGTTAACATATATTGTGAAAAACCGTAATCCGTGCTATTGTGTGTTTATGGTTACTGCATGCATGTGTTCTTGAGAGTGATAGAAATAGAAGCAAGAACAGGTAAATAACAGTAGTAAAAGAATGCACGAGATTGATAATCCAGTTTGGTTAACCAACCTATTCTGGGGGGACTTTCCCCAAACTTGAAGATTCGTCCACTACTCCTTCATGAAGTGTATTGAGGAACTTACACATACATAACTCCCTCCTTATGCCGCCCGTTCTTCTTCATGAACTCTTTCGTTTAATGAAAGCTGTGAGATCCCCTCACAACCGTGACACTAGACTCCCTCTAGCTACCCACAACTTCAACTTACAATCACTCCCGAGATTGCGTACAAAAAGGATAAACAAAACCCCTCACGTGTTTCACTCAAAAAGTCCAATGCTAGACTATCACATTTAACAGTTTAGGAAACAACTTCTAGCTATTACAAGAAATCACAAATCAATGACTCTCAAACACTCACTATAGAGAATCAAATATGTTAGGGGCGAACCACCGATTGTTGAAGTAATCGGCCTTCTTATACTTCACGTTTTCTTTGTTAACTTGATCGCTAATCTTCATCAACAAGGTAAGTAATTTAGGAATTTTGATTCTTTCCATATTGGTGTAGATGCCTTCCATGATATTGATGGTCTATTTCAGCACGCCATCTACTCCAAAAATGCAGTCAAACGATCAAATCTTGGCTTCCCAAACTCGTCCGCACAAGATCAGCTTAACATGGAAACTTCCATAAATAATATTGTTCCGGGGTATGTCTGGAACATTAGAGGAAACAGTTCACCAACTGTTCTTCATGTCTGCACAGCGGAATCAACACTTAACTTTAGAAACATACCCTTGAACACAATGTCGGACATATTACGCCAAAAGAAACTTAGTGCAATATAATGGCACTAACAATCTCCTCCTTTGGCGTTTATGGTAGACAATAATCAACGATCTGTACAACTCATGAATAAACTCGCAGATCAAACATATATATCAAAAGACGATATATAAAAGATAGTTGTCTGGCACAGTTACTGGAACTTTCCCTAGAACGACGCTAGGAGTTTCACCACATCACGGACATTGTTTTGCATTCTTGACTTCAAAGAAGTTCATAAATTTTACACAATCTGCGAACACTCCATCTGTCTTCGCATTCTTCTTCTTCTTCCTTCATGACTTTCTTCCCTTCACTTCTTCTCGCCCTTCATACTTCTTCTCCCCCTTAATTGCTGCCATAAATGACAAAGTTCATGTGGGAGGTAAACCAACATCATCAGCTACAAGAGCAGCTTGGGAAA
The DNA here is from genome assembly GCA_026008535.1 of Perilla frutescens. NCBI lineage: Eukaryota > Viridiplantae > Streptophyta > Magnoliopsida > Lamiales > Lamiaceae > Perilla > Perilla frutescens. Next base: position 10,802,215 of record BRKX01000015.1, read on the forward strand.
CAACATCAGCGGCAGGAGCAGCTGGAATCAGCTAAGAAACAGTATCAGCCACATGAACAGTCTTGGGTACAACAGCTGTAGAGGATGGTCAAATAACACTTCTAGACCATTAAACACATGAAGGACCATTGATCATTATCCTTCTGTGTGTCTTCTTTCTTTCATCTTCGTCAACTTAGTGATTTAAATAAGTGTTAAGAAATCACAAAACCAATCCATGCTTTCTGTGTCTGTAAAGTCGAAAAACTTCTAGAAACAACATTTTCTCTATATTCGGCATGAGGTTCAAATTTTGTGGGAACATCTGTTGAATCTTGAACCACCAGGTCAACCTTTGTTGTTGGTTTAATTTGGGAAGCATCAACTTTATCATCAAGAACATTCCCTAGAACACATTCACTCTTTTTGTCATCGGAAGAGTTGGAGGCATAGTTGCATTTTCCTTCAGCCTTTTTGACCCAAACTTTACGAGTTTTCTTCGTGCTAAATTGGCTGGCACTTTTCTTCTTCAATTTAGCCAAGTACTTGAAACAATGCGGTCTAATATGTCCAACACATTTGCAATAATGACATATAGGGACAAATGGTTTCTGAGAAGATATTTGAATTATTTCTGAACTTGTCTTGCTATCTGTCTGGATCTTTCTGTGATGTGTTCTTTCAAATTATCCTTGCATGAATCTGAATCTTCTCATTCCCCTTTTCAACTGAGTTCCTTTGAGTATTCATGCGAGGCTTCTGCTCTTGAGAGATAATATTTCTTCTTCTCATTCTTTGCAACTCATTTATATAACTCTTACAATGATGACGAATGTGTCCCGATTTTCCACAATAATGATAGATAGGAACAAAACCTTTTTCATTATTTCCATAATAGATTTGATGCAAGACGTTATCTCTTTCATGTTCTGTAGTTAGGGCAGGAATAGCTTTTGTGCCCAAGGTTTGTGCTGCAAACTGTTCCTGACAGTTATATCCCTGACCAGATTTATCTCTGAAACTCTTTCCTACAGACAAAATTTCATCTAGTTGAGATGTTCCTGAATTCATCATCTTGATATTCTTCTTTAACTGTTGAAGTTCACTGATCTATTCCTGCACACTGTTCTTGGAAATCAAAAGCTCAGATTGAACCTTTTTATTTTTAGCAATAAGAGAATCACGTTCTTTAATTAGTTGATCATTCTGTTGAATCAAATCTTCATTGATTTGAACCACCATGTTCCAACTGGAATGCAATTTAAGAAAGGACTTAACAACAGTTTCTTTAGAGAAATCTTCATTATCGCTGTATTCATCCATCTTTAACGGATTATCATCAAAAACATGATTATTGACAGAAAACTCTTCTCCATTACTACCATTAAGTAGTTGTTGTTTCACAGCAGAAGCACCTTTTTTTATAGCATCCATCTCGCCAAAATAAGCACAAAACACAGGGACTAACCAACCTAAGATCACACCTATGTAACTGGTGACCCGGTCTGATGCCAATTGAGAAACCATAATCCGTGCTATTTTGTATTTATCATTACTGCATGAATGTGTTCTTGAGAGTGATACGAATAGAAGCAAGAACAGGTAAATAACAGCAGTAAAAGAACGCATGAGATTGATAACCCAGTTCGGTTAACCAACCTACTCTAGAGAGACTTCGCCCAAACTTGAAGATTCGTCCACTACTCCTTCATGAAGTGTATTGATGAACTTACACATACAAGACTCTCTCTTTATGGTGTTCAATGCAGCCATATTGTTACGTTGTTAACAATTGAAGATCAATGCTTGGAGGATTGATGCATGGCCGATGTGTGCATGGCATGGCCGAAAGTTGAAAAAGGTTGCAGCTTGAAGATTCGAACCCTTGTGCTATTTTGGGTTTCGAAATCATCCATTAGTTAGTTTATTTTATTTAGTTATTTTGTTATTTCAGATTTTCCTTAATTAGAGTTCTAGTTAAGGTAGTTTTCTAATTAGGTTTTTCGATTTTCATTTGTCTTATTTCTTTAGGGTTTTCGTCCATACTAGTATAAATAGGAACTCATTGTATCCTATTTTGTTTAGACTGAGTTTGATATTGAATACACAATTCACTTTGTCTCAACCTTTGCAAACTGTAAGTTTATTTTTGAAAATCATAGCTTTAGAGTTTGGTATCTTTAAAGTCTTTTCAAGAGCATCATTCTAGTTCATCGAAGATCTAGGGTGGTCTTGCCTCGCCATCAATTGAGAAGTTACTTCAAGATACGTGTTTCGTTATACCAAAATAACGGGGTTCGTATTGGGTTGCATCTCAACATCATCATCATCACCGTCGCTCATCATCAAGTATCCATCATTGATCATCAATGCCATCTATTCATCAAGTTCCATTGAGATTTCATCATCATGGACCCTTCATCCATTCGGTCCTATCTTCATCAAAACCGTAAGTCTTAACCCTAATCTACACCTCATAGCCAAAACCATATTCACGCTTAAAACCACCAATCTGTCCATTTAGCCTTTACAAGATTTGGTTGTTTATTTACTTGTGTTGAATAGAGTTGTTAGGAAAAACTATCAAGAAAATCCCTACATATGGTTTTAATGAGATGTCAAAACATGTCAAAGTTTTTTCTGAAAAACTGTAGGAGTTCCAAGCTAGGAATCTAAAGTTGACCAAAAGGTATCTCCAAAAAGAATTCAGTTGTAGCAAGAGTCAATCAAAATGGAGCATGGTCAATCCAGCTGAAAGGATGCACCAACCGGTTAGAAAATAACCCAACTAAGGGTTAAAGCACAAAAGTTGAATAAGATTAAATCAAACTGACATCCGAGTAAGTTGAGCCAAAAGAGAAGTTAATCTGATTGAAGAAACTGACAATAAGTCAGTTTAACTGAAAAATGAGAGCATCCAACTGATGGCCAAAATCAGATATCAGCTAAACTAAAGCCTAGAGTCAAACCAACTACTGATGGCCAGAACTGAAGTCAGCCAACTTAGAGCTCAAGCTCAAAACCAACTGCTGACTAGGTTCAAAATAAACCAGTCAAACTGACAAACTATCCAACAGTTTTTGATCAGTTGAACTGGCAAGTAAGCTCAGGATAAGACCAGTTGAACTGACCAACTAGCTAACAGTTGTGATCAGTCAAAATGGTAAAGGAGCTCAGAAGAACAGCCAACTGAAGCTATAGCTGAACTGAACTGCTGAACTCATGGAGCTCAGAACTGACAACTAGAGTTCAGAACAGTCATACTGGAGCATAAAACTGCCAACTGGAGAATCTCGCAGTTAATGATCAACGATTTTGAAGTAAATGCTCAACGGAGATCGATTGGCTAAGTAACTGCTATCTCTACAATGCTTCAACGGCTACAAAGATCAACTGCCATTGATGAACGAACAAAATCAACGATCGATAGAATTTAACAGTCACAAGATCACTCATCTATATAAGAAGAGTAAATCTCATTTTCAAATGATTTTGGACTTTCGACTTTCGCCATTCAAATTCTTGCTATATCACTGATACTCACAACTAGCTTCCTTTCTCCCTCCCAGAGCTCAAGTTTTAAGCACTGTCTAAAGCTGTGAAAGTTCCCAACTGAGAAGAAGATCCTAAAGATTCAACAAATTAGCTAGTTGTTGAATGTCCGGCCAAAGCAATCTTCTCAAGTTCAAGCTGCACACTGATCAACTACTCAACTCAACTCAAAGGAGCACATCAGTTGATACTCATTTCAAGACTAACCTTTTGAAGATCGAAAGAGATCTAAAATCTTGTAAAGACGGCAATATCACCTACCTCTCCAGTGAGCAGTTAGGGACTGCAAGTGTGAGTCATCGAAACTAGCTGAAGAGACCGTGGCTCTATGAGAACTGTCATTTCTGGGATAGCAATAGTTAAAAAAACAACTGTGACTCTGCGAGAGTTTCCATTTCCAGGTTCAACTTATCTTCACTCTGTAATTGTAATTGATGTAACCCGGACAAATTGTACATGATACAACAGACGCGCGGAAGACTTCTAGATCGAACATGTCAACTTTGGAAGGATTCAATCCTAATCTAATGACTCAAATAAAATAAATAAACTGAAATAATAAGAATAAAGACTCGAACTCAAGATAAATAATGAACTAGATCTAATCACGATACCTAGATGATGACACAAAAATAATACACAAATCCAATGAAAGGGGGCTATTTTAGGATGAAGGTTTACGGTTGGAAAAGGAGGGTAATTGGATGTGTGTAATGGTAAAGAAAGGCTAGGGGTAGATAGGATATGTTAGGATTTAGGTGTACTTACGTTCAAGATGAGAATTACGTTGAATGGATCTTGAATTGGACTTGAAATCGTGTTGATCGACACACGATCAGACCTTGGCATCGAGAGGATGATACTGACATTGATGGTTGGTGGAAGATATCACTTGATGATGATGGTCGATGATCGTGTTGTGATTTGTAACCCGATTAATCCCCGGCGTATCTTGTACGATGAAAATGAATCTCAGGGGTGGTAACTGAAGCTTGGGTGAATGCTTTCACTGCCATAAGCAAGGAAATTATAGATATAAATGTCCAGAACTCCTTGAAGATAAAAAGGTCAGAGTAAGAAGAAGCTTTTTCAAGAGAAAAACAATGATGGCCAACTCTAAGAATGCCGTACTTGATGACTCTGACTACCCATCTGGGATCCACTCTGACAACTACAGTTTAAATGATGAGACATTTTTTTGCCTCATAGCTGATAATGAAGAAGAGGTTAGTACAACTGATTTACAAACCTCTTTTTATCACATACATGAATCTTCTATTTCTAGCAATGAACTGAATGAGAAACTAAAACTTCTAGAAGATCAGTTAGATTCAATATCTTGTATGCATATTGAACTGAAGGATGAAAATGATGAACTGAGAGATAGGGTTAGAAAATTGAGCTCTGATCATGAAAAAATAAATTTCCTTGAAGCTCAGTTAGTGGAGTTTGAAAAGTTGAAATTAAGAACTGTTGATCTAGAAGCTGAAAATTAAAAGCTCAAGCAAGAGATTCATGAGAGAGAAGAAGTGTCTCTCAAGTTTAAGAAGTGATCTTAAACTCTAGATGAAATCCTGAGTCATTAAAGAATTTAAACTAGTAGTCTAGGGCTAGGCTATAGCAAGTTTACTATCTTAGAGAATGGAAAGACATTTGCTCAAAGCAGTGATAAAGGAGTCCTAAAAGAATTCACTAGACCAGATCAAACACAGCCAGGTGAGATGTCCAAATGCAAAGCAATATTAAGAACTCCTCAAACCCAGCCCATACAGTTCAATTAGTTCTCTCAGCCAAAATCACCAATTCAACTGAAACCGACCTTCCAGTTAAGACCACCAATTCAGTCAAAATCATCAGTTCATCCAAGGCCAGTTTATCAACAAAGACCACCAATTCATGCTAGGTCATTAGCTCAACTGAGACCTCCAACCCACATAAGGACAACCTATCAACAAAGGCCACATATAAACCAAACTGGAAGATCATTCAACCCCAGAAGAAATGTTCAACCCAGGCTACAACACCCTCAAAAGTTTATCCAGAATATCTATGGGAGAAAATTCAAAAACTCCTTTGAACATCAATATGATGAGTACTTGAAATATAGAAATGACCCAAGAAATAATCCCAAGTAGGAGCAATACCATAGTCTGGAAACACATAAAGAATTGGCCAGATCGAAGAGCACAAAGGACTCAAAACCAAAGTATATTAATTGAACTGTTTTACCCTACTAACGCACATTGTAGGTACTGTTCAACAGACTCAACTCAGAGAAGAAGAGTTGACAAAAGGCCAAGAGTGATCAAAAGATCCAAGTTTGATGGATCATTGAACAGTGAAAAGCCAAAAGTTTGGTAAATTTGGATCCCAAAGAACTTGATTAACCAACAAGGACCCGATATTAAACGGGTACCTAAATATTAATAATTATTTTTATAGGAAAATAGCATCCTATCTAGAAAGAAGACCAAAGATATTTGGTATCTAAATAGCGGGTGCTCCAAGCACATGACCGGAGATAGAGAAGATCTCGACGGTTATGAAGAAGTCAAAGGTACACTTGTCACATTCAGAGACAACTCCAAAAGCTGAACTATTGGAGAAGGGTTCGTGGTAAAAGGAAAGATTGTAGTCAATGGAGTCTCCTACATAGACGGACTGAAGCATAAATTGCTTAGCATCAGCCAGATGTGTGATAATGGCTATACAGTTGACTTTAGCTGAAGCTCAATTGACATATGAGATAAGTCAACTGGAGCAATACTTCTAACTGGCGTGAGAAAAGACAACATGTATGTTGTTGACTGGTCAACAGGCTACTCAGAAGCTTTCGTTCTATCAAAAGGATCAAATGAAGCAAGCTGGCTATGGCATCGATGACTAAACCAGCTCAACTTCAAAACTATCAACTACTTGGCCAAGAAAGGGATAGTTGAGGGGCTTCCCAAGGAGATTTATAAGAAAACTGGCATATGCGGACCATGCCAAAAAGGAAAACAAGTAAAGTCATCATTCAAGAATAGAAGTCATCCTCCATGAACAATTGTGTGCCTCCAATTGCTACACATAGATCTATTTGGGCTGGTCAAACCACAAACTCCCAAAGGAAAAAGATTCACACTTGTGGTAGTTGATGACTTCTCAAGATACACTTGGGTGGAGTTCCTGAGAAGCAAATATGAAACCTATGCCAAGCTGACAGCACTGATTAGAAGGTTGTAAACTGAACAAGGGAAATCAGTGTTAGTTTTGTATACTGGAAGACTTGTCTTTGTATACTTTTCTGATGATATGATGATATGAAATGAAAGTTATTGCCGTCACTATTTGCATTTAGATTATGTTCTATAATTGTTTTATGCAATGTTCCATATACTTACATTGTAGATGATATGGTATGGGGAATCACACGGTAAGATCATATCATTAGAACCTTGTAATGTATTAAAGAGCTCACGGCTTAGATGGTCCTGAACACACCATCGGTACACCGTAGAATAATCTGATAAGTTAGTTTATCTTGACTAACTGATTATTCTAGTACACTAGTTAGTGTATTGAGGAGGATCACGATAGGATACTATTCTCTGTCTCTGACCCAGTTACTGAGAGAATAAAGATCCACAGAGTTCGGGTTCTGAACTTATGTGATATTGGCGAGCATATGTGTGCATTGTTTATTACTTTGATTTATCAATGGGTGAGATCTTTTCGTAGATCGAATTCGATATCTTGGGTAATAACAATGTATATATGATGTCTCGAGCAGTATGCATGAGCACTGTGTCCTGGTGCGCCAGGTTGATGATGTTCTCTTGAGGAAGCACAAGTTCATGTTAAAACCCTGCAGGTGGAATTTATTCCGTACATGAATAAAGCTTGTGTGGTACTACTCAAGGTTTTAGATGTTAATTAATTATAGCTGTCAGAGGCTTACATAATTAATTAATGAACATTATATCTTAAACACGGGGAATGGCTGGACTAAAGGAGAAAGCATATTCGTAAATATGTATTAAATTGGTAGGTCAGTTTTACTTCTTTAGTGGAATAAAAGTAAAACTTAATTTATTTAATTATATCCTAGGTTTATTGGATATTAGATATTAAATAAATTAGTGGGCCAATTTAATATTCTTCTAGATCCCTGTTGTAGCCCAATTGACTGATAGTGGACTGGATATTGAACTTGAGATAGAGGCCCAAGCCCAGTAGGGTTGGAACATGAAATTTCGCCCCTCCCTATATATAAGGGGAGGGGGGGCACGAAATTTTATGATTTTATTCATAGGAAATCAGCCCCTCTTAGTCTCTCAAAGTTATCCACAGATTTCACAATTCTATCTAGTAGATTTCAGCCCACTCTGAATCTAGATACAGTCCGGGAATACAACAGAAGATCTTGGAGTGGAATACAGTGGTGGTCGAAATTTTGAGTGCTAGGTGGCGCCAACTACAGTTCATTCAACAGCAAGATTAGATCTTTAATCTTGTCCACAGACCGTCTATCGATTTGTAAGTAGATTCGTTTCTATGTCTTCTGCTTTATTAGATTCGAATCTGCTTTGCATGCCTTTTGATTAGACTGTGATAAACATGCATGTTACATAAAATTATGATTTGCATGAACATGGATTAATGAACAACCAAATGATCCTGCGGTGGTTTAATTCGAAAAAACCCCAACAACTGGTATCAGAGCGGGTTTTGGCACTGTTCTAGGATTAATCCGGACATAATTTCGAATTGCATGATTAAATTTGATGATAAATTTATGGTGTTTAAATTTTCAGATTTAATTGGCTATGTATCTCGGTTTTATGGTATTCAAAACTTGGAAGAATTTGAGATGTAAAAATCAAGAATTCTAGTTTTGATGGCACTTGAATTTTGGTCACTATGGATTAAATTTGGGATGATATTTGATGTTCTTCAAATTTCCAGATTTAATTCTCATAGGGGTCGAAAATTTGGAGATCAAATTTTCGAATTTGATGTGTTAAAAATTCCCTAATTTGTGTGTTAAAATTTTCGATACCTAGGAAATAAATTTGGATAGATTTTTGATCAAGATCAAAATTTCCAGATTTGTTTGTGGTATGGTTCGAATTTTTGATGGTTAGATTTGGATTTGGTAATTTTTGATGTATATCAAAGATTGCCTAATTCTAATCTAGATAGGTTTGAAATTAGAATCTTAAATTTGGTAATTTTTGAAGTGGATCAAAATTTTCAGATTTTTATTCTTGAAAATTTCGAAACCTATAGCTATATAATTTGGAATAGTTTTTTGATTAATGTCAAAATTTCCAAATGTGAAATATAGTGTAATTTTCGATTTTTAATAAATTAATTTGGAGAAGATTTTGATGAAAATCAAATTTCCAGATTTATTAATTAATGTGGATCGAAAATTTGGTTGTTGGATTAATGATTTGATGTTATTTGATGTATATCTTAATTTACCTAATTTTAATCTAGATTGATTTGAAAATAGAATTTTAAATTTGGAAGAATTTGAAATGGATCAAATTTCCAGATTTATGATTTAGATATTTTCGAAAATCTATGTAATTAAAATTGGATAAGGTGATTTTGGATATATACAAATAATTATCAAAATCTAATTGTGATAAGAATTTAATTTTGGATAGATTTTGGAAGATTTTGGATTGGAATCAAATCTCCAAACTTTATCCTTGAAGATTTAGATTCTTATGGATAATATTTGGATTAGATTTTTTATTTATATCAATATATCCAATTATTATTTAATTAGGGTGGCTTGAAAATATTAAATAAATTTGGTGGATAATTATTAATAATTTTCAGATTTATTTAAGTGATATTTTCAAAATATGCAAGATTTAAATTGGTGGATAATTATTTTAATTTCCAATTTTTATCTTGTGGATAATATCGAATTAATTAATTTAATTAATTGCAAAATTTGATTATTATTTAATATTCATGCATAGATATCTTATGTTATTTTATGTGGATCATATAATACATGATTGTTGGTTTTTGTAGACTGTGTTTGTTTGCAGGTTTACCAACTATCATGGCTCCTTTATTTTATGTGATGTATGTTTATGTTGAATGAATGTTGGCCGTATGCCGGTTTGGCTACGTGATTTTAATCCATGAGAAAATCCATGGATTAGGTCTAGGTTTTATTTTACGTTATTTTAATGTAATAGATATAAAGCTGTTAGACGAGTTTTTGAGTTGTAATTTTTATTCTAGCAATATTAGATTTTTCCTTTTGGAATAGATAGTCTGTATTGAATAAAGATCGGAGATCAACTCAAAAGAAGGAAAGTGGTTCAGCACCAAAAGGAAGGTTCACCGGTTCACGTCCCGAAACCCTAAATGGAGCTAGGATTTTCGGCGAGGCGCGGTGAAGGGGGCGGCGGTTCCAAAGCCTGTTTCCGGAGCTGACTTTCCAGTTTTATCTCATCAATCAACATGAGATATAAGCCATGATAGTTGGAATATTACTGTTGCTTATTATGTTGAAGCATGCAATGGATGTTTATCATTTTATGTGATGTTTGCATGTTCGATAATGGGATAAAATGAAACCTCAAACATAAATAACTAAGTGGGAGAGATTCATACCAAAGTATGTAGAAATCTCATACGGTCTCCATTAAAATCTGGTTTAATTGAGAAGTGATGGACATGCGCGTTGACATCGATCTTCCTCCATATCGGATGTGTCATATCACAGATTTCTCTAGAAATTAAATCTCCTAAATGGATAGCTGTAGAACACTATTAGGACTAACTGACTCATCCATCTGGAGCGGTTAAATTCGAATAGTGATCTTGGTGCGAAGATAATGGTGTGCACACTTAGATGTAATTTATTGATAAACGTCCACACGATCGTGGCTTATCAGTTAGACGATTACATGACCGTGTTAATTATCCGGCTATTAATTTGCTTGTTGTAAGGAAACTCAACTGGAGGCAAATTAAAGGTTTAACCTATTTAAAGATGTTTTTTATAAACGTCCACACTATCGTGGCTTATAAAAGATGTTTTTAAAGTGTCGGTGGAAAAGTATATAATTTTTATGAGGCTTTCAATTATATACTGTTTATCCTAAACTTGTTATGTGACTGTACTGCATGTTTAATTTCAGTTATTTCATATCATCAATGGCACTCTCCAATCTGTCCTCAATCCTCAAAGAAAACAAACTTGTCGGTGAAAACTACAATGACTGGATTCGTAACCTTAACTTAGTTCTTGTTGCTGAGGGACACAAGTTTGTGCTTGAAGAGGTTTGTCCTCAGACGCCAGATGAGGGTTCTGACGAAGCTCAAAAGGTTGCATATGATAAGTGGCTTAGGTCTAATGAGATAGCGCGCTGTTACATTTTGGCATCTATGTCAAGTGTGTTGCAACATCAGCATGAGCCTATGAAAACTGCTTATGATATCATGTACAACCTTAGGCAGCTATTCGGTCATCAAAACCGCTCGGCACGCCATTTGGCAATGAAGAAACTAATGGATGCGAGAATATCTGACTCCACACCTGTTAGGGATCACGTTCTCATGATGATGGGGTATTTATCTGAGATCGAGACCTTGGGTGGAGAGCTAGATGGCGATTCTCAAATTGACATTGTTCTTCATAGCTTGTCTTCGAAGTTTGAGCAGTTCAGGCTGAATTTTAACATGATTAAAAGGGATGTCAGCCTGACTAAACTGCTCATAGATCTTCAGGCAGCTGAATTGCTCCAAAAGAGCAATCCTGAGGCCCACATAGCTGAAAAATGAGCGTCTTCTTCTGGTGGAAAAAGGAAGAAGAGAAACGCACCTAAGAAGGCTGCAGATGAGGCGCCTAAGGTGAAGAAACCAAAGGCAAAGATTCCTCCCGAGGAATTCAAGTCGAAGACTAAGTGCTTCAAGTGCGGCCAACCAGGTCACTGGAAGGCGGCGTGTCCTAACAAGAAGAAGAAGAGAGGTACATCTCACACTCTGGTTGTGGAAACATGTTTAGCAACTTGTTCTACCCAGTCATGGGTAGTAGATACTGGAGCTACTGATCATGTTTGCATGTCTTTACAGGGGTTCCTGATAAAAAGACAGCTGAGTGAGGACGAGATCACCGTCTACATGGGCAATGCTACGAGAGTGGCGGCTGTTGCAGTGGGAGACGTTGTTTTACCTTTCAGTAGTGATAGAACTTTGGTTTTGAAAGATTGTCTTTATGTGCCTGGTTTTAGGCGAAACTTGATTTCAGTTTCTAAATTGATTATGGATGGATATTCTGTTTCTTTTGATAACAAAGTATTTATCTTTAGTGGTAAACATTTTATCTGTTCTGGCACATTGGATGGACACTTATACTTTCTTAAACCAACTGAAAACACTACGCAAAGACAACTGTTGAATACATCGATCATAAACCCTAACAAGAGAAAAGAACCTTCAGAATTGAATCAAACCTATCTTTGGCATCTAAGGCTAGGTCATATTAACCTTAAGAGGATACAAAGGCTTGTAAACAATGGACCATTGTCTTCTTTGGTACTGGAATCGTTTCCTTTGTGTGAATCCTGTTTGGAAGGTAAAATGACCAAGCGTCCTTTCCAGTCAAAAGGAAATAGATCCGAAGGGATATTAGATTTGATTCACTCTGACCTATGCGGCCCTATGTCAGTTCAAGCTCGAGGAGGGTTCGAGTATTTCATCACTCTCATTGATGATTACTCTAGATACGGTTATATCTACCTGTTACGTCGCAAGTCTGAATGCTTTGAGAAATTCAAAGAGTTTAAGGCGGAAGCGGAGAAACGAACAGGCAGAAGTATCAAGTCACTACGTTCTGATCGTGGTGGTGAGTACCTCTCAAGCGAATTTAGGGATTACATGGCAGAGAATGGGATTACATCCCAGTTGACTGCGCCTGGAATGCCACAGCAGAATGGCGTGGCGGAAAGAAGAAATCGTACATTGTTAGAGATGGTTAGATCGATGATGAGTTATTCTGAGTTGCCCATTTCATTCTGGGGATATGCCCTGGAAACGGCAGCCTATATTCTTAACTTGGTTCCATCGAAATCAGTTCCTGCTACACCTACAGAACTATGGACTGGACGAAAGCCCAGTTTGAACCATATTCGGATTTGGGGTAGCCCAGCACACGTGTTGGACAAGGAAGCTGATAAGCTGGCTCCTCGTACTGATGTAAGGCTGTTCGTTGGATATCCTAGAGGAACGAAAGGTGGTTTATTTTATAGTCCTAAGGATCAGAAGATCATTGTTAGCACCAATGCTCGATTCTTAAAGGAAGACTATGTCATAAACCACAAACCAAGGAGTCATATTATCCTTGAGGAGTTAAGGGGATGATCGAATCCTACACCGGTTGTACAAGAAGAGGAACCACCAAACACTGCACAACGTGTCACAGAAGTACATGAACTGCCTCGTCGCAGTGGGAGGGTTGTACGCCAACCTGATAGATTCATTGGTCTGGGAGAGGCTTTAGATTTCCCAGAGGGTCTCAATGAATTGGATCCCAGGACCTATGACGAGGCAATTCGAGATAAAGATGCAGATTCTTGGAAAACTGTAATGGAGTCTGAGATTGGATCTATGGATCACAATCAAGTCTGGGAACTTGTAGAACCACTAGATGGGGTAAAATCCATTGGCTGTAAGTGGGTCTACAAGCGCAAGAGAGGATCTGATGGGAAGGTTGAAACCTTCAAAGCTAGATTGGTGGCAAAAGGGTATACTCAGAAAGAAGGGATCGATTATGAGGAAACCTTTTCGCCGGTATCCATGCTTAAGTCAATCCGGATTCTCTTGTCTATTGCCGCTCATTTGGATTATGAGATCTGGCAGATGGATGTCAAGACAGCTTTCCTAAACGGAAGTCTTGAGGAAAACATTCACATGAAACAACCAGAGGGATTCATTGCTAAAGGCCAAGAGCACTTGGTGTGTAAGCTTAAGAGATCCATTTATGGACTTAAGCAGGCATCGAGGTCTTGGAACATCCGATTTGACGAGGTTATCCAGTCATATGGATTCGTGCAAAGTCCGGATGAGAGCTGTGTGTACAAGAAATGTGACGGAAACGTGGTGGCATTCTTCGTACTTTATGTTGATGACATCTTGCTTATTGGAAACAGTAAGAAGGTGTTATCAAACATTAGGGTGTGGTTGTCCGAGCAGTTCGATATGAAGGATCTGGGTGAAGCCGAACATGTCCTTGGCATCAAGATCATTCGTGATCGCCAGAAAAGGATATTATGTCTGTCCCAGGCGACTTATATCGATACAGTGCTAGCTAGATTTGGCATGCAAGATTCCAAGAAAGGTTTTATACCTTACAGGCATGGAATTCATCTATCCAAGGAAATGTGTCCCCAAACACAGTCTGAGATAGAGGAAATGAAGAAAGTACCATATGCTTCGGCTGTGGGAAGTTTAATGTATGTTATGCTATGCACTAGGCCTGATATATGCTATGCCGTTGGCATGGTAAGCAGATATCAGTCTAACCCTGGACAATGTCACTGGACTGCGGTCAAAAAATTCTCAAGTACCTTAAACGGACTCGAGACTACATGTTGGTTTTATGCTCTGATAGTCTAGTACCTTTGGGTTACACGGACTCAGATTTTCAATCCGACAAAGAACAGAGTAAGTCTACCTCGGGCTATGTGTTTACATTAGGAGGTAGAGCCATCGCATGGAGGAGCATTAAGCAGAAATGCATTGCGGATTCTACCATGCAAGCTGAGTATGTAGCTGCCTCTGAGGCTGCAAAAGAGGCTGTCTGGCTCCGCGGGTTCCTAGTGGGTTAGGCGTGGTTCCTGATTTGCCTAAGACTATCACGATATACTGTGATAACTCTGGTGCAGTGGCAAATTCGAAGGAACCCAGAGCCCACAAGGCAAGTAAACACATAGAGAGAAAGTACCATCTTATACGAGAAATCGTTAAGAGAGGAGACGTGGCGGTGGTCAAGATTGCATCTGAGGACAACCTGGCTGATCCATTCACGAAGAGCCTGGTGGCTAAGACCTTTGATGGTCACGCAGAGAAAATGGGAGTGAGATGCAGACCCGGTAGCGCAGTTTGAGTTGATAGTTTTAGATTGGAGAGTTTGCCAGTTAGTTATTATGCTTGAAAGACATGCTTCAAGTATAAGTGGGAGATTGTTAGTTTTGTATACTGGAAGACTTGTCTTTGTATACTTTTCTGATGATATGATGATATGAAATGAAAGTTATTGCAGTCACTGTTTGCATTTAGATTATGTTCTATAATTGTTTTATGCAATGTTCCATATACTTACATTGTAGATGATATGGTGTGGGGAGTCACACGGTAAGATCATATCATTAGAACCTTGTAATGTATTAAAGAGCTCACGGCTTAGATGGTCCTGAACACACCATCGGTACACCGTAGAATAATCTGATAAGTTAGTTTATCTTGACTAACTGATTATTCTAGTACACTAGTTAGTGTATTAAGGAGGATCACGATAGGATACTATTCTCTGTCTCTGACCCAGTTACTGAGAGAATAAAGATCCACAGAGTTTGGGTTCTGAACTCATGTGATATTGGCGAGCATATGTGTGCGTTGTTTATTACTTTGATTTATCAATGGGTGAGATTTTTTCATAGATCGAATTCGATATCTTGGGTAATAACAATGTATACATGATGTCTCGAGCAGTATGCATGAGCACTGTGTCCTGGTGCGCCAGGTTGATGATGTTCTCTTGAGGAAGCACAAGTTCATGTTAAAACCCTGCAGGTGGAATTTATTCCGTACATGAATAAAGCTTGTGTGGTACTACTCAAGGTTTTAGATGTTAATTAATTATAGCTGTCAGAGGCTTACATAATTAATTAATGAACATTATATCTTAAACACGGGGAATGACTGGACTAAAGGAGAAAGCATATTCGTAAATATGTATTAAATTGGTAGGTCAGTTTTACTTCTTTAGTGGAATAAAAGTAAAACTTAATTTATTTAATTATATCCTAGGTTTATTGGATATTAGATATTAAATAAATTAGTGGGCCAATTTAATATTCTTCTAGATCCCTGTTGTAGCCCAATTGACTGATAGTGGACTAGATATTGAACTTGAGATAGAGGCCCAAGCCCAGTAGGGTTGGAACATGAAATTTCGCCCCTCCCTATATATAAGGGGAGGGGGGGCACGAAATTTTATGATTTTATTCATAGGAAATCAGCCCCTCTTAGTCTCTCAAAGTTATCCACAGATTTCACAATTCTATCTAGTGGATTTCAGCCCACTCTGAATCTAGATACAGTCCGGGAATACAACAGAAGATCTTGGAGTGGAATACAGTGGTGGTCGAAATTTTGAGTGCTAGGTGGCGCCAACTACAGTTCATTCAACAGCAAGATTAGATCTTTAATCTTGTCCACAGATCGTCTATCGATTTGTAAGTAGATTCGTTTCTATGTCTTCTGCTTTATTAGATTCGAATCTGCTTTGCATGCCTTTTGATTATACTGTGATAAACATGCATGTTACATAAAATTATGATTTGCATGAACACGGATTAATGAACAACCAAATGATCCTGCGGTGGTTTAATTCGAAAAAACCCCAACAATCAGTTCAAAGGATTCGATCTGACAATGGAACTAAATTTGTAAATCAACAATGATCAGTTTCCTCAGTGAACTGGGAATAACCCATGAACACTCAGCTGCAAGAACTCCATAATAGAACGGTATAGGTAAATGGTGAAATCGAACACTTAAGAAAATAGCTCGAGCAATGGTAGCTGATGCCAACATAACTGAGAACTACTGGGCTGAAGCAGTCAACACAGCTTGCCACACTCAAAACCGAAGTGCCATGATCAATTCACATGACAAAATATCTTATGAACTATATAAGGCTCGTAAGTATTCTATCTTATACTTTAAAGTATTTGGCTGTAAATGTTATAATCACAATAATGGCAAGACTTAACTGAAAAACTTCAGTGCCAAAGCTGACGAGGGAATATTTCTTATATATAACTCTCCTCATTCACAAGCTTACCGAGTGTTCAACAAACGAACTCTTGTTGTGGAAATAACATGTCATATGGTATGTGATAAATTTGCTAATGAGTACAAGAACTAAGAAATAATTGATACATCAGTTCAAGTACTACCTATTGAATCTGAAGCTCGTAGGACTATGTGGATCACATTGTTCCAGAGTGGTTTGAAGCTTCACTAGAAGAAAGCAATGAAACCAGCACCAGACCAACTGAAAGAAACTTGGTCAATGAGGACACAAATCGTGCTGAGACCACCAACCCCACAATTGAAGCAGGGGGAAGAACTAATGAAGGTGATGAACCAACTAATGAAAGGACAACTGTTGATGTCAACATAGAGGAACCAGTTGAAGCCAAATTACCGAAGTGGCTCCGAAGCCATCCAACTGACAAGATCATTGGTGATCCAAGGAGCCGAGTTCAAACCATAAATTCAACTAAACATGCTTTGTTCACATGCTTCATATCTCAAACTGAACCCGCAAATATCAAAGAAGCCCTTGAAGATTCAGACTAGATTATGGCTATGCAAGAAGAACTGAACCAGTTCACAAAAAATGATGTATGGTTTCTTGTTGATAGACAAAAAACCCAGAAGGTCATTGGCACAAAGTGGGTTTTTCATAACAAACTGGATGAACAAGGCGTGAACACAAGGAATAAGGTAAGACTGGTAGCTAATGGATACTCTCAAAGTGAAGGAATCAACTTTGATGAGCACCAGTTGTAAGATTGGAAGCTATTAGACTATTTCTAGCCTATGCAGCTCACTGCAATTTCACAGTTTATCAAATGGACATCAAGAGTGCATTCTTGCAAGGAATGCTCAAAGAAGATGTGTATGTCGAGCAACCAACAGGCTTTGAAATTGGTGATCAAGTCTTCAAGCTGAAGAAAGGTCTCGATGGACTAAAGCAAGCTCCTCGAGCGTGGTATGAAACACTTACAACATTCTTGCTAAAGAATGGTTTTCAAAAAAGAGTCATTGATCGAACTCTATTTCAAATAGAACGGTTAACTGAGATCTTAATGGTTCAAATTCATGTGGATAACATAATTTTTGGATAAAAAAGTAAAGATCTATGCACTCTATTTGCTCAACTTATGCAAAGCAAATTCGAGATGAGCGTGATGGGAGAAATGACATTCTTCCTAGGACTCCAAGTGAAGCAACTAGAAGATGGAATCTTCATCAGTCAAGCCAAGTACACCAAGGAGCTAGTTAAGAAGTTTGGAACTAACAAAGGAAAAACTCTCATGATTCCGATGAATACATCAATTCAGCTAAGTCTTAATGAAGAAGGATAATCAGTTAGCCAAACATACTATCGAGGGATCATCGAATCACTACTCTATCTAACTACCAGCCGACCGGACATCTCTTACTCAGTCAGACTGTGTGCACGGTTTTAAGCCAACCCAAAGAAGAGTCATCTTGAAGTAGCTAAGAGGATTATCAAATACCTCAAAGAAATCTTAAATCTTGGACTATGGTATCTTAGAGATGACAGTTTGAGTCCAACTGGCTATTCAGACTCAAACTTCGGTGGATGCAAGAACAACAGAAAAAGCACCAGTGGAACGTGTTAGTTTCTAGGAAACAAACTGATATCCTAGGTTAGCAAGAAGCAGCACTCAGTGGCCATATCAACAACTGAAGCGGAATATGTAGCTACTGGAAGCTGTTGTGCCCAAATACTCTGGACAAAGCAACAACTGAAGGATTATAAAGTTGAAACTGAAGAAATGCCTATATTCTGCGACAACAATAGTGCTATTGAAATCTCTTAAAATCCAGTATTGTACTCGAGAACCAAACACATTGATATAAGACATCACTTCATCCGAGATTACATTGAGAAAAAGGACATATGTATTAAATATATTAACATGGAGAAGCAGATAGCTAACATCTTCACTAAACCTGATGAAGCCGTGCCAAGCATTGAAGAACCAAACCCGGATCTGCAACTTAGAGGTCCAACTACACGACTTCAAGCTAAGAAATTGCAAGGATATTTCCAAGTAATTATTCGCAAGAAGTTCGAAGAATTAGAAGAATTCAAGTGCAGCCCCAAGCTAGTTAATTTATTAACTATGGAAGATAAAGATCAAGGAATGAAAGATAATACATGAAGAACAAAAGTGCACATGTGCATGTGCATGCATGAAGATCGCGCCGAGTTACACGTGCATGGGAAGAAATCGGCCCTTAGTGAATTAATTAAGGTGATTTGATTTATTAAACTGTAATATTATTTTATACTATAGTATTTATTTAATTTAGATCACATTTTAGTTATTTTATTTATTAATTTTTGATCATAGCATAGTCAAGTTGACTAGAGTTTTATTTAAGGCAATTTCCCACCTTAATTAGAATTCTAGTTTAGGTAGTTTCCTAGTCTATTTTTAATTCCTTTTAGCCTATAGTTTTGGCCCTCCCTTATGTATAAATAGGGGATCCATGTGACACTTATACTTTATACATTATTTGATCATTTGAGCTTTATGCAATTCAATCTTGTCTCACCCCATTGGTTCGAAACATTACACTCTTAAGAGGTTTGCAACTTTTAAGTTTTAATTCAAGAGCTTTGTTCTAGTTCACTCAAGGGACTAGGGTGGACTCTCTATTGAAGAGTAGCTTGGAGGTACGAGTTTCGTAGTACATAAACTACAGGGTTTGTATCGGGTTGCGATTCATTCAATTTCAACACCAGCCATCGTTCACCTTCACCAACATCCATCCAACACCATCGTCTGTTCCACTGCAATTCCACAAGTTTCCTACAAGTTCAACAAGTGTTTGTGTGCCATCCATCATTCCAGTAGAGTTCAACATCCATACTTGCTTATCACGCCGAGTTCTATACTATAAGTAAGTTCGATCTCTAACACTATCATACCCTATCTTCTCCAGCCATTCTAAGCCCATTACTCACGTTTCACACGTCCTTAACAACCTCCATAAGCCTTCATTTCAATCCATTCTCGTTTGATTTAGTTTTGCATTCAATTAGTGTGTCATAGTTTAATTAGCTTAGTTAGGTCTTGTTATACACCTATAAAGTTTTCGTGTCTTTATTGTTTATTTCTACATCTTAGATAGTTATTCGAGTCAAGTATAGCATAGATAGAACCTTTACAAGTCTGTCGTGCATTCAATCTTGATTATCCACAAACCAAGTGTGTTGTGTCCTACACCGGGTCACATCATAAAAGTGGTATTAAAGCCACGACGGATTTGCTATTCATTGTTGTAGTGAATACTACAGCTATGAATGTAATTGTTTGATAACAGGGAATTGATTGTATATATTAATTTTTTGGATTAATAGAACAATGGGTAAGATGAGAGAATGAGAGATAAAGAAATTAGAGAATAGACAGACGAGAGAGAAAGGAGAGGAATTAAGGGTTAACTTTTTCATATCTCATTTCAATAGCTAAAAGAGTTTATATACTTTCTTACATTAGTCCCCACAATTACATAAACCCTAAAGGCATCTTAATTAAAATAAAACAAAAGCATAAGATAAAAATATATATTCTATAAATTATAATTCCATCAGCCACGATACTGCTCAGCTTAGTCACTCTCGGGCCCAATAGTGATGGGCCTATCTTCTTCCACTTGACCCATAGCCCAAATTGAATCCTTTACAATTGATTCCCCCCTTCGTCTAACCCTAATTTTGTAAAGATACCATTTTTATCCCCCTTCACTTTATCTGCATCATCCCCTCGTAATTTAGCTATACAATCTACAACAATACCCCCTGGTTTAGACGATTCTCATCCATGAGAATCAGAAGGTGCGAACTTGTGGTGAAATGTTGATACATCTACCCAAGAACATAGCGGGGGATCCTGCGCAAGCCAAAGGACGAGAGCTTGATGAATCAACTGGCCCTACCGGTGAATGCTTCGGCGGGAAAGAAACTTTATACGAGTGAGGCATAGCACACCATCATCGTTAGTACCGGAAAGCTCGGGAAAAGGTATGGATTTCTTGCTGATACACTTCTTAAGTAAGAAAATATGAAAAAGTGAGTGGATCTTCAAGGTTGGAGGAAGATCTAAGGTGTAAGCCACCGTTCCCACATTCTTCACTATGGTGGAGGGACCATAGTATTTGGCTGCGAGCTTTTGATTTTTACTTAGAGCTACAGATGTTTGCTTGAATGATTGTAGCTTAAGATAGACTTTCTCTCCAACTGTAAAAACTCTGTCTTGCGTCCTTTTGTCTACGAACCATTTCATCCTAGACTGGGCTTGGATCAAATTTTCCCTGAGATTTTTAATCATTTATTATCTTTGGATAACTAGCTGAGCCGTTTCTGTATTGTTTGAGTCTAGGTAGGAAGAAACTGACAACATAGGAGGTGAGAATCCATATAGAGCCTGATAGGGAGTACACTTGAGACTGGTGTGATAATTAGTATTGTACCAGTACTCCGCAAGAGACAACCATTGGAGCCACTGTCTAGGGTTAGCACTAACCATATAATGAAGGTAGTTTTCTAGGCATTGGTTGAGTCGTTCAGTCTACCCATCAGTTTGGGGGTGATAAGCTGAAGACATGTCAAGCTTAACCCCCATTAACTTAAATAATTCCTTCCAGATGGAACTTTTGAAAATTGTGTCTCTATCAATGACTATGCTCACTGGTTGACCGTGTAGTTTGTAAACATGATCAAGAAATAACTTGGCCACTATTTCTGCAAAATAGAGATGAGACAGTGCAATAAAATGTCCAAACTTTGTGAACCTATCCACCACCACAAGAATAACCCTCCAGATTTTGGGAGCCCTTCTATGAAATCCATTGATATATAGGTCCATGATTGGCTGAGAACAGGAAGGGATTGTAGTAGTCCAGGGTAGAACCCATGATCATTTTTATGTCTCTGGAAAACATCATACTCTTGCACCCACTTAACCACATCAGCTTTCATGTTGGGCCAATAAAACACCCCCTTTAATCTCATATAAGTACCTTGAATTCCATAATGCCCTCCATAGGATGAATTGGGTAGAGCAGTAAGTATCTGAGCTCTGAGCTCCTTAGAATCCCCTACAACCAACCTACCTTTGTGTCTTAGTAGCCCATCTACAGTTTGATAATCTGGGTAGGAGTCTACATCTACAAATTTAGCACTCAGGATCTTAGAAAAGTAAGCATCCTACTGGTAGCTTTGTATCACTTTTAGTATCCAATTAGGAGTGGCAGTAGTGATAGCTGCACAAACCCCACCCTCCTCTGTCCTTGAGAGGGTGTCTGCTACCTTATTCTTACTTCTCTTCTTGTAATAAATCTCATAGTTGAAATCTAAAAGCTTGGTTACCCACTTCTGCTAAAGTGGATTCATAACCTTCTGATCCAGTAGGTATTTCAATGCTTGCTGGTCAGTTTTAATAATAAACTTGTGCCCCTATAGGTATCCTCTCCACTTCTGCACTGCCATTAGTTTGGCTAAAAACTCCTTTTTATAAATGGAAAGGGATTGGTTTCTTGGACAAAGAGATTTGCTTAAATAAGATATGGGCATCCTCTCTTGCATTAGGACAACCCCAATCCCAACTCCGCTAGCATGAGTTTCTAAGAAAAATTGTTTGGTGAAGTCTGGTAAGGCTAGCACTGGAGAGGTAGACATGGCTACCTTTAGTTTTTGGATAGCCTTTTCAACATCTTGATTCAAGAGGAAATTGTATTTCCTTAACAAATCTATCAGTGGTTTACTGATAATTCCATAAGCCTTCACAAGCTTTCTATAATAGTATGTTAACCCTAAAAACCCTCTCAACTGTTTTGATTGTGTTAGGTGTTGGCCACTTGAGCATGCATTCTACCTTGAGGGGGTCTGTGGAGACTCCATCTGGTGTGATGATATACCCCAGGTAATCCACTTTAGTCTTGCCAAAACTGCACTTACTCTGTTTGGCAAACAATTTATCATCCCTCAACAGTTGCAGAACCACCTTTAGATGTTGCAGATGGGACTCCCATGTCTTGCTATATACTAGTATATCATCAAAGAACATTAGGACAGATTTTCTTAATTGATCCTTAAAAGTTTGATTCATTAAGGATTGAAAAGTGGCAGGGGCATTACTAAGCCCAAAGGGCATAACCACAAACTCAAAATACCTATGATGGGTGCTGAAGATAGTAAGATACCTGTCTTGAGGCCTCATCAATATCTGGAAATAACCTGACCTTAGATGAATTTTAGAAAAATACCTAGCTCCATGTAGCTCATCCAATAACTCATCTATTACTAGAATAGGGTACTCATGTTTGACTGTGTGGGAATTCAGGTAACTATAATCCACACATATCCTCCAAGAGTGATCTTTCTTCTTCACTAGGATGACTGGTGAAGAAAAAGAGCTCCTACTGTGCTAAATTAACCCCCCTTCCAGCAATTCCTTGACCATCTTTTCAATCTCATCCTTATGGCTATGGGATGTTCTGTAGGGGCGCTAATGTCTAGGAACACTATTGGGTTTGAGAGTGATGTGATGCTCAATTTCCCTTGATGGTGGTAGACATGTGGGCTACTCAAACACATCTTGGTATTCTTGCAAAAGGTTCTTCATATCTAACCTATTAGGAGAATTCCCAGAAGCCATATACTGCACATTAACCACATAGATTTCTTCCATTTTCTTCTTGCACTTGGTGTGTACCAATTTGAATAGGACTTGTCCTAATATCATCTGGCAGTCAGCTTGTGATTTGATTGCCTGCAACTTAACCTTTTTTCCAAGTTGGGTGACTGTGAATGTCATATCTTTGTAGTCCAGTTCTATTGGAGCACAAAACCTTAGCCAGTCACCTCCTAGGATAAGATCATACCCCTCAGTCTGCAGAACCCTAAGGGAGTAGTTGAATTTATGCCCTTGCACAGCCCAATTGAAACCCTTGGCCTGAGCTTTACTTACTAATTTCTGCCCATTTTCTACCTTCACCATCAGGGGTGTGACTTGTTCTAAACGACACCCTAACTTGTGAGCTATAGACTTCTGGATGAAGCTAAGGGTACTGCCTATATCTATCAGGATATGCAACTAATGTTCATTGACCTTGCCAACCACTCTAAGGGTGGTAATCCCTTCAACTCCAGTCATAGAGTTAATAGACATATGCACATCTTCCATGGGATAATCCCCTGTATCTGGTGGAAATAATTCTTCTGGTGGAAACTCTTGGTTGTGGTGTAACTGTGATAACTCTTCCTCCTCACTCATTATCATGTAGTGAATCCTGTTGTTATACCTATGCCCAATAACATATGGTTCATCACAATTGTAACATAGGCCCTTTTTCCTCCTTACTACCATCTTAGCAGAAGTTAAGAGTTTGGTGGGAGGCTTGAGAGTTGGGTTGAACTGCTTTGGAAAAGTCTCTGCATTAGAGTCCTGTTTCTTGTACCCACCCCTTGCATAAAGTTAGATTTCCTTATCCCTTTAATTTTTTTTGCATTAGCTTCCACTCTTTATATTTGGCTCCTCTCCAATTAATAACCTGCTGCAGTGTGTGAGGCCTAAATAGGCTGATAGCAGCCTGTAAATCCTCACTGAGCTTACTAATAAAACTAGCTACAAAGTAGCTTTCAGAATAATCAGTATTATTTAGCAGCAACATGCATGCTTTTAATTCCTCAAAATTTTCCACATATTCATCATAAGAACCTTGGTGTTTCAACTTGTTAAATTCCACGATTATTTTAGTCTCCCTTAGTTCTTCAAATCTGGCAGAAACCACATCCTAAAATAGTCCCCAAGAAAAACCCTTAAACTTATGGCAATAATTTTAAAACCACTGATTTGCCTTACCATCAAAATATAGTGAAGATATAACCATTTTTTAGGAATTTGGGTCACTGTTAACTAATTGAAAATACTGGTTGCATTTCAAAATTCAAGATCTAGGCTGATTGCCATCAAACCGAGGAAATTCTATCTTGGGAATAAAGTGGATTACCCACTGTTGTATATGTTCCACCATAGCCCTATTCCTAGAGTTTGGAACAAAAGTTATTGGGGAACCACTATTAAACACCATGGTGCTGGGTGGGGGTCCCAGAATGGACTCTTCTTGTGTAACCTTCCCCTTTGTGAGGTTAGCCAGCTGCTATTGGATAGTATTAAATGCACTTGTGAGGTTGTCATACTTTGAGTTTACTCCTTTTAGTTGAACTTGCATTTCTGTAGTTAAAGCCCTCAGTTTTTCCTGCAACTTTAGCTTAGATGCTTCTCTTTTGGTGGATTCTACTAACAGAACCTGATCCATCCTTTTTTGTGCTTCTTGCAGGTCTTTCAAGCGAGCACCATCGGCCATGGCTTTAAGATCGTAGGTCTAGGATACCAATTGTAGTGAATACTACAACTATGAATGCAATGGTTTGATAACAGGGAATTGATTGAATATATTAACTATTTAGATTAATAGAATAGTGGGTAAGATGAGAGAATGAAAGATAAAGAAATTCAAGAATAGGCAGACGAGAGAGAAAGGAGAGGAATTGAGGGATAACTTTTTCATATCTCATTTCAATAGCTAAAAGAATTTATATACTCCCTTACATTGGTCCCCACAATAACATAAACCCTAAAGGCATCTTAATTAAAATAAAATAAAAGCATAAGATAAAAAATATATGTTATGCAAATTATAATTCCATCAGCAACAATACTGCTCAGCCCAGTAACTCTCGGGCCTAATAGCGATGGGCCTATTTTCTCCCACTTGACCTGTAGCCCAAATCGAATCCTTTACAATTGATTTCTCCCTTTTGTCTAACCCTAATTCCGTAAAGATGCCATTTTTATCCCCCTTCACTTCATCTGCATCAGCTGCTCTCAATTCAGCTATACAATCCACAACAGTGGTTCCATCTTTGTTTTATTCGTTTCATTTTGTGTAATTTATTTTTGTTAGTATCATGTCTATCGAGTTGTAATAGTTTAGCTATTCATTAAAAAAACATTCATCAGATAAAAAAAAGAGTTCATCGTTAAAAAAAGAATGAACGTATAAAAAAACAGTACAAAAATGAGGTTTTCGGTACAAAAAAAAGAGAAATCAAAAGTTAAAAAAAACAGAGAAAAGAATTTGATTCTTATCCTCGTTTCCTTTTGAGTTATTTTATTTTTGGTTTTTTCCTTCTAGTAGTATTTTATTTTTGGTAGTTTCTTTTGAGTTGTAATTTAATATTGGTATCTTTCCTTCTAGAGATAGTCTAATTCGATTATTTAGATTGTGTCACACTTCTGATACATATCCAAATCATCTCCTTCCTTATTTATTCCTTTATTTCCTTTCCTTTTTCAAATACTTACCTTTTACTCTTAGGATTTATTTTTGGGATTCCTATTCTATTTGGGACTTCAAAAATACATCCTAATTCTTACCCTTTTCTTCCAAACCACACGCCTACACCTACTTAGCCATACATACTCGATTCATACATCCCATACACATGACACATACAACATATACATTGTAGCCGCACACATGTCATACTTCAAGATAGCACAACCTTCCTACACAATGATCAACTAGTTCGAGTTCGCAAGAAGACTACAAGAAGCCGACCTCAACCTAGATGTTCGAACACTTTATTCACACAATTTTACACACACAGTACACCTCATACTTGAGTGATACATGAGTGGTAAAATCAAGAGAGAACAACATCTGAGAGAAAATTGAGATTGTGAGGACTACACCTTATTTTCTTCACGTTTGTTCATTTTGCAGGTATAATGAAGAAAGATGACATTCCATCATCGCCCAATACACCTACAGATGATCCGTTATCATCTAAAACACCTCAGAAGTGGGATCCGAAATACCACTTTGCAGCAATATCCCAGCACTTTCAAAAACAACAACAGGCGATGTCAGACGAGATGGACAATATGATGGCGCAATTTGAGTGACTTAATGCTCGAGTTTCCCCACCTAGAATTGTTGTTCCACGTTGAAGGCCCGTAGTGCAAGAAGCAGAACCTGAAGCCGAAGATGAAGACGGTGATGCCGAATAATCTAAGGCCGAGTATGTTCCACCACAAAGGGGACATGATCGACCACGTGCTCCTCAACGACATGTAGTCCGCACTAATCAATACCGACACGAAGATGTTGACATTTTGCTCAATAATATCAAGACGAGCATCCCGAAGTTTGAAGGTCTACACGATCCTGATGTCTACCTAGATTAGGAATGCTGAGATCACCATTCATCCATCGGCACGTGGCATGAGATGAAAGAAATCATGCGTGGACGTTTTATACCTGTCCACTATGAACGTGAGCTCAAGAACAAGATTAACAAAATTAAACAAGGGACGCAATCCATTGAAGAGTACCACAAAGAGCTCGAGACAGCTTTGAATCGAGTTGGAAAAGAGGAGACCATGGACATGACCATCATCCGGTATGTTGAAGGAATGAATCTGAATATAGAATGTGAAGTCAAGCTCAAAGACTTCACGAGTATAGAGGAGATGGTGTACTATCCATCAATTGTAGAATGACAGCTCTGAGAAGATAAGCACCGATCCCATCATAGTTCAGCCCCTACACGCCTATCTTGGAGTAAATGTATGTCATCTACACCCGTTTCTGATTCTACATGATCCCGAGGTCAGTCTGGACCGCCCGAGTGGCGTATCGACCATTCTATAGTGCAATCCATCCGTAGACCCGAGTTTACACCAATCGCACTCATGAGGCTGCCATATACATGACCAAATCAGCCCAATTTGATGCCTAATGCAGCCTTTAATCGAGCCTGTGACATTTAGTGCCATAAATGTTAAGGTTGGGGCCACTTTCAAGCCCAGTGTCTGAACCAATGTATTATGTTCATCACCGAATAGAATGAGATCGAGTCAGCTAGTGAGGACAAGGAGTAGCCCTTAGGTGATGTTAAAGCTAAAGAAAAGCTGCAAGAAGTCGAGCAAGATGAAGAGGAACCCGAGTTACCTCATGTCAGACTTGTTCTATCCGCAGTTTGAGCATTATTCGAGATGAAGAGAAATAGAATTAGCGTGAGAACATCTTTTATATGAGAGTTTCTATTCAAGACAAGACGCGCTCAATGATCATTGATAGTGGCAGCGTGATCAATGCCATTAGTTAGTATGCAGTCGACAAGCTTGTACTAGCCCCGATGAAGAATCCGTAGCCATACAAACTGCAGTGGCTTACAGTTCGAGGTGAGATCAGAGTGACCATCTAGGTTAAGTGTCGAATTCTCTGTTGGTAGATTTTCTGACACTGTTTTGTGCGATGTTATTCCTATGGATGCAGTACATATACTTTTAGGAAGACCATGGCTATTCGATCGACAGGCTATTCATGATGGGTTTGCAAACACTGACACCGTCACCCGAAATAGCCAAATTACTATGCTAAAGCCATTTTTCCCTAAAGCCATTGCCGAGGATCAACACCGGATATAAGAGAAGTTCATGGAAGAAAGAGAGAGAGAGAGGCCGTAGCTGCCGTGAAGAAGCCGACATCCACGGCCCCTTTGCCGCCGTTCAACGCTACTTCGACCCCAAAACAGACCCCTCACAACTTCTTAGCATGTGAAAAATCATATGGATCGGCTGCAAACAAGGAGAAAAATTACAACTTATTTATCATGGCCAAAGGAGTTGAAAAGGCAATTAAAGCATGTTTATCTCTTATTATTTTATCTTATAAGAATAGTGCTAGTAACGAGCTTTCTTTACCTAGTGTTGTGCAGCTATTAATGGACGAGTTCGAGGATGTTGTGCAGCTATTAATGGATGAGTTCGAGGATGTCTTTCCCGAGGAGATTCTAAGTGGATTGCCACCAGTTCGAGGGATCGAACACCAGATTAATTTCCAGCCAGGCGCCGTCCTGCCCAATAAGCCTGCATATCACAAGAGCCCTGAGGAAACCAAGGAGATTGATCACCAAGTTAAGGAGTTGTTGGAGAAGAAGTAAATCCGTGAGTCGATGAGCCCCTGCACAGTTCCAGTCATTCTAGTGCCCAAGAAAAATAATGAATAGAGGTTGTGCATGGATTATCGCGCCATCAACAAAATCACGGTGAAGTATCATTTTCCCATCCCTAGATTAGATGATATGTTAGATAAATTATCCGGTTCTCGAGTCTTTTCTAAAGTTGATTTACGTTTTAGGTATTTTCAAGTTAGAATGCATGAAGGGGATGAGTGGAAAACTGCATTTAAAACTAAGCATGGATTGTATGAATTGCTCATTATGCCTTTTGGTCTGACTAATGCACCGAGCACATTTATGCGTTTGATGAACCATGTATTGCCTGATGTGATTGGTAAATTTGTTGTTGTTTACTTTGATGATATTTTAATTTACAGTCACATAACACAGGCGCACTTAGAACACCTTAGGCGTGTTTTCTTGCTGTTGAGAGATGCAAAATTATATGGGAACTTGTCTGAGTGTTCGTTCTGTTTAGATGAATTAATTTTTTTAGGCTTTGTTGTGAGTACACGTGGGATTGAGGTCGACCGATCTAAGATCAAGGCGATCAAAGACTGGCCGACTTCTAAACAACCGTGACTGAGGTTCGATCCTTTCATGATCTTACCAGATTTTATCGTCGCTTTGTGTGCGATTTCTCTAGCATTTCCGCGCCTCTTACTGAGCTAAGTAAGAAAGATCGCAAGTTTGAGTGGGGTAAATCACAAGAACATGCATTTCATTTGTTGAAATCTTCACTATGCAGTGCACCTGTTCTGTGTTTGCCTAACTTTAGTAAAACTTTCAAGATTGAGTGTGATGCCTCGGGCATAGGGATTGGTGCTATTTTGATGCAGGAACGTCATCCAGTCACCTACTTCAGTGAAAAGCTAAATGGCACAGCACTTGAAAGAGAAATAAAATCTGAACAAGAGATATGCTAGATGGGTCAAGTTTATCGAGTCGTTTCTGTATGTTATCAAATATAAGAAAGGTGAAGAGAATGTGGTCGCCAATGCCCTGTCAAGAACGTACACTCTTTTGAAATTAATACATGCCAAGATGCTAGGTTTTGAGTCCATTAAATCACTGTACATATCTGATCCTTATTTCAGTCCCATATATGCGACTTTGTAGTGCTAAACCTAGGTCTCATGATGGCGTTTACGTGCATGATGGTTATTTGTTCAAAGAGTTGAAATTGTATATACCTACTTGTTTTATGCGTGAGCTATTACTGTTAGAATCGCATGTGGGGGTTTTAATGGGTCACTTTGGTGTGTCTAAGACATTAAAATTACCTGTATGAACACTTCTTTTGGCCGCATATGAGAAGAGATGTTGAGAATGTGTGTAGTCGATGCATTATATGTCATAGAGCTAAGTCTAAATTGCACTCTTTTGGTTTATAGTCGCCTCGACCCGCCCCTTCTTCCCCTTGGATTGTTATTTCTATGGATTTTATTTTGGGGTTACCTAGGTCTAGATCGGGTAAGGATTCTGTGTTTGTTGTGGTAGATCAGTTTTCTAAGATGGTGTATTTTATTGCATCTAGAAAAACCAATGATGCTGCCTATATTGCTAACTTGTTCTTTCGTGAAGTTTTGTGCTTGCAAGTTATTCCTAGAACCATAGTTAGTGATCGAGACTCTAAGTTCTTAGAGCCTTTTTGGCATGTTCTGTGGGGAAAGCTAGGTACGAAGTTGTTGTTTTCTATTGCATGTCATCCACAAACTGATGGGCAAACAGAAGTAGGTAATCACACTTTAGGTACTTTGTTGCGTTCATTGATTAAAAACAACTTGAAATCATGGGAATAATGTTTACCTTATGCTAAATTTGCTTACAATTGTGTTATACATTCTTCTACTAACGTGTCTTCTTTTGAAGTTGTTTATGGCTTTAATCAACTAACCCCGTCTGATTTGTTATCTTTACCCATTTAGCATCTAACGAGTGTTAAAGATTTGAGAACAACTGAACAAGTGAAGAAGATGCATGAGAAAGTGCGTGCGCACATTGAGCAAAAATGCGCACACACGGCGTCACAAAGGAACACACGGTGCAAACAAGTCATCTTTCAGCCCTGGTGATCGTGTTTGGATTCATCTGAGTCCCGGATGATTCCTGAACTTGAGGAAGTCGAAGTTAATACCACGTGGAGATTACCCTTTTACCATACTAAGCCGTGTAAATGACAATGCATATTGCATTGATCTTCTAGGTGAGTACAAGTGTTCTTCAATATTTAATGTTGCTGATTTGTCTCCTTTTCCTGCAGATGAATTCGACCATGTTAAGGATCCAAATTCCAGGACGAATTCTCTTCAGCAGAGGAGGGAGGGATGATGAAGCTGTGCCAAGCATTGAAGAATCGAACCCGAAGATGCAACTTAGAGGTCCAATTACACGACTTCAAGCCAAGAAATTGCAAGGATATTTCCAAGCAATTATTCACAAGAAGTTTGAAGAATTAAAAGAATTCAAGTGCAGCCCCAAGCTAGTTAATTTATTAACTATGGAAGATGAAGATCAAGGCATGGAATATTATACATGAAGAATAAGAGTGCACGTGTGCATGTGCATGCATGAAGATCACGCTAAGTTACACGTACATGGGAAGAAATCAGCCCTTAATGAATTAATTAAGGGGATCCGATTTATTAGACTATAGTATTTATTTAATTTAGATCAGATTTTAGTTATTTAATTTATTAATTTTCAGTCATAGCATAGTCAAGTTGACTAGAGTTTTATTTAAGGCAATTTCCTACCTTAATTAGAATTCTAGTTTAGGTAGTTTCCTAGTCTAGTTTTAATTCTTTTTAGCTTATAGTTTCGCGCCCTCCCTTATGTATAAATAGGGGATTCATGTGACACTTATACTTTAGGCATTATTTGAAAATTTAAGCTTTATGCTTTTCAATCTTGTCTCACCCCATTGGTTCGAAACATTACACTCTTAAGAGGTTTGCAACTTTTAAGTTTTAATTCAAAAGCTTTGTTCTAGTTCACTCAAGGGACTAGGGTGGACTCACTATCGAAGAGTAGCTTGGAGATACGAGTTTTATAGTACATAAACTACGGGGTTTGTATCGGGTTGCGATTCATTCAATTTCAACACCAGCCATCATTCACCTTCACCAACATCCATCCAACACCATCATCCATTCCACTTCAATTCCACAAGTTTCCTACAAGTTCAACAAGTGTTTGTGTGCCATCCATCATTCCAGCCGAGTTCAATATCCATACTTGCTTATCACGCCAAGTTCTACACTATAAGTAAGTTCGATCTCTAACACTATCATACACTATCTTCTCCAGCCATTCTAAACCCATTACTCACGTTTCACACGTCCTTAATAACCTCCATAAGCCTTCATTCCAATCCAACATCGTTTGATTTGTTTTTGCATTCAATTAATGTGTCATAGTTTAATTAGCTTAGTTAGGTCTAGTTCTATACCTATAAATTTTTTGTGTCTTTATTGTTTATTTCTGTATCTTAGATATTTATTCGAGTTAAGTATAGTATGGATAGAACCCTTACATGTCCATCGTGCGTTCGATCTTAATTATCCATAAACCAAGTATGTTGTGTCCTATACGGAGTCACATCAAAACCACTGCCCAAAGCAAGATTTGTGGAGCTATGCATCCAACTGGGATTGCTTGAACTTGCTTCAAAGGATGAAGATGATTGATTAGATGAAAGAATGCAGAAAATCACTCCAGCTAAAAAGAGAAATTGAGGAGAAAAAGAAGAACTGAACCAAAGGTGAATCAGTTCAGCCAGTAAAAAGATCTAAACTGATGAATCAATTAGTTCAGAAAAGCAACAAAGTGAAGAAATTGCCAACTAAAAGATAAAGTCAAAGGAACTGGAACTAGTCAACTAGTTCAATAAGCTCATCCAGAGCCACCGGTTCACAAAAATCAGCAGAAGGGAGCAGCTGAACTGAAGGAATAGATGAACTGAAGAATAACTCCAACTGACAAGACGAGAAGAAATTGAACTGAAACCTTCACCGTCAGAATTGATCAATTCAACTGGAGATCATCAGCTGCAGTGAAGCCAACTGATGACATAACTAGTTCCAAGCCGCATGGAAGCTAAGGAGAGAGAAACAGATAAGTTCAATTTTAATAGTGGGAATGGTAAAAATGACATGTCGTTTCAATGTTACTGTTGGACCCACCCTTTCTCTCTTCATTACTCCCAACATATATATTTTGGAGTAAATTAAAGTGATTTTCAGCCATATTCTTCGCACCAAACTTGAACCGTCAGATTCTATGAATTTAAAATTTCTCAACCGTTGGATGAGCTCCATCTTACCCTAAATAAGTCAGCTAAATTCTCAAAATATTCTTTACCCTGACTGCCGACTTACCCTCTAGATTTCATTATCTCAAAAGCCAAAATCTCCAACTCTTGAAATACTTCCTATTCAAACGTCTGTTGTAAAAAATCATGGCTTAAAACCCTGCTGGTCGCACTCATAAGAGATTCAATTTCTGACTGACTGGAGAAGACTCCACTATATTTTGCGAGAAGCTTTACAGAGACAAGTTCTTCAACCCAGCTACCTTATCTCGTAACAGCAGAAACTCTGAACTCAGCAATGAGATCATCTCAAAGCTTTATCAGGCTAATCTTAGAACGTTCATTGAAGTTGCTCCTTCTCGAATCTACCCAAAAGTTGTGGCTGATTTCTTTCTAAACTTAGAATGCACAAAGAACCCTAAAGAGATCAGAACTGAAGTAAGAGGACAAAAGTTCAGAGTTACGGCTGAATCACTCAGCCAAATGTTTGACTTGCCAATCAAAGGACATATTCTTGAAGAAACAAATGTCAAAATGGAAAGAGCATATAGAGCCTGGAAGAAGGAGAGTTTGACACTTCCATACAAGAATAATCATCTCATTTCTCGATTCCAAGATGAATATCAAATGCTGGCATCCATAGCTGTAAAAATGATCGTCGGAACGACCGAAAGTCATTCTGAGATGTCAGAACTAAAATACAAGGTCTATGCAGCGATCAACAATCAACTAAACATCAATTGGGCTCAATTTTTTTTCAACCAGCTGAAGAGAATTGTGGATATTATAGAAGAAAAAGGGAATGACATACAATTTCCACAAAATATATGTTATCTCAATCGAGTAAGCATAATCTTGGAAAAGAAATTTTCATCAATGACTGATGAAACAGACTTGAAGCTTATAAGCAGAAGTGACTTCATTCCAAGATGGTCTACCCAATCAGTCAAAGTCAATGAACCTAAATTAGAACAAGCGGACAAATCTAAGAAGAAAGAACCTGTAGTTGAAGGGAAAGGAAAACATCAAAGCAATTGGCATTTCTAAGGATATCTCTTCAGATTTTGAAGTTGAGATTCCTATATCTCGGAGATTCAAGTTCCCATTAAATGTTCAACCACTTAGAACAGTTGAGGCTGGATTAAGCTTGACTGCAATTGGAGCTGGCACATCTGCTCAACTGGAGTCATCAACAAGATGACCAAGCTCGGTCACAACTGGAGCTGGCACATCAGCTTGACTAGTGTCATCAGCAAGGCGACCTAGCTCAGTCGCAACCAGAGCTGGCGTCTCGACTCAACCGAAATCATCAACAAAATATCCTGTCACCAGATCAGTTCAGACCAAGATACTGATTGTTCAAGCCAAGAAAAGAGCACCCAAACCAACTCTATCCAAGAAGAAAACAGAAGACAATCCCATTCCAGATCCAACTCTTCCTTCCAATCTCACTATTGAAGATCTTGCGCCCTGTGAGAATCTAAGAGATATTATCCCTGAAAGAGGGATACCTCATGAAGGAACTGGACCAGACTATTTTCGGTTCACGTGCCCTCTAATGGCACAAACTGAAGAGAAAATAAGAGCCTTCTCAAAGGGAGAAGATGTGAAGAAATGGGGCTGACGAGACGATAAACCAATATGTAGCCCAACACTACGCCCAATATCTGACTGGCTACAAAGAGTTGTTCAACACTTTAACTAGGTACATATACTGGTTCTTATGGAGATATATTTACCTCACCGAACCCTTTCTTTCTTTACTTACATTCCATGGAATGAGCTTTTGGAAGCGAGAAGAAAGATGGAGCCTGTGGTGGACAGGCGGTGAGAATGCTGGAATCATTAGGTTTAAAGAGCTGAAATAACAACTGCAGCTCCGGAAAATGTGCTCCAATCCATCACAAAGATCAATGACGGATGTGTTTAATGAGATATGCGATCTAAGAGGAATCAGGCCACCAGCCATCACCACTGAGGAAGCATGAGAAAGATGGACACACGAGCACGTCTAACAGAAATGGCTCTACAATGAGCTGAAAAAGAGGCAACAAAGCCAGTAGTCTGAACTAGTCTCAGAATCAGCTGCAAAAGAAGATCAAAGACCAGCTTCAATGGAGGATCGCATTGCTGAAGTTGTAAAAGAACTATGCCTTGAAGAGTCTTCCCAACTATCTAAGATTATAGTTAATCTCATTTCAGATTCCCTAGATCAGCCAGTTGATGAAGAAGCAGCAGATAACCGAACTGCCAGTGACATTGAGTTCAAGAAAATGCTCAAGTCACCAGTTCGACCAGCTGAAGGTCAGCTCGAGAATTCAGTTGAGCAATCTACTCAGTTTGAGGAGCCAATTGAGCTCCCAACTACTCCAGTCACTGAGCCAACTAAAGAGGCCCTATCAACTGAACTCCCGATTACTTCTCTTAAAGAGCCAACTGCTAAGATAGATTCCTCAATTGAGCTCTCAACTGCTCCAATCAGAGAGCAGTCTGCCCACAAAGAACCAACTGATCAGTCAGTTCAGTTGGAAGAGCAACAAGTCTATCAAAAAACAATGGACATAGTCGTGTACCTTGATCCCACACAACTGGCACTTCAAGTAGAGGCTCAAGCTGCTGAACCTGAAACTCCTCCAGAGCCATGAAGAGACAATCAGCTTAGGAGATGTTGAGCTGTAACACCCCGTGTAACGACCAGCTTTTACGTAATTTAAATTATTTTAATTGCTTAATTATTTGAAATTGAATTTTAATTTATTTGGTAATACTCGATAAAAATTTGGACCTTAGAATTATTATTTGATGTTGTTTAAATATTTTTGAACTTATCTCTCATGTGCTTTTGAAATAAAAATAATTTAGTTTTATTTGAAGTTAAACATGAAATTAAAATTAATATTAATTTTTTTAGTTTATTTATTCTCCAAAATTATCCTCAAAACTTAAGATTATCTTTATTATTAAAATATTATAATTCTTAAAATTTATCATAATATCCTAAAATATCTATATAACCTTTTCCCCATATGGATCCAAAAGCCACCCCCCACTTGTCAAATTGGCTTTTGCCGTAAGTAAAAAAAGAAGCAAAGATAGAAAAAGGAAAAGAAGAAAAGAGAGAGAAGAGAGAGTCGAGAGCGATAGAGTTGAGCGAGAGAGTAGATATCGGAGAGAGAGAGAGAGAGAAGTGAAGCTGTTGCTGCGCCGTGCCACCACCACCACCACCTGCTGCCGCCACCGCCATCGCCGGAGCGCCGCCGAAGTCGCCAGAGCAGTTGCCATGTGACTAGAAAGTGGCGACGTTGCTGCCACGTCGCGCGGCTATCGTCTCGGTTCATTTCTTGTCCTTTGCAGCTCAAATTTTAATATGTCATGTATCTTTATGTGCTCTACATTTTGTCTTTTGATATCGTTGTCGTCCGGTGACCGGAAACCTGCGAAATCGCCGGAAAACAGAAAATATAAACACGCCGATCAGTTCACATTTTTCCCATTTTGACTGCTTTTCGGTCCTCAAATCAAAAGAGTTTATTCACGGATATTTCTCAAAATAATATTTCCTATATGTCCGTCGAATTTCGTAATTTTTGGACGAGTTTTGAAAAATCTCGATTATTTAATTTATATAGTTATTTTTGTACCGAGAGCATGTGTTATCAAAAAATTCTAAAATTCTCATTCTATAGTCTTGGCATGTATATGACCATCTCTGCATATTTTGTAATTTTTGAACGGTTAAAAAGTGTCGTGGTAAAAATCTGATAAAAATCGAGTAAAATGGCAAGTTACGGAAAGTGACCTCTGTCAAATCTTTTGATATCAATAAATCAAAAATAATATTTTAGAATTTATTACCTTCTGTGTTAAATGTATACGAGGTCTCTAGAGTCACATTATATATTTTTGAAAAGAATAAAATTAAATAACACCTCGAATTACACTAGATTAATTCCCGAAAATATAGCGATTTTTCTGAGTCGAAGATCAACCCTTGTAGGACCTGCAGAGCCTGCTAGGATTAATGAAACCATTTTTGAAGTTATTGTGCCACCATGTACTCGTCATCCAGGTGGGTTATATATCTTTCTCAAAATTTGTTCAGCTATTAAGCTCAACTATTTATCAATTGTGGAGCATGAATATCTGTATCAAAATGTTTTAGCTCACTGTTCGCGATCGCCAGTATCCTATGAAAACATTGAGTGCTTAACTAGACTCGAGTTCGGATCCATAAAGCTTTGGGACCGTATACATTATCCTTTATTAGACAACTGGGCTGGAGGACGTGTATATAAGTTAAGAAACTGTAGGAAGGGACAGTCGAGATAGAGCGTGCAAGTAAGGTTAAAAGAAGCTTTGTATACATGGAATGCTTTTGAGATTTGAAACCTTTCCATTGTTATACTTGTGTGGATACGATATTCATATTTATAAACTGTTTGTGAACTGTTTATCAAAATCTGCCCACTGGGTACGCTAGTACTCAGCCAAATCTTTTCTAAATATTTTCAGGTTGAGAGGCAGGTTAGAAGATGACGGAGCTGAGGTGAGGGCTTACTTGTTGTTATATGCTTGCTCTTTTTTTGTTGTTTAGAAATCTTAGATACTCTAAATCAATTAAGTGCTTGCAAACAATTTTACTTGAATTGTGCTCCGCGCTTGTTCCGTTCACTTTGATATAGCTTGTCTTCAATTGTTTGAAGCATGTTATGATTTCAGCATTATGCTATGATGTTCCTTTACAGTTTTTTGGTGGGATTAGTTCCCCTTGATGATTGTTTATTGATTCAAGTTCCTTCTAAGACGCCTTAGAGCGTGGTTTAACTCCAGTTACCGAGGTTATGCTGCCCAAATGTTTGGGGCACTAACCTTATTCCTTCTGAACACTCTCGTGGGTGGTTCTATTTCAGTTACAAAGGTTATTTTGTCCAAATGTTTGGGGCACTGACCCTATTTCTATAATTATCTTTATGCAACAACCCCTTCCCATTTTCCCCTAGTAACGCACCGGTCCCTTGTCACTCTTCTTCCGGGATTGGGGCGTTACAGATTGGTATCAGAGCATGTTTGCAACTCTGTAGACCTGCAACATTATTCTTTGAATTTGAAATTGTATCTATTCTCTTCCACTATTTGTTCAGAGCCCTCAGCACGTCATCTATGCCGTCCTCAACAAAAGGTACGCACGTATTTTAAAATTGACACACATGAGAGTGCATTTTTTTACGCTAAATATTTTTCAGGTTTCACAGTCAGATATCGTGATTCATTTATTAAAGCTATTTTCAGGTTTCATGATCAATAATCGTGATTCGTTCTATTCAGGTTTCATAACCAGAGATCATGATTCAAAAGCTATTTTCAGGTTTCATGATGAGAGATCATGATTGTATTACCAGGTTTCATGATAAGAGGTCATGATTCTTATTTTATCAGGTTTTATGATTAGAGGTCATGATTCGTATATTTTAAGGTTTCACGATTTGATATCATGATTCGTTTATTGAAAAATATTTTCAGATTTCATTATCCATTATCGTGATTAATTTTGAAAATATTTTACATGTTTCATGCTTATATTTCATGATTCATCATTTGGTTAGAATTATTTCCAGGTTTCACGACAAAAGGTTGTGATTTATTTACAAGAGAGTTATCTCCACGTTTCACTATAAAGTATTATGATTCAAACTTATATTAAGGTTTCACGATGAGGGTTCATAATTCGTCTAAAGTTATTCAAAGATGCCAAGACATCTAGATTTTGGCTTCGACCAAAGGATGGAAATAATTGAAAGAGGTTAGAATTACTTTAAGTGATAAGAATGAGTTGTGAATGTATTCTAGATTGATCATAGCAAAGAAACTAGACTATAGTAGCTTGAACTTTGGATTGAATGTTAAGTTGTCATGTTGTTTTGGAGAATTTAGGCTAACTAAGTGGCTTTCTTTAGATAGGTAGATTGGATTTTAAGTTGATGATTGTTAAAATTCTTGTGGAACATAGGTTGGTTAAGTGTTTTTCCACGTTCAAGATTATAAGCCTACATGGATTGGTTCCACTAATTGTGTCAATTTGTTATGATGTGAAATTTCAAAACAATGTGTTATGTCATGTTTGGATTTAGATTGAATCCTACATGAAATAGGGTTCACGGTAAGGCCATTGTTCGCCTATGATTTAATAGGATGTCTGAGACATCTGGATTCCGGTTCAACTGAGAATTTGATGAGTATTATAAAGAGCTGATTGATTCAGAAAGATGGGAATGATTATGTATTGTCTTGTAGACTTGAACGTAGGAAGAACTTAGAATGGATAGGTATATTCTTTTAGATGGCTTAAGTTATATGGATTTCTAGGAAATGCGGCTCGCGTGTATATGTATTTCAGGAGCATGGTGGGAGAATTTAGAATATCTATGAAGAATCGCGATAGAAAGATCTGTTCTCGCTACTCCTGTCTCTATACATTTCTGATCGAGGAGCAAGGACAAGTTCGAGAGTGGATGTCTCAAGTTCAAAGTGATGTATACGATGATTGAGATAATATGCTTTGATTCAAGTGGATCGATATCTATTTTCTATCTCTTCTCGACTCAAATTAAAGGATGATGTTAAAGAATATTCGAAGAAAGTTGCAGAGAAGAACGTATGAAAAGTTATGCGCATCAAGTTAAAGTGGACCAAGACAAAGTATACGTCTTAGTGAGATTTACGACTCGAGAGAAACGGTCTTTTTTCTAGAAATTATGAGGTAGCTTATAAAATAGTCATATTGCTGATTCTAGCTAAGGTTCATGATTGATGTCTTAATGTTGAGGAAATGTAAGTTGGATCCTAATCACATTATTAAGAATGAGTAAATGATTATGAATAAGGATTTTTTCTATGAGGAATGACCAGAGGCTATTCTTGACGAAGGTCCAAGAATTATGGAACAAACAAATATCACTGGTGAAAGTTCTATGGAATAATCATGGGAAAGAGGAAGCTATCTAGGAGCTTGAAAGCAGAATCAAGTAGTTGTACCCTGATTTACCCTATAGACGTACGAAAATTTCGGGACGAAATTTTTGTTAAGGAGGGTAGAATGTAACACCCCATGTAACGACCAGTTTTTACGTAATTTAAATTATTTTAATTGCTTAATTATTTGAAATTGAATTTTTATTTATTTGGTAATGCTTGATAAAAATTTGATGAACATGAGAGA
This sequence comes from Perilla frutescens, assembly GCA_026008535.1. Lineage (NCBI taxonomy): Eukaryota > Viridiplantae > Streptophyta > Magnoliopsida > Lamiales > Lamiaceae > Perilla > Perilla frutescens. The sequence goes on from BRKX01000015.1 coordinate 10,842,376, forward strand.
GAGTCCGACTTTGCACCCATAGTATAGAAAATAAAATTTAGAACTTAAACTTGGGCGTTAGAATTATTATTTGATGTTGTTTAAATATTTTTGAACTTATCTCTCATGTGCTTTTGAAATAAAAAGAATTTAGTTTTATTTGAAGATAAACATGAAATTAAAATTAATATTATTTTTTTTAGTTTATTTTTTCTCCAAAATTATCCTCAAAACTTAAGTTTATCTTTATTATTAAAATATTATAATTCTTAAAATTTATCCTAATATCCTAAAATATCTATATATAACCTTTTCCCCATATGGATCCAAAAGCCACCCCCCACTTGTCAAATTGGCTTTTGCCGTAAGTAAAAAAAGAAGTAAAGATAGAAAAAGGAAAAGAAGAAAAGAGAGAGAAGAGAGAGTCGAGAGCGATAGAGTTGAGCGAGAGAGTAGATATCGGAGAGAGAGAGAAATGCAGCTGCTGCTGCGCCGTACCACCACCACCACCTGCTGCCGCCACCGCCGTCGCTGGAGCGCCGCCGAAGTCGCCGGAGCTGTTGCCATGTGGCTGGAAAGTGGCGACATTGCTGCCACGTCGTATGGCTATCGTCTCGGTCCATTTCTTGTCCTTTGTATTTCAAATTTTAGTATGTCGTGTATCTTTATGTGCTCTATGTTTCGTCTTTTGATATCGTTGTCGTCCGGTGGCCGGAAATCGGCGAAATCGTCGGAAAACAGAAAATATAAACGCGCCGATCAGTTCAAATTTTTCCCATTTTGACCCCTTTTCAGTGCTCAAATTGAAAAAGTTTATTCACGGAAGTTGCTCAAAATAATATTTCCTATATGTCTGTCAAATTTCGTAATTTTTGGACGAGTTTTGAAAAATCTCGATTATTTAATTTATATAGTTATTTTTGTACCGGGGAGCATGTGTTATCGAAAAATTCTAAAATTCTCATTCTATAGTCTTGACATGTATAGGATCGTCTCAAAATATTTTCATAATTTTTGAACGGTTAAAAAGTGTCGTGGTAAAAATCTGATAAAAATCGAGTAAAATGGCAAGTTACGGAAAGTGACCTCCGTCAAATCTTTTGATTCTAATAAACCAAAAATAATATTTTAGAATTTATTCCCTTCTGCATTAAATGCATACGAGGTCTCTAGAGTCGCGTAATATATTTTTGAAAAGAATAAAATTAAATAATAGCTCGAATTACAGTAGATTAATTCCCGAAAATATAACGATTTTTCTGAGTCGAAGATCAACACTTGTAGGACCTGCAGAGCCTGCTAGGATTAATGAAACCATTTTTGAAGTTATTGTGCCGTCATGTACTCGTCATCCAGGTGGGTTATATATCTTTCTCAAAATATGTTCAGCTATTAAGCTCAACTATTTATCAACTGTGAAGCATGAATATCTGTATCAAAATATTTTAGCTCACTGTTCACGATTGCCAGTATCCTATGAAAACATTGAGTGCTTAACTAGACTCGAGTTTGGATCCTTAAAGCTTTGGGACCGTATACACTATCCTTTATTAGAAGCTGGGCTAGAGGACGTGTATATAAGTTAAGACATTGCAGGAAGGGACACTTGAGATAGAGCGTGCAAGTAAGGTTAAAATAAGCTTTGTATACATGGAATGATTTTGAGATTTGAAACCTTTCCATTATTATACTTGTGTGGATACGATATTCATATTTATAAAATGTTTGTGAACTGTTTATCAAAATCTGCCCACTGGGTACGCTAGTACTCAGCTAAAATCTTTTCTAAATATTTTCAGGTTGAGAGACAGGCTAGAATATGACGGAGCTGAGGCGAGGGCTTACTTGTTGTTATATGCTTGATCTTTTTGTGTTGTTTAGAAAACTTAGATACTCTAAATCAATTAAGTGCTTGCAAACAATTTTACTTGAATTGTGCTCCGTGCTTGTTCCGTTCACTCTGATACAACTTGTCTTCAATTGTTTGAAGCATGTTATGATATCAGCATTATGCTATGATGTTCCTTTACAGTTATTTGATGGGATAAGTTCCCTCTGATGATTGTTTATTGATTCAAGTTCTTTCTAAGACGCCATAGAGCGTGGTTTAACTCCAGTTACAGAGGTTATGCTGTCCAAATGTTTGGGGCACTAACCTTATTCTTTCTGAAGACTCTCGTGGGTGGTTCTATTTCAGTTACAAAGGTTATGTTGCCTAAATTTTTGGGACACTAACCCTATTTCTATAATTATCTTTATGCAACAACCCCTTCCCCTTTTCCCCTAGTAACGCACCGGTCCCTTGTCACTATTCTTCCGGGATTGGGGTGTTACATGAGCAATCTCACACAGTTCCATGTGAGGAACTGATGGAGACTGAAGTTGGAGAAGAAGTTGAATCACGAGGATATGAACTGCAAATTAATGAAGATACATCAGTTTTATATGAGGACACAACCGCTACAACTCAGTTCGAAGGCCAAGCAGAAACTTCAACTACTCAGTTCACGGCCTACCATGAAGAACTGATCCAGAACCTATAGCAACAGGTAAAACTGCACACCAAGCTTATCAAGAAGCCACAGACTGACACTGGACTTCAGCCAGCTGAAGCTGAGTCATCAAGCAGCGATGAAGAAGAAGAAGACAACTCCAGCAAACCAGTTGCCAGGAGAAGGAAAACTGAGCACACAAAGAACTAGAGACTAATCAAGATCAACTGATTAGAAACTCTAGGTTTACATCTTGTAACTTGGTTTATCAATTCTTTTTTATGAATAAAAGTTTTATGTTATTTATTGATAAATGCCAAGTCAGCAGTGATTTTGAAATTTCTGACCGTTGCATTGTAATGACACGTCTCATGGTCATTAAAAGCCAATGACCAAAAAGGACAAAGGCAATAGTCATTACTCTCTCAAACAACAAATTTATAAGTCCCATCTCCACAAACCCTTCTACTCTTCAGAAATATTCATTTCTATCCTTCTCAAAAAGCTCATTCTCTCTCTCAAAACAATCTGAATTCCTATTTCAGCCAACCTCAAAGATGGTTAAATTTCCTGGCTCTCTAAATTCATTCAAAGAGAAATTATTAAGAGACAAATTTCTTGAAAGGAAGAAATTTCAATTGATTCTTAATAAATCAACCAATCTAAACCTTCTGGTAAATCTTCACAAGACATGAATTCTTCACTACGTGAAAACACCACAAAGATTCTTCAAGCAAGACTTGGTGAGTGAGTTCTTATTACAAGCTAAGCTGACTGCAGATAGGAAGATTATATCATCAGTGGTTCAAGGCCAACCAATTCGAATCACTGAGAGCAAAATTACAGAAGTTGTTCAACTTCCAAGAAGTGGATCAAATGTTTAATGCTTGAATGAATCTACAAAATCATAATGGCAAGAATGGAAGGCTCCCACCTGTAATAAGCAATTCAGTTTTACCACAGCTAAAACTGATCTGAAGCCCGAGTATGGAGTTCTACTCGATGTCACGAACAAGATGATGTTCATATTAATTGGAAGCTTGAGTCAACTAACTCAAGAAAGATACAAGGTCATGATTCACCTTGCAGAAGGATGACAAACAAATTGGGCAGAATTTGTATTCTTCCTATTCAAGCATCAAGTTCTCAAATCTACCGACTTAAAGAAGACTGGGAAATTTGAGTCCAAGATAGGACTTGTTCTAAGAATGAGGAGATCCAAGGCGAAGTCAAGCAACTCAACTGCCAACACCGTTCCTTTACCAAATTCAAAGAATGGATCATCAGTTGATTTCAAGGTTTACTCTGACCCAGATGAGCTTATTCCATTCATTGGAATCCATCATCCAAGTTATGTAGCTGATTACTTCAGGAGTGCCTGCCCTCCTCTTCAACTGACTGAAGAAAATATTCGCAATTTCCACAGAGGTGAATATGCAGTCAAAAATACACAAAAGGAAGTGACTAATCTCCTTCTCACTCACTTTACTTTTGATGCGAAATAAGATCAGAAGTTGTTCAAACAAGTACACTGATACTTCAATTGGTTCAATTGGAGACACTTCATGTCTATCCAGTCTCACTTCTTGCTAACTACCTTTCATGGTATGAGCTATTAGCAACATGAAGAAACTTGGAGCATAAAATTGATAGGCTCGTCTAATTCATTTTCTCCAACTATTGTGCAAGTTCAGCATATTATGAACTATAGAATTGCTAATCAGATCCCGGAAGACACTTTGATAGCCAAGTTGTGAACCAACATCATGTCTCAAGGATTTTCAGCCGCCCATTAATCAGCCAACTGCCAAACAGGCTCACTCTGCTAAAAACTGAACTTTGATAATTTATCAAATTAGTCGGCTAAGCCGTCAAGATAAAGTGAACCTGGAACTGAAAAGATAGAACCAATTCTATCACATACTCAACTTGTAGCAATCCAAAAGAGACAAAACCATGATGATAAGTGAGACAATGATAATGAAGACACTGCCACATCACCAAGCCTCCTATCCAAGAGCTATGTCACTCCTCTCCTCAAAACGAACTCCAGGACAGTTAAACTGGCTCTTAATATTAGTCAGTTCAACTCACCTCACATAGGGGCTACACATATCCTCAATCAGAAGCTGAAAAGCTCTTCAGTTGCTCTTCAGTAACCTCAGCAAACTGCGAGGAAATCAAAGCCCGAACTAGCAAAGGTCACAACTGGATCAGCATCAAAAAGGAAGAGATCCAACTGCTCAAATGGAAGTTGTGAATCAAGTCCAGTTTAACCAATCAAAAAGACAAAACTGACAACTGACTAACCAAGCAACCAAGCAAATGAACTGCCTCCTACAGTTCAGTTGAAGTCTCAGTCAAGTCAATGCAGCAACTGAAGGAGAGATCAAACTGATAACAACTGCCCCATCAACTCACTTCAAACTAATCAATTGGCAGTATCCCAACTAATTCAGGATAAACTTTTTACTCGCACTGTTCATCAAGCTTATTTTTGAATAATTACAATTGTGATTATTAAATTCTCAATATTACATCCAACGACTATAATTCAAAAATAGGTTCATCACACAAGTTTCTATTAAAGTCTCTATGCCAGTAATTAATTGGCAACTACAAAAATAGAAAGGAGATACGTATATCTATGAGATATAAATAGCAAAATCTGCAAAAAATATTTTATTATTTAAGGAAACTACCCATTTTTGAAATTGATCACTTCTCAGTAGCTTGATCATAAAGCTATTTAACATGTGGACAATTGAGATGCATGCAACATTTACTCAGCTCATCGTCCATCAAATCGGACAACTGATCAGCTAGATAGCAATCGAGTGCTCTCGATATATCTATGCAAAGCTGACTATATATATACGAAGGAGATAAATGATCAAATCATCTTCAAAATCTCTATCTTTCTCACTGCATATACTAAAATTTATCAAACTCTTGCAATACTAATATCACCATCTATTTGCAGAAATGAAGACTCCGTTTCATATGATGAATATAAAACTGCTCATGGAAAAGTTAAAGAAGGATAACTTTCTAGACCTAGAGCTTCTTTATGCTTGGTTAGATCCAGAAAGATATCACAAGCTCATTCGTCCACTAGAGAACATTGGGTTGTTACCATTCTTGATGATCATTCCTCCCATGTGTCAACCCAACCACATTGCAGAATTTTATTACAATGCAGAGATCATAAACGACAACATCATCTCCACCGTTTACAATTATGTCATCACCGTGACCAAAGACATGATGGAGACCTTGTTTCTCCTTCCTGGCAAAGGACCTCAAGTCTATGATTTGGCTCTTCCCAACAAGTTTGAGCTTTTGAACACCTGGAAACAGCCACACATTCAGCATAAATACTTCTCACATCACTTGAAGGACAACTTGCCTCCAGAGTTTATTCAACTCTTAGACATCGTTGTGCATATTCTACATCGTAACTTTGAGACAGTTCAATTCTCCGATCTTAAAGCCCATCTGATGGCCACCTTACATTATGGATGTAAAGCTGACTGGGCATCCTTCATTCTTGCCCAACTGCGACGCAATGTTCATCGAGCCGAAATTGATCAAAAAACTAGCACCTTTTGTGAGAAAGTTGGATTTGTAAATCGTATCAGCCATATCATTCTCGATCAAATTCAGATGCAAATCCCACCTGGAGAAGCACTTGGAAGAATGGATATACTTCCTACCATCTTCACCAATAGAAAAAATAGCTGCAGAGCTGGAAGCTCAAAGAAAAAGAAGCAGTTGGCAACCGAATCTAACGGCTCTAGTCGAGGAAAGAGACCGTTGATTGAAGCTACCAGTGTCAGCAAAGAAAAGTAGTCGATGACTGAGAGTGAGTCTCTCACTCAACTGAGGGCTCAGTCAACTGTTCCAGCCAGCTCACAATTCCCCTTCTTTGTCCGAAAGGACTTTCTTGAAGAAGACGTTACCAAAACTCTAGATCACCAATTCAAGCTACTATGGTCTGATTGAGGACATCGATGCCTCATTGTTTGAGAACTTGAAGAGATATCTATATCACTTCTGGAGATTTCAAGTGGATGATGTTACACTGCTTCATCTCATTGAGACACGTGGTGTATCCTTCTGCATAAACGAAGGACATTGGATCAAGAACTCGATGAATCATCCATTAAGCATGCTACCAACTCTTTTAGAGATAATGGATTCTATGATCAAGAGAATCCAAAATGCAGTTCCAGCTAAGGCTCCTCTACCAGATAACGAGCCAACCAACTCCTCCTCTACACCGCTCTTTGAAGACATACCAGTTCCTACTGAGGATGAACTCTTCACCAACCTGGCATCCATCAACTTCGAAGATCAAGTTCCTCCTCCCTTCCTGATCTTGGTCATCATATGCCAACATAAGCAGCTTATGAATGGTTGTCTTGGCCAATGCAGCTTATGAATGGTCATCATATGCCAACATAAACAGCTTATGAATGGTTGTCTTGGATTCTATGATCAAGAGAATCCAAAATGCAGTTCCAGCTAAGGCTCCTCTACCAGACAACGAGCCAACCAACTCCTCCTCTACACCGCTCTTTGAAGACATACCAGTTCCTACTGAGGATGAACTCTTCACCAACCTGGCATCCATCAACTTCGAAGATCAAGTTCCTCCTCCCTTCCTGATCTTGGTCATCATATGCCAACATAAGCAGCTTATGAATGGTTGTCTTGGCCAATGCCCAACCCCCCAGTTCTTCCAACCTGTGACAACAATTTGGCAACCACATTCTCTTGCCAAGCTTGCCAGTTCCATCATACGGTCTACACCAGTTCACCCTTTTGGATGATGCCAAAAAGAAGGAAGATGAAAGGTATGATGATGGAAATTTAACTCTTTGGGAACAGATCCAAAGAGAAGCTCAGCTTGTGCGGAAAATTAAGCTTCAGGGGGAAGCTTGGGGCATTCATGGTGTCAGAGCAAAATGAGAATCAAGTAAGAAAAGAAAGAGCTGAAGAGCAGTCGAAAAGCAAAGAGGAGAAGTAGAAGGAAGTTAAAATATCAAGAATTGATATTTTTATTGGTTATGCTATTTGCTCTATACCAAATTTTGATACTTAAAAATTGACATGATACTTGCTCTTATACTTCCCAATATGCTCTCACTCATTCTTACATTTCCTTAATATGCTCTCAGTTTATGCTCTGATATCATGGTTTCACAATTGATTACTCTGAGGTTTCACAATCAGTTGCTCTGATAACATGTTTAACCTGAATTTTAAGCGCACACCATTGCTCTATTAACATGCATAAACTGAAGTTTAAGTGAATTCAAGTACTTTTCTTTTATTCTCTAATAACATGCTTATACTGAACTTCCATGATACCAAGCTCTAGTACCAAGCATGATTGCTTTGATATCATATTTAATCTGAAGCTTGTGAGATTAAAGCAAGAAAGTCTTTATGCGTTGATACCAAGCTTAAATTGAACTCCCATGATACTAAGCTTTAAGTATTTGAATGCTAAGTTTGGTAATGCATACTCTGATATCATGTTCAGCGATGCTCTGAGATTAAGTTATTCTGGCATTACTCTGAGAACAAGTTCAGAACTCTGATAGAACTTGATAAACCCATGGTTTTCATGTCTTTTTAAGGTCATTTAGATAGTATTTGATGATCAATGCCTGCATTAGTTGAGAAGTTGTGCATAGTTTTCCATATTTTGTGCAGTGTCACGTGTTTGCTCATTTTGAAGAGATTTAATGACATTTATTTTATGAGAATTAATTGAGCTTGAAAGTACCTAAAAATATATAGAGTCGAGTGAGGAGCGCATTTGTAATACCCCGAAATATTTTAGAAGTTTTTTTTTTCAACTTATGTTACCCTCTGCTAAGTTAGAAAATAAGTTGGGTCCTTAAAAGATTCAAATAAAGGAAAATCGCAGCCAGGAAAATCTGTTAAAATTTAATTTGGTCAAAAATTGCTTAAAAAATATGTTGTGATTTTTTTTTCAGATTGATAGAAAAAGTTTCAACAATTGTGCCAAACTTTGAATTTTCCAGTTTGGAGTCCAAATGACATCTCGGCACAATTTCAAACTGTAAAGTAATAAATTTTAATAGCACGAGGCACATCCGTCATTATCCAATTTCTTTTTCAAAATATTATCCTATTCATAATTATTCTATTCTTTTTCCATCATTATCCTCTTTCTTTTATTCCTTATTATCCTATTTATTTTTCCTCTATAAATAGGGGCTTTAGGTTTAATTTTTTCATTCATTTTCAAAATAGAAACGCTGAGCAGCTTCTAGAGAAGGTATGTCCCTAATTTCTGATTTCAATTCCGAAATAGTCATTTTGAAGGTGTCAATGTATAGATCACGAATACGTGATTAAAAAAATAATTTGACAGATGATCATGACAAAAAATCATCGTGGTTGCCGCCAAAGATCACCACCATCGTCCATTCACCAACACCACCCCACGCCACCATCACAACCATAATCAACCTCCACCCCCCCTCAACTAATCACCTCACAACCTCACGCCAACCATCAACCAACATAATTAATCACTTAACCACTACCACAAACTCATTTCCACCGCCTCTCCATCACCTCTAATTAGCGATCTCTTTCGGGTCACCAGATCAAACTATGCCTTTAGGGTTTTATGTTCAATGTATATTTATATACATTTTTCATGTTGTCACTTTTAAATTTCGGGTATATTTTGGGTATCCCAATATTAAATTATAGTCTTTTTCAGATCTATCATTCGTGGATAGCCCTATCGTATTTTTAGTCTCAAAAGTTGTTCCGTCTCAAAATATAGTATTTTTATATAAAGTTTATATTTTTTTAATGGTCGGATCTTGCGGTATGAATTTATTTGTACCGAATAATTTTTGGATACAGGTTTGACCACCCTGTATGCCAAAACTTCTAAAATGGTTTTTCTTTATAAAAATGCCCTGAATAAAGTTCCCTTAAGAGTCAAAATATTTTGATGACCCGAATGCTGCGTATTAAGATATTAGATATTATAATATTTACTTCATAGCTAAGAAAAATCATCGTGGCTGCCGCCAAAGATCACCACCATCGTCCATTCACCAACACCACCCCACGCCACCATCACAACCATAATCAACCTCCACCCCCCTCAACTAATCACCTCACAACCTCACGCCAACCATCAACCAACATAATTAATCACTTAACCACTACCACAAACTCATTTCCACCGCCTCTCCATCACCTCTAATTAGCGATCTCTTTCGGGTCACCAGATCAAACTATGCCTTTAGGGTTTTATGTTCAATGTATATTTATATACATTTTTCTTGTTGTCACTTTTAAATTTCGGGTATATTTTGGGTATCCCAATATTAAATTATAGTCTTTTTCAGATCTATCATTCGTGGATAGCCCTATCGTATTTTTAGTCTCAAAAGTTGTTCCGTCTCAAAATATAGTATTTTTATATAAAGTTTATATTTTTTTAATGGTCGGATCTTGCGGTATGAATTTATTTGTACCGAATAATTTTTGGATACAGGTTTGACCACCCTGTATGCCAAAACTTCTAAAATGGTTTTTCTTTATAAAAATGCCCTGAATAAAGTTCCCTTAAGAGTCAAAATATTTTGATGACCCGAATGCTGCGTATTAAGATATTAGATATTATAATATTTACTTCATAGCTAAGAAAGGTTAGATTTTAACCTAATGATAGTGTTTTATCGAAATTAAGTTACCGGATAATCTTGTAGGCACAGAAGAAGGAGACTTCTAGTTGAAACCAGAATCAAAATCTAGATCTAGATTTCCAGATCAGTTTACCAGGTGGGCTTTTATTATATAAAAGTGTATTTCGGGTTATTAAGCCCTGATATTTATAAAATGAATATGATTGAATATCCTACTCATGACTGTATTTAATGTGCTCTCCTGACTCATGTAAGTCTTACTACTGTTTTTAGTGATGAAACTATAATAGTTCATGATATCAAGCCCCAAGCAAACATGGCAGTGTCCAACCTTAAGCAATCGGGTTGTGTACATGAACCTACTCACCGTAAGCATTCTAGGGGAGAGTGGCGCACAATAATGGAACTAAAATGATTTTGTATTCACGGAATTCACAAATTTTTAGTTTTAAAAGCTTTCCTTGATATGCTTAAAATATGATTGGATATTCTGTTTTATAAAATGATTGTGAAGATTTTTCTCAAAAGTACCCACTAAGTGCATTAGTACTCACGCCCAAAATCGTTTCAAATGTTTTCAAGATGAGCTGCGGGATGACGGACGGTTGTGCTAAGGCTGAAGGGCTATCTTTTGATGTATATGTTTCTTTTATATGTGGAGTCTAACTGAGAACATGGTTACCTTTTAAGTCTGAATAAATGCACTGCGTTTTTTTTCGCTTACTCTGATTATTGTTATGGAAGGTTCTCCGAATCTGATTTTCTTTATAGTTATGGAGTGTTCGGTTCTCCGAATCTCATTTTCTTTACTGTTATGGAGTGTTCCGTTCTTCAAATCCCATCTTCTTTACTGTTATGGAGTGTTCGGTTCTCCGAATCCCGTTACTTTCTGTTGTTGACAGGTAAAAGCCTGGCATTTGTTTACTTTCCTTATTCAGACAGGCACAAGCCTGGCTTTACATTACTTTCCATGTCAAGACAAAAGCCTGGCTTTATATTGCTTTTACGACAGACGAAAGTCTGACATCTCTTTACTTCATGTATTTGGACAGACATCAGTCTGGCCTTTTTCATGCCAAACCTATTAACAGTTAACCTTCGAATTGTTATTATTTACATTGAAATTTGCTTTCGTTGTTCTTTTATGGGTTCATCCAAAGAGTCATGGTATCTGGTTTGAGTCATTTTAGACGCTTTAAAAGCGTGGATTGATTCAGTTTTGGAGGTTATGCTGCCTGAATTTTTGGGGCACTAACCTAAGTTCTTTGATTACTTCTATTCAACAACTCTTTCCTCCTTCCCCCAAGTAGCGCACCGATCTCCTGCCCTTCTCCCGGGATCAAGAAGTTACAGAGTGGTATCAGAGCAGGCTGTAACTCTATAGGCCTGTCATATTGTTGATTGAGTCTAGTTCTCAGTATAGTATCTTAATTGATTGTCTGATAGCCTAGCATGTCGCCTGCACCGCACTCATCTGCTTCAAAAATAAAGGTACTTGAGTTAAATATTTTTTGAGATTCAACGATATTTACTGATTAAAAAAAATGAATTGTGGATAAGGACAATTCTCTACATTTATGTTATTTATGAAGAGTCGCACCAATAAGGGTTTTGAAAGGATAATGGTATCATTTTGGGACTATGTGCCCATGTGATAATAGTTATGAATGAAAGGGACTCTTGTCCATGATGGTTAAATTGTGGGACTTTGTGCCCAGATGGTATTGAATGATTATTTTGAATGGGACTATATGTCCATTATATTTGAAATGAAATATAATGTTTTAAATGGGACTATATGTCCATGATATTTTCTGAAAGAAAGTGTGATGATAGTAATCAATACCCTATGACTAGAAATGTTATAATATGTAAGTGATTGGAATGTGAGAATGTTAAAGTGTTAAGAAACCCATAATTCTTATGTAGATGAAATGTGAACATAGAATGATTTGATTGAGAATATAGATGAACATAGCTAGCTGTGATTTATTCACATAGATTGGATTTTAAGTTGATGATTGTTAAGATTCTTGTGGAACATGGATTGATTAAGTGTTTTTCCATGTTTAAGATTATGAGCCCACATGGATTGGTACCATTGAAATGTGTTAATCTGTTATGATGTGAAATTTCAAAAGAATGTGTTATGTCATGTTTAGATTGAATCCTATATGATAGAGGGTTCACGGCAAGGCTGTGGTTCACCTATGGTTTTAATCAGATGTCTAGGGCATCTAGATTTCAGTTCAACCGAGAATCTGTTGAATGATTATAAAGAACATATTGACTAAGAAGGTGGGGACGATTATGTAGTGCCTTATAGTCTTGAACATAGAAAGAACTTAGAATGGATAAGTATATTCTTTTAGATGGCTTGAGTTATATGGATTTCTAGGAAATGCAGTTCGCATGTATATATATTTGAGGAGCATGTTTGGAGAATTTTGAATGTCTATGAAGAATCGTAGATAGATCCGTTCTCGCTACACCTGCTTGTATACATTTCTGATCAAGGAGTAAGGATAAGTTCGAGACTCCATGTTTCAAGTTCAGAGTGACGAATGCGATGATCGAGATAATATGCTTTAATTTAAGTGGATCGATATATCTATTCTCTCTCTCTCTCTTCTCGACTCAAAGGATGATGTTAAAGAATATTCGAAAAAAGATGCAGAGAAGAACGTATGAAGAGTTATGCACATCAAGTTAAAGTGGACCAAGGCAGAGTATACGTCTTAGTAAGATTTATAACTCAAGATAAATAGTGTTTAGCTAGGAATCAAGACGTAGCTTATAAACTAGCCATATTGTTGATTCTAGCTAGGTTCATAATGTGATTGATGTCTTAATGTTGAGGAAGTGTAAGTTGGATCCTAACCACATTATAAAGAATGAAGAGATAGTCCTCAACCATGATTTTTCTTATAAAGAAAGACCAGAGGCTATTCTTGATCGACGAGTCAAAGAATTACGGAACAAATAAATGTAACTGGTGAAAGTCCTATGGAATAACCATGGAAGAGAGGAAGCTATCTTGGAGCTTGAAAGCAGAATTAAGGAGTTGTATCCTGATTTACCCTATAGAGGTACGCAAATTTCGGGATGAAATTTTTATTAAGGAGGGTAGAATGGAACACCCCGAAATATTTTAGAAGTTTTGTTTTCAACTTATGTTACCCTCTGGTAAGTTAGAAAAGAAGTTGGGTCCTTAAAAGATTCAAATAAAGGAAAATCGCAGCCAGGGAAATCTATTAAAATTTAATTTGGTCAAAAATTGCTTAAAAAATATGTTATGATTTTTTTCTCGGGTTGATAGAAAAAGTTTCAAGAATTGTGCCAAACTTTGAATTTTCCAGTTTGGATTCCAAATGACATCTCGGCACAATTTCAAACTGTAAAGTAATATATTTTAATAGCACGAGCACATCCGTCATTATCCATTTTTTTTTTCAAAATATTATCCTATTCGTAATTATCCAATTTTTTTCCATCATTATCCTATTCCATCATTATCTTCTTTCTTTTATTCGTTATTATCCTATTTATTTTTCCTCTATAAATAGGGGCTTTAGGTTCAATTTTTTCATTCATTTTCAAAATAGAAACGCCGAGCAGCTTCTAGAGAAGATATGTCTCTAATTGCTATTTCAATTCCCAAATAATCATTTTGAAGGTGTTAATGCGTAGATCACGAATATGTGATTAAAAAAATGATTTGACGGACGATCACGATGAAAAATCGTCGTGACTGCCGCCGAAGATCACCACCACCGTCTATTCACCAACACCACCCCACGCCACCATCACAACCATAATCAACCTCCACCCCCCCCAACTAATCATCTCACAACCTCACGCCCACAATCAACCAATATAATTAATCACTCAACCACCGCCACAAACTCATTTCCACCGCCTCTCCACCACCTCTAACCGGTGATCTCTTTCAGGTCGCCGAATCAAATTATGCCTTTAGGGTTTTATGTTCTATGTATATTTATATACATTTTTCATGTTGTCACTTTTTAATTTCAGGTATATTTTGGGTATTCAAATATTAAATTGTAGTCTTTTTCAGATCTATCATTCGTGGATATCCCTATTGTATTTTTAGTCTCAAAAGTAGTTCCATCTAAAAATATAGTATTTTTATTTAAAGTTTCATATTTTTGCAATGGCCGGATCTTGCGGTATGAATTTATTTGTATCGAATTAATTTTAGGATACGGGTTTGACCACCATGTATGCCAAAACTTTCAAAAGGGTTTTTCTTTATAAAAATGCCCTGAGTAAAGTTCCCTTAAGAGTCAAAATGATATGACCATGACAAGCATCAAATCGGCCCTTCCAAAGCTGCCATTAAAGGATTCAAAGATTGTCATGTTGTTCAAAATTAAAGATTGGAGATCAAGATTTAAAGAACAATTCATGATAATCAAGAGAGTTGAAATCACAAGCATGCACGTTGGAGGCATTTTGGACGTGAATAGCTTGTATGGGAATGTTCGTCCCCCTTTGTTAATTTAATTAAGGGGCTGATTTAATTAGATTATAGTATTATTTTAGACTATAGTATTTTCAGATTTTTATTTAATTTGATTAAGGGGCTGATTTAATTAGATTATAGAAGGTGTTTTTAGCTAGGTAATTAGAGTTTTAATTATGGGAACTTCTTTCCTAATTAGAATTCTAGTTTAGCTAGTTTCCTAATCTAATTTTTATTATTTTTAGCTATAATTTTCGTTCCCCCTTATGTATAAATAAGGGATCCATGTATTTTATTTTCAGGAGACGTTGATTAAAGATTTAAAGTTTATTTTTCAATAGTCTCACCGATCTTTTGTTGATCGACCCATTTACGTTCTTTAGACCTAGCAATTCTAAAGTCCTATCAAAGGTTCTTTCGAGTTCTTTAAGATCACGGGGGAATCGCAACCAATAGAGGATTATTAACATCGCGTTCGTGAATTTCACTTCTACGGGTTTGACGAGATATGAATCACAACCAATGTCGTCCGTCATCATCATCATCATCCTTTCCACTGCCATCGTTCTTCCAAGCCATATCTTCGTAAGTCTTCCGCTGAAATTGGAGTCATATTTTGATTCCCGGTATTATTTTGAACCCTTACATAGTCCGTCGTGTGTTCCGTTCTTGTTGTATGCATTTTCTGATATTCCTTCATGTTCTGGGGCATGACGGGATCACATCATTTGGTATCAGAGCCATGATGACAATGGTTGTTTGTGGTTCAATACCGAGTCGTGTCTTTTGTTTAATTTTTATTCATTTTGTTCATGTTTATTGAGTTGTAACCGCGCATATTCATAGAAAAAAAAAGAAGCATTAAAGCAATCAGCACGTAAAAATAAAAATAAAGAAAAGAAAAGAGGCGCCGATTAAAAAAAAAGAGAACAATTCGTTAAAAATAAAAAGGGTTCGACAAAAAAAAATGCATTGAATTATATTCAATTTCCTTGTTACTTCTATTTGTTTTTAGACTCTTTCCTACTATAGATAGATATTTTAGGCTATTTAGGTTGTGTCCATCTAGGTGAAACACAACCACATAGATTCTACCTTATCTATTTCTTTCTTACCTTATCTAGCTTATTCCCATCCTAATCCATCTAGACGTCACATACACCTTCCATACTTCATAATTTTTGTCCCTAATACCCTATAGGATCGAAAATTCATAGCTCTTCCATACACCATTATCTACACCCATACACTATCCATCTTTTCCCTACCAATTCTGTTCCAAAACTCCGATTTCCCTCCATAATACCATTCCAGAAGCAGAATGACGTTCTACACAAGACTTACTGCTTTGCTGGGACGTACATGTACTTTTGGCCAAATTTGATTATCTTCAAGATGAAATCGCCTGGTGAATATTTTTCGGTTTCACCGTGGTTCTTGTTCGAATAGTCCGAGCTTTTGAGAAGATCGAAATGAGCTGTATTTGAGTTAGTGTTCCGAGCACCATATACACACGGGTTCCACACACTGTGCACCATACACCTTGAGTGATACATGAGAGGAAAAGGAAAAAAGAGTGAAAACAATCAAGAGAAAAGTGAGGATTGTGAGGTCCTTTTATTTCTTTTGTTTGTTCCTTTGTGCAGGTTACTATGAATTCAAATAGTACACTTAGCCCGTTTCCCACCTGAGATGCGATGAAGTCTTGTGAAGCATTATCCGAAAGCATGAAAACTCGTACACAGTCAATATTGGACAAGTTGGATTTAATGGTCAAGTTAGTGGATCAGTACGCGCAGTGGTACATGGAAATCGTTCCCCAGTCCAGTTGTAGGCCTTCCGTTGTAGACCTGTATATGCACTACCCCCACCAATAATTTGGCCGTCCGTTACTACACCGACACCACTTACATAGTCTACACCACCTGTTCAACTGGCCATTGCTACACGTCTATACCACTACCAGTTTAGCCTTCCATTGTCGCACCAAGTCCATCCTATGACGTACAATGCCCTATATGTCATACCCGTGAAGACGAGTTAGAACAACCCTTAATCGATGCAACATCTGAGGAGATAGAAATGGAGATCAATGTAGCGATTGAGGAACCTGAAGTAGTTGAAACATTGTTAGAGATGCAACCATGTTATGAAGAAAAGAATGACATCAGTTGGATAACGAGTGTGGATCATAAAGAGCTCTATCAATCTAGCATGTAAAAGCAGCTGATTTCTAACATTTTTTTGCCAACTATGTACTTTTAATGTCATTATTTTACAGGTTGTCAAAGATGTGACACATGATATTGTTGAGCCACCAAAAGAGATTGATGATCAGTTCGTGTTCGTTTTCGATCCTGGCCGTTCGAATTCGAGGACAATTTCTTTACAAGAGGAGGAGAATGATATGACTATGACCCATTCCAAAGCTGCCATTAAAGGATTCGAAGATTGTCATGTTGTTCAAAATTAAAGATTGGAGATCAAGATTTAAAGAACAATACATGATAATCAAGAGAGTTGAAATCACAAGCATGCACGTTGGAGGCATTTTGGACGTGCATGGCTTGCATGGGAGTATTCGTCCCCCTTAGTTAATTTCATTAAGGGGCTGATTTAATTAGATTATAGTATTATTTTAGACTATAGTGTTTATTTAATTAGGATCAGATTTTTATTTAATTTGATTGTAATTTTCGTGTGTTTTATTAAGGGATTTTCTAGAAGGTTTTTTTAGCTAGGTAATTAGAGTTTTAATCATGGGAACTTCTTTCCTAGTTAGATTTCTAGTTTAGGTAGTTTCCTAGTCCAATTTTATTATTTTTAGCTATAATTTTTGTTCCCCCTTATGTATAAATAAGGGATCCATGTATTTTAATTTTAGGAGACGTTGATTAAATATTTGAAGTTTATTTTTCAATAGTCTCATCGATCTTTTGTTGATTGACCTATTTACGTTCTTTAGACCTAGCAATTCTAAAGTCCTATCAAAGGTTCTTTCGAGTTCTTTAAGATCACGGGGGAATCGCTATCAATCGAGGAGTATTAACATCGCGTTTGTGGATTTCACTTCTATGTGTTCGACGAGATATGAATCACAACCAACGTCGTCCATCATCATCATCATCATCATCATCATCATCATCCTTTCCGCTGCCATCGTTCTTCCAAGCCATATATTCGTAAGTCTTCCGCTGAAATTCGAGTCATATTTTGATTCTCGGTATTATTTTGAACCCTTACATAGTCCGTCATGTGTTCCGTTCTTGTTGTCTGCATTTTCTGATATTTCTTCATGTTATGGGGCATGATGGGATCACATCAGAAAAGGATTAGGATAGAGAAAAGGAAGATAAGGCAAGATATTAGTTAAATAATGTAGGAAGGATTTGGATGTGTTTCATCTAGTGTGAATTTTTTTTTGCTGTAGGGTTTCGACCCTTTTTCTCTTTTTTTTCAATGAATAATTAAATTACAACTCAATAAAACGAAGGCAAAATAAATGACACGTGTATGACACGTAGGATAGAAAATATGTCACGTCTGATTGAACCACGACCATCAAAGCTGACGTGGCTCTTATACCAAAATTTATGATGTGACCCAGACGATATGCCTAAGACAAATCTTGAGAAAACATAGCAGAAGACTTAAGGATTCGAAACACATCAGATTTAAGAAGGATTCAATCCGACTAAACTAGAACAAAGGAACTAGAATTTAACTGTGGAATTAGACTCTAAGAATTAAATAACCTAAGACACCTAGACAATGACCAACAACTAAATAAAACACAACACAAAAGAGAATGACAAGGTACGAAAGATGGCTTTGCATGGATGATGAATTTCGGATTGGTTTAGGCTAGGATGAGGTGAAGGGATGTTCGCACTTACTTGGATTATGGTTGAGAGTAAAACGATGACTATGGTTGGTGGATGTTGGCGTTGACGACAACATGTAGGTATAAGTAAGGTAGTTCCAATCTTCAGCTGAACCCCGACTTAAAACACGAAACACAGGTCCTTCGATGTTCACTTGCAGCAACTTCCTTAGCACAAGACGAACTAACAAAGCTTGATAAAACTTTAGATTTGCTGGACCTAAAGAGTATTACTTTGAACTAAATTAATAAAAGTATGTATTTGATCAACCAAAGGATCGGGAGAAAAATAGATAAAAAACTCCAACTATCAATCAATGTCTAAAGTTTAATGTTCAACAATGGATCCCTATTTATAACAATAGGGGGCATGAAATCTAGAGCTAAAAGGGATAAAAAAAAATTGATCCAAAAAGAGTTCAAACTAGACTAGGAAATTACCTAAGCTAGAATTCTATTCAAAGTAGGAAATTACCTTAAACAAACCTAGTCAACCTAGGACTCAATGAATTCAAATATTACATCAATTAAATACCAAAAATGAGTCAAAATAAATAAATAGTATAATATAAAATAATACTATAGCATAAGTACGAAAATCCCGATCAAAACAAAATGGGTCTTGAAAATGGCATGGCCGCACGGTCCGTGCGCTCGACAGAGCAGGACCTTCTGGATGGATTTTTCACTTGGCTTCTCTTGTCTTGAATAGCCTGTGTGATGGTGTTACTCCTATGCACGGTCCGTGTGAGATAGCTCCCTCTTATACTTCATCTTCAATGGATAGCATCATGATCCATCTTGGACTACTCTTCATCAACTCTTCTTCTTCAAGCTTCTTCCTCACAACGGCTTGCAAATAAGCTTGCAATCTTCTTACTCGATGCTTGGCTCGTACTCATCAGGTTCGAAGCTTCCTACTTCTACATCCTATCTTCCTTCCACAGAAGGGAAATCTACTATGCAAGTGTAAAGATTCTTTATTACAGTTACACAGTGAAGAATTCTGTTGAACCTGAAAATGGCACCTTTCAAACCGAGCGCGACCTCCTTTTCAACTATTGATGTCTCAGAAGAACGGACCCTTCAGTAAGCCCTTCCTCATTCGGTTTCTGGTCGACAACTCACACTTACCAGTCCTAACTGCTCGCTGAGACTTTAGGTGCTATTGCTTGTCTTTACAAGATTTTAGATCTCTCTCGATCTTCAAGAAGGCAGTCTTGAATCTGTTATCAACCTGGAATGCTGCTTTGTTTAGTGTCTGAATGTATTGTTTTATCATATTAATTTCGTTGTATTTAGTAATTTATTTTCTAGATTTTTATGTTGTTATGTGTTGATTTTATGTGTTTATTTTCTTATTTTGCTCTAACGGTGGATTATGCCAAGTTGTGCAAAAACTTGAGCTTTTGATTATAAAAGCAGGAATTCTACAGCATTTAGGTAGCAAGTGAAAAAGTCAGAAATTGAGCCCAATTGGCTAAATGAAGGTTCAAAAATAATTAAGAAAAAGCGAGGGAAAAATGCCCTAGGTTGCACTCGAAGTGGACCACGGAGCGAGAAGACTAGACCGGCCCTGCCCGCCCCACGGCCCACTCAACCCCACCGCCGCACGAAAGGCCACCGCAGTGCCCAAGGGCTCTCGTCCTTTTGGTGCCCGCTGGCACAAGGCCCCGCCGCGGTGGCCCCCTTCTCTCGGCCAGCACCTTCACCGGCACATGCACCCCGCCAGCGCGCGGGGAGTTTTTCTCCCCTCTCGGTCCAGTTTTTCACCTCCTTCTCAATTACAATCCCAGTCCATTCCACTCCTACCATTCCAAGCTGAAATTATTTAATTTAAATAAGGACTTTTGAGCCATTTCATTAGTAGGAATTATAGGATATCATTTCCCTAATCCTATAGCCTTAGACTATTTGGCTCCTTAAATCCCCTCAAATCTTTTGCAATTAATGTTCTCTTACCATCAAAAACTCACATCACCTTTTCTCTCTCTTCATTTTTCCACATACCTCTCTCTCCCTCTCGTTGATATCTTGAGGAAAAAGGGGGACATTGAGCACTCTCCATATTATTCATCATTCACTCCATTGACTCATCACTTCATCTTCTTCACCTCTCCCTCTCTATTATCTCTACACACATACCACCTTCACCACCATCATTTATCACCATTTTCACCATCTTTTGCCACCATCAAAGAGAAGAGGAAAAAGAAAAGACAAGAAGGAACCAATCTAAGGGAAAAGAAGAAGAGACGAGAAGAAATCCGACTTCGGGCCGTTCGCGGAAGCTAGGCTCGTTAGGAGGCTCACTTTTGGTATTTTCTTTCTATTTTCTTGGATGATTTGTTGGGGTTTGTCCCAAACTATTGAAGGATCTTGAATGTTGTAGAAGTTTATGTTATTTCATTTGATTATGAGATGACTTTCTTTTATAATATGTATGTTGTTTTGATTATATTTATGGGCTAACCTCTCTATTATGGGGTAGAGGATCGATTTGGTTTTTGATCTATGCTTGTTATTGTTGGTTATTGTTGTTGGAATGGTGATTATCATGTGAGAGTAATTGATCACTACTTGAACATTGCTAGGAATTAGATGAGACTGGAAGGAGATTCTAAGTCCCGAAATTGGCTCCTTCAACATTAGATAAATGGGGTTCCTAAGCCTAATATATTAATCTTGCTCATTTGATATAGCCGATAATGGTTTAATTGATAGACGGTGACAGTAATTGACATTAAACCATTTGAGAGGGTCTATTGGATGTGTGAGATTAATATAACTAACCTTAATCAAGCTTAGAAATAAACCATTAAGAGAATCTACGCCCTAATACCTTTATCATTCTATTTTCCTTAATCTTGATTTTATCATTGTCATTTGCATTATTTTTTTTACTTGCATATTTCAATTATTAGTTTAAATCATCATCAATCCCATGTTTAGAATGTTTATGATTATTTTAGTTGTTTAAACATGTTGCATGCATAGCCTAGAGACAATTTCCCACAAGAAGTCTTTCTTGAGAGTTTGACTTGGGTTAGCTCATCGCCTCTGCAATTGACCCCGTCCGATTGCAGGTTTGGTCCCTAGTAGTTAAGCGTGTTGTTTCTGGACCAGAAATATTAATAAAATTTGTGGACCTAACAAAATTTTGTCGCCGTTACCGGGGAGGGCTTTAGGTTTATTGTCTTATAGGTGCTATAATTGCTTTTGTGTTGTTTTGTGATCGTGAAATTTTTCTTGTTTAAGTGTTTGTGTTTGTGTTGTTTAAATTTGGTTTTGTGTTTATTTTCTTCTGTTGTTAGTTAGCTTTCACATCTCTTTCCATAAGTTACGTGTGATTTCCGTTTTATTTCTGGTTGTGTATGCTAGAGAGACGAAGCCTCAATCGGAGACTAGCCCCCTGTGTTTGACAACATCCATCGACCAAGAAGATTCAACATGTTTTAGTGGGAAGAAGAGATGGACGCTAATCCCCTCAACAACCCCGACAATTCCAATGCTAATGTGGCTAGGAATATGAGAGACTTTGCTCGTCCCGTGATTGGGACGTCGATATCTTGCATAGTTCTTGGAGAAGCTGCAAGGAACTACGAGTTAAAGAACATTCATTTTAGCCAACTTCCCTCCTTCTATGGGATGCCGGTCGAAGATGCTTTGAACTTCATCCGGGAGTTCTATGTCGTTGTTCAAACCTTTCATCTACAAGTTTGAACAAAGATCAATTGAAGATGAGGTGTTTTCCTTACACCTTGAAAGATCGAGCTAAGACGTGGTTCATGTCTCTACCGGCCAACTCATTGGCCAATTGGAATGCCGTCTACGAGAAGTTCATGGCCAAGTACTACTCCAATCAAAATACCCAAGACTTGAAAGCTCAAATTGTTACCTTTGCCCAATCTCCGGGTGAAGCATTTCATGAAGCTTGGGATTGATTTTGAGGCCTCCAAAAACAATGCCCGCACCACCATCTCGCACCCGAGTTGCTCAACCAATTCTTCTACGACGGGCTTTCTCAAAATTTTCAATATATGGTGGATAATGCATCGGGAGGAGACATTGGAGGACGAACCGCCGAAGAGGTCTCCAACATCTTTGAGACCATGGCCACAACTTCTTAACAAAAGAGCGCTAGGGGGAAGAGAGCTTCCGTCAATGAAGCCAACCCTAGTTATGATGTGACGAGATAACTTGCCGAGTTGACAAGGCAAGTAAAGATGCTTCGAACCTCCGAGACACCGCCCCAACAAGTGATGACCGTTGAAATATGTGGTATTTGTGGAGAGTATGCCCATGGGGCCAATCTATGCTAAAAGTTGATCGAGTCGGAATTAAGTGAAGAAGCTCATTTCCATGGTCTTCAAGAGCAAGTGCATGCCCTTCAAGGATTCCAACCACGCCAATCTTACAACCCATACTCTCAATCATACAATCCGGGGTAGAAAAATCATCCAAATTTCTCTTGGAGATAACCTCAACCACCACAACAACCGCCTCCACCTCAACAAGCCGGAGGTGGCCAAGCTCCACCTTATCCAAGGCCGTAACAATATCTAGCCCAACCAAATCAACCGCCTAGACCGACGTTGCAAGACACCTTGCAATCTTTCATTGAAGCCACCCAACAAAGGTTCGAATCCGTTGAAGCTTCCGTGAAGAGGATCGAAACCCAAGTGGGACAAGTAGCCGGGACCGTTGGAGAGTTGGCCAAGCAAGCCAAGCCGGGGAAGTTGCCAAGCCAACCGGAACAAGCTTAAGCCACCACCGCTCTTAGAGGAGGCAAGGTGATTGATAACAAGGTTGGAGAACCAAGCCCAACCGAAGAGATTAAGAAAAATGAGGAGGCTCCTCAACAACAACAAAAGGAGCCAGAAAAAGAAAATGAAGTAGTGAAGAAGCCCACACTCCACAAGGCCGCCAATCCCTAAAATCCTCCAATTCCATTTCCAAGCCGGTTGAGGAATGAGAAGCAAGACACCCAATTCCAAGAGTTCTACAAGCTCTTATCCAAAGTGAATGTCAACCTTCTACTCCTTGATGTCATTCGTAATGTACCGGCCTATGTGATGTTCTTCAAAGAACTAGCTTCCAAGAAGAGGAAGTTTATAGAGGATGAGAAGATTGTGGTGTCCGAAGTGGCGAGTGCAATCCTACAACATCAACTACCACCCAAGCTCCATGATCCAGGTAGTTTCACTCTTAAAATTGCCTTGGGAAATGGTAAAGAAGCATGTTGTATGCTAGATCTTGGAGCTGAAATTAACTTGATGCCTTACTGTATTTATAAGCAATTAGAGTTAGGTGATTTAAAACTAACTAGAATGTGTCTACAATTGGCGGATAGGTCCGTGAGATACCCTAGAGGAATAATTGAAAACATTCTAGTTAAGGTGGGTGGATAAATCATACTGGTTGATTTTGTTGTGTTGGATGTGGGAGATGTCAAAGAAACGGGTAAAGAACACACATTTCTCTTAAGTAGACCTTTCATGGCTATAACAAACACCTTGATTGAAATAAAAAATGGAACTCTCAAAATGTCGGTATTAGGAGAAACCGTGTCCTTTTCTGTCCATGAAAACAAAGTCATTCCCGTCTCCTCATTTGAGGAAAATTTTTCTTTCATCGATACTATTGATGCCTTGGCTGAAAAGGTTTTCTTGTAGGAAATAGGCTCCCATTGGAGGAGTGAAGCCTTTTCCGAGGAACTTGCTATGGAAGAAGCTTACCTCAAGTGTGGCGGAGATGAATTGGATGCTGAAGAGATGGAGATTTTTCTAGGAGAATGAGTAAGCTTGATGGAAGTTCTTGCCTCGACCGAAGAGGAAGTGAAGTCTACTCCCGCGCTTGAGCTCAAGGAGAAAGGAAGAAAGGAATCCTATGATCATATTTACCGGGCTTGACAAAGATGAAAAAGACCTCTTAGTAGCCGTACTAAAGAAGAACAAGCAAGCTATTAGATGGAACCTTTTTTATATCAAAGGCATTAGCCCCTCGACGCGCATGCATCGCATCATTCTCGAAGAAGGGGCCAAGCCGGTTAGAGATGGACAAAGGCGGCTCAATCCCATGTTGATGGAGGTTGTCAAGAAGGAGATTCTGAAGCTCCTTGCGTAAGAGATTATCTATCCTATAGTCGATAGTGAATGGGTAAGCCCGGTGCACGTGGTGCCCAAGAAAGGAGGAATCACGGTGGTGGAGAATGATAAAGGAGAGCATGTGGCTACTCAAACCACCACCGGGTGGAGAATGTGCACTAACTATAGAAAGCTCAATGCCACCACTCGAAAAGACCATTTTCCCCTTCCTTTCATAGATCAAATACTTGATAAACTTGCCGGTCATAGTTTCTATTGTTTCCTTGATAGTTTATCGGGTTATTTTCAGGTTGCAATTGCTCTCGAGGACCAAGCCAAAACAGCCTTCACGTGTCCCTTTGGCACATTTTCTTGTAGAAGAATGCCGTTCGGACTATGCAATGCACCGGGCACGTTTCAAAGATGCATGTTTTCTATCTTCTCCGAAATAATTGGAGATTTCATTGAGGTATTCATGGATGATTTTTCGGTCTTTGGATCTTCATTTTCCGATTGTTTAGAGAAGTTAGAACTTGTTTTAAAAAGATGCATAGAGAGTAGCCTTACTCTTAGTTGGGAGAAGAGTCATTTTATGGTTACTAGTGGCATAGTTCTTGGGCATGTTGTTTCTAAAGAAGGAATGAGTGTAGATAAGGCTAAGGTGGATGTGATTGAAAAATTGTCTCCACATGTCAATGTAAAAGGTGTTAGAAGTTTTCTAGGCCATGCCGGTTTTTACCGTCGGTTTATAAAAGACTTCTTCAAAATTAGCCAACCTCTATGCAATTTGCTTGCTCAAGATGTTCCTTTTGAGTTTGATGAAAAATGCTTGCATGCTTTTAATACTCTTAAGTAGAAATTGATCACCGCACCTATTGTCATTCCCCCTAATTGGTCATTACCTTTTGAAATCATGTGTGATGCATAAAATTCCGCCGTGGGTGCCGTGTTGGGCCAACGAATTGATAAAATTCTTCGTGTAATTTACTATGCTAGCCTCACATTGAATAGTGCTCAAGTAAACTACACAACTACTGAAAAAGATTTGCTTACTGTTGTGTTTTCATTAGATAAATTTAGATCCTACATCTTAGGCTCTAAAGTGATTGTGCATAGTGATCATGCGGCTCTTAAGAATTTGTTGACCAAGCCCCAAGCTAAACCTAGACTCATTAGGTGGATTTTACTTGTGCAAGAATTTGATGTTGAAATCAAAGATAGAAAGGGGTGTGAAAATGTGGTAGCGGATCATTTATCTTGCCTCCCCGTTGATGAAAATTTTAACTTATTGCATGAAAAAGGAGTTGATTGTGATTCATTTCCGTATGAGCATGCTCTTGAGCTTAATTCTTCTTCTTGGTATGCCGACATTGTTAATTATCTTGTTTGTGATAAAATGAGGCCTAACCTCTCTTTTCAAGAAAGGAAAAGATTTTTAGCAATGTGTAGGTACAACTTTTGGGATGATCCATACCTTTTCCAATTGGAAAAAGACAAGGTAATGCGAAGATGTGTCCCGGAGGAGGAGCAAACTGATGTTTTGGCCTTTTGCCACTCTTCTCAATGTGGTGGACATTTTGGAGGGCAAAAGACGGCCTAAAAAAATCTTGCAATCCGGTTTGTATTCGCCCTCAATTTTTAGGGATGCTCATGTTTATTGCCTATCATGTGATAAGTGCCAAAGACTTGGCAATATTGGGAGAAGAAATGAAATGCCTTTAAATATCAATCTTGTTGTTGAAATTTTTGATGTTTGGGGTATTGATTTTATGGGACCATTTCCTAACTCATTTGGTTTCGCATTTATCCTGTTAGCGGTCGATCATGTGTCAAAGTGGGTTGAAGAAATCCCCACTAGGTCTTGAGACGCTAATGTGGTTATCAAGTTTGTGTAGGAGCACATTTTGAGTAGGTTTGGATTCCCACGAGCGATCATAAGTGATGGAGGAACGCATTTCACCAACAAGCTCTTTGAGAAATTGATGAAGAAGAACGGAGTGACTCACAAAGTGGCGACTCCATACCACCCTCAAACTTCCGGTCAAGTGGAGACTAATGACGCGCGGTCATTTCGCGCTCAAAAATATATTTGTAAACTCCTGTGCCCACAGCGAGCGTAGCTAGCCAATGAGTACGAGTCGATCCCACAAAGAGTTGTTGCGATTCTATCTTCAAGTATCCAATCACAAAGGGGGTTTGGTGTTGTCACTGCACTGAATTTAAATCTGCGAAAGAAACTAAAGAAAATATCAAATAACAAAAGGTTCTGGCATTTGAATTAGAATTTGATTTAAACATAAAACAACTCGATCATGGGCACACCGATTTTCATACATGATATGTCATCTAGTTATGGTGACCGGATTCCTCTCTGCGTCTCTTCATCCATCCTTTCATTTTAGGTTTAAAAGTGATTCCTCTTCGATTAAACCCCTAACCAGTTACCCACCTTCCGATTCCTCTAAAAGGTGTAAGCAAACAAGCAGCAGTGTGCCCTAGATGGATCCAGATCTGTTGTATTAAACTGATTCCTCTTGTGCTCACAACACCCCATTAATTCCCTTATTACTATATGAACCAACACACAGTCACGATTCGCCAATTCAATTAATAGTGGTGTGCCCTCTTTACCTAACGAGTGATCAACCACATTGGGCACTTCAGACACACACTTACGTGGAACAAGGCACAAGAATTAACGGAAACTAATAATGTAATACTATGCCCATTTTGGCCTCACGAGTCTAGATTTATGCTTAATCCAATTTCATCATTCAAACGCCAGAATTAAAGATCTAGCCGAGAAGGCTAGACATAATTAAATCTGCAGAATTTAAAGACATAAAAAATAAATAAGAACTTACTAAATTAATTAAGCAAAAACTCGACTCTAACGTCGATGATCATGAACATAACCTAAGTCCCGAAGGTTTAAGACCTTTCGGATTGTTTGGCTGCCTCAGCAGCGTGCAGAAATTAAAATGCCGAAAATATAAACTGTAGAAATGTTTCAGAGTGTCTAAAGCTTGTTTTTTCAGAAACTAAACTTGTTTAAATAACTACATTCCCGAGTAGAGTTTCCCCCACAGGCGGGAGTCTTCTGCTGAAAATCCGGAACGATGTGCCCTCGCTGACTTTGACTGGATAAGCTTCATCTTCAACAAATCCCTATTTTTTAGGGATTGCTCTTATCTCCTCAGATTGAGCTTTATCTCCTCGTCTGAGCTTATCCTTTTGTTGCAGCATCTTCCAAGAGTCCAGTTTAGCTCCAACTCTCTTTCGGATATGTAGCTATCCTTCCACCAGCTGTCCTTTAACTGAATCCTGAATTTCACTGGAATGCCCATTCTGCCTTGTGGTCGAGTCTGTGCGAGTACTGTGGGCACGACATCATCTATCAGCTCCATCCGTATCTGATATGCCCACTTCACTGACCGAATGTGGGATGGATACTCAAGAAGTCCCCTGTCCCTCTAATGAACATATGTGTGAGATATACGTGAATAACTGGGCATAAAATGCCCCTTCCGCCAGACTCGACTCTTGGAATGCCCTTTGACCGCAACCTGGTTCTTTTCGACTCAAAACACACTAAAAAGGACATTTATAAGGGATAAAATGCCCATAAAAACACGAAAAAAATGGACTTATCACTAACAACAAACAAATCCAAAACATCTTGAAGAAGACCGTGAATGTGACGAGGAATGATTGGTCTACAAAGCTAACGGATGCTCTTTAGGCATACCGGACGGCTTACAAGACCATCTTGGGAATGAGCCCTTACTGTCTCGTGTATGGAAATGCATGCCATCTCCCCGTTGAGATCGAGCACGAGGCCTATTGGGCCATTAAGGTGGTATATTTTGATCTAACTTGTGTAGGAAATGAACGAGCCTTGCAATTGGCCGAGCTTGACGAATTGCGGAATGAAACCTATGACAATGCAAAGATCTACAAGGATAAGATGAAAAATCTTCACGATAGGCGCATTGTCAAGAAGGAGCTCATTCTAAGCATGAAGGTTCTTCTTTTCAACACTCATTTGAGGCTCTTTCCCGGAAAACTCAAGTCGAGATGGAGTGACCCGTTCATCATTGAAGAGGTGTTCCCGTACGGAGTAGTGACATTGAGAAATCCGGGAACCAACAATACATTTCAAGTCAATGGGCACCGAGTCAAGCCATATCTTGAAGAATTTCACCAATAAGCCGATGTCGAGGCTTTCAAGCTTGACAATTCCATCTAATTATCGAAGGACTTCGTCTAGCTCGAGACTTTAAAACGAGCGCTGCATGGGATACAATCCATGATTTTATTTTTATGTTTAGTTTTTGTTAATTTTATCCATTGTTTAGCATATTTAGAGATATGAAAATTTTTAAATGTTAAATGGTTTTACAGGAGCAGGGAACAACAGGGGAAGCACACTGGTATTTGGGCGAAAAAAGAAAAAATTGGCTAAGTGTAAAATTGCACCTGCGCGGGCGCGCGGGGGTAGCGCCGGTGGGCATGGCAAAGGCCGAGAGCCTCATGCCGCTGCGGCGCACACCCTCACCACGGTGCCCCTTCTCCGCCCAAGCACTACCGCCGCGGCACCCCCCAGAACATCGAGCCCCGCCGCCGTGGTGCACGTGACCCCCACCGCGGCGCCCCTTTTTTTTTCTCTCTCTCTCTCACTATAAATACCCAAACCACTAAATCCCTAATTTCCTCTCAAATCAGTGCCGCTCCTCCTTCAAAATTTCCCCAAAAAATTTCTCCGCTCCTCCTGCACCTCAAATTCACAGCAAAATACACCCACCAAAAACTTTGAAATATTTCGCCAGCTCCCACCGCCACGCAAATCAGCCCCGCGGCCTCACCTTCCATTTTCCACAACTCACCGCCGCCATGCCCGATAATGCACTCGCAGCGCACACCCCCGCCAATTCTCTTCAATTTTTCTGCTGCATATTTCCACCTTTATCTTGCTCAAAGTTCCATACCATGGCTCCCAAAATAAGACTTCCAAGCTTTCTCGGAGGAAAACGTAAAGAAAAGGCCAAAGGCAAAGGAAAAGCTTCTACAAGCTCAACAAGAGAAGTCTCGGACCTTACCCAACAATATGAAGCCCCTTTCCTCATCACCACTCCCGACGAAGGTAAACTCTACACTACCCTCCGCAAGCTTGACATTTCTAATCCTAGATATATTGATTGGAGGTTGTTAAAGTCATTAGGTATTGAAGAAGCAGTCATGGATTATCTTAAAATTTTGAATTCGGAAACATTTGATAGAATGAAGTTTAAAGTTCATGATAATGTGGTGCTTGAGTTTTTGGTCTCTTTTGAGCATGATGAGAATGAGAGAAAAGCATGTTATTTTCGGATGTTTGAGGACCGGTATAAGGTCACATTGGCTACATTGTAAGATTATTTTGATTTCCCAACAACGGGAATCAAAGCAAGGCCATCGGACTTCTACACCAAGCAAGTATACTGAGAACCCGACATTGTCCATTGTGCACAAGTACTTGGCATACAACATTTCTGGGAAAGAGCAGGCTAACAAGGTCAATTTGATGGAGGTTTTCCTCCTTTGGTGTGCCAAGAACAACAGGAAGGTTTGCCCATCCACTTTTATTTGGGCCACTATCAACGAAGCACGCCAACGCAAAAAGCAACACCCTTCCTTTGGTGCCATCATTGCTGCTTCGTCTATGAAGCTCGGGGCTCTTGAAGAAAATGCCCCGGTCCCCAATGACTACACAAAGATAGCTCAATACGGCATCGACAAGGATGAGCTTAAAAGAGCTGAAATCATTTACAATGATCGAGAATTGAGGCCTCATGCCAAGCGGACCTGTGTACCGAATCTGAGAGACATCCAACGATGCACCATGCAATTCACTAGAGGAGCTGGCTCCTCATCTGCACCTCACCATGATCCATCTAATGAGCCCGATGAAACGGGTGATGAGGAAGCCCATGACGAGGGAGACCAGGAGGGTGGAGAACACCACGAACAGCCGGACACGGATCAATTCCAGCAGCCCCACAATTTTGGGCACCAAATGCCAAACTCCGACTAGAGCGCTTTCCAAAGCTCTTTTGACAACACCATGGGCCATTTCCATCAGTCTCTGTGCGACACAATGAACTAATTGGGCAATCAGTTCATGGACTCCATGAACACCTATAGGCAAGACCACATCGCCCACACCTTGCAGTAGCAAACGCGTATAGATGTCTCCTTTCAATCAATTCACGAGGAGATAGGTGTTGTGCACCAAGATATTGGGGGTCTTTATTCTCACATCGATAGCCACGATGAGTAGATTCAGGCCCTGCAGGTGAGCTGGGATGCATGGACTCTTGCCTCATCATTCGCGCCGCAGAATCCACCACTTTATCCACTTCTAGAGTAGTGAAGTCTTTTATATTTTGTGTTTTCATATATCTCGTGTTCGTGTGCGTTGTTTTTCATGTTAGTTTGTTGTATTTCGTTTGTGTGTTTGTCATGTTGTTTTGTAGGAACCGACATCCGTTGCCGGTCTTCTACAATCTTGTAACGTACTCTCTTTCCTTTTTACTTTTATCGAGCATTGTTTTTCATGCATTGAGGACACTGCATGGTTTAAGTGTGGGGGAGTTATAAGCTTGTTATTGTTATGTTTAGTTATGTTTTTATGTTAGTTATGTTGGATTTTGTATTGTTGGATTATGTTTTATTTTGTTGGTTTTTGATGTATTATGTTGCATTTGTTTTTTATTTTATTTCACTTATTATGTTTTGTATTTTGTGATTCCCTCATCTAGCATGTTGTTTTTGTCCAATTGTCAAATTTGAGAAAAAAATGGAATATGAATCTTCAAGGAATTATTTTTGAATTAATCATGAAAAATGAAGTGTTATCGTGGCTTCACTCTTGACCATGAATTGTCTTAGAATGTGATCACAAATTGATGGTTGATGTTGAGGGGTCTTGTCCTTGAAAGATTAGGAAGCATGTTTAGCCTTGTTCTTAAATAATTCCCCCCATAATCTCCTATCCTCATGTATATTCATTTATATATACTATGATAAATAAAAAACAAAAAAAAAAGAAACGAAGAAAAAGAAAAGAAAAGGGGCAATAAGGATCTCTACTCCTCTAGTTGATTTATTTGATTATGAGTATGGGAAACCACACAAGGAAACTAGGGATTTCCTCCCTATAGATTTCACCTTGTGAATTTTGATCCACACCCCAAAAATTTGTTTTAATAATTGGGATTGCATTTCGGATTCTACTCCTCTCATGTGTGTCAAATTTCTTCGCTATTTGCATGATAAGTATGGGAAACCACATTAGGAAGCTCGATTATGTTCGATGATTATACCTAATGAACCTTGTCCTATGTTTGCAATCCCTTGTGTTGTTGAAAAACTTTGATTTCTTGTGAATAAATTTGGATGTGATTTGTGGGGAATTAATTGAAATAAATTGAGCCTAATGTGTTTTTCTTAGACTTGAAAGGACAAGCAACTCATTTGATTAGATTTTGTATTCACCTTCTTTGATGATGAATATTTTCGTGGGAACCAAGAGAATTGCTCAAATTATATGATTGCTTTGCAAATTTTTCCTTCTTACTTCATGTTTTTAATTTCTTGTTTGCTTGAGGACAAGCAAAAGGCTAAGTGTGGGGGGGAGTTATTTAGTGTCTAAATGTATTGTTTTATTATATTAATTTTGTTGTGTTTAGTAATTTATTTTCTAGATTTTTATGTTGTTATGTGTTGATTTTATGTGTTTATTTTCTTATTTTTCTCTAACGGTGGATTATGCCAAGTTGTGCAAAAACTTGAGCTTTTGATTATAAAAACAGGAATTCTACGGCATTTAGGTGGCAAGTGAAAAGGTTAGAAATTGAGCCTGATTGGCTAAATGAAGGTTTGAAAATAATTAAGAAAAAGCGAGGAGGAATTGCACTAGGTTGCACTCGAAGTGGACCACGGAGCGAGAAGACTGGACCGGCCCTGCCCGCCCCGCGGCCCACTCAACCCCATCACTGCGCCAGAGGCCGCCGCGGTGCCCAAGGGCTCTCGGCCTTTTGGCGCCCACCGGCGCAAGGCCCCCCCGCGGCGGCCTCCTTCTCTCGGCCAGCACCCCGCCGGTGCATGCACCCCACCGGCGCATGGGGTGTTTTTCTCCCCTCTCGGTCCAGTTTTTCACCTCCTTCTCAATTACAATCCCACTCCATTCCACTCCTCTACTTCCAAGCTGAAATTATTTAATTTAAATAAGGAATTTTGAGCCATTTCATTAGTAGGAATTATAGGATATCATTTCCCTAATCCTATAGCCTTGGACTTTTTGGCTACTCAAATCCCCTCAAATCTTTTGCAATTAATGTTCCCTTACCATCAAAAACTCACATCACCTTTTCTCTCTTTTCACGTTTCCACACACCTCTCTCTCCCTCTCGTTGATATCTTGAGGAAAAAGGGCGACATTGAGGACTCTCCATATTATTCATCATTCACTCCATTGACTCATCACTTCATCTTTTCCACCTCTCCCTCTCTATTTTCTCTAAACACATACCACCTTCACCACCATCACTCACCACCATTTTCACCATCTTTCACCACTATCAAAGAGAAGAGAAAAAAGAAAGACAAGAGGGAACCAAGTCAAGGGAAAAGAAGAAGAGACGAGAAGAAATCTAACTTCGGGCCGTCCGCAGAAGCTAGGCTCGTTAGGAGGCTCACTTTTGGTATTTTCTTTCTATTTTCTTGGATGATTTGTAGGGGTTTGTCCCAAACTATTGAAGAATCTTACATATTGTAGAAGTTTATGTTATTTGATTTGATTATGAGATGACTTCTTTTATAATATGTATGTTGTTTTGATTATGTTTATGGGCTAACCTCTCTATTAGGGGGTAGATGATCGATTTGGTTTTTGATCTATGCTTGTTATTGTTGGTTATTGTTGTTGGAATGGTGATTATCATGTGAGAGTAATTGATCACTACTTGAACATTGCTAGGAATTAGATGAGACCGGAAGGAGATTCTAAGTCCCGAAATTGGTTCCTTCAATGTTAGGTGAATGGGGTTCCTAAGCCTAATATATTAATCTTACTCATTTGATATAGCCGATAAGGGTTTAATAGATAGACGGTAACAGTAATTGACATTAAACCATTTAAGGGAGTCTATTGGATGTGTGAAATTAATATAACCAACCTTAATCAAGCTTAGAAATAAACCATTGAGATAATCTACGCCCCAATACCTTTATCATTCTATTTTCCTCAATCTTGATTTTATCATTGTCATTTGCATTATCTTGTTTACTTGCATATTTCAATTATTAGTTTAAATCATCATCAATCCCATGATTAGAATGTTTAAGATTATTTTAGTTGTTTAAATATGTTGCATGCATAGCCTAGAGATAATTTCCCACAAGAAGTTTTCCTTGAGAGTTTGACTAGGGTTAGCTCATCGTCTCTACAATTGACCCTGTCCGATTACGGGTTTGGTCCCTAGTAGTTAAGTGTGTTGAGTCTAGACTGGAAATATAAATAAAATTTGTGGACCTAACACTCCTTCAATTGAGCTGAGTGGTTGATCTGCAAAGAGCTTGAACTGAGAAGGTTTGCATGGGCTGGATTTCTTCGACAGCTAGTTGCTTGCTTGGAATTTGAAGCATACCTTCTCAGTTGATAATTTTTACACTTAAGAGATTTAAGCTTTGAGTTGTGGGGAGGGAGAAAGAAAGCTCGTTCTGCAAAAATATAGCAAAAGTTAGTTTTGGCGAAAGTCTTCTTTTTTAAAAATGAGATTCAACCTCCTTATATAGATGAGTGATCTCAGTGACCATTATGATCGATGATTTAATTAATTCCACCGATGGTAGTTAATGCTTGTAGCTGTTAAAGCTTTGATTGAACTAGCCGTTAAATTTAATGGCTTCTGCTCCAAGAACGTCAGGATCTTCAATAACTGTCTGTCAGGTGGCAGTTGCTCTGGCTATTAGTTTTGGACTTCAGTTGATAGGTCCTCAGCTGTCTCAGCTTTCAGTTCTGAGATCGTCCAGTTGGCAGTTCCTCAACTGCCTTAAGCTTCAGTTTTGGAATACTTCAGATCAGCTGCCTTAGCTTTCAGCTTGGGATCTTGGCTGCTTAGCTTTAGAGCTCTCAGCTCTGGATTCCTGTAGGCTCTTTCTTATGAGCTTTTCTCCCAGTTGACAGATCCTTGATCAGTTCAGTTTGGCTTTGAGCTTTCAAGCTGGTTCTTTTTCTTATCAGCTTTTCTTAGCTTTCAGCTAGACTCATGATTACTCATCTATGGATGCTTTCTGGTCTACGGTGTTCTCTCCTCCCTTAGCTTAAGCTCTAGAGGTAAGGCTTTGACAGTTAAGCTTTGTAGGCTAAGCTTTAACTTGTTTGCTTGAAGTATCCTCTTCAGCTAGTTGACCATGGTTCAGGGCAATTGAATTTCGCTTCAGCTGAGCTGAATTTTGAAGTCTTACTTGGTCATCTGTTCTACTTCCAACTTGAATAACCTGCAGTTTTTCATTAGAACTCTTGCACATGTTTTGACATTTCATCAAAACCATCAGTTGGGCTACCATGATAGTTTTTCCCAACAATTTTCTCCTTTTTGATGATGTCAAAACCAGTTAGTTTGATGATGGAAAACTGCGTACGATTATTTTTCATAAATGTTTGACAAATATCAGAGCTTGTACCTATCTTTGGTATCAGAGCTTTTAAGAGTTATTAGTTTGACATTTATGGATATTTGATTTCAGATGAGTATCAAAGCTTTCAGATATTAAGGCTTTCTAGCTTAAACAAGTTTAAGAGCTTGTTCTTAAACAAGTATCAATTTCTTGTTTGGACAGATATCAAAGCTTAAAGCTAAGAGCTTTGTATCAGAACAACTAATAGTCAGTAACAAAGATTTAGCTCATAGAAGGCATAAGAGTTCAGTTTTGGACATGTATGGATCATAATTTAATGTAACTGAACTTTATGCACTTTTTGCCATCTGAACTTGCAGCATGAATATCAAAGCCTTTAGTGATGATGTCACTAATTTTACATAGCTTTTGAAAAAGCTTTAGTCAATTCAGTTCTAAAATAGCTCAGTTTTGTTCAGTTCTGATTATCATGCAGCTTTTGTTCACCATTCAGAGTACGCAGAGCATGAATATTAAGGAATATTTGCATGGAGATAGCATAATCACATAATCAAAGCATATTTGTATTATCAACAGTGAGCATGTTAAGAACTGGTGATCAAGAAGAGCTTTGAAGAATTGTAAGGAAGTAATAGAGAGAGAGAGAGAGAGAAAAAAAATATCAAGATTTGATATTTTTAAACTTCCTTCTTCAACTGGGAACTGTTCACCATTCAGTTCCGTCTTCTTTTGCTCGATTCTCCTTTTTCATATCTGCAAGGAGAGATGTCTGGTATGCTGTGAATGCCCCATTCTTGCTACTCCAGCTGGGCATTCTCCCAAGTCCAAATTGGCAATTCTTGAGCTCACCATTCTTGCTGCTCAAGTTGGACTTTCCCCTCAAAAGTAGCTTTCCCCTGACAGGTAGCTTTCCCCTGAAGTTATAGCTCTCTTTGAATTTGATCCCAAAGAGTTATATCACCATGCCCATCTTTTCCACCATCAACATTCTCTTCCCCCCTTTTGGCATCATCCAAAAGTGTAAGCTGATGGAATTCATGAGATTGTAGTGATAATTGTGCCAAAAGAGAGAAGGAGGTTGCCAATAAATTGTTGGTGATTTGGGGAGCTTGGGATGCAGGCATGGATGTGGACAACCATGAGTATGTCTCCTCAGTTGGCATCAGTTGCGTAAGATCAGATAGAGATAGGGGATCTTGCCTTTCAGTTGGAGCTGATGCAAGGTTGAGAAGCGGCTCGTCCTCGATGGTGAAGAATACGTCCTCATGCAGAGGAGTTGTGGAAGAGTTGGAGGGCTCATTGTCTGGAAGGGGTGCATCAATAGGCAACGAGTATTGAAACCTCATAATCATGGAATCCATGATTTCTGAAATAGTTGGAGGTGTGCTGAGTGGATAGTTCATCCAACTCCTGTTCTAATTTCCTTCCACAATCCAGAATGAGTTGCCTCATTTCTTCACCATGTGCAGCATGGTGGCGTCATTCATTTGGAATCTCCAGAGATGGTATTGGAGATATTGTCATAGCTGTTTGTAGAGAGAGGAGTTGAGATCCTTAATGAGACCAAAACAGCCTTTCAGCTGATGGTCAAGGCTTTCAGTAAAGCTTTCTTCTAGAGTGTCTAGGTGAGTCATGGGAGAAGGCTCACTGATGGCAGGTGCAGTTAACTGATCACTCATGCGAGTGACGAGTCACTATCAGTCATAGACTGATCTGCGGCAGCTGGAGGGTCAGCTTCAATGATTAGCTCTTTTCCTCTAGCCGGGTTGTTGACCTCCATTGGCTTCTGTCTCGACTTCCTTGGGTGAACAGTTTTGCCACTATTTGTCTTGTAGACATAAACTGTAGGAAGAAGATCTCATCTGGTGAAAAGTGATCCGCCAGGGATGTTTATTTCGATTTGCTCCTGGATGATGTGACTGAGTTAATTGGCGAACCCTATCTTGGCTTTGAATGTGTTGGTGAGTCGATTGAACTCAGCAAGCTTCATATGATGGTGAAGCTGAGGCAATATAAATGATGCCCCGTTAGCCTTGCATCCAAAATATAAGGCGGCCATGAGGTGAGCTGTGTTGTCAGTGAACTGTACGTTGTTGATGCTTCCAAGGAGGATGTGCATCACATTATCCAAGATTTGGATGATGACTGGGGAGAGACTGTCTTTCAAGTTGTTTGACATGTCTCGATGTTCAATATGCAGAAGCTTCTAGCCGTTCTAAAGTTCCATCTTGGTAGGAAGCGTAAGTTCATGAACCTTTAGGCTGTCTCCAGGGAGCTTGAACAATGTCATCAGTGTATCTTTATCAATGGTGATGACATGATTATAGAAAACAGAAGTGATATTGTCTCCCTTGATCTCTGCATTGTAGTAGAATTCGGCTACATGCGAGAGATATCTTCTGTTGGGCATCATTTTTACGAATGATAGGAGCCCGCATGTGTTCAGCAACTGCAAGATCATGCTGGTCTTCTCAGCACCTATTCGAGCTTGAAGAAGCTCTAAGTCTAGATATTTATCCTTTCTTAACTTCTTTAGAAGAGGCTGGATGTTCATTGTATGGAATGGGTGTGCCATGTCTGCGATGACAGATGATGTTAGCAAGAAAAGATCTTGGATAAGTATGAGAAGACAAGGAGAATGAATGTATTGAGAATGAGTTAT
Source organism: Perilla frutescens (assembly GCA_026008535.1). Lineage (NCBI taxonomy): Eukaryota > Viridiplantae > Streptophyta > Magnoliopsida > Lamiales > Lamiaceae > Perilla > Perilla frutescens. Next base: position 10,880,362 of record BRKX01000015.1, read on the forward strand.
GTATATCATCTTCTCCTCTGCTTATAAAGCAATAGTTTGCATGCATTTAACCATAGCAATCGAGTGCTTCTGGCAGATCAACTATCTAATTTGATAGAAAGTTAGCTGATTAAACGATGCATTCATCTCAACCGTCCAGTTGGACTTTCTCTTTTTGATCAAGCGGCTGAGATCTGAGGGTTTTTAAAATCAGGCCAGTTTCTCAAGAGATCGATTAGATTAAAGAAGGTAAGGGTTCAGTTCAGCTATCTCTTTTATAGAAATGGTATTGATCTGACGACTTAGATGATTTGATAGCTTTATTTTCAATGAGCAAATTCATTCAATGAACTCATCGGTTCAGTTTTCAGATCTACCCGTTGTGAATTGATATGGAGAGAGAAGGTGGGTCCAACGGTAATATTGAGCTGACACGTCATTTTACCGTTCCAGTAAGAAAATAAATTCAATTTGAACTTATCTGATTGTAGCTCTCCTTCTTGAGTCTCCGCATGGCTTAGAGGTGCTGATGTCATCAGTTGGCCTCATCAGTTAATGACTGATGATCTCCTTGGCTTGGATAGATCAGTTCCAGCTGGAGTTTCTTCAGTTTTGACTCTCAGCTTTTCGTCAGCTTGAGCTGTTCTCTCAGCTTCACCCCTCATAAGCTTTTCAGCTATTTTCTTCAGCTGAAGCTTTGTCTCTTCAGTGAGCTTTGGATTCAACTGGTCTCATCAGTTGATCATGACTGGTGGTAAAACTGATGCTTTTAATTATCAGTTTAGTCATCTCCTTTCTTCAACTTTCTTTTAGCCTTCGTCATTGTTCCCAAGAAACTGACATATTCCACTGGTGTTTTTATGTCGATCTTGCATCCTCCAAAGTCTGAGTCTGAGTAGCCAGTTAGACTCAAGCTATCATCTCTAGGATACCATAATCCAAGATTTATGGTCCTTTTGAGTTACTTCATGATCCTCTTCATTGCTTCGAGATGGCTTTTCTTCTGATTGGCTTGGAACCTTGCACACAGTCTGACTGAATAGGAGATGTCTAGTCGGCTGGCTGTCAGGTAGAGAAGGGATCCAATGATTCCTCTGTAAAACGTCTAGCTGACTAATTCTCCTTCTTCATCAAGAGTTAGCTGCACTGATGTGTTCATTAGAATCTTGAGAGTTTTTCCTTTATCGGTTCCAAACTTCTTGACAAGCTCTTTGGTATACTTAGCTTGACTGATGAAGATTCCATCTTCCAGCTGTTTCACTTGGAGTCCTAGGAAGAATGTCATTTCTCCCATCATGCTCATCTCGAATTCGCTTTGCATCAGTTGAGTGAACCAAGTGTATGTTAGAATTATATACTAAAAGCTTGTCTTTGTATACTATTAACAATGTTTTTTACGATATAGATTGATTATTATTACAGTCACTATTTATGCATCTATTTACTGTGTTATACGTTTAAGCTTGTCTTTGTATACTATTAACAATGTTTTTTACGATATAGATTGATTATTATTACAGTCACTGTTTATGCATCTATTTACTGTGTTATACGTTTATATGTGCATGTTTTCTTATACTTGCATTGTAGATGATATGATGTGGGTAAACACATAGTGAAGATCATATCATTAGGTTCCTTGCAAAGTAGTAAAAGGCTCGCAGTTTAGATGGTCCTGAACCAACCATTGCAGGCTGTAGAATAATCTGATAGTTAGTTTATCTTGACTAACTGATTATTCTTATACAATGACACGTGTATTGAGGAGGATCACGATAGGATACTATTCTTTGGTATGACCCTAAAGGGAGAGAATAAAGATCCACAGAGTTCAGGTTCTTAAGCCTTGCACAGTGGCGAACATATGTGTGTTATGATTATTGCTTTGATTTATCAATGGGTGAGATTCTTGATAGAGTCAATAATCTCAATATTTTAGTCAGTAACATATTCACACATGATGGGTGGTGCACTGTATTTGGTCACCATGTCTTGGTGCGCCAGGTTGATGATGTCCTCTTGAGTAAACACAAGTACATGTGAAACCCTACAGGTGGAATTTATTTCGTACACGGTAAAGCTTGTGTAGTACTGCTCTAGGAATGGAATAATTAATTAATTATAAGCTGTCACAGCTTACATAATTAATTAATGGACATTGTATTTCAAACATGGGGAATGGCTGGACTAAAGAAGAATGTATTGAGTAAAATGTATTAAATTAGTAGGTCGGTGTTATTTCTTTAGTGGAATAAAAATAACACTTAATTTATTTAATTATATCCTAGGTATTGGATATCATATATTAAATAAATTAGTGGTTCAATTTAATATTCTTTTAGATCCCTACTATAGCCCAATTAATACTTTAATGGACTGTGGGGAAGGAATAAGTGGAGAGGCCCAAACCTATCAGGGTTAGGCCACACAGTACATGCCTCTCTCAGTATTAATAGAGGGAGGAGGCGTGTATTTTACAAGACACGATCAGCCCCTCTCAGTTCACTTAATTCCCTAGGTTATCCATACACAGTTTAGTAGTTTGTAGCCCACTCTACATCTAAATGGGTATCGGGAATACAGTAGAAGATCGAGGAGTATCACTGTAGCTCTACTAGGCGTCGACTACAGTGAAGAAGGAGGCCACTCGATCGGTTCTACTATAGTAACTAGATTAGACCTGTAATCTCATTGTCAACCCTACAAACATTGTAAGTAGTTCTGTCGATTCGTAATTTCCGCTGCGTGTTATTTGACTATCTTACATGAATATTCAACATGGCATGTTTAATGAGCTCACACATAAAATCATGATATACATGCTAATAGTATTAATAGATTATCTGATTAGATCATGTGGGGCGTAATTCAAAAAAACCCCAATAGTGTAGAGATCTTTACTCTTTGATCCAAAAATTATGTCATCCACATAAATTTGACCCATTAAGATCTCAACTGATCATTCTATTCTGAATAGAATACGATCAATGACTCCTTTCTGAAACCCATTCTTCAGCAAAAATGTTGTGAGGGTTTCATACCAAGCTCTTGGTTCTTGCTTCAATCTATATAGAGCTTTCTTCAGCTTGTAGATTTGATCTCCAATTTCAAAGCCTGGAGGTTGCTCGACATAAACATTCTCCTTGAGGATTCCTTGTAAGAATGCACTTTTCACATCCATTTGATAGACAGTGAAATTGTTGTGAGCTGCATGGGTGAGGAACATCCTGATAGCTTGCAGTCTGGCAACTGGTACAAATGTCTCATCAAAGTCAATCCCTTCACATTGAGAATATCCTTTGGCTACCAGCCTTTCCTTGTTCCTTGTAATTACGCCTTGTTCATCCAACTTGTTGTGAAATACCCATTTTGTCCCGATGACTTTTGGATCGACAAGAAACCATACGTCATTTCTGGTGAACTGGTTCAGCTCCTCTTGAATCGCAATGATCCCGTCTGAATCTTCAAGGGCTTCCTTGATGTTGACTGGTTCCACTTGCGAGATAAAGCATGTGAAGAGAGCATGCTCAGTTGATCCTCTAGTTTGAATACGGCTTCTAGGATCTCCAACAATTTTATCTGCTGGATGGCTTCGGAGCCATTTAGGCATGTTGGCTTCAGCTGTACCTTCTGCTAGTTTTTCAGTTGCTCCTTCAACTGATCCTTCAACTAGTTCTTCAATTGCTCCTTCAACTGATCCTTCATATGGTTCTTCAACTGCTGTCTTGTCTCCAGTTTGCTCACCAATTTCATTGGTTCTTCTCCCTGTTTCACTTGTGGAGTTTGTGGTCTCAGCACAAATTTTGTCCTCATTGACCAAGTTATCTTTAACTGGTCTGGATTCAGTTTCAATGCCATCTTCTAGTGAAGCTTCAAACCACTCTGGAATAATGTTATCAACATAGTCCTGTGAGTTTTCAGTTTCACTAGGTAGTGTTTATCATGATGTATGAATTTTCTCTTTGTTCTTGTACTCATCAGCAAGCTCATCAAATACCATATGACATGTTACTTCCACAACTAGTATTCATTTGTTAAACACTATACGCTTGTGAGTGAGGGGCATTATAGCCGAGAAAGATCCCCTCATCAGCTTTGGCACTAAAAGCTTTCAGTTGGATCTTGCCATTGTTGTGGATATAATATTTGCAGCCAAATACTTTAAAGTAAGAGATAGAAGGCTTACGACCCTTATACAGCTCATAGGGCATTTTTTCATGTGTGGTGATGATGGCACTTCTATTCTGAGTGTGGCAAGCTGTGTTGACTACTTCAGCCGAATAGCTTTCACGTATGTTGACATCTGCTACCATTGCTCGAGCTGCCTCCTTGAGCATGCGATTTCTCCTTTTCGCTACGCCATTCTTTTGACGAGTCCTTGCAGCTGAGTGCTCATGAGTGATTCCCAGTTCATCAAGAAAATTGATCATTTTCTGGTTGACGAACTCAATTCCATTGTTGGATTTTATCCTTTGAACTAATTTTCCCTTGTTAGTTTGCAACCTTCTGATCAATATTGATAGTTTGGCAAATGTTTCATCTTTACTTCTCAGGAACTCCACACTGGTCCAAATAGGTCCATGTATAGCAGCTGTAGAATATCAGTTATTCCTTTAGGATGGCTCTTGTTTTTGAATAATGACTTTACTTGCTTCCCTTTCTGGCATGGTCTACAGACTCCAGTTTACTTGTAGATTTCCTTGTGAAGCCCCTCAACCAGCTCTTTCTTGGCCAGATAGTTGATCATTTTGAAGTTGAGGTGATTCGGTCATTGATGCCATAGCCAGCTTGCTTCAGTTGATCCTTTTGAAAGAAAGCAAGCTTCTGAGTAGCTGGTTGACTAGTCAACAACATACATGTTGCCCTTTCGTACTCCAGTTAGGAGTATTAATCCAGTTGACTTATCTCTGATATCACGAGCTATTGCTGAAGTCGACTGATAGCCGTTGTCACAAAGCTGGCTGATGCTTAGCAGCTTGTGCTTCAGTCCTTCAACATGTGAAACTCCATTAACGACAACCTTCCCTTTGACTACAAACCCTTCTCTAATGTTTTGGCTCTTTGAGTTGTCTCCAAATGTAACTAGTGGTCCCTTAACCTCTTTATAACCATCAAGATCATTCTTATCTCTGGTCATATGCTTAGAGCACTCGCTATCCAGATACCAAGTATCTTTGGCCTTTTTCTTGGATAGGATTCTCATTTCCTGCAAAACAAAAATCAGTTTTTAGGTACCCACATAATATCGTGTTCTGAGAGGTTAATCATGTTTTTGGGAATCCACATACGCCACACTTTTGGCTTTCTATGGTTAAGAGATCCTTCAGCGTTTGATCTCTTGATCAACTTTGGACTCCTTGTAACTCTTCAACCAAGAGTTGGGTCTATTAATCTATACATCTGATCAGTGTTAGGATAAAAGACTTCAACCAATATCCTCTCATCTTGTGACCTTGAAGCTCTTTGTTTTGGCCAGTTTCTTTTGGGCCTTAGATTTTGAGCTTTTTGGTCTCTGTGAGATGGCCAGTTTGCAAACCAATTATAGTTAGGATTGATCAAAGGTTCATCCCTTGAGTTTAGATACTCATTATACTGAGTTGCAAGGTCACTTGGAGTGAATTCCTTCATGGAGATTGGATTATGTTGTCGTGCATAATACAATCTTGTGTGCACATTTCTCTTAGGATCAATAGAACTCCCAGGTTGATGCACAGTTGGCCTTTGATGGTAGGCTTGATTTGAGGAGATTGTAGATCTCTGCTGAGCTGATGGCCTATTTTGAACTGATGGCCTTTTCTGAAAGGCTGGCTTTGGGTGTGCCACAGGTCTCATTTGAGCTGATGACCTGGGTTGAAATGATGGCCTTTGTTGAAAGGTTGGCCTTGAATGAGCAAAGGGTTTTGACCCAGCTGAGGGTCTGGGCTGATAGGCTGACCTATGTTGAACTGGTGGCTTTGGCCGAGCTGCAAGCCTTTGAAAGACTGTCTGTCTTCAAACTGATTTGCTCGACTGGACAAAATGGTTTCTGGGCTGAGCTTGAGGAGTTTCCAAGATACCTTTATCTTCTGATTCCTCAACTGAGGGTAACTAAGCTGGTCTTGTGAATCCTTTTGGGATTCCTGTTTCACAGCTCTGAGCACTGTCTTTCCCTTCTCCGCGGCAGTGAACTTGCTATACCCTAGCCCTGGACTCCCAGTTTCAACTCTCTGGTGACTTAGAATTTCATCCAGAGTCTGGGATCCCTTCTTGAATTTGAGGGTTAACTCCTCTTTTTTCAAGAATTTCAAGCTTGAGCTGCTCATTCTCAGCTTCCAGTTCAGTATTCCTCAGCCTCAGCTGATCAATTTCAGTTGACTGAGCTTCAAGAATTTTCAATCTTTCATGATCAATGCTCAGCTCTTTAACCATACTTCTAAGCTCATCATTTTCATTTTTCAGTTCAACATAGAAGCTTGATACAGAAGCTAATTGATCTTATAGAATTTTTAAATGTTCATCAAATTCATTTCTAGAGATAGATGTTTCATGTATATGATAGAAAGAGGTTATGGAGTCAGTTGTACTAATCTCTTCTTCTTCATCATCCATGAGGTAGAGCAAGGCTTCATCATCTGAGTTGTAGCCGTTTGAGTCGATTCTTAATGGGTAGTTTGAATCGTCTAGCACGGCATTTTCGGAATTGGCAATCATTGCTTTCCACTTGAAGAAGCTTCTCCTAATATTGTCCTTATTATCCTCAGGCAGCTCTGGACACTCGTATCTATAGTGTCCTTGCTTGTGGCAGTGGAAACATTCTTTGATGTTTCGGTTAGCCACTCAAAATTGTTCAGCTGATCGTTCAGCTGGCTGCTGGTTCCCTTCTCCTTTAGTAGGTTCATCAGCTTGAGGCAAACCTGATTGTTGATCTTTGACTTTTCTCAGCTTTTCCAATAATCTTGTAATCGACTTGATTTGCTCATTTATGTCTTCAGTCAGGATCTCCTTCTTCAGACTCTGTGCAAAGATTGACTAGCAAGTCCTAAATCTCCTTTGTTGTTCTGCAGTTCTTTGTGTCTTTCATGCGATCCTCATCTAGAGTTTGAAACAATGCGGCTTCGGCCACAAACTCTAGATTTTTTAACTTCTTCTCTTCACTTGTGAGAAGGTGCATTGGCTTCGAGATCCTGGCCGGTTGGTTGACATCAACAATGTGTGCTTCATTATCCATCATTATAATAATTGGACCTTTTTTGATAACTTTCCACATATTTTCGTGGATTGAGCAGAGTTGAGCCTTCATTCTCCTGCTCCAGTTATCATAATTCTCAACTGAAAAAATGGGTAGCTTATGATTTTCCATAGTTGACAGGTTAGCACAGATAAAAGATCTAATTCAGTAGATCCGCAGAAATGGCTGATCCTTAGAATCAACCACTTTGATACCACTTGTTAGTCCCAGTGCGAGTCTATGTCAGTTTAGAGGAGGGGTGAATAAACTAACTCAAAAACTTAAGCTTTAATGCGGAATATATGGGGCCCTTGATTCGCTTTAGAAAACTTATCCGTGCACTTATCAGTTAAGATAGAGAACTTAACTTGTGAGCTTGTCAGTGCAGCTTGTGTGCTATAGTGTGCAGTTTAAGAACATGCAAAAGCTTTAAACAGAAAGTACAGCACACAGGAGACTTATTGAGGTTCGAAGCTTCCTGCTACTACGTCCTCTCTTCCTTCCATAGAAGGATAATCCACTATGCAAGAGTAAAGATTCTTTATTACAGTTACACAGTGAAGACTTCTGTTGAACCTGAAAACGGTACCCTTCAAACTGAGCGCGGTCTCCTTTTCAACTGTTGCTATCCCGGAAGAATGGACCCTTCAGTACGCCCTTTCTCAACTGGTTTCTGGTCGACAGCTTACACATACTGGTCCTAACTGCTCGCTGAGACTTTAGGTGCTATTGCCCATCTTTACAAGATTTTAGATCTCTCTCGATCTTCAAGAATGCAGTCTTGAATCTGTTATCAACCTGGAATGCTCCTTTCACTGAGCTGAGTGGTTGATCTTTGAAGAGCTTGAACTGAGAAGCTTTGCTCTGGCTAGATTTCTTCAAAAACTAGCTGCTTGATTAGAACTTGAAGCACACCTTCTTAGTTGGGACTTTTCGCACTTAAGAGATTTAAGTTTTGAGCTGTAGGGAGGGAGAAAGAAAGCTCGTTCTGTAAAAATATAGCAAAAGTTAGTTTGGCGAAAGTCTTCTTCTTTTTTAAGAATGAGATTCGCCCTCCTTATATAGATGAGTGATCTCAGTGACCGTTGTGATCGGTGATTCAATTGATTCCACCGATGGTAGTTAATGCTTGTAGCCATTGAAGCTTTGATTGAACTAGCCGTTAAATTTAATAGCTTCTACTCCAAGATCATCAGGATCTTTCCAAGATTTTCTTGTCAGGATCTTCAATAAATGCTTTTCAAGTAGCGGTTGCTCCGGCTATCAGTTTTGGACTTTAGCTGATAGGTCCTCAGCTGTCTCAACTTTAAGTTCTGAGATCGTCCAGTTGGCAGTTCCTCAGCTGCCTTGAGCTTCAGTTCTGGAATGCTTCAGATCAGTTGCCTTAGCTTTCAGTTTGGGATCTTGGCAGCTAAAGGTATTCATTAAAAGTTTGATTATTCAATCCATTTAAGCCATTTAATTTTCGGTACAAAATGATGGCATGCACGAACTTATTTTTATATACTGGTTTATATAGATTTGGTTTATATTATGATGAATACATATACTTTAGAGGGTGAGGAATTTTAGATTCTATTTAAGAAGAAAAATTGGTCAACGTTTTAAACTTTGGCTTTATTTTCAAATTTCCTTTTATTTTCAGTAGAGTTTTGAATCTTATTATACACCCTTTTATAATATGTTCAAAAGTTTTAGACTAAAATTAGAAAGACAAAAAATGGGGAGTCAATTCTCTTTTAAAAAAAAACTAGTATCTCGTTTATTCTTGGAAAAGAGATCAATCAATGCATCTTGTCATATTTAGGTTTGTTTTTAAAAATGGAAAATGAAGCCCTAATTTATTGATACAAAGATTCAATATTTTCCCTAAAGTAGGATAGCCTTTCCGTCGATCTTTTAAGCGCCGCTAGTTCAAGGGGCTTCTTATTCTCAAGCTTGAGGAGGATTTATAGTGGGTCAGAGGTAAATGTTTGTTTATATTTTCAAGTTCGATGATTAAATGTTTGGTGTTGGCAACCATGCATGATATTGCATAATAAACTAATGCATATTCATGCATCATCTATATTTCTGCATATAGTTTTTTTTTATTTTTTTTTCTTCTTTTTCTAGATCATTGATCTCCTCCTTTATTTTCAGTTTATGCATCTAGAATTTACGAGCTTGCATGATCATGTCATAGTTTGATTTCATGTGTTTTACTTAATCTCATTTAGGAATTTATTCACGGCAATTTTGAAATCTGATTTCGCGAAAGTTGCCGTTGTCGATTGGAAATAGGAAAAAAAAAGAGATACTTTGCTTATTTCCTTTGATGCAGACTATCGGGAAAGTGTGGAGGGCAGAAGGTAGATTGATTTAATTAAATTTATAATCTTAATTTTTTTAGATAGAGTAGTTATGATACTGAATTAGTAAATGAAGTAGTTTTAAGGTTAACTGATCATCATGCAATTAGTATCAATAAATTATTAAGATCAGAGGAGAGGGAAATAAGTTGGGTGAATAGGTTAATTAATGTCGTATCACCTATAGGAATTTAGTAATAATTAATTTATCTAATGGATTTAAAATGTTTTAACTTTTATTTTTGTATTTTATAATAAAAAAAACGTTCTTATACATTTTAAATATACGTGGCTTTATTAACTAATAATGCTAAAATTTGATGTGAATTTTTATTATTTATTTCATGAGTTGTGGCTTCAAAAGTCTTAGTGGGTTAATAAATGGTACGGTTTAATAAAGTGTAGTTAATATAGTATGAGTTAATGATAATTTTATTTTATTCATGATCACATAGACATTTTGTCAAACTGTTATGATATGTGTGAAGTTTCCATTCAGTTTCATAATAATATTTTCTGATTACTAGTTTATTTTATAATTTGCTAATGAGGTTAGGTATAATGCTTTGCGATTAATAATCTTTAAATTAGAAAAAAAAAATTGGGTTATGAGTTTAAGCTTTCATGGACCATTAATGATTCAAAGGGAAATTCTTTTTCTAGTTATTGTCATAAAAAAGGACTTAAGAGTTGGTGGCCTAAATAATTATGGTTATATCATAAACTGTCCAATTTCTGTAGGGCGATCTTATGTTGGTAATAATACTACTTAGTTTTCTTTCATCTTGCAACTAATTTGGCATTCATGTTCATGGTCACATTTCATATAAAATCTCATTTTAGAATTTGGAACATTTAATTATTTTATTTTCAAGTTATAAGTTGCATTTAAAATCGAACATGCATTAATAGGTTATTTATTTTGGTATTCTAGGTGCGGCGCGACTAAGATCTTAAGTTATTGTTTGTGTTTGAATCAAAGCTCATCAGTTCAATTAAGGTGTGGGATTCATTTATTTTATGCCGTTGATTTATATTTTGCCCATTTTAATATCACGTGTTTGCCGTATATCATGTTACTATCAATGAGCCCTTGGACTATATGTTCATTCATTATTTGGCTCTCATTATTTATGCACAAATGCCAATGTCGCTATGCGATTCAATTAGTACTAATGTACTATCAATTTCGGGTATTGAGGTACTATCAATTTTCAGTATCAGTTATATGTGTGCTGCAGTTTTATTAACTTGGATAAATCTTTGCATAATTTTCCACACTGAGTATATTTTATATATGCTCATCCCTCATTAATATTTTTCAGGTAACTGAGTTGGTGGCGTGTGGAAGATCGAATGACAATTCAAGTCAAATATCATTTCTTCCGCATATTATAGTTTAAATTTCTTTAAATTATTTATTTCTAATTCAATGTTTTATGAATCATGTTTCTTCTTAGACGTCTACTTATGTTACTTTCTTTTAGTTTATTTTATTTTTAGAACTTATCATAAACTTTTCAAATAAAAATATTTCAGTTTCATCTCTATTCTAATGTATTGAAAATTTTTTTTCGTTTGTCAACTTCAAGTATTTATTTTCAGTTCAATGTTTTAGGTAATTAAATTAGATTATTATTTAAGTTTTAAAAAAAAATATTATCTCACATTTCTGCATCAATTAAAATAAATAAAAATCAATTTAACACTTTAAGAAATTTAGGGTGTTACAGTGTGGTATCAGAACGGGTCCACTTTTCTGTAGACTCCGTGAATCATTCATGCATTTAAATTCATTTCATGAGTCATTCGGTCACCACGCGCCCCAGTATCAAGGTATAACATTTCATTTTTCAGTTGATTTAGTATGTGAATTTTTGGTTGTTATGTTGAAATTTGTTATTTAAATTCATGGGGTGATATAATGTTTATTTCATTTTGAATTTAGTTCTCGAATTTAGGAAGAACTTAGAAAGACATCTGAGCTTCTCTATCATTTTTGTAGGTCCATGGAGGAGAATAAATTTTGGTATTATGAATGGGACATTCACATGGGAGTTTTTCATAATATTGTCAAGATGCGTGATCTTTAGAGGGATCACGTGGCATCTGGGGATTTACTACATCAAACCGAAGCGGCCTGAAAGGTTCGTGACACCATACCCGAAAAGGGACGAGGTATTGCAATGGAGAAGTTCCGAAGAATGTCGCTATATTCTCCTCACCGAATAGCACGGGTTCAATTTGAGACTTACGTGGAGGCTTTATTAAGCGAATACGGATTCTTTATCCATGGTGAGCCAATGTCGGGTCATCCACACTACTTCGCTCCACCAACACCACAACCTCCACCACCGCTGCAACCCCAACCACCTACGGCACCTCATATTCCAAAATCCGATAGATGTGGGTGATGACTCGGCAGAAGATACCTCATCGGAGGAGGATCTGGAGGAAATGAATTCCTCGGAGGATGACCCGGCTATGGATTGAGGGAGAGGATTCTTAGTTTTATCTAGCATTAAGATAAACCCTTTAGACCTGTGGCACTATTTTATATGTTAGACCTTGTTTTTATTTTCAGTTTTCTCTCATGACGAGATAAGTTGAAATTTCGGTTTATCTGTGGTTTGTTACTTGGATTATGCTGTTGGTTGAAATTTTTTGATTTGGGACCAAATTTCTTATTTTTGTAGCTCATGTTGGATATCGTATCTTTCCGTTTAGGGTGTGATTGGGTTTTGTCAAAGATCATGCATTTAGTGAAATTATAGCATATACAGTAAATTTTCAATTGGTCAAAGGCATACTACATGTCAAAATGTGCATGCAAATAAGTGTATCATTCCTATTCACATTTATTTCTATAAAAGAAAATGAGGAAGACAAATTTATGATATATGTTATACTTGGCCTGTAAACTCGAAAAAAAATGCTATTATTGCATGCATGCAAAGGAGTTGTTTTTTTTAAAAAAATAATTGTTTATTTTCATATTTTGCATTCCCGTAGCCAAACTCTTTTATATTGAAATGATTTACGGAAAAAAAAAATTTCCATATTTTGGATTATATATCGATCAAGACTCACTCTCAACATTTTTTTTAAATTTGGGTTTAGATATAAAAGAAGTGTAAATCTGATATTTAATGTAAAGTACTAACTATTTTTCGGCATTTCTCAGTTTCGATCAAAGAGTTTTTCTTTTGAACTCAGATTCTCAAGAGAACACAAATTATGGATATAATAAGAGCTTCTCATTTGAAATTCCAAAATGACTTCAAATATTTTTTCTAGCAGTGACCTTGTGAAAGTGTTTAGGAATCTTGCATCTAGTATTTTACGAGTGCATGTAAAAAACCTTTCGACCATAAGCTTTATGTTTCTTGCAAAGTTGTTATTTTATTTTATTTTATTTCTTACCCGTTTTCGAATTAACTTGTTTATAAAAAAAACATAATGTTTTTGTGAAAAAAAAAAATCTCCAAGCCCTACTGTTTTATGAATGTTGGGAAATCAATTTATTTATGAAATAAAATTTCTTTATACAAAGAATCAGTGTTCTAGTAGTTTCATAAAAGTATTTCAAACGACTCTAGTCGTACTGTTTTAAGTTTATCAAATATATTTACAGTCATAGAAACTTCTCTGCATATAGGTATTTCAACTGTTAACGTTATTATTTATATTTTTTTCCTATGTGTAAAAAAGAAAAAAAACATTACCCTCATTTAAATCTGAAAATTCGACCATCTTTTGAAATCCTTAGGTATTGTAAGATTTAAAATCATCTCAATCCATTACATTAATAAATACCAAACCTACATATATTCTTAAGGATCAACCCACTTTGATATAAAATGAATTATTTTATAATAATGTTATTAACTGCACTCATGTTCGTATTACATATATAAGTGCATGCATGTACTCAATTCATTAATTTTAGAATTTTGGTTAATAGAGTTGTAAAGGCCTCATTTTCGTGTGATACCTCCCGACCGGCTCAATTTAAAATGTTTAGCATTTATTATATTTTTTAATGTGTTTTTCCCCCTAATTATTGTCTTTGAAATTGTTTAAAAAAAAATAAAAAAAATTCAGAGAGTGCGGTTTTAAAAGATATTGGTATTATGTTTTAACAAACTATAGACCTTAAAAATTTTGAATCAGGCATTTCTTTTGAAGTTAAATTTTTATGTTATACAAACTCATGTTCATGTATATAAGAATTTTTGTAAGAGAATGCGTTATGGGTTGGTGATGGCATAAGAAAGGTGGCATGCATGACAAGTGCCGAGATAGGTCATTGTTACTTTTTCATGGAGGATTCCTATTGGATGAAGAATTAACTAAGTTCGTTTTTTTTTTGTTGGAAAATTATTTTGGATGCTAGTGCTGCCGGTACCTAATGAAGATTTAACTATTACCTTAGGGCATTGAGAAGATTTCATCTATGTAGCTACCGAATTCAAATAAGTGTCCAGTCCCATAACTAGCAAATGGTTGTTTACCTAAAGGAGAGCCCAACGTCATTTTAGATCGAAAGGTTAATACGTCGGGAGTTGGCGTATCAGATTTAATCAAAATTACAATGAGTAAGAGTTGAGGAAGCTACTTGAGAGGTAGAGAAAATATTATGGCCCGCGATATAATTTAGACCTTAACAAGTTCAATTTCGAGGACGAAATTTTTTTTAGTGGGAAGGGTTGTAACAGCCCGTTTTCCAATCACTGTTTAAATAAAATATTTATCTTCAATTATGTGAATTATTAAAATTTGTGAATTTTAATGTTTGAGTTATGACATAGTCTAAGTCGCACCCCTAGATATATTTTCAATTTTATTTAGTGAATTAAGATTTCTTTATTAAAATCATATAGAAAATCATTTTTGCATGAATTTAGAAAAAAAAAAAGTTATAAGAGGTCCTTGCATATGTGTATACATTGAGTTAATGCTTTGAGATAAAATATTTTCATTATTTTTTTTAGACCCTAGAAGGAGTTAATATTATATTCATTAAAAGTTTGATTATTCAATCCATTTAAGCCATTTAATTTTCGGTACAAAATGATGGCATGCATGAACATATTTTTATATATTGGTTTATATAGATTTGGTTTATATTATGATAAATACATATACTTTAGAGGGTGAGGAATTTTAGATTCTATTTAAGAAGAAAAATTGGTCAACATTTTAAACTTTGGTTTTATTTTCAAATTTCCTTTTATTTTCAGTAGAGTTTTGAATCTTATTATACACCCTTTTATAATATGTTCGAAAGTTTTAGACTAAAATTAGAAAGACAAAAAATGGGGAGTCAATTCTCTTTTAAAAAAAAACTAGTATCTCGTTTATTCTTGGAAAAGAGATCAATCAATGCATCTTGTCATATTTAGGTTTGTTTTTAAAATGGAAAATGAAGCCATAATTTATTGATACAAAGATTCAATATTTTCCCTAAAGTAGGATAGCCTTTCCGTCGATCTTTTAAGCGCCGCTAGTTCAATGGGCTTCTTATTCTCAAGCTTGAGGAGGATTTATAATGGGTCAGAGGTAAATGTTTGTTTATATTTTCAAGTTTGTTGATTAAATGTTTGGTGTTGGCAACCATGCATGATATTGCATAATAAACTAATGCATATTCACGCATCATCTATATTTTTGCATATAGTTTTTTTTTTCTTCTTTTTCTAGATCATTGATCTCCTCCTTTATTTTCAGTTTATGCATCTAGAATTTACGAGCTTGCATGATCATGTCATAGTTTGATTTCATGTGTTTTACTTAATCTCATTTAGGAATTTATTCACGGCAATTTTGAAATCCGATTTCGTGAAAGTTGTTGTTGTCGATTGGAAATATGAAAAAAAAGAGATACTTTGCTTATTTCCTTTGATGTAGACTATCGGGAAAGTGTGGAGGGCAGAAGGTAGATTGATTTAATTAAATTTATAATCTTAATTTTTTTAGATAGAGTAGTTATGCTACTGAATTAGTAAATGAAGTAGTTTTAAAGTTAACTGATCATCATGCAATTAGTATCATTAAATTATTAAGATCAGGGGAGAGGGAAATCAGTTGGGTTAATAGGTTAATTAATGTCGTATCACCTATAGGAATTTAGGAATAATTAATTTATCTAATGGATTTAAAATGTTTTAACTTCTATTTTTGTATTTTATAATAAAAATAACGTTCTTATACTTTTTATATATACGTGGCTTTATTAACTAATAATGCTAAAATTTGATGTGAATTTTTATTATTCATTTCATGAGTTGTGGCTTCAAAAGTCTTAGTTAGTGGGTTAATAAATGATACGGTTTAATAAAGTGTAGTTAATATAGTATGAGTTAATGATAATTTTATTTGGGTAGTGATTTTCAGCCAGATTCTGGTTAGCCAGAATCTTTTATTATTTTTAATAATTAATTAATTTAATTAATAAAACACTAATTATTCAATAAATTTACATTGATGCCCTCCATAATAATTAGGGCAACTCTATATGCACTTCAATTCAGAAGAAATCGAAGATGGAAAAAAAATAAAGAAGTGAAGAAAAGAAAGAAGATGAAGCTGCGCCCCTTTCTTCCAATCCGCTTCTGGAGTGATTTTAATAATTAATTACAAATCACCAATTTCATGATAGAAGGATAATATAGTAAAAACATAACATTTAATAATTAACAAAATTAATTTATTAATAATACAGTTTTATTAATCATCAAAAAATTAGATTCTGGCTAGCCAGATTCTGGCTGACTAGCATTATTCATTTTATTTTATTCATGATCACATAGACATTTTGTCAAACTGTTATGATATATGTGAAGTTTCCATTCAGTTTCTTAATAATATTTTCTGATTACTAGTTTATTTTATAATTTGCTAATGAGGTTAGGTATAATGCTTTGCGATTAATAATCTTTAAATTAGGAAAAAAAATTGGGTTATGAGTTTAAGCTTTCATGGACCATTAATGATTCAAAGAGAAATTCTTTTGCTAGTTATTGTCATAAAAAGGGACTTAAGAGTTGGTGGCCTAAATAATTATGGTTATATCATAAACTGTCCAATTTCTGTCGGGCGATCTTATGTTGGTAATAATAATACTTTGTTTTCTTTTATCTTGCAACTAATTTGGCATTCATGTTCATGGTCACATTACATATAAAATCTCATTTTAGAATTTGGAACATTTCATTATTTTATTTTCAAGTTATAAGTTGCATTTAAAATCGAACATGCATTAATAGGTTATTTATTTTGGTATTCTAGGTACGGCGCAACTAAGATCTTAAGTTATTGTTTGTGTTTGAATCAAAGCTCATCAGTTCAATTAAGGTGTGGGATTCATTTATTTTATGCCGTTGATTTATATTTTGCCCATTTTAATATCACGTGTTTGCCATATATCTTGTTACTATCAATGAGCCCTTGGACTATATGTTCATTCATTATTTGGCTCTCAGTATTTGTGCACAAATGTCAATGTCGTTATGCGATTCAATTAGTACTAATGTACTATCAATTTCGGGTACTGAGGTACTATCAATTTTCAGTATCAGTTATATGTGTGTTGCAGTTTTATTAACTTGGGTAAATCTTGGCATAATTTCCCACACTGAGTATATTTTATATATGTTCATCCCTCATTAACATTTTTCAGGTAACTGAGTTGGTGGCGTGTGGAAGATCGAATGACAATTCAAGTCAAATATCATTTCTTCCGCATATCATAGTTTAAATTTCTTTAAATTATTTATTTCTAATTCAATGTTTTATGAATCATGTTTCTTCTTAGACGTCTACTTATGTTACTTTCTTTTAGTTTATTTTATTTTTAGAACTTATCATAAACTTTTCAAATAAAAATATTTCAGTTTCATCTCTATTCAAATGTATTGAATTTTTTTTTCGTTTGTCAACTTCAAGTATTTATTTTCAGTTCAATGTTTTGAATAATTAAATTAGATTATTATTTAAGTTTTAAAAAAATATATTATCTCACATTTCCGCATCAATTAAAATAAATAAAAATCAATTTAACACTTTAAGAAATTTAGGATGTTACATTAGGCGTGTTTTTGAATTGTTGTGTGATGCAAAATTATATGCTAATTCATCTAAGTATACCTTTTGCATGAATACGGTTTTTTTCTTGGTTTTATGGTGAGTAGTCATGGAGTTGAGGTCGATAGATCAAAGGTTAAGGCCATTGAGGAATGGCCCATGTCTAAAACCTGTGCTGAGATCCGTTCATTTCATGGCTTGGCTGGATTCTATCACCATTTTGTGCGAGACTTTTCCAGTATAGCCACTCCATTGACTGAGTTGAGTCGTAAGGATAGGAAGTTTGAGTGGGGAAAGGCCCAAGAGCATGCTTTTAATCTGTTGAAATTGAAATTATGCAATGCTCCTATTTTGGCTTTAGCTGATTTAAATAAGATGTTCGAGATTGAGTGTGATGCCTCTGGTATATGCATTGGTACTGTTTTGTCACAGAAAAATAAGCTCGTCTCGTTCTTCATCGAGAAGCTTAATAGCGCAGCATTGCAGTATTCTACCTATGATAAGGAGCTTTACGCACTGAAGAGGTCGTTGGAGACGTGGCAACACTACCTGCGCCCGAGGGAGTTCATGATTCATACCAATTATGAATCATTGAAGCACTTGAAGGGACAACAGAACTTGAAATCGCGCCATGCTCGATGGGTGGAGTTCATCGAGTCATTTCCCTATGTGATCAAGTATAAGAAGAGAAAAGAGAACGTGGTTGCTGATGCATTGTCCCATAGGTATGCTTTAATTTCTATTATGCATGCACAGTGTCTAGGTCTTGAGCATATTAAGAGTTTTTATACTTCTGATTTGTTCTTTCAACCTATTTTTGCATCTAGTGTTGGTAAATCTCGTGCTGTGGATTCATATTACATTGTTGATGGATTTCAGTTTAAGGATGCAAAATTATGTGTGCCTGATTGTTCTCTGCGAGAGTTGTTTATTTTGGAGTCACATGCAGAGGGTCTTATAGGTCGTTTTGGTGTCAATAAGACGTTAGATCTTTTGCATGAGCATTTTTATTGGCCTCGCATGAAAAGAGATATTGAAAGAGTTTGTGCTCGATGTATTACATGTAGGAAGGCTAAGTCCACATCGAGTCCATTTAGTCTTTATACGCCTTTGCCGGCGCCATTTACCCCTTGGGTAGATATTTCCATGGATTTCATTTTAGGTTTGCCTAAGTCTAAGTCTGGCAAAGATTCTGTATTTGTGGTAGTTGAGCGTTTTTCCAAAATGTCTAATTTTATTGCCTACAGAAAAACTGATGATGCTATTAATATTGAAAATCTGTTCTTTCGTGAAGTAGTTCGTCTGTATGGCATGTCTAGGACCATTGTTTCTGATAGGGATTCGAAACTTTTAGGGCATTTCTGGCGTGTGTTAAGGGAGAAACTGGGTACTAAGCTTTTATTTTCTACTGCATGTCATCCACAAATAGATGGTCCGATAGAGGTAGTTAATAAGACGTTAGGTACTCTGTTGCATGCAATAGTGAAGAATAATCTGAAATCATGGGAAGAATATTTACCGTTTGCTGAGTTTGCATATAATAGAGTCATGCATTCTTCTACACATATGTTGCCTTTTGAGGTACTTTATGGTTTCAATCCGTTAACTCTAACGGATCTTATTCCTTTGCCTATTGACCATCTTTCAAGTTTGCAAGGTGTTCATAGAGCTAAACAGGTTGCGAGATGCATGAAAGGGTGAAGATGAGGATCGAGCTTTAGGGAGTTCGAAATGCAGCTAAGGTGAATACGCACCGCAAGCAAGTGCTATTCAAACCCGGAGATAAGGTTTGGGTTCACTTTAGCTCGGTGCATTTCCCTAATTTGTGAAAGTTGAAGTTGATGCCTCGTGGATAAGGGTCGTTCACTATGGTTACTCGAGTCAATGACAATGCTTACCCAGTTGATCTGCCTGGTGAGTACAAATACTCTGACTTGTCTCCTAGACGATGTTGGCGCTGAGGAGGAGCTGAATTCGAGGTCGAATTCTTTTGAGAAATGGGAGAATGATGAGATCAAGATGAGCACTGAGGAATTAAACTCAGAATTGCAACTAAGAGGTCCAGTGATGTGTTTACGTGCTAAAAAGCTACAAGGATATCTGTAGTGCTATGTTGGAGAGAAGCTGGAAGAAGATGGAGCCGATTTCAACCAGTATAAGTTGGTGACTGTTTTGAGCATCGAAGAGCAAAGTCGTGGCCCATATGCTGGACTTGGACGTGTGTCCTTGATATTTTTTTTAATTAGTTATTTTATTTATTTTTGGACTATTATTTCAGTTCTGGTTTTTATTTATTTAGCAGGCTCAATTATCACAATATGTTTAAGTGATATTGGACCCAGTAGTACTTTTATTAGCCCAGTTCAACTTCTAGGCCAAAGACACTTCAAATTTCATTCCCTCTAGGTTATTTAATTAGGGATTTCATTCATTATAAGGTTCAGACTGGATTTGAATGAAAAAAAATAGCTTTTACGCTTCTCTCCTGTCTCACACACAAACATCAGTTCTATCGGTAGAATTTGAAGTTGGCAACTCTAGACTTGAAATCATCCATCTCGTTCATGATACCTCATAGTATCCGGGTTAGATAGCCATTGAAGATTTCTCAATAAGCGCGTTCTGAGTTCTCATCGATTCGGGGGTTTTTTCGGGTAAGATTCGCTTCTATCTTTCGTTTTCATCACCACCACGCCATTCCCTGCCTTCACAGCATCCATACACATTCTCTAGACATCCTAGTACCATCATAATTGTCCTCATACTCACCCAAGCCCAGATTTTAAGTCCATAATTCATAGATCCCAAAATACGAGCCCTAGAATCCACAAAAGTATCCACCGAGCCAAATCCCAAACCACTCGTGCAGTTCGGGTTATTTGGGGGTTGTTTTGTGTTTATTGAACTCTAGACTTGAAATCATCCATGTCGTTTGTGATACCTCATAGTATCCAGGTTAGATAGCCATTGAAGATTGCACCATAAGCGCGTTCTGAGTTCTCATCGATTCGGGGTTTGTTTCGGGTAAGATTCGCTTCTATCTTTCGTTTTCATCACCACCACACCATTCCCTGCCTTCACAGCATCCATAAACATTCTCTAGACATCCTAGTACCACCATAATCGTCATCATACTCATCCAAGCCCAGATTTTAAGTCCATAATTCATAGATCCCAAAATACGAGCCCTAGAAGCCGCAAAAGTATCCACCGAGCCAAATCCCAAACCACTCGTGCAATTCGGGTTATTTGGGGTTGTTTTGTGTTTAATTCTTGTTCAATTCGAGATTCATTGATTTAGTACAGCATATTAGGGTTCTTAATTCATTGTTGATTAGTTGTGTTTAGATTGAATCCTTCTATTTGTTGACGTCTGTTCTTTCTTGAGCTTCCGCGTATAGATTGGCCGCATCATCCGCTGTGTCCCGTGCGATAACAATGTCCTCCTCATCTCATCTAACTGCCTTTGGAGGTCATGCATTGCCACTCCTTGATTTTGCAGTCGATCTTTTTGTTGATCATACATCCTACTATCCAACTCCTTCCTGAGTAGTCTTAAAGTAGTCTCAATTTCTGGATCTAAAGGGGCTTTAGGAGGTTCTTTCGATCTAGTGATCGTGCACTACCTGACAAAACTAAAGAAAAAGTAAAGTACCAAAAATAAATAAATAAATGTCTAGTGCACTAACCAATACCAGAATAAAAATACAAAAATAAAGCAGTCCCCGACAGGGCACCAAAAACTTGACACGCTATTGATTAACAAATAAGTGACCGCAAGTGTACAGTGTTATTGTCATACACGGATGAGCAAGAGTATCGTATCCCACAAAGACTGCAATTATAATGTTCTCAAACATAAACACCTAATTAATATCTAGACGCTAAATGCGTAGTTAAGAAGGAAATAATTTAAAGAAAATAAAAACTACAGATTAAAATACTTAAACTGATTATTGGGAAAAACCTAGGTTTTAGGGAAACTGGATTATTATATCATTTATTCATATTCATTGATTCTTGCAACCCGACTTTAGTGTTTAATTTATCATTGGTGGGCAATCACTAGTTTGTTATCATGTTGGTTATTAAGGCATATACCATAACATAAACATAATGAGCATGCACTTTACTTAGTCGGTTCTTCACACATGTCATTACTCTCAATCAAGAACTTGAAGATTTATTGAACTTTATTCAATACTTGTTCACCAGATCGGTTCTTTCAAGCACACATAACTCGAATTATATCTTTTTATAAATTAATTATTCTCCGGTTAGTGCATCAAATTAATCGACTAGCATTGATGTGATTCCGTTATGCCCAAAGACATGAAAGAATAACAGAAGACGTGGACAACAGAAACGAACACACGACAACCAGGAAACACAAATATGACTCGAATTACAACGGAAGACTTACGAAATATGGTGAAACGAATGATGATGGCTTGGGAATGTTGTTGTTGGACGAATTGGCGTAGATGTTGGTAGGATGAATTGCAACCCGATTAATCCCCGATGTATCTTTTACGATGAAAATGAATCTTCAAGTTGTTCTTCGATAGCGAGTTCCCAATAATCCCTCGATTTGGATTAAGAAGTTCCCTTGATATAAGACCTAAAGTTGCTAGCTTTAAGAATGATGTTTTTTAACTAAAACAACAAAAGTGTTTGTTTGATCAACCTAAGGATCGTGAGACAATTGAGAAAATAACTCTTTATTTCATGCAACGTCTAAAGAAAATAAAATACATGGATCCCTCATTTATTATATAAGGGGGAACGAAATTAAAGCAAAAAAAGAACCTAAAAATCGAATCTAAAAAGAATTCTAACTGGACTAGGAAATTGCATAAACTAGAATTCTATTCGAGGTAGGAAATTACCTTAATTAAAATTATAGTCAATCCTAAACTAAATAGGATGAAAATTAATATAATAAATAAACAAAATCTGATCCAAAATAAATAAATACTATAGTCTAAATAAATCAGCTCCTAATTAAAATAATTAAGGGGGACGAAAAACTCCAAACAACTCGTCTATGCAACGTGAATCTGCCATGCATGCAAAACTTGATGAGGCTTGATTTGAAGCTTGTCATGGTCTCATCAAGCATACACAAATGGTGATCATCATTTATATAAGATATAAATAAACTCATAAAAATCAAGCCCCGAGAGATAACAAGAAGAAAGTACTCAACTTATATTAATAAAATCTATAACATCCAATCCCTAAAATCTAGCTATGAAATTAGCCAGATATAATTAAATAAAAAACTAAAACTAGAGTATAAGTATTTATGACAAAATAAACAAATAAACCGAATAACACGGGGAAATTCGGTTGTCTTTGTCTCCTCTATAGTGGCAATCAATCTCTATCAACCTTGACACCTCCTTTTGAGTAGATGGAAAACTCTCATCTTTCTCTTATCTTCTCTTTTCTCTCTTGTGACTCTATATTCTCCCTTGTGACTTATGGAATGATATTAGGTGTGTATCAAAGTGGGGGCTTTTATATGTATATTTAAAACCCTGAATTAGAGATAAAAATTCGCACTCCGAAGGACCCGAGCACATGGGTTGAGTGAGATATTTTGGTTGACCTAGAGGCATGATTTTGCACATGGTCGACCCAGGCGTTTGTATTTTGCACTGGCTTGGATCGACCGACACTTTCTAGGTCGACCTAAGTATTTTTCACATTGGGCTTCGAATTTTCACAGGCTTTGATTATTTAATCAAGTCCATTAGGCTTTAATTAAGTATTTAATCAAGCTTAAGAGCCTAATTAAATCATTCTTCAACTCTTCATGCTCATATTTGATTGTTTTGTTTCAATTTTGCAACGAAAACACAACTATTACTGCAAAACTAGTAAACACATTAAAAACTCCAAATGATAACAACTAAAGCACTAAAGCTATATAAAATACACAAAATTAGCATTCTAAACATCATCAAATGATATCTAAAAGTTGTGTAAAATATACTGATGAACACGATTTTCTTCTTTATTTTTTTTCTTGTTTTTAATTTTTTTCAAATGAACGTATTGCTTCAAGATAAGTCACCCCGAAGATGGATGGAATGTTCAAAGAGAGCTTCTCTCAATGAAAGCACCAACTTATTCGACCCTGATTTGAGATCGTATCGGATTGCTGGGTACTCTTCGAGCGAGTACAAACTCCAATTTCGCCTTTCGAGCAAACGAGTTCTTCACATTCATGTGTGAAAAAATCTAATAAAAAAATAATATTATTATTTGGATAGAAAATACGTAAAACCTAGAACAATTTATTAGTTAGAAACCCTAATAATGTGAATAAAGGAAACAATCCTCAAAATATAAACTACCTAAACTAAATAACAAAATTCATTAATAAATAATAATTAAATAAACCTAAAATTGATTTAATGACTTATCAGTTTTTGTATATTCTTTGTGAAATTTAAGTATTATGTAAGCAAACGTATAATGTACCTCTGTTGCATCACATAATTGATTTTTTTCATTTTTTCTTTGATTTTTATTTTTTTATTTTAGTTTAATTTTACATGTATATTTAAGGGTTCTCCTATCCAATTAGTGTGTATTATAATTATTTACTTAGTATTTAATTTTTAGCTTTTAGCTATCAATTGATTATTTAAAAAATTTAATTCTAAAAACTTAAAATAAATATTAATTGAATAGCATGAATCTTAAATAACAAATGCATAATTTAACCCAAAGCAAAATAAATTGAAATCAAAGAAAAATTAGAAAAAAAAACTAAAAATATTAATTGTGCAATATAAAATGCAATACAAATGATCGAATAGACAATACAAATGATGGAATATCTGTGATGAAGGTCTTTTAGTTCAACAGATCCCCCTATCTCTTCTGTCGTTCACGTTAATTGCTTTCCATGTCCGCTTCTTCTTTGGCCAATCGACCGCCGTCCGGCATCCCAAATCCATCTAGTGATTCCTTACGAGCGCTAGATATCAATCACGCCAAAGTATCCTCACGAACTTTGGAAACTCTTCCTGATTTTTGCTCTAACTCGGAAAACCCTAATTCTCCAACTAGGGTTCGTTCGCCAATGCATGGACAAACTTATGCCTCGGCTGTCAATTCAAACATGGTTGATCATCATCCAGACATGTTTACCTCATCTCTCTCTCTCACATCCAACTAGTCAAGAGAGGGGATTTTTGCTCAATCACAATCCCGAAAGATATATATCAATCACAGCAAGGGAAATTTCAATATTCCCTAATTAGCCATCTCATAATGTTAAAGGGTGATAAACCCTTGTCTGCTAGGGAATTGAAAACCAAATTGCAGCATCTTTGTAGCCGCTGAACGAATGGAATTTGATTTATATTGGAAAAGGGTTTTTTACCCGGTAATTTGCGTACGATAATGATCAGGTGAAGATGAAGCAGTTGTAATCATGGAGTCTGCACCCGGGATTCTTTCCAATTCGTGATTGGATTTCAGATTTTACCCCTTATAAAATCAACTCCACTCTTGCACAAGTCTGGGTTCGATTATATAATTTACCGATCAAATATTGACATGCCGAGGTTCTCGTTGGGATCACTAGGTCAGTTGGAACACCTCTAAAAATTGATGGCATATCCATCCTGGGCATTGTTGGACATTATGCCCAAATTTTGATCGAAATTGACATAGCCCATTCATTGCAATCATCGGTGATGATTGATAGGGGAGGGTCATCATTCTTTGTAGATTTGCATTATGAAAATCTCCCACTTTTTTGTGGGAATTATCAGTTGGTGGGACACTCTTTGAATAAATGCAAAAATTCTAACTCGGCATCTCCTAAGAAGTCGATGTCAGATAAGGTTACAGATGAAGTTGTTGGGTCTAAGATAACGGCTGCTAACAATAAAGGGGAACCGCAATCGGAGTCTGTTAAGGAAAGTGGTGTTGAGCCTATTGCAGGGACTAAACATGCTACTACGACCAAAGAGTGGGTCATCAAGACTTTCACACATGCCGACAAGGCTAATTTGGGCTCTGATCGATCCTCAGCCCTATTCTAACTTCCAATATATTCTAACATCCAATACATTTGACTTGTTAATGGCAGTTACGAGTCCTGTTAATCCTGACTCGTCCCAGCCTCATGCGAAAATTAAGGACATTGTTACCACACACACACTAAAGAAGGTCTGCATATTGTTGATAATAATGGTGCTGAAGTTGGGTCCCATAATATGGCAGAGGTATAGTTCGTTGAGAAAGAAATCTCAATTGGTGAGGATGCAAATAGTGATATTTTGCAGACCGGAAATGAGAAAATTTCAGCTAAGAATATCCTCGATAAGTCTATTGTTGAGAAGGATCAGAGGCTAGATGAAGAGCCGGGTAAAGAGGGTGCTTGGGATAAATCTGAGCTCATTCAGCCTCTTAAGCGTACGTATATTAAAAGAGGACTTGCCCCAGTTTTTGAGCGGAGGAGATCGGGTAGATTGAAACAAGTGAATGATTCTGTTCACCAAGATAAAGAAGAGGGACAATTGGCACCTTTCAAGGTCTCAGAGCCATCTTCTAAAGCTTTAAGTCATATGGAGTTAGTTTCTAAGTTACCTAACTCTACATCGAATGCTGGGGTTTTACCTCCCCCGCGGTTTACTCCCCCTTCTCCATGAATTTGTTTGTTTGGAATATTTATGGGATCGCCACGGAGGTCTCCCAAAATATTCTGAAAAAACACATTCAGGCTTTCAAGCCTGAGTTACTCGGTTTAATTGAGCCTCGCGCTTATTTTAAAAATGTTCCAACGTTGTATTGGAGATCGGTAGGGATGATTCCTCTTTTTCAAAATACTTGTGTTGCACAGAACTCGAATATTTGGGTTTTTATCCGGCCGGAAGTTGCTGCTTCGGTTATATTTTCTTCAGACCAATTTGTGATGATTAATGTGTCTACTAATGGTTTTTCAGGAATTGTGGTGGTAGTGCGTAGTGCGTCCTCTTATATCAAGTGACGAGAATTATGGGAATCTCTTAGTTCTCTGACAGGTTGCTTTATTATTTTAGGAGATTTCAATGCTGTTAGAGGTGCACATGAACGACGTTCTAAGACTAAGCCACCTCCTTGATCTTGTGCTGATTTTAATAACTTCACTGGTGACTTGGGTGTTTGTAAGGTAGTTTCGAATGGTTTAACTTTCTCGTGGTCCAGCAGACGTTTCTTTCCGGAGCATAGAGAAAGTAAACTTAATCGAGTTTTAGTTTCTAAGGACTTTCTAGCTGCATGGTCGATGGTTACGGTGACTCTTCTTCCTCGGCATTGTTCGGATCATTCTCATTTAGTGGTGCTTTGTAAGTCGATTAAATCTTCGGGACCACGTCCATTTCAGTTTTGGAATATGTGGATGCAACATGATGAGTTTATGGGCTTGGTGAGTCATGCTTCGGAAAAACCTCTTATTTGCCATAGCAAAATTCAGTTGGTTATGTTAAAGTTACGCCGTTTAAAGAATGTTCTTAAAGATTGGAACATGCATGAATTTGGAACGTCAGTTGGGAGAAGTGCAAGAATGTATTTCGTTGAACGGGTATAATGAGGAGAAGATCGATGAGAAAATTTCTATTCAAGCTGAAATCAATGCCCATTTGCTTGTTAAATCCTCTCATTTACAGCAGAAGAGTCATATTGAATGGCTTAATGATGGAGATCGAAATACTAAGTTTTTTCATGGGGTTCTAGCCCCATTCGTGCTAGAAGATCTAAAAATTCTATTAATGTTTTGGAAATTGTTGGTGAGGTCATTAAGGATCATGATCACATTGCAGCCCATATTGTTCAATTTTATAAGTCTCTTTTTAATTCCTTTGCCGTGGAGAGGGAGTTTGATTTGGTGGATACTTTGATTCCTTCTTTCGTCTCGGAGACTCAAGGCTTTCAGCTTATTTCTCTTCCTATGTTGGACGAGATTAAGAATGCAATTTTTTCCCTAGATGCTAATAGTGCTGCTAGCCCAAACGGTTTTACAGGAAATTTTTTTCACTCTGCTTGGGACGTGATTGCAAGGGATATTCGTAATGCGGTTTTAGAATTTTTTCAGTATGGAACCATTCCTCCTAGATTAAACTCTAGCTTTTTGGTGTTAATACACAAAAAGGATGGTGCTTTGAGAATTAAAGATTACTGCCCTATTGCTCTTAGTAATTTTTTGTTTAAAATCTTTACTAAGATTCTTGCTACAAGATTGAATGCTATTGCTTCTAGTTTAGATCCAAAGTATCAATATGGGTTTATATACGGGAGACAAATTCATGATGCCATCTTGCTTGCTTCGGAAGGGGTTAATTATTTGAATCGAACTCATAATGGTCGAAACATGGCTTTGAAAGTGGACTTTACAAAAGCTTTTGACACTTTACAATGGGATTTCTTGTTACGTGCTCTTCGAAATTTTAGTTTTCCCTTGAAATTCTGTGAACGTATTTAGAATATTCTTGCTTCAACTAGACTTTCTGTCTTGATTAATGGATCACTAGTTGGGTATTTTACATGCTCTCAGGGTGTTCGGCAGGGTGATCCGTTATCCCCTCTTCTGTTTGGTATTGCTGAAGAAGCTCTCAGTTATGCGCTTATGCATGCGATGGATACGGGGCGGTTGATTCCTATGTCTTATGGTCTTGGAGTGTTGTTCCCTACCCATATTCTTTATGCAAATGACATTTTTATATTTTGTCAAGCCACGAAGAAGAGGAATGTTAAAACTTTGGCAAAGATTATGGATGTGTATGCATCGTTGTCTGGACAAGTTTGTAGTCGCGTGAAGTCCAGGGTTTATTAAGGCAAAGGAACTAAAAGATGACTTAAGGCTCTTCTGGCTTCCTTGATTGGGTTCACGATCGGATCAATTCATACTTTGTATTTAGGTGTTCCTCTTTTTGTTGGGGCACCTAAACTCTGCCATCTTCGGCCTCTTGCAGATAAGATTTTAGCTAAATTTGATAGATGGCATGGGAATACTTTGTCGATGGCTGGACATTTATGTTTGATTAAATCGGTTATCATGAGTTCGGCTATACATTTGATGATAGTGATGTGACCCGATGATTGGATCGAACACACGTCGACACGTAAGGGTTCAAAAGTCTCTAATGACTCAAAACTCAATAAGAATATGCGGAATTGAACTTAACAAAAATAAAGGAATGAATAGACTCGATTTAGATAACTAGAACTAAGAAAAATATCTAGACTACAACACATAAATTAAAACACAAAAACCAAACCAAAAGGGGTTGTTTTAAGGCTCGAATTGGCGAGGGTAGTTGATGGGGATATGTGTATATGATATATGGTGAAGAATAGTTAAGGTCGATAGGGTATGATTGAGTATGATAGAACTTACGGTATGGACAAATCTGGATATCTAACTCGAACTCGTCGAACTTGGTGGCTTGCTTAATGATGGGCGTTGATGAAGGGATGGTTGACGTGGTTGATGTAGGAGGGAAGATGATTGATAGATGCGAATTACAACCCGAAAGTTACCTTGAATCTCGAACATACACAAGGCCAAATTCTTTAATATGTTCTTCAAGTAGCGAGTTCCCAATTATCCCTAAATGTGAATTACAGAGTTCCCTTGAAATAAAACTTAGAGATGCTAATTCTAAGAGTATGAATTTTTGAAATAAAACTCACAAAAGTTGTAAAGGGGTTGAGACAATATTGAAGGCAAAAAGCTTAATAATTCAAATATGGTCTGAATTATTAATGTCACAATGAGCCTCTATTCATAATAGAGGTGGCCGAAAATACTAAGGCTAAGGCCGAAAATTAGGACTCCAAAAACAACTAGAATTAGACTAGGAACTTCTTAACTAGAATTCTATTCAAGGTAGGATTTTTGCCTTAAATAAATCCTAGTCAAACTATGACTCTTAAGGAATGAAAATTACATTATTTTAAATAATAAACTCTGATCTACTATAGTCTAAATTAAATAAAATAAATACTATAGTGTAATAAATCAATCCCCTTAATTAAATCATTAAGGGCTGAATATTTCACTCCCATGCACGCATGCTTCATCTCGGCGTGAATAACACATGCATACGACACATGCATATGTACACATCTTCATCTTCATACAATGTACTACATGTCTTGATCTCCATCTTCCAATATCAACAAGTTCACCAACCTCGAGCTCTCATGCACACCATCTTCTTCTTCGAGCTTCTTGCGAATTATGGCTTGCAAATACTCTTGCAACTTCTTATCTCTTAGACGAGTGACTGGACCTTTGAATTGCAGCTCCGGGTTTAGATCTTCATTGCTACGGATGGTCTCATCATTCTCCCCTGCTGAAGAGAATTCGTCCTCGAATTTGGATCCTCATCATGGTCGAATTCATATGCATTAAAGAGAGACAAATTAGCAACATTAAAAGTGGATGAACATTTGTACTCACCTAGGAGATCAATGCCGTATGCATTGTCATTAACTCGGCTCAGGACGGTGAAGGACCGTCTCCCCTAGGCGACAACTTGGACTTCCTCAGATTGGGAAATCGGCTAGAACTCAGATGAATCCTAACATGATCATCGGGTTAGAAAACAACTCTCTTGCACCTCGTGTTGCTTGCGGCGGAAATCCTTGAGCCTTTGTGCTCAATCCGGACACAAACCTTCTCATGCATCTCTCTAATGAAATCATCTCTCTTCATACCTTTAATACTCGTTAGATACTCAACAGGTAAAAGAAGCAAATCAGTAGGTGTTAGTAGATTAAATCCATAAACTACCTCAAATGGAGACATGTTAGTAGAATAATGAACTACACGATTATAGGCAAATTCGGCATATGGCAGACACTCTTCCCATGACTTCAAATTATTCTTAATTAAAGACCTAAGTAATGCACCTAATGTACGATTCACAACCTCAGTTTGACCATTGGTTTGTGGATGACATGCAGTAGAAAATAATAACTTAGTCCCTAATTTTCCCCACAAAACGCGCCAAAAATGTCCTAAAAACTTAGAATCCCTATCACTAACAATAGTACGAGGAATTCCATGCAATCTAACAATATGGACAAAGAACAAATTGGCAATGTAAACTGCATCATCGATTTTTCTACATGCAATGAAATGAGCCATTTTTTAGAACTGATCGACTACAACAAAGATAGAATCTTTACCTGACCTAGACCTAGGCAAACCCAAGAAAAAATCCATAGAAATATCAATCTATGGGGCTGTAGGGGCGGGTAACGGTGTGTAAAGTCCGAATGGGTGTGACGTGGACTTGACTTTGTGGTAAGTAATGCAACGACTAGACAAATTCTCTATATCCCTACGCATATACGGCCAAAAGAAGTACTCATGTAGCAAGTTTAATGTCTTATACACACCAAAGTGAACTATCAAACCCCCTGCATGTGATTCTAACACCAAAAGCTCACACATAGAACAATCCGGGATGCACAACTTCGACTCTTTGAACAGAATACCATCATGCACATAAAAACCATCAAGAGACCTAGGCTTAGCACTACACGACATATATATAGGGCTAAAATACTCCTCATATGTGTACAATGCTTTAATGGACTCGAAACTTAGCACCTTTGCATGCATTAAGTTCAAGATAGCGTACCTTTGAGATAGGGCGTTGGTGACCACGTTATCCTCACCTTTCTCGTACTTAATAATTGATGAGGACGCCCATAGCAATGAGGAACTCAACCCGGAGCTGCAATTCAAAGGCCCCGTCACAAGACTACGAGCTAAGAAGTTGCAAGATTATTTGCACGCCACAATTCACAAGAAGCTCGAAGAAGAAGACGGAGGTAGCTTGAAAATGATGACCTTGTTGAAGATGAAAGATGGAGATCAAGGCTTAGAGAGTGTTCCATGAAGTTAAAGTCGTGCACGTGTGCTTGTGTTGGGTTGGACATGCATAGGTGTTTTTCAGCCCAAGTTAAGCGTGCATGATGAAGAAGCCCAAAATAATCGGCCCTCGATATTTAATTAAGGGGATTGATTTATTAGACTATAGTATTCTATTTATTTAATTTAGACTATAGTCAAAGTCAGATTTTTATTTAATTATTTGTGCAATTTTCGGTCATGTTGAGTCCAAGTTTGACTAGGATTTTAGATAAGGCAAGATCTACAAGTTCTACCTTAAATAGAATTCTAGTTTAGGAAATTACCTAGTCTAGTTCTAGTTTGTTTTGGAGTCTTAATTTTCGGCCATATCCTTAAGATTTTCGGCCATGCTCTATTATAAATAGAGCCTCATTGTGACATTCATCCTTTAGACTATATTTGATTAATTAAGCTTTGCTTTCAATATTGTCTCCACCACATTTAATCTTTGTGAGTTTAGATCTTAAATTCATACTCTTAGAATTAGCATCTCTAAGTTTTACAAAGGGAATTCGCCATCCACGTTCGAGGGATCGTCGGAGACTCGCTACTTGAAGATCAACTTAAAGAATTTGGCCTTGTGTATGTTCGAGATTTAAGGCAACTTTCGGGTTGTGATTCGCATCTACAATTCACCTTCCATCCAGCCATAATCGACGCCTTCCATCAACACCAACGTTCGAGTTCAATCCAGCCATTGTCGAGTTCAATATCATCTCGTTCCATTCCCACCATAAGTTCGTTACAACTTTATCATACCCTATCTACTCTAGCCCTTCTTCACCTAAATCTCACACCCAAAATACCACCATCATTAACGTCCTTAAACTCTCCCAAAACAACCCTCTTTGTTTGGATTTTGTGTGTCATAGTCTAGGTATTTTAGTTAGTTTTAGTCGTCTAGCTCGAGTCGGATTGGAACCCTTCAATCAGTTGACATGTTTCACATCCTAAGTCTTCCGCTTCGTATTTTATTCGTCCTAGATTAATTGTGCCGGTCGTATCAATAACATACGGAAAGGACTCGATGAACTCAACCCATCTCGCATGTCTCTTCTTCAGATTGTTTTGCCCTTTCAAGTGCTTCAAGCTTTCATGATCCGTGTGGATGACAAACTTCTTAGGCCAGAGATAGTCCTTCTATGTGTCCAATGCACGCTTCAAAGCATAAAGCTCTTTGTCATACATAGAGTACCTATGAGAGGCGCCATTCAGCTTCTTGTTGGGGTTTTTTTCGAATTAAACCACTGCATGATCTATTAGATATCCATTAATCCCATGTTCATGCAAATCATATTTGTATGTTCATGCATGTTTATACACGTCAAGCACAAAACCATGCAAAACGAATCTAATAAAGTGGAAAACATAGATCTGAATTTCTTACAATTATAAGACGGTCTGAGGACAAGATTACAGGACTAATCTTGCTGTTGAATGAATGTGAAACAGATGTCCTCTATCTCCACTGGATTAGCCACAACAGTATTCTACTCTGAGATCGTCTATTGTATTCCCGAACTAAGTATCAGATACAGAGTGGGCAGTATACTACTGATAGGGTTGTGAAATCTGTGGATATCTTGAGAGACAACAGAGGGGATGATTATTAACTATAGAATTTTCGTCCCCCTCCCCTTATTATATAGAGAGGTGGGTGAAAATATCAAGCTCCAACCCTACTAGGTTGGGCCTCTATCTCAAGTTCAATATCCAGTCCACTAACAGTCATAATGGGCTACAACAGGGATCTAGAAGAATATTAAATTGGCCCACTAATTTATTTAATATCCAATATCCAATAAACTTAGGATATAATTAAATGAATTAAGTTTTACTTTTATTCCACTAAAGAAGTAAAACTGACCTACCAATTTAATACATATTTGCGAATATGCTTTCTCCTTTAGTTCAGCCATTCGCCGTGTTTAAGATATAATGTTCATTAATTAATCATATCAGCCTCTGACAACTATAATTAATTAACATCTAAAACCTTAAGTAGTACCACACAAGCTTTACTCATGTACGGAATAAATTCCACCTGTAGGGTTTCAACATGAACATGTATTTCCTCAAGAGAACATCATCAACCTGGTGCACCAGGACACGGTGCTCATGCATATTGCACGACACATCATGTATACATTATTATTACCCAATATACCGAGTTTATTGACCCACGAAAGGATCTCACCCATTGATAAGTCAAAGCAATAAGTAATGCACACACATGCTCACCAACAAACATGAGTTCAGAGCCCAAACTCTGTGGATCTTTATTCTCTCACTATCCGGGTCAGAGACAGAGAATAGTATCTTATCGTGATCCTCTTCAATACACTAACAAGTGTACTAGAATAATCAGTTAGTCAAGATAAACTAACTTATCAGATTATTCTATGGTGTACCCGATGGTGTGTTTAGAACCATCTAAGCCGTGAGCTCTTTAATACAATACAAGGTTCTAATGATATGATCTTACCGTGTGACTCCCCACACCATATCATCTAGAATGTAAGTATATGGAACATTGCATAGAACAATTATATAAAATAATCTAAATGCAAACAGCGACTGCAATAACTTTCAATTCATATCATCATATCATCAGAAAAGTATACAAAGACTTGTCTTTCCAGTATACAAAACTAACAATCTCCCACTTATACTTGAAGCATGTCTTTCAAGCATAAAAACTAACTGGCCAACTCTCGAATATAAACTATCAACTCAAACTGCGCCACCAGGTCTGCATCTCACTCCTATTTTCTCCACGTGACCATCAAAGGTCTTAGCCGGCAGGCTCTTCCTGAATGGATCAGCCAAGTTGTCCTTCGATACAATCTTGACCACCGCCACATCTCCTCTCTTAATGATTTCTCGTATAAGATGGTACTTTCTCTCTATGTGTTTACTTGCCTTATGGGCTCTGGGTTCCTTCGAGTTCGCCACTGCACCAGAATTATCACATTATATTGTGATAGTCTTAGGCAACTCAGAAACCACGCCCAAGCCCACTAAGAACCCGCGGAGCTAGACAACCTCTTTTGTAGCCTCAGAGGCAGCTACATACTCGGCTTCCATGGTGGAATCAGCAATGCATTTCTGTTTTATGCTCCTCCATGCGATGGCTGCACCTCGTAATATAAACACATGGCCCAAGGTAGATTTACTCTGATCTTTGTCGGATTGAAAATTTGAGTCCGTATAACCCAAAGACACTAGACTATCAGAGTGGAATACCAACATATAATCTCGAGTACTTTTAAGGTACTTGAGAATGTTTTTGACCGTAGTCCAGTGACCTTGTCCAGGGTTAGACTGATATCTTCTTACTATGCCGACGGCACAGCATATATCAGGCCTAGTGCATAGCATGACATACATTAAACTTCCCACAGCCGAAGCATATGGTACTTTCTTCATTTCCTCTATCTCAGACTGTGTTTGGGGACACATTTCCTTGGATAGATGAATTTCATGCCTGTAAGGTATAAAACCTTTCTTGGAATCTTGCATGCCAAACTTAGAGAGCACTGTATCGATATAAGTCACCTGGGACAGACATAACATCCTTTTCTGGTGATCTCGAATGATCTTGATGCCAAGAACATGTTCGGCTTCACCCAGATCCTTCATATCGATCTGCTTAGACAACCACACCCTAATGTTTGATAACGTCTTCTTACCGTTTCTAATAAGCAAGATGTCATCAACATAAAGTATGAGGAAAACCACCACGTTTCTATCATATTTCTTGTACACACAGCTCTCATTCGGACTTTACATGAATCCATATGATTGGATAACCTCATCAAATCAGATGTTCTAAGATCTCGATGCCTGCTTAAGTCCATAAATGGATCTCTGAAGCTTACACACCAAGTGTTCTTGGCCCTTAGCAATGAATCTCTTTGGTTGCTTCATGTTAATGTTTTCTTCAAGACTTTCGTTTAAGAAAGTTGTCTTGACATCTATCTGTCAGATCTCATAATCCAAATGAGCGGCAATTGACAAGAGAATCCAGATTGACTTAAGCATCGCTACCGGTGAAAAGGTTTTCTCATAATCGATCCCTTCTTTCTGAGTGTACCCTTTTGCCACCAGCTCCTCTTTTGCACTTATAGACCCACTTACAACTAATGGGTTTTACCCCATCAAGTGGTTCTACGAGCTCCCAGACTTGATTGTGATCCATAGATCCAATCTCATACTCCATTGCAGTTTTCCAAGAATCTGCATCTTTATTTTGAATTGTCTCATCATAGGTCCTGGGATTCAATTCATGTAGTCCCTCTAGGAAATCTGAAGCCTCTCCCAGACCAATGAATCTATCAGGTTGGCGTATAACCCTCCCACTGCGACGAGGTAGTTCCTGTACTTCTATGATAACTAGTGTAGGATTTGATCCTTCCCCTCTTAACTCTTTAAGGATGACTTAACTCCTTGGTTTGTGGTTTATAACATAGTCTTCTTCTAAGAATCAAGCATTGGTGCTGACAATGATCTTCTAATCCTTAGGACTATAAAACAAACTACATTTCGTTCCCTTAGGATATCCAACGAACAGCCTTACATCAGTACAGGGAGCCAGTTTATCAGCTTCCTTATCTAAAACGTGTGCTGGGCTACCCCAAATCCGAATATGGTTCAAACTGGGCTTTCATCCAGTCCATAGCTTTGTGGGCGTAGAAGGAACTGATTTTGATGGAACCAAGTTAAGAATATAGGCTATCGTTTCCAGGGCATATCCCCAGAATGAAATAGGCAACTCAGAATAACTCATCATCAATCTGACCATCTCTAACAGAGTTCTATTCCTTCTTTTCGCCACACCATTCTACTGTGGCATTCCAGGCGCAGTTAACTGGGAGGTAATCTCATTCTCTTCTATGTAATCCCTAATTTATCTTGAGAGGTACTCGCTACCATGATCAGAACGTAGTGACTTGATACTTCTGCCTGTTCATTTCTCCACTTCCGCCTTAAACTCTTTGAATTTCTCAAAGCATTCAGACTTGCGACGCAAGATGTAGATATATCC
Source organism: Perilla frutescens (assembly GCA_026008535.1). NCBI lineage: Eukaryota > Viridiplantae > Streptophyta > Magnoliopsida > Lamiales > Lamiaceae > Perilla > Perilla frutescens. The sequence continues at coordinate 10,916,964 of BRKX01000015.1, forward strand.
GTATCTTGAGTAATCATTAATGAGAGTGATGAAATACTCGAACCCTGCTCGAGCTTGAATTGACAATAGGGCCGCACAGGTCAGAGTGAATCAAATCTAATAGCCCTTCGGATCTATTTTCTTTTGACTAGAAAGGACTCTTTGTCATTTTACCTTCCAAACAGGATTCACACAAAGGAAATGATTCCAGTACCAAAGAAGACAATGGTCCATCGTTTACAAGTCTTTGTATCCTCTTAAGGTTAATATGACCTAGCCTTATGTGCCAAAGATAGGTTTGATTCAGGTCTGAAGGTTCTTTTCTTTTGTTAGGGTTTATGATCGATGTATTCAATAGTTGTCTTTGTGTAGTATTTTCAATTGGTTTAAGAAAGTATAGGTATCCATCCAATGTATCAGAACAGATAAAATATTTACCACTAAAGATAACTACTTTGTTATCAAAGAAAACAGAATATCCATCCATAATCAATTTAGAAACTGAAATTAAGTTTCGCCTAAAACTAGGCACATAAAGACAATCTTTCAAAACCAAAGTTCTATCACTACTGAAAGGTAAAACAACGTCTCCCACTGCAACAGCTGCCACTCTCGTAGCATTGCTCATTTAGACGGTGATCTCATTCTCACTCAGCTATCTTTTTATCAGAAACCCCTACAAAGACATGCAAACATGATCAGTAGCTCCAGTATCTACTACCCATGACTGGGTAGAACAAGTTGCTAAACATGTTTCTACAACTAGAGTGTGAGATGTACCTTTTTTCTTCTTCTTGTTAGGGCACACTGCTTTCCAGTGACCTGGTTGGTCGCACTTGAAGCACTTAGTCTTCGACTTGAACTCCTCAGAAGGAATCTTCACCTTTGGCTTCTTCACCTTAGGCGCCGCATCGTCAGCCTTTTTAGGTGCGTATCTTTTCTTCCTTTTTCCACTAGAAGAAAATGCCCCTTTCTCAGCTCTATGGGCCTGAAGGTCACTCTTTTGGAGTAATTCAATCGTCTGAAGATCTATAAGCAGTTCAGTCAGGCTGACATCCCTTTTGATCATGTTAAAATTCAGCCTGAACTGCTCAAACTTCAAGGACAAGCTATGAAGAACAATGTCAATTTGAGAATCGGCGTCCAGCTCTCCACCCAAGGTCTCGATCTCAGCCAGATACCCCATCATTGTGAGAACGTGATCCCTGACAGGTACGGAGTCAGCCATTCTCGCATCCATTAACTTCTTCATTCCTAAATGGCATGCCGAGCAGTTCTGATGACCGAAGAGCTGCCTAAGGTTGTACATGATATCATAAGCGGTTTTCATAGGCTCCTGATGATGTTGCAACACATTCGACATGGATGCCAGAATGTAATAGTGCACTATCTTATTATACTTAACCCACTTATCATATGCAACCTTTTGAGCTTCATCAGAACCCTCATCTGGCTTCTAAGGACAAACCTCTTCAAGTACAAACTTGTGTCCCTCAACAACTAGAATGAGGTTAAGGTTATGATTCCAATCATCGTAGTTTTCACCGACGAGTTTATTTTCTTTGAGGATTGAGGACAGATTGGAGAGTGTCATAGATGATATGAAATAACTGAAAATAAAAATATGCAGTACAGTCACAAACTTTAGGATAAATAGTATATAATCGAAAACCTTACAAATATTATATACTTTTCCACCGATACTTTAAAAACGTCTTCTATAAGCCACGACAGTGTGGACGTTTATAAAATTTATTTTTAAATAGGTTATTAAACCTTTAACTTGCCTCTAGTTGAGTTTCCTTACAACAAGTAAATTAATAGCCGGATAATAAACATGGTCATGTAATCGTCTAACTGATAAGCCACGATCGTGTGGACGTTTATCAATAAATTACATCTAAGTGTGCACACCATTATCTTCGCACCAAGATCACTACTTCGAATTTAACCACTCCAGATGGAGGAGTCAGTTAGTTCTAATAGTGTTCTACAGCTATCCTTTTAGGAGATTTAATTTCTAGAGAAATCTGTGCACATCCAATATGGAGGAAGACCAATGTCAACGCGCATGCCCATCACTTCTCAATTAAATCAGATTTAATGGAGACCGTATGAGATTTCCACATACTTTGGTATGAATCTCTCCCACTTAGTTATTTATGCTTGAGATTTCATTTTATCCCATTATTAAGAACATGCAAACATCATCACATAAAAAGATAATCAACCATTGCATGCTTCACAACAACATCATAAGCAACAGCAATATTCCAACTATCATGATTTATATCTCATGTTGATTGATGAGATAAAACAGGAAAGTCAGCTCCGGAACAGGGCTATGGCCGCCGCCCCCTTCACCGCGCCTCGCCGAAATCCTAGCTCCAATTAGGGTTTCGGGACGTGAACCGGTGAACCTTCCTTCTTGGTGCTAAACTACTTTCCTTCTTTGAGTTGATCTCCGATCTTTATTCAATATAGATTATCTATTCCAAAAGGAAAAATCTAATATTGCTAGAATAAAAATTACAACTCAAAAAATCGGTCTAACAGCTTTATATCTATTACATTAAAACAACGTAAAATAAAATCTAGACCTAATCCATAGATTTTCTCATGGATTAAAATCACGTAGTCAAACCGGCATATGGCCAAACAACCATTCAATATAAACATACATCACATAAATAAATGGAGCCATGATAGTTGGTAAACCTGCAAACAAACACATTCTACAAATTCAACAATCATATTTATACACATAAAATAACATATGATATCTATGCATAAATAATAAATTTCAAATATTACAATTAATTAAATTAATAAATTCGAAATTATCCACAAGATAAAAATTAGAAATTAAAGTAATTATCCACTAATTTAAAATCTTGTAATTTTTGAAAATATCTCCAAAATAAATCTGGAAATTAATTAAAATTATCCACCAAATTTATTTAATATTTTCAAACCACCCTAATTAATTAATATTTGAAAATCTTGATATAGATAAAAAATCTATCCCAAATATTTGGACAGGGGTCGAAAATTACAAAGATAGAATTTGGAAATTTGATCCACTTCAAATTCCATCCAAATTTAAATCTTATTTTCACATCTATCTAGATTAGAATTAAGTAATTTATGATATACACCAAAAATTACTTTTCTAATTCTTATCTACATAATTTTCGAAAATACCAAGAATAAATTCTGGAAATTTGATCCACTTCAAATTCTTCCAAATTTAAATTCTATTTTCAAATCTTTTTGGATTAGAATTAGATAATTATTCATATATATCAAAAATTACCTTATCCAATTCTAATCACTAGATTTTCAAAAATAACAAGAAGATTAAATCTGAAAATTTGATCCATTTCAAATTCTTCCAAATTTAATATTCTATTTTCAAATCTATCTAGATTAGAATTAGGTAACTTTAAGATAAACATCAAAAATACCAAATCTAATTTCTACACTCCAAATTTTCGAAACACCTATTGAATAAAAATGGAAATTTGATTTCAATCAAAAACTTCTCCAAATTAAATCCAATAGGACCGAAAATTTCAACAAGAAAATTAGGGAATTTAAGCACCAAATTTTCGAAAAATTTGATGCTCAAATTTTTGAACATATACCTTATTAAAACTGGAAATTTTGACTTGATCAATAAAAATTCCAAATCTAATAATATCATGATCGAAAATTTCATAGATTGTCACAAATTTGAATTTTCGATAAAAAATCAAAATTACACCCGAATTTGAATCTACAATTTTCGAAACCTACATTAGTTAAATCTGGAAATTTTGATAATATCAAAAACCATTCCAAATCTAATTAGGTATGGATCGAAATATACAGTGTTCTCCAAAACTAGAATTTTCGAACTACATCAAAAATTCATCCAAGTTTAAACACATAAACAATCGAGATACGTACACATTTAAATCTGAAAATTTAAGCACCATAAATTTATCATCAAAACTAAACATGTATCTCAAATTTGTGCTAGGATTAAATCTAGAACAGTGCCAAAACCCGTTATGATACCAATTGTTGGGGTTTTTTTCGAATTAAACCACCGCAGGATCTATTGGATGTCCATTAATCCCATGTTCATACAAATCATATTTTTATGTTCATGCATGTTTATACACTTCAAGCACAAAACCATGCAAAACGAATCTAATAAAGCAAAAAACATAGATCCGAATTTCTTACAATGGTCAGACGGTCTGAGGACAAGATTACAGGACTAATCTTGCTGTTGAATGAATGTGAAATAGGCGTCCCCTATCTCTACTGGATCAGCCACCACAGTATTCTACTCTGAGATCTTCTGTTGTATTTTCGGACTGAGTATCAGATACAGAGTGGGTTGTATACTACTGATAGGGTTGTGAAATTTGTAGATATCTTGAGAGACAAAAGAGGGGCTAATTATTAACTGTAGAATTTTTGTCCCTCTCCCCTTATTATATAGGGAGGTGGGCGAAAATATCAAGCTCCAACCCTACTAGGTTGGGCCTCTATCTCAAGTTCAATATCCAGTCCACTAACAGTCATAATGGGCTACAACAGGGATCTAAAAGAATATTAAATTAGCCCACTAATTTATTAAATATCCAATATCCAATAAACTTAGGATATAATTAAATGAATTAAGTTTTACTTTTATTCCACTAATGAAGTAAAACTGAACTACCAATTTAATACATATTTGCGAATATGCTTTCTCTTTTAGTTCAGTCATTCTCCGTGTTTAAGATATAATGTTCATTAATTAATCATATCAGCCTCTGACAGCAATAATTAATTAACATCTAAAACCTTGAGCAGTACCACACAAGCTTTACTCATGTACGGAATAAATTCCACCTGCAGGGTTTCAACATGAACTTGTATTTCCTCAAGAGAACATCATCAACCTGATGCACCAGGACACGGTGCTCATGCATATTGCATGACACATCATGTATACATTATTATTACCCAATATACCGAGTTTATTTACCCACGAAAGGATCTCACCCATTGATAAGTTAAAGCAATAAGTAATGCACACATATGCTCACCAACAGACATGAGTTCAGAACCCAAACTCTGTGGATCTTTATTCTCTCACTATCCGGGTCAGAGATAGAGAATAGTATCCTATCGTGATCCTCGTCAATATACTAACAAGTAATCAGTTAGTCAAGATAAACTAACTTATCAAATTATTCTACGATGTACCCGATGGTGTGTACAGGACCATCTAAGCCGTGAGCTCTTTAATACAATACAAGGTTCTAATGATATGATCTTACCATGTGACTCCCCACACCATATCATCTACAATGTAAGTATATGGAACATTGCATAGAACAATTATATAAAATAATCTAAATGCAAACAGTGACTGCAATAACTTTCAATTCATATCATCATATCATCAGAAAAGTATACAAAGACATGTCTTTCCAGTATACAAAACTAACACTTCTCACTGAAGTATGCAATGGGCCTGCGTTCCTGCATCAAAACTGCACCAATACCTATGCCCGAAGCATCACACTCGATCTCAAAAGTCTTAGTAAAATCCAGTAAACAAAGAACAAGAGCAGAACACAATAAAGACTTCAAAGTATTAAAAGCATTCTCTTATTGTTTACCCCACTCAAATTTTCGGTTCTTCTTACTTAGCTCAGTAAGAGGGGCGGCTATGCTGGAGATATCATGCACAAAATGACGGTAAAACCCAGCTAATCATTGAAAAGAACGGACCTCAGATGCGGTTTTAGGCGTTGGTCATTCCTCAATCGCCTTGATTTTGGAACGGTCAACCTCAATACCTCTAGAACTCATGTTAAAGCCTAAGAAAACGACTTCATCTAGACAAAACGAGCAATTAGACAAATTTCCATACAATTTTGCATCACGTAATAGAGTAAACTCACGTCTAAGATGCTCAATGTGCGCCTTTGCATTGTGACTGTAAATCAATATATCATCAAAATAGATAACTACAAATTTACTAATCACATCACGCAAAATATGGTTCATCAACCTCATGAAAGTGCTCGGTGCATTAGTGAGACCAAACGGCATAACTAACCACTCATAAAGACTATGCTTTGTTTTAAACGCAGTTTTCCATTCATCCCCCTCATGCATTCTAACTTGAAATAGCCAGATCTCAAATCTATCTTAGAGAATAAATTCGAACCACTTAACTTATCTAGAATATTATCAAGTCTAGGGATAGGAAATCTATACTTCACCGTAATTTTGTTGATGGCATGGCAGTCCATGCACATTCTCCATTCGTTGTTCTTCTTTGGCACTGAGATGACTGGAACTGCACAGGGGCTCATTGACTCTCGAATCTGCTTCTTCTCAAACAGCTCTTTCACTTGTCTGCCAATCTCCTTAGTCTTCTCAGGTAACGTGCGGTATGCTGGCCAATTTGGAAGCACTGCGTTGGGCTAGAAATCAATCTGGTGCTCGTTCCCACGAACTGGAGGTAATCCACTTGGAATCTCTTCCGGAAACACGTCCGTAAACTCCTCGTTGGTTCTTCTTAGGATTGATTTTGTGAGTTCCCTCGTTGGTTTGGGTTTGGTTTCTGTTTCCTAGTTTGTTTGGTTTTTGTTTCTTTGTTGGATTATTGCTCTTGTTCTGGAATAATAATTATCCAAAAGTCATCCATCTTCCATCCTACAATTCCCAGTTTCCATCACACAAGCCACCAAGCCCCTAGCCGACTCCATACACTATCCATCGGTTTTCAGCATATTTTGCTCCCGAACTCCGATTTTCGTCCATAATACCATTCCGGAAATGGAACGACGAGCCGAATCGAACTCACCGCTTTGCGGTGATATATGTGAACTTTTGGTCAAATTCGGCCATCTTCAAGGTGAAATTGTCCGGTGAATATTTTCTGGTTTTTGCCGTTCCTTCCAATTTCCTGTCCTTTCCACCCCTATAGCCAAGCCAACCACTTTCCAGCCATATTCCCACACCCTAGCCATGGTTTACTTGAACTTACAGTAACTTTGTGGCATTTTCTCTACTCGAGCATTCTTGGAGTCAAGTTCGAGCTCTTGACTAGAGTTGGAGGAGCTAACCACAGCTCTATCGGAACAACAGAGACAGTGGGATTCCAACATCTACAGAGTGCAGAAATTTGAGTGATAAACACGAGAGAAAAAAAAATGAAAAAAAAAGTGAGGTCCTATTTACCTTTTTGCTTTCTTCTGGTTTTTTTTTGTTTTGTTTTGCAGATCTACACGATGATGCCCGGAGATGGAAATAATAAGAAGACTGATAAGTCACCCGCTGCACCGAACACTCCTTCAGATGCATCCTCATTGGATCAATGGGATGCTCAGTTCCATTACAAAGCCATGTCTCAGTATTTTGAGAGACGCAGTCAGTTATTAGAGGACAAGCTAGAAGATTCGTTAGCCAAAGTGATGGCGCAGCTCGAGCTTATCAATGCTCGACCTCCCTTACCGCCAGCAGTACAAGGCCAATCAGTCCAGAACGAGGCAGCACCTCGCCATATGGAGGTCCCCACAGATGAGACCTATGTGTATGCAGACCCAGCCCGAGCAGAGGCCCGAGCCAATGCTAGGGCGCAGCAACCAGTGCAACGTCGTCAACCGCCGGTGCAAGAGGTCTATCACGAATATCGTGATGCAGAAGATGACTATGGTGACTTTGCAGAGGAGTCAGAGGCCGGGTTTGAGCCTTATCAGAGACGTGATCGACCCCGACAGCCTTATAGGTGTGCAGCCCGCGCCTATCCGCCTTTCTAGCCCCGACGTGCCGATCCTGACAGCTTGTTAAACAACATCAAAACAAGCGTACCGGCATTTGAGGGACTGCATGACCCCGACCTATACCTCGACTGGGAGAGGAACATCAACAAGATTTTTGAGTGTTATGACTTTCCAGAGGTGAAGAAAGTGCAACTGACTTCGATGGAGTTCACAGGGTATGCAGCTAGTTGGTGGGAGAACATCCAGAACCACCGCCGTTGAGACAGATACCTGTCTATCGACTCATGGCAAGAAATGAAAGATGTGATGAGGGGCCGCTTTATTCCTGTTAACTATGAATGGGAATTGGAGTGTCGACTGAGCCAGATTCGCCAGGGTACTCGGTCTATTGAGGAGTACCATAAGGAGTTAGAGACTGCGATGAACCGAGTTGGCAAGAAAGAGATACTGATAGCTATAATCAATCGGTACATCGAAGGCATGCACCCAGACATTGCTTGTGAAGTCGAGCTGAAGGATTTCACCAGTATTGAGGCCATGATTCACTATGCCTCGATAGTCGAGCGGCAGCTTAAAGAGGGACGCCGATGTTCTTCTCATTTTGTGCCAGTAAGGACACCATGGGTTCGAGGCGAGTCTTCTACGCCTAGGACAGCCCCTCCACGTCCTCAAGGCTAGACTTCACAGCCCGCTCACCGTTATGAGCAGACAGCTCCGCAGCCTATCCACAGACCTGAGCACAGTTCATCTGCACCGAACCGGAATAATCAGAGCCATCCGGTACAGTCAAATCAGCCACAGGGTAGCACACCAGGAAGGGCACGTGACGTGCAATGTCACAAGTGCCGAGGATGGGGACACTTTCAAGCTCAGTGTCCGAATAGGCGAGTTCTTTTCCTTTCAGAGCAGAATAAGCTAGAGTCAGCAAGTGAGGAGGAACTCGATGAAGTTGAGACAGCAGGGGACGATCCACAGTCCTGAGATGGTCCATTAGTGGATGAAATTGATGATGAGAAGCCAGATCCAGCCCATGTCAGTCTTGTTTCGATCCGAGCTCTGAGCCTGATTCGGGAGGAGGATCAGAATGACCAGCGCGAGAACATCTTCTACGCGTGCTGCTCGATCCGAGACAACATATGCTCACTCATCATCGACAATGGAAGTGTTAGGAATGCGATCAGCCAGTATGCAGTGGGGAAACTGAACCTGGTTCCACAGAAGCACCCCAAGCCGTACCGCTTGCAGTGGCTGACTGACCGAGGAAAAATCTATGTAGGATATTAGGTAAGTGTTACTTTCTCTATTGGTCATTTTGTTGATACTGTGCTTTGTGATGTCATCCCTATGGAGGCATCGCATATTCTGCTTGGTCGTCCGTGGCAATTTGACAAGAAAGCTATTCATGACGGGTTTGCCAACACGTATACGGTGACCCGAGATGGACGGACCACCCAATTATGGCCACTGACACCCAAGGATGTTAATGAAGATCAAAGGAGAATACAGGAGAAGTTTAATGGGGAGAAGGAGAAAGAGAAACGGATCGAGAGCAAGTTTACGGTTCCAGCTGGCCAATCGACGGCTGACCCCAAGACCTCCAAGGGGATGGCGTCAACTTCTAAGGGGACCACCAAGGCTGCCCATTTGGCCACCTTGTTGCCCTCTAGTGCCGACAATTCTGATCCTGTGCATCGAAATTTATTTATTAGTGCAAAGGGGGTTCAAAAAATCATCAAAGCTGGTAAGCCTATCGTTCTAGTTAATTTTAAGGCTTATGATACTCCTGATGTTGTTGTTCCTTCTGTTTTGCAGCTGTTGATGGAAGAGTTCCAGGACATATTTTCTGAGGAGATTCCGAGTGGTCTGCCGTCAATTCGAGGAATTGAGCACCAGATCGACTTCCAGCCAGGATCAGTCCTACCAAACAGGCCAGCATACCGTACTAGTCCCGAGGAGACTAAGGAGATTGACCGTCAGGTCAAGGAGTTGCTGGAGAAGAAGCAGATCAGAGAGAGCCTGTCACCCAGTGCCGTGCCCGTGATACTCGTACCCAAGAAGAACAACGAGTGGCATATGTGCATGGAATGCTGGGCTATAAACAAAATAACGGTAAAGTATCGATTCCCTATTTCCCGTTTGGATGATATGTTGGATGAGTTGTCTGGAGCGTCTATTTTCTCTAAAATTGATTTACGTTCTGGATATTTTCAAGTCCGTATGAGTGAGGGGGATGAATGGAAGACTGCGTTCAAGACGAAGCATGGATTGTACAAATGGCTTGTCATGCCATTTGGGCTTACCAACGCCCCTAGTACATTCATGCGTCTCATGAACAACGTCTTGAGGGATGTGATTGAGAAGTATGTGGTTGTGTATTTTGATGGCATCCTCATTTACGGTACTTGCATTTCTGAGCATGTTAGACATCTTAGGCGAGTTTTTGAATTGCTACGTGATGCAAAGTTGTATGCCAATTCGTCTAAATGTACTTTTTTCATGAATGAGGTCGTCTTTCTTGGTTTTGTGGTGAGTAGTAGAGGAGTTGAGGTGGACAGATCGAAGGTTAAGGCCATCGAAGAGTGGCCCACACCTAAGACCTGTGCAGAGGTTCGGTCATTTCATGGTTTGACTGGATTTTATCGCCGTTTTGTACGGGATTTTTCCACTATAGCCGTTCCTTTGACCGAACTGAGTAAGAAAGATATGAAGTTTGAGTGGGGAAAAGCCCAAGAGCATGCTTTTACATTGTTGAAGTCTAAATTGTGTAATGCTCCTGTTTTGGTTTTGCCTGACTTTAACAAGATGTTTGAGATTGAGTGCGATGCCTCTGGCATAGGCATTAGCACTGTGTTGATGCAGGAAAGGAAACCGGTCGCGTTCTTCAGTGAGAAGCTCAATGGTGCAGCTTTGAGATATTCCACCTATGATAAGGAGCTATATGCACTGAAGAGGTCTTTGGAGACTTGGCAACATTACCTGCGACCAAAGGAGTTCGTGATTCACACTGATCACGAGTCCCTGAAACACCTGAAGGAACAGCAAAGTTTGAATGCATATCATGCCAGATGGGTGGAGTTCATCGAATCCTTCCCATATGTGATCAAGTACAAGAAGGGAGAAGATAATGTGGTTGCCGATGCACTTTTCCGAAGGTACGTGCTTGTTTCTGTTTTACACACACAATGTTTGGGTTTTGAGCACATTAAGAGTTTTTATGCATCTGATCCTTTCTTTGGTCCCATATTCGAGTCTTGTGTTGGAAAGTCTAGGGCCATTGATTCGTTCTATATTTTTGATGGATTTTTGTTTAAAGATGCTAAACTGTGTGTACCTGATTGTTCTATGCGGGAGTCGTTCATATTAGAGTCACATGCAGGGGGTCTCATGGGTCATTTTGGTGTTAACAAAATGTTGAGTCTCTTGCATGAGCATTTCTATTGGCCTCGCATGAAACGTGATGTAGAGAGAGTCTGTGCTAGGTGCATAACTTGTAGAAAGGCTAAATCCACGTCTAGTCCTTTTGGCTTGTACATGCCATTGCCGGCGCCTACTTCACCTTGGGTAAACATTTCCATGGACTTTATCTTGGGTTTGCCTAGGTCTAAAACTGGTAAAGACTCTGTTTTTGTGGTTGTAGATCATTTTTTTTTCCTAAGATGTCTCATTTTATTACATGCAAAAAGACTGATGATGCTGTGAACATTGCTAATCTTTTCTTTCGTGAGGTCGTCCGTTTGCATGGTCTCCCTAGAACCATTGTGTCTGATAGGGATTCAAAGTTTTTGGGGCATTTTTGGAGAGTCTTGTGGGGAAAGATGGGTACGAAGCTTCTGTTTTCTACTACATGTCATCCGCAGACGGATGGTCAAACTGAGGTAGTCAATAGGACGCTTGGTACTTTACTTCGTGCATTAGTTAAGAATAATTTGAAATCATGGGAAGAATGTTTGCCTTTTGCTGAGTTTTCTTATAATAGAGTTGTACATTCTTCTACGAATATGTCATCTTTTGAGGTTGTGTATGGTTTTAATCCGTTGACTCCAACGGATCTGTTACCTTTGCCTATTGACCATTTCTCAAGTGTGCAAGGTATTCGAAGAGCTGAGAAGGTACGACAGATGTATGAGAAGGTGAAGGCGAGGATTGAGCTCCAAGGTGTGCGGAATGCCAACAAGGCAAACTCACATCACAAACAAGTGATTTTCAAGCCCGGCGACAAAGTTTGGGTCCATTTCAGCCCAGGGCATTTTCCTAACCTGAGGAAATCAAAGCTCATACCCCGTGGTGACGGCCCATTCACTGTGGTCGCCAAAGTCAATGATAATGCTTACCGACTCGACTTACCTGGTGAGTATAAATGTTCCCCAATGTTTAATGTTTCTGATCTCTCTCCTTTTCCTGCAAATACTTTTGATGAAGAGGACCCGAATTCGAGGTCGAATTCTTTTAAGGAAGGGAGAATGATGAGTATGGGATGAGCTTTGGCAAGCTAAATCCGGAGTTGCAGCTACGTTGTCCAATGACGGGACTTAGAGCCAAGAAGCTGCAAGAATACCTTCAGTGTTTCGTTGGAAAGAAGCTCGAGGAAGAGTTGATGGTTCGAAGTAGCCCCAAGCTGATTATTATGCTTTCAATACAAGATGAAGATGAAGAGGCCTAGATAGAATTAGTGCAGATTTTATTTAATTTAATAAGACTATTTTCAGTTGTGGATTTTATTTAGTTTGAAGCCCAAATTAATGTTATGTGAATTGGGCCTTTAGCTTGTTTTCTTTTATTTTTTGAAATTATTAAGCCAATTAACTTAATAATTTCATTTTTCCGTTAGGTTAGTATTCATGCACTTTTCAAACCCTGGATTAGGGAGATTGGATTTGATATAAAACGCATTGTCGTTCATCCCGTCTCAAAAACACACATATCGATAGTTCTTGGTAGGGTTTCTGAATTGGCACCTATAAACTCAAAATCAAAAGATTCGTTCATGCATCCAGTAGTGTATGGGTTGATCTGCCATGAAGTTCTACTCCATACTCGCGTTTCGGATTCTCGTAGATCTGGGGTTCGTTTCGGGTAAGCTTCTTGTATCCATTTCATTTCCATTCGCCTCCACATCATTTACCATCACCACCATGCCTCCATACACATCCCACACCATCCACCATATTGTCACCATCGTCCATATTCAACCACAAGTCCAGATTTCACATATACCATCCAATCGAGCCGTAAATCACCTAAAAATCACCACCGAGCCATCTCCCAATATATACGTGCGTTTTGTCTGATTTTTGGATATGTTATTCCTGCTATATATTTATGCTTTGTCCTAAAATTTGAGCATAATCCGACTTCATTTGCTAGGTCAATTGATTAGGTCAAGAATTAGGGTTCTTCGGGTTGAAATTAGGGATTTTTGTGTTATTTTTTATTTTAATTCGAAAATTTCTTTGAGATCAGTTTATTTGAGTAAATTATTTGTTATCTTTTAGTTTGTTTTTAGATTGAATCATTTGTCAAGTTGACGTGTGTTCGATTCGATAAGCTTCCGCATCGTATTGGTTTCATCAGGGGCTGATCCAGATGCTTTTCCTTTAACCAAGGAGTCGTTGGAAGGAACCTTAGGTGATGTATTGGCTAAAGGAATGGCTAGGGCCGGTGGTGAAGTCTCGGCTGAAGGGTTGCCGTTCACGGTGGCAGATCCGGTGGCGGCTGCGGCTGCTTTTTCTTGTTCCTCCTTAAATCTCTCTTACATCCTTTCTTGATCCTCTGCAACAGCTTTCGGAGATAGTGGTTTCAACACTATGGTTCGACCATCTCGGGTGATCGAATAGGTGTTCACGAGTCTATCATGAACAGATTGTCTGTCAAACTGCCACGGTCTTTCTAAGAGTATATGCGCTGCTTTCATGGGAATAACATCACACAATAAAGTGTCAAAAAAATGACCAATAGAGAAAGAGACGTGTACCCGACCTGTCACACAAATCGATCATCTATCTATAAGCCATTGCAATTTGTATGGCTTTGGATGCTTTGTTGTGGTGAGGGCTAACTTCTCGACAGCATACTGACTAACTACATTAATCATGCTGCCACTATCTATGATCATTGTGCATGTCTTATCTTGGATGGCAACCCGTGTGTAAAAGATATTCTCACGCTGGGATTGCTCGTTATCTTCTCGATTGATGTTCAGACTGCGGATGGAAACAAGACTGACATGAGGTAACTTGGGTTCCTCAACTTCTTGCTCAACTTCAGGGATGTCTACTATAGTTGGGGCAACGGTCTAGGGCTAGTGTTTGTCTTAACTGGCTGACTCAAGCCCATTCTGCTCATTAGGGAACATAACACGCCGGTTTGGACACTAATTCTGAAAGTGGCCCCAACCTTGGCATTTGTGACACTAGATGTCACGGGCATTGGAATGGGGGCCTTGCAGGTGGTGTAGATGTAGACTCGGGTCTACGGTTGTTCTGCGGTGTGGAATGGTCGAAATGTCGTTCGGGTGGTCCGGGCTGACCTTGGGGTCATGTGGACTCAGAAGAAGGGGTAGAAGGTGATGTGGAATGCGTACCTTTGTTCCAAAAAGGCCGTGTAGGGGCTGCACTGTGGTGTTAACGACGGCGGCCTTCTCTTAGCTGTCTTTCCACAATCGATGCGTAGTGTACCATCTCTTCTACACTTGTGAAGTTCTTGAGTTCAACTTCACATGTGATGTCGGGATTCATGCCTTCAATGTACTGAATGATGGTAGCATTTAAGGTCTCTTGTTTCCCAACTCGGTTCAGGGCGGTCTCAAGCTCCTTGTGGTACTCTTCAACTGATCATGTACCTTGCTTGATCTAGTTGAGCTTCTTCTCGAGCTCTCTCTCATAGTGCACAGGAATGAACCAGCCACGCATCAATTTTTTCATCTTCTCCCATGTATCGACGGGTAGATATCTTTCACACCGACGTCGTTCCTGCTACATCTCCCACCATGAGGCTGCGTAGCCTCTAAACTCCAAGCATGCTAACTAGACCTTCTTGATCTCTGGAAAGTCATAGCACATGAAAATCTTATCTACCTTACGTTCCTAATCCAAGTAAAGATCATGATCGTGAAGGCTTTCAAACACGGGAATGCTCATTTTGATGTTATTGAGCATTTCATCTCCTTCTCGTGAACGCCTGTGAGGTGCTCATGGGCGGCCATGACCTCGTTGCGGGGGCTCATGCTCGGTTTTTGAGCTCTCGTCTGTATAGTCACCATAACCTTCTTCTACTTCACGATCATAGGGCTCATTAAACTACACTTGATATTGGCAACACTAACCTTGAGGTGCTCTAGCATTCGCTCTGGCTGGCTCGGCTACAGCTACGTCTGGTTGACGAGCTGCTTCAGGTTGATGAGCTGCTACTGGCTGTCGAGCTGCTCCTTCTGGCTGGACAGGGTGGCCTTGAACTAGTGGTGGTACAGGCGTTCGAGCAGTAAGAAGCTCGACCTGTGTCATCAGTTTGGCCAATGAGTCCTCTAACTTGTTCTCTAGTACTTGATAATGATACTGGGCATCCCACGGCTGTGGCATCGATGAAGCCGTATCTGTAGGAGTACTAGGCGATATGGGTGTCTTATCATGCATCTTATAACCATCTCTGGATTCCATTTGTACCTGCAAACAATGAACAAACATAAAAGAAAATAAGATATGAACCTCACAACCTCGCGTTCACTTATTTGTTTTCACTCTATATTTTTCCTCTCGTATATGTCTCTCAAGTATGTAGTGGTGCTCGTGTGATAGGCATGTATATGGTGGTGATGGTCGAATCTTCTGTTGCTTAAGATCGGCTCCTCTCAGTCTTTGGATGGCAATTTCACCTTAAAGATTATGGAATTTGGCCAAAAGTACACATATGTCACGGCAAATCCGTGGATTTTGTTCGGGACATTGTTCCACTTCCGGAATGGTATTATGGAGAAAAATCGGAGTTCTGGAATAAAATTGATGGAGACTGGAAAACCGGGTGTGTTAATGGTACGTATCGAACGAGTTGAGGTGAAATGGGGGTGTATCGATCGAGTACTAAGGTGGAAAGGAAAGAAATAGATAGATTAATGAAGTCCCAATTATATTAGGAGATCCAAAAATAAATCTAGGTGAAAAGAAGGAAGAATTCGAAAATAAGAAGGAAAGAATAGATAAGGAAGGAATTAGGGTGATTTGGATGTGTATCAATCTATGTGACACAGTCTAAATATCTTAATTAGACTAGACTCTAAAAGGAAGAAACTAAAATAAAATACAACTCAAAAGGAAGTTGCCAACTATAGACTAGGACTAGAAGGAAAATACCAAAAAAATAAAATAGACACAAAGGAAACAATGAATATACCTCTCTTTTTTTTGTATTCGGATCTCTTTTTTTTTATCTGATTGTTTTTTTTCTTTTTTTTGAACGAACTCTTTTTTTTTGTCCAGTTTGTCTTTTTTTTTTGAAGACCTAGTCTATTACAACTCAAATAGACTCAATGAAAAGGAAGGACTAAATAGATATGAACCACGAACCAAAGCCGATGTGGCTTTGATAACATTTTTATGATGTGACCCGATGATAAGGATCAAACGCACGTCGACACGTAAGGGTTCTAAAGACTCTAATGACTCAAAACTCAATAAGAATATGCGGAATTGAACTTAACAAAAATAAAGGAATGAATAGACTCAATTTAGACGACTAGAACTAAGAAAAATATCTAGACTACGACACACGAATTAAAACACAAAAACCAAACCAAAAGAGGTTATTCTAAGGCTCGAATTGGCGAGGGTAGTTGATAGGGATATGTGTATATGATATATAGTGAAGAATGGCTGAGGTAGATAGGGTATGATTGAGTATGATAGAACTTACGGTATGGACAAATCTGGATGTATAACTCGAACTCGTCGAACTTGGTGACTTGCTCAATGATGGGCGTTGATAAAGGGATGGTTGACGTGGTTGATGTAGGAGGGAAGATGATTGATAGATGTGAATTACAACTCGAAAATTGCCTTGAATCTCGAACGTACACAAAGCCAAATTCTTTAAGTTGTTCTTCAAGTAGCGAGTTCCCAATAATCCCTCAATGTGAATTACGGAGTTCCCTTGAAATAAAACTTAGAGATGCTAATTCTAAGAGTATGAATTTTTGAAATAAAACTCACAAAAGTTGTAAAGGGGTTGAGACAATATTTAAGGCAAAAAGCTTAATAATTCAAATATGGTCTGAAATATTAATGTCACAATGAGCCTCTATTCATAATAGAGGTGGCCGAAAATACTAAGGCTAATGGCCGAAAATTAGGACTCCAAAAACAACTAGAATTAGACTAGGAACTTCTTAACTAGAATTCTATTCAAGGTAGGATTTTTGCCTTAAATAAATCCTAGTCAAACTATAACTCTTAAGGAACAAAAATTACATTATTTTAAATAATAAAATCTAATCTACTATATCTAAATTAAATAAAATAAATACTATAGTCTAATAAATCAATCCCCTTAATTAAATCATTAAGGGCCGAATATTTCACTCCCATGCACGCATGCTTCATCTCAGTGTGAATAACATATGCATAAGACACATGCATACGTACACGTCTTCATCTTCATGCAATGCACTCCATGTCTTGATCTTCATCTTCCAATATCAACAAGTTCACCAACCTCGAGCTCTCATGCACGCCATCTTTTTCTTCGAGCTTCTTGCGAATTGTGGCTTGTAAATACTCTTGCAACTTCTTAGCTCTTAGACGAGTGACGGGACCTTTGAATTGCAGCTCCGGGTTTAGATCCTCATTGCTATGGATGGCCTCATCAGATGGTGTATAGCTGGCCGGTTTGTTTGGTTCAGCAATTAAACACGGCAGTCTGAAACTTCTTGTGGAAAGGGATATTAGTGTCCGATCTTACATGGGTGTTAGTTGGGCACGCACCGGTGCCATTTTTGAGGAAGTAGGCCTCGGTGTCAGATTTTTTTAAGATCTTAACAGGGGGTTGCTTATGACACTTGCATGGAAAGTAATTACGTCAAAGGCTCATGCATTGTCTATTTTTAGAACACGATTTTTATCTAATCCACATCAAGATAAACGTGTTGCTTTCTCTGTAATTTGGCCAGGACTTCGACCTCATGTGCGGGAGCTTGTTCGTGAATCTCATTATATTGTTGGTACGGGTTTGGTCGTGGATTTTTGGCATGATAACTGGCTTAGTTACGTGATGGTTGATTGTTTGAAAGTCCCTTCTCAAGTGCATGGCATCTTTGATGACAAAGTTGGAGATTTCTTAATTGATGGAGTTTGGCAATTCACGGAATCTTTTAGTCGGGCTTTTTCGGAAGTGGTACGGGATATCTTAAAACTTCAACTTGCCACAGAAGAAGATGAACATGTTTGGACATGATCTTTACATGGTAATGTTACAGCACGCTTAGCACGTCTTCATACTAGGATAACATTTCCTTCGGTGAAATGGGAAAAGTGGATTTAGGATTCACATATTTCGGTCCGTCAATCTCTTATTAATTAGTCCCTACTCCTTTCTCGGTTATCAATATTTGATACTTTGCATGGATTCCTTGGTCCGGGAATTTGTGCTATGTGTAAGGGGAAAATGGAGACTCTTGATCACTTATTTTCGCATTGTCCCCCTTGAGGTCATTGTGTGGAGATGGGTTTTTTATGCTTTTCATCTTAAGGAGATTTTCATGGCTTCTATACATGAAGCATATGTGCAGTTTATGAACTTTAACTTCAGCTTCCAGATCTTATTGCTTTGGAAAGTGGACGTGGTGACCACTGTTTGGGGTATTTGGACATTTAGAAACAAGGCTATATATGAAGCTAGAGTTGGTTCCTACTCCGTATTTGCTTATTTCATCGATCCGTGTGGCTCTCCGTGAGATTTCTTGGGTTCATGACAGTCGAGGTGTCATGCATAATACTGTGGATGACTTGATGATTTTGAAGACTTTAAAGATTGCTCCTCGGCCGGCTCCTCCGAAGATGGTTATCTCTGTTTTCTGGTGGCCTCCGTCTTCTGGATGGGTCAAAATTAACACTGATGGTGCTTCACAGGGTGCTCCGGGTTCTATGGCAATCGGTGGGGTATTTCGGCACTCTGATGGAGAGGTGTTATGTTGTTTTCATTCAGAGGAAGGTGTGGGTTTTGTGTTTCTTGCGGATATTCTGGCCGTGATCTTTGCTCTGGAAAAGGCTAAAAGTCTATCTTTAGCTTTTATTTGGCTAGAAGCAGACTCTATTTATGTTGTTTCTTTGCTTTCTTCTTATAGTCTACAGGTGCCTTAGTTTTTAAAGGCTCGTTGGAGTAAGGTGCTAGAGTTTATTGATAGTATACATTTTCGGCGCTTCACAGGTGCTTCACAGAGTGCTACGGGTTCTATGGTGATCGGTGGGGTATTTCGGCACTCTAGATGGAGAGGTGGTATGTTGTTTTCATTCAGAGGAAGGTGTGGGTTTTGCGTTTCTTGCGGACGTTCTGGCCGTGATCTTTGCTTTGGAAAAGGCTAAAAGTCTATCTTTAGCTTTTATTTGGCTAGAAGCGGACTCTATTTATGTTGTTTCTTTGCTTTCTTCTCGTAGTCTACAGGTGCCTTAGTTTTTAAAGGCTCGTTGGAGTAAGGTGCTAGAGTTTATTGATAGTATACATTTTTATGTCTCTCATATTTATAGAGAGGGTAATAGAGTTGCTAATTTGTTGGCATCTTCTGTTGCTCCTTCTGGTCTTTGGTTTTTTGCTCTTCCGTGTATTTGGGACGCTGTTAAACGGGACTTTTGTGGTCCGGGTTTTTTTCGTTTTACTTAGAAGAGTACTCTTTTTCCCATATGGTTTTTCCTACTATGGGTTTTCCATATGGGTTTTAATGAGGCTCTGGTCCCCTAAGTTATCGACTTGTGATATCTGGGATTTTTAGGTTTTTTTTAGGTTGTTTTCTTTTTATTTATACATTTCATTTAGGTATATATGTAACTTGGGGGATGAGAGACGATGGTTCGACATTCCAACCTCCACATATTTTGAAATTTGCTTACTTTTTATCTATAGGGATTTAACCTATGACTCAAAAGATTTCTATACCAACTAGCTAGCAAAGAAATATATTGTATAAAATAGAATACTAACTGATCAAAACTTTGTTTAATAATAAGCCACACTTATATATACATAAGTTTGCTCTTATTAAGCTATGTACTTTTAATATTTTTCACGTTTTTTTTATGAAAATGTTAAATCTTTTGGAAAGATCATGAAGAAATGACCTTGTGAGATGAAATATAAAAGTACTAAGAACTTACTGAAACAAATTACAGTAAAAATAATTGATTAAAAAAATTACTTTGGTGTTATTAACCAATCAAATCCCTGGTAACAATATTAAACGACCATCGTTAAGAGTTGGACTAAGATATTCCACGCCATCAAAACCACAACTACCCAATCATTTTTTCAAAAGTCAAAAAAATGCGTTCGATGGTAATTTAGTAAAACAGAAATAGTTCGAAACATAAAAGAATAGTTTACCTGGCCTTAAAAATATATATCTCAGAATGATTCATGCATGATATGAAAATAAAGGAAAACAAAATGATGATTGATTGATTGTGGAAATTCTGAGCAAAGGGGTTATTTTGAGGAGGATACAGATTCCTATATCTGATGACATAACATATAAAATCCAGGTTGTCTAATAAAGAGAGAAATAGATGGTAGTAATAGTTTGTTTTTCATGCCCATATTATTATTGTCCTTTGCCTTCATTCACATATGACATATGATGCAACCATTTTACACATTTACGTGCTATCACAATTACTGTGTCGTCTTTCTCCAAAAAACAAACAAAAAAAAAAAATCAATTACTGTATCGTCCCTTTTGGAATCTTCCCTGCACCCATTCTTATTTAACCCTTTCTCTGTCTCTCTCCGTATCTCCTTCCCCACTCGCCTCCCAGATCATCTCTCTCTCTCTCTCACACACACACACACACATAGATACATATATAATTATTTACATGCATGTGCCCCATTAATTATGATCAAATGATTTTTCATGGAAAAAATACAGTATTTTCATATGTCAGATATACAGAATAAATACACACACATGTGTGTGTGTGATTTCTTGAGTTTAGTGTAGGTCTGTCGTATTCAAAATCTGCCTGTAAATTGCAGCATTGTTTTAACTAGCCTTTTCTACGCTACACTGGTCTGCCTACGTAGGCTATGTGTGCCCACTGAGATGTATTAATAAAGCAAATTTTTAATTTTTATTTTCTATGTCAGATTAATACAGGAAATTTAACATTTCAATGCATAGAAAACTCACGAATGAGAGAAAGGAGAAAGGAACAAAAGGGAGAGTAGAAAGTAAAACTATACATGTTACTTCATAAATGTGTTTATTCTGATTGTTTATTACTACTATATTTTAACTTTTAAAAGTTCAAACATACCTAATAGTATATTTTTGGATAAAGGTATTGATATATCTCAAGCTAATTAGTTTGCTTTTTTGAAAATACGTTCGTTTTTCCGAAAATATTACGACTATTGATAACGATAACTATAAAATGATACTTGGACAATCAATTTGTTATCTATATCTAAACGATGATATTTTAATTATTAAAATGATAACTCATCCTTTTTTTTTTTTTTTGCAATTAATGTTAGTATGGAACATTTTCTTTTTAAGCAGAAAGAATTTGGGATACAACAATATTTATATTTACAATAGTATTTTATTACGTCCCATGATATTTTTCTTTTTCTTGAACTCGAAAAGTGAAGCGGTAAAGTTTAATCCTATATCAGGGGTGGATCCAGGATTCGAGAGTGGGGTGGGCTGAAAAATAAATTTGATACATAGCAAAATATATTAAAGTTTACATAAGTTGTGCTCTACGAGACTTTAGTACATAAAATTCATCAATAACTGAATCTATATCTATATCTTTAACAAAATCCCTCTCAATATAAAGTATTAATGAATCTTCAAGCAAATCATCCCCCATCTTGTTACGAATTACCGTCTTCACATGCTTCATTGCGAAAAATGTTCGTTCAGTTGTAGCCATAGAAACAGGCAACATCAAAACTAGATGAATCAGTCTAGTTAACATAACATAAACCATCGACCTTCCACTCTTACTAAGTAGTTGACTCAATTCAACAAGTGTAGAAACTCGAAACTCTTGTAGCACCATTACATCATGCTTATAATGTCTTAACTCATACGCTAATGAAACAAGGTCCTGATCAGAGAAATCTTCAGCATAGAATTTTCTCGCAAGCTTGCAAATATCATCACTGTTGAATGATTCGAATGAATTTTTAGGATCTAAGGCCACACTGAGATGAAGCAATTCAACAAAGACATTATTAAATTTTGTATTCAACTCAATCAAGATGCAATCAATTGTTGCATTGAAAACATCAAAGTGATAATGATGTTCAATTGTAGTTTGCCCACGAGAACGACCAACCTTATATGGAGAATCCAAATTAGGGACATCAATATCATTCTTCAAGCAAAAACCATTGACTTCTTCAAGAAAACTTTTCCAACCACTTTCTCTCAATTCTTGAAGAAAAGTCTTCTCTCAAATATATAAGGGTGTCAAATCTTCTCAAATTTGCAAAGTCACCCAATTCCAGTTATTTCCTACTACAACATAGCATGTCCTGAAAATTGATTCCCTAATAATGTGAAATTTTTTTGTTATTGGAAAGCTATATCTGACTCTAGTTTCTGTTTAGAACATGAATCATGTGCCAAATAGTTATGCATTTTTATTAGTCAGTGACTTCACATGAGCGATGAAGAAAAGTATCTTTGAATTTTTTGTTAGACTGTATACAAGAACCTCAAGAAACTAAAGTATGATTTAGATAAGACAAAGAATCTGAATGCAATAGACGCTACAGAAAAATGAAATCACGCAATGTAAAGCCATCAGACACGACTATCTCAAATATATTCGCAGATCAATCCTTCTCCAAAATAAAGAAATATTACAGTTACAATATGATGTCTAACAAAAACGCTGAGTCCCCTTAACCTTACATCCAAATAAACAAAAATATCATAAAAATTCAAAAAGGGTAGGAAATCAGAAAATAAAAACTGAGCAATTGGTAAAACCCTAAATCAGAAACCCTTAGAGATTTACCTTAATTAGAGAGTATTTAGAGATCAAGTATTTTAGCTTCAGCAGAATTCTCCACAGCGGTTTACGGCCAGGACAGCTCACTGGCGTAGAATCTCAGCCAAAATTTCGTCCGAATTGATCGTCAATTCCGATGGCTGTGGGATAATTTCTTTCATCCTTTGGGCTGAGCTAAGTTATTTTAAGGTTGGACTGGGCTAATATTGGGTTCGGTTTAAATATAACATATAGGTAGTAAAATAAATTTTGGGCTTGCACTGGGCTGGAGCCTAGTGCAGCCCATACATAAATCCGCCCCTGTCCTATATACTTCATTAACGAAAGATTGACCATGCACGCGGTGAATCTCATAAAATGAACCGTTCATTTTTGTACTTATTTCGAATTCATTAATTACTTTATTTTTTAAGTTTTTAATTTCCTGACAAAAAGGTTAAAAGTTATCGCAACGTCTTATTTTTAAACATTTTTTGGGTTATGAATTTAACAACACTTAGATATTAACTACGAAAAAACTAAATTTTCCAGTGGGGTCGTGGCAGACTCTTCCTCCAGATATTCATGCATAGGTGGACTTAGATTTTTTTGGTAAAGGGTATTTTAGATTTACGGATAATGATTAATATGTCTTTGATTTGTTATTTATTTTTATTTTTCTTCATTGTTAGTTTAAGATGAAGTTTGGTCAGTTACTGTAATTTTTTTTTTTTTGGTGGAGGGGGGTTAATAATATTCAATTCATTTGGCTGTGAGTGGTATGGCATGGGATTGGATTTGCAGGCTATTGTAGAAGAACTAATTAATAAGTGGCACATGTCACTTTACCCAAGAATATTGGGCTTAATTCACCCTCGGCTTGTAAGGGGGAGGGGTGATCTCATCTTAATAAGTGGCACATGCCACTTTTATCCAATCAATGTGGAACTATTTAATACTACCCATATCACTTTACCCAATAAATGTGGGATAATTTAATATGCCCCTGATACCATGTTAGAAATGGTGGCGCATGTCACTTTACCAAACCAATGTGCAGTGGGACAATTTAATACGCCCTCATGTGCAGGATGGAACTAGCTTTGATACCATCTTAGAAATGGTGGCGCATGTTACTTTACCAAACCAATGTGCAGTGGGACAATTTAATACGCCCTCATGTGCAGGATGGAACTAGCTTTGATACCATCTTAGAAATGGTGGCGCATGTCACTTTACCAAACTAATGTGCAGTGGGACAATTTAATACGCCCCTCACGCGCAGGATGGAACTAGCTCTAATATACCATGTTAGAAATGGCGGCACATGTCACTTTACTCAACTAATGAGGATAATTTAATACGCTCTTCACACCTAGGATGGAACTATGCCAAAATTGCAATTGTATTCAAGGCTCCAACGTTGAAACTAGGGTTAGTGGTGATACCATTTTAGAAATGGATATTGGGTCTAACTCACCCTCTCAAAACCGGCTTGTAAGTGTGGAGGATTGCCCTCACCTTAATAAGTGGCACATGCCACTTTCCCCAACCAATGTGGAATATTTAATAAGAATGAATATTTACCTAGTGTGGCACACCCTAGAGGAGCGGTTGCTCTTCATGAAAAGAAAAGGCTAAATTCTAATCATTTCAAGTCTAAAAAACATTTAACATATCTAGAATGAACAAAAAATGTGGTTTGCAGACTGCTGCATGCCTGTATAAGAATATGATTTTCCTAGTGTGTATTCTCAAATAACAGTATCGAGTTGCCCTCATCATAAAAAATAAAAAATAGTTATGTAAAACTATAGAGATAATTTCAATTTTGGTCCCATAGGACATCGGGTTCTCTGATTTTGGTCCTTTTTCAAAAATATTACCCAAAACCAGTCCCGTAAGTTTATTGTTATCGGTTTTGATCCCACGAATTTAACGGTTATTTTAACAAGTGACGGAAACATCACACACAACTCATGTGCGTATCTTTTTAGGGGAAAAATTAAACCTAAATCCCTAATTGAACAGAAATAGAAGACATTCATAGCTCGTAAGAAACCCCAAATCACTCTGCCCTAATTTCAACTCCCTTCACAAATTTGTAAGAAATTCCAAAATTCACAAGCAATATTGAGACGTGATGATACGAAGGAAGGTTTTTCTGGAAATGCCACACCCAAACTACAATAAGTTTCATCCAATTTCTCCAATAAGTTTCATCCAATTTCTAAAAGTTTTGTTGTTTCTCATTTTGTTTTTATTAGGCGGGTGTCAGTTTTGGTACACTATGAAGCTCAAGCATGGAGGAATGGAAATTTCTGATTCGGGTAAGTTTGAGTATTTAGAAGGCACAATCAGTGCATTTGATTTTATCGACACTCATAAGTGGTGTTGGAAATATTTAGAAGACTTATGTGAATAGTTAGGGTATACGGATTCTAAGAAATTTTATGGGAATGATGAAAATGGTATTGTGAAGGCTATTGTTTATGAGGTTGATAGTTGGTTGTTGATAAGGGAGACTGATAAAAGCAGAGAGTTCACCATATATTTGGAGGGTGAAAGAATCAATACAACTTCTGTTGGAGAAATGGTTGAAGGAGAGGTGGAGTATGTAGATGATGAGCCACGGGGTAATGCTGGGAAGGGGAATGAATTAATTGAAGATGTCTTAGTTACTATTGGGAAGGGAAGAGAGTTAATAGAATAGGGTTTAGTTGCTGTTGAGAATGAAAGGGCTTTAATGGAAGATTGTTTAGTTGTTGTTGGGAAGGGAAAGGCCTTGATGGAAGAGGGTTTAGATACTGACAATGAAAGTGATGATGAGGATTTCACATATAATGAGAATAGTTGTTATGAACTGATGGATGACATTATCTACAATGAGAATGTAGATAATGATGTTGAGTGGGGAGGTACAAGAGAAGGGGATATTGATGTTGCTAACTCAGAGAGTATTAGTGCCTCAGATGATGGGAATGAGATGAGTGAGTTTGAAAGTCTAGCATCTGAAAATGAAGAGGGGGAAAATAATGTGAGTATGAGGGCTGATGCTGAAATTGGATCAAGATCATAGAATTCTACATTTTACCTTGGGCAAATGTTTAGTACCAAGATAGAGTTCAAGGAGGATGTCAACATCCACTCAGTTGAGATAGAAAGATCAACAAAGTTTATTAAAAATGATACCAGAAGAATCTGTGCAAGGTGCAAGAAGACAGATGAAGGGTGTACATGGCACAATGCACTTAAGGTGAAAGATGAAGAATCATTTCAGATTAGGGAGATGAATTTGGTACACACTGGTGCAAGACAGTTTCATGGGTCTAATGCTAAGTCAGGATGGTTGGCAAAGAGGTTTGAAAGATCTTTC
Organism: Perilla frutescens; assembly: GCA_026008535.1. Taxonomy (NCBI): domain Eukaryota; kingdom Viridiplantae; phylum Streptophyta; class Magnoliopsida; order Lamiales; family Lamiaceae; genus Perilla; species Perilla frutescens. Next base: position 10,943,300 of record BRKX01000015.1, read on the forward strand.
TGATATAATCTAAGGAAGAGTATAAAGAGCTTTAGAAAATCAGTAATATCTGAACTTGGAGTTTATGTGTCACACCAACAAGCTATTAGGGCACGAAAGAAGATACTCAAGCTCATTGAAGGGTCTAACATTAACCAATACTCTGGGTTGTGGGATTATGCAGAGTGTTTGAGAGAAAAGAATTCAGGTTCCACTGTGATTCTACAGTGTGAGGTTACATCTACTCCCAACAAATTTAAGAGATTCTATGTATGTCTCAATGTTGTAAAGAATGGCTTCAGAGTGGGATGTAGGCTATGGATTAGGGTAGATGGTTGCCACTTAAGTGGGCTTAATTCAGGTGTGCTACTGACTGTAGTGTGTATGAATCCTAATAATGATTCATATCCTTTAGCATATGCACTAGTTTCAGTAGAGAACAAAGAATCTTGGGAGCGATTCTTGCAACTGTTGAAGAAGGATTTGTTGACAGAAAGGGAAGATGTATATACATTTATGTCAGACAAGCAAAAAGGGCTGATTGGAGCATTTGAGAAGGTTCTGCCATATGTGGAGAACAGATTCTGTTTTAGGCATTTACATGGAAACATGAAGAGGGCTGGGTTCAAGGAGAAAAACTTCAAAACGCTATTATGAAAAACAGCCAATGCAACTACCATTCCTGCATTTAACAATGCAATTCTTGAGATAGAGAAGCTAGATAAGAAGTGTCTTGAGTGGCTGCAATCTAAATCACCAATAAAATGGTCAAAATCACACTTCTCTACTTTTGGAAAGTGTGATACTTTGGTGAATAATATGTGTGAGCAATTTAATGATTGTTTAGTGGATGTTGGGGACAAACCAATCTTGACTATGCTAGAATGGATAAGAGAGTATATGATGTCCAAGCTCTAGAGATATAGAGAGAGGTGTGAGCTTAAGTGGGAAGGCAGAAAACTTTGTGGCAAGATTAGGGAGATTGTGGGAAAGAATATAGAGGCCTCTGGTGATTGTATTCTTATAAAAGCAAGTGAACAGACATATGAGGTTTCAAGCTATGATGGTTTAAGATATGTTGTGCACTTAGAGCACCATACTTGTGATTCTAGGAGGTGGGAGTTGTCTGGCATACCTTGTAAGCATGCCATAAGTGCAATTTGTGCAGAAAGGGGAGATCTAGAGCATTTTGTTGCTACTTGTTACTCTGTTGAAACATATAATGCAGTTTATAGTCATGTTATAAACCCAATGAATAGAGAAGAACTATGGCAGAAAACATGCTTCATACCACCATGCCACCTATATTTCTTAAAAAAAAAAGGCAGGCCTGAAAAGACAAGGAAAATTGGGTTGAGTGAAAGTCCAAAGAAGAAGCAGAGAAAAGGGAGTGCAAGTAACCTACAAAAAATAAGAAAACAAATCAAAGTTTCAAGGTCACATGTTAGATATGGAGAAAAGGGTCACAATCGTTTTGGATGTAGAGTAAGAGAGGTTAATTATTCATATTAAGTTGAATTTATGATTTCATATTGTTATACAATACACTAACTATAATCTGTTGTATATATATGTTCCTTAGGCTGCTAAAAAAACCACTACACAAGCTGATGTGCAGGACATGACACAACCTGACTATCCCTTGACATAAGAACAGGAAGAAGATGCTGCCTTGGATGAATTTATAGATCAGTATACACACTACAGCACCAGACCAACAACTTTGCAGGGGAGAAATGAGCTTGTAAGTTACATATATGCAATTTACTGATTTTTTTTCAAGGTTCACTTTACTTACTATCTAAATTTTTAAGCTAAAAAAAGAGCTGCACTTGCTGGTAGTTCTCAACCAAGGCAGACTAGTGTGAATCAAGAGAAAGCATCAGAGGCTTATACTATTTCACAGTCAGTCAGTGCTCTACAACCAAAAATAATGGGTGTTCAAATCAGAGCTCCTCCTCCAATGAGCTTCCATCCATATCAGATCATTAGTGGACCTTCTACTGGTGCACATAGGGGTAAAGAAAGCATGAAAGTGTTCTCTCAAGGAGATAAGAAGTTTATCACATGATCTAGCTTGAGAGATGCAAAGAAAGAAAGCTGTGATAAAGAAGCATAATGTTATGCTCTTGGTATCTTCTACTGGGAATTTTTGAGTATTTTATATGCATAACATGTAGGTTATTGCTACTGCTTCTAGAATTATGTTCCACAGTAGTTGAAACTAACTGTTGGGATTTTTGTCTTGCTTTTTGAATCATGATATGCAGCAGCTGAAACTTGGTATCTTTTCAGGTTTTTTTTGTATCTAGCTCAACTTTGAAACTCTTGTTATCTTTTGGGAGTTTGTGTATGTAGTTGAAACATATTCCCTTAATGATTAGCTGGAAGTTTTCTTCATTACTTGAGTTTATTTAAACTTTTGTTCATAGTGCAACCATAAAATTCTTCAAATATAACATATTACTTTCATATATAGTGTAGGCATTACAATAGATATAGTGCATACATTACATAACAAAATAGATAGTGCAGACATTACAGGGGGAAAAATATAGCATATTACATTCATGGCTATTCTATTATGCTCATTTGAATAATTTAATTACTAAGGAAAACAGGAGCACTAGGAATATCATTTTCCCTAGCTTATTTATCTCTGTAACATCTTCAGACATTTTCTTCAACTCTTTAGCCATTTTCTTCAATTGTTTATTGTCAAGAGATTTTTCCTCAGATCCATCTTCATCAGCCCAAAGAAAAAAAAACCACACCCCTATTTTGAGAATATGGACATGTATGAAATGTCCTACCTTTGCTTGTGGGCTTCTTTAAAATTTATGTACGAATAGCTTTTCCACAATGACATACCATGTAAGCTTCGCCGAAATATTTGTTTGAGGATGTCGCAGACATTGCTTTTGTTAATTTAGTATTTTTCCTTGTACTTTGGTGGCTTGGTAATTGTGTTGTGTTAGATTATTTATTTTGTTTGGTGAGTTGGTATATGAAGTTACATAATCTGTGCAGTCATGTTCATGATCATGTACACGAACATTATAATGAACATGCAAGGTCAGAATAACAAAACAAATCAAATAACCAACACACGATGTGATAACCATATTCGATCAACTGATCTACGTCAGGGGGACTTTCCCAAGTCCATGAGAAACAACCCATTACTCCGTTGTATGGTTACAAAGGTTTTTACACGATGATCTTCTGTCACTCGACCCCTTTCCTACCATTTACAACTTCTTTCGCTGGACTAAATTGCGAGCTCCCCTCACAACCTAGACTCCATCTAGTTTCCACAGGAAATCTCTCCCGAGATTCCTCTAAGTGTGTATGAAAACTGTTCAAATACAGGCTAGAAAAACTATGATCAACATATCGACTCTAGCCTACAAATCGAATGCCTAATGCTTCAAATATGAAGTCTTTTGACTCACTAATCAGATCTGTGCATTCGTGTGTGTCTTCTTCAGTGTCGCAACTAAACTATTCTGATTTTCAGGCTATTTATAAAAGAGAGATATAGCCTTAACATGGAAATCGAAAGTCCTCATTTGACTCTGATTCAATAAGGAAACTTTCCTTTTTAGAATCGGACTTCTCTAGTTTAGTCTCCTTCCTTGAATAGAACTGCTGATTTCCTTCTTTGATCTTCATCACAAACAAGGCAGCTTCTATTCTAAAATGTCCATCTTAAATCGACAGCTTCAACTCTTTGAATCTTAGCATGGCACGTCTCTTGGAACTCTCTGGACAACCATATACATGATCATGTTCATGAACATGATTAAGTACATGTCTTGATGTTCAATCAGATTGGCAGCGGAATGTTCATTGTAATGTCCAGAACATGGTCTTCAACTTTGAACAACCAAAACCTTTGTGTTCTTCTTGATATTTCCATAAAGATCATAACAATATTGAACACCTTAGTGCAGATCGCACTAACAATCTCCCCCTTTATCTTTATTTGGTGGCAAATCAGCTCTATGTTTTTAAAAGAACACAATCCTTAAACTGAAGGACCATGTACCTTAATACATTCTCGAATGTCCTTGTGAACATGATATGATCCAGTTGTTTTTCACTTTCTTATCAGCTTGTTTCTGCTCTGCTATATTGCGTTTTTTCCTGTTTATACCTCTTTTTTTTATAAACAACAGTTTTAATTTTTTAACAAACTAGGATCATATATGGGGAAGATAAAAATTATGTTCAATATCAAAATGATATTACAAAAGATCAGAGCAAAAACAAAATATCTTGCAAAAACATGGATGCAAGATAATTAGAACAGAAAATTTAAAAATTATATTGTTTTACTCCCCCTATTTGCTACCAAGAAATGGAAAGGAGTAAAAATGGAATATACTTAAATTTGTCAGAAGCTTGCCCTCCTTCTTCATCGACAGACCCCTCTTGAGCATCATCATAATCTGTCTCTGCACCCTCATCAGCCTCTTCTTTTTCCTCGGTTTCTTGCTCCTCTTCTGCAGACTCTTCCTCTTTAGCTTCTGCTTCTTCTTCTTCTTCTTCTTCTTCTGCAGACTGATCATCATGCTCTTCACCTTGTATTGGAGCCGATGAATATCCCTTCTGAGTAGCATCTATTGCAGTACTTGCAAGCTTGTGTGATTTATGAACATTTTCAGGTACATCTGCTGCTGAGGAGGTAAATTCTTCTCCAGATGAGAGTTCAGCTATCAGAGCCTGAATCTTCATCTTCTTAGAAGTATGCTCAGAGATCAAGTGAGCATGGAACTCCAGGCTTCTTTCCAGAAACTTCAGCACATCATTCTTTGGTGAGGACTCTTCAGCAGTAGCATCACTTCCTTTCTTTGATGCAATGAACTGCTTGAACTGGAGGTGCATGTGATGATCTCCAATTTCAGGAGCAACTTTGATTATCAGAGGCTTCTTAGGTGGAATGACTTGGTCATTCTTTGTAGAGATATTCTTATTTTGTTGCTTTATGATGTTTTAGATCAGAGAGGGATAGCACAGAGAGCCTTTCACCATTGTCGACTCTGCACTGCTCACAAGCCTTTTGTGTCAGCTTGGATGAGGAAATTGTTTGAGGATTGGAAGGCCATTTTGTGTAGATTCCCTAGGTCAGTTCTTCAGCAACCATCCCCAGTCATCTATTTCTTCATACTCTCCCTCAATGTTGCACCCCAGAAACTCGTTGATGAGTTCTGGTGAAAAGTTCAGCATTTTCCCTCTGACAAACACCTTGTGAAAATCTTCAGAATCAGGATCATCAATGTCCTTGGTCAGGTTGCTGTAGAATTCTGACACAACTAATAGAACATACTCATGGATCCTCTGCACAGTTCCAAGTAGACCAGCATCCTCCAGCAGTGTATATACTCCAGTAGCTAAAAGAGTGTCTTTGTCTACCTTCTTCTCAGGGATCATAGATCTCTGCTTCACCTTCTCCCATAGCTCAGCATGCTTTGTAGATCGGAATAGGGCATGTTTAGAGATACCTGGTAGATGGATGATATGTTTGTGAATTTCAGCATCATGTTCACTTGAATGGGAGTGAACATCTTCAGGTACATCTCTTCTTAGAGCAGATTTCTTGGCCTTCTTGGACGGGCCAGTAGATTCAGCAGTTTTCCTCTTCTTTGTTAATGCAGCAGTAGATGGGGGAGTGGCAGATGCTCGATTTTTGGTCATCGATGTCCTCTGAAAATTTGGACCACAGCAGAAGAAGTTCTTCTTGACTGGTGATCTGGTAAACAGATCATACTGGGCTAAGACCAGTATCTTTTCCTGTTGTGGAACAGGAGACTTCTCAGGTTCAGAAGATGAACTCTGAATATCTTCTTGTATGTCTGGATTAGCAACTAAAGTTCTCTTGATGACCTTTTCCTTTCCTTTGGCAATAGAAGTGGCTATGGCCTTCATCTTCAAACTCAGGGGATATTATCCTCCTCTGAAACTTCAACACTTTCTGCAACAGAAGATTGGCTTGATGGCTTCTTCTTCGATGTAATACTTGCAAGCGCTGTGATTTCTACAGTACTCTTCTTAGCAACAACATGTTCCTCTATATGAGTAGGAACATCTTTAGGCACAACTGTATCATCAACAGCAAATCCCTTCTCTTTCTAAAGGACTTGGGCAGCAGGTGTTGTGATGACTTTCTTCGAGGAAGGGATCGCAGTCTTCTTTGATTTCTTGACTAATGATTCATTTGTTCTTACCTTCTTTGCAGCAGTTTTCTTATTTACGTTGTAAGATCGCGCTGCTTCCTTCAACAGATCTTGGAGAGTAAGACTCTGAGTCTTTGATTTCTTTATAGAAGATGCAACTTCTTATTTTTCTTTCTCTAAGTCTTCTTCTTCTTCTTCTTCATGGAATGTTTCTATAAAATCTTCTGTGTCTTTGCTAGAAGATTCATCTCGGAGAGTCCTCTTAATAGACTTTTTGTAAGATGATTCTCCACGAACCTGTCTGTTAAACTCATCTTCTTCATAGAACTGATCCTGAGGCTTGGAATATGTCACCTTACCATACCTCATTCTTGATTTGATGACCTTCTTTGGACTAACAATCTTTCTTTTGGGTACCATTGAAAAATCATAGAGAATTTTTCTGAGAGAGATCAAAAGAGAATAATGGCAAAAAGAAGATAATCACAGAGATATCAAAAATTTAAAAGAGAGAATTTCAGAATGAAGGAGCGTATGATATCTCTAAACGGATAAACATATATATAAGAGGGTACTCCGTTCAATACGTAGGATCAGGTTTCCGTTAGACTATGAAACTGGAGGAAAATCCCAGAAAACCAGAGATGACGATTGCAAGTCAGAACTAGCCGTTGACAAAGATGTACTCAATAAATTCAAAAATTATTCATTTACATCCTGATGAACATTTATGGAAATGTTTGGTCCCTTTGTGCATGAATGGTTCTTTCATGCTGAGTGTGAAATAAACACACTCATACCCCTTCTCTTGGGTTTACTAAACCAAGCACACCACAAGGGATGCTCTAAGTTTCTTAAATCAAGCAGCATGCAGTCCCTTGGTGAAAAGATCAACTAGTTGGTCTTCTGTCTTCATATGTTCAATCTTCAGGACTTCTTCTTCAACTAGCTCTCTGATAAAGTGATGTCTGATGTCTATGTGCTTTGTCTTTGAATGTTGAACTGGATTCTTGGATATATTGATAGCACTTATATTGTCACAATACAAAATAGGTGTATCATGAGCAACTTCATAGTCCTTCATCATCTACACCATCCAAATGATCTGAGTAGAACTGCTTCCTGCTACAATGTATTCAGCTTCTGCCATTGATAAAGATATGCAGTTCTGCTTCTTGCTGAACCAGGAAGCAACATTGTTTCCTAAGAAAAAACAAGCACCTGATGTGCTTTTTCTGTCATCTGGAGACCCTGCTCAATCAGCATCACAGTAAGCAATAATATTTGAATTTGTATCAGATGTATACCATAATCCATAGTCTGCAGTTCCATTGATGTACTTGATGATGATCTTAATAGCCTTCATGTGACTCTCCTTAGGACAAGACTGATATCTGGCACACACACTCCCACACTGTATGTTATATATGGCCTGCTTGTTATGAGATAAAGAATACTTACAATCATGCTTCTGTATAAGGTCTGATCAACTTCAGCTCCTGCATCATCTTTTCCAATCTTGACTGTAGTGCTAATAGGAATCCTTTTGTGTTTGGAGTTCTCCAGTTCAAACTTTTTGACCAAGTTTCTGGCATACTTGGACTAAGAGATAAATATACCCTCTCTTGACTGTTTGATCTATAGTCTAAGAAAGTATTTCAGATCTCCAATAAGGCTCATCTCAAATTCAGTTTCCATGTCCCTGATAAAGTCCTTAACCATCTTATCAGACACTGAGCCAGACACTATATCATCCACAAATACTTGAACCACAATGACTTGTGACTTCTCCTTTCTGATTACTAGTGTTCTGTCTTCTCCTCCTCTATTGTATCCTTTACTAACCAGGTATGTAGCCAGTCTTTCATACCATGCTCGAAGAGCCTGTTTCAAACCATATAAGGTCTTCTTAAGTTTGAAAACATAATCAGGATTATGAGAATCTTCAAATCCTTTAAGCTGTGTAACAAACACATTCTTCTTCAAAAATCTATTCAGGAATGCACTCTTGACATCTATCTGGTACAACTTGAACTTCATGATGTAGGCCATTGCTAGGAGAAGTCTGACTGATTCTATCCTTGTGACTGGAGCAAACTTCTCATCAAAGTTAATACATTCTATCTGAGAATATCCTTGAGCAACCAGTCTGGCTTTATTCCTTGTAATATTTCCAGCTTCATCAGTCTTGTTCTTGAATATCCACTTAGTTCCAACTATGTTGACTCCTTCAGGTTTCTGTACAAGATCACAAACATCATTCTTCTTGAACTGTAGAAGCTCTTCCGGCGTAGCTTCAATCCAGTAGTCATCTTTGAGAGCTTCTTAGACATTTTTGGGTTCAATCTTGGATGTGAAACAGACATTAGATATTTCATCATGCATCATTTTTCTGAGTTTGCTTCTGGCCATTCTTCCTTTATGAATTTCTCCAATAACTTCTAAAGTTTGATGATCCTTGATGATCTGTCGTGAAGGCTTCCTTTGCTTAACTTCCTGTTCTTCAGATTCTCTATCTGTATCATCATGTGCTTCAGGATGTTCAAAGACATCTGTGTGTACATCTTCTTCAGAGGTGTTGACAGCATCGTTCTGATCATCAAATCTGATATTAACTGATTCTATGACAGCCTTTGTCTCCTTGTTGTAAATCCTAAAGTTGATATGTCCAAGTTTCTGATGCCAGATCTCTTACTCTTCTATAGATGTTCTTTGACATGTTAAAGAACATTGTGCAAGAATATGTACTGATAGCAATTATCAGTTGGTCGTTTTCCTTCCATGAATAAGTCATTGTTCTTATTCATTACCCTGCAGCTTTCTGTGGTGAAGATAACTGTCATGTCATCATCATATAGTTGACTGATACTGATAAGATTTGCTTTGAGTCCATCAACAAGCATAACCTTCTTTAGTTTAGGCATTCCTACGATAACCAGCACACATTTACCCATTACTTTTCCCCTTTTTCCATCTCCAAAGGTGACAAAGTCATATGAGTAGGCCTTTAAGTTCTGCACAACTGAGCAATCCCCAGTCATGTGTCTTGAGCAGCTACTATTAAAGTACCAGGTACTTCTGTCTTCAACTCTTAGGGATGTGTGAGCAATCAGACTTGTTTGCTTAACAACCCATTATTTCTTCTATACAAGCTTCTTCTTCTTCTTCTTCTGCTCAACTGGCTTTCTGTTCTTGTTACTGGAATGCTGAGCCACATATTTCCTTCTCATTATCTTAAGATCATACAGATACTTCTCACAATGTGGTCGGATGTGGCCTTTTTCCTCACAATAGTGGCAGATGATTCTCTGTTTATTGCCATTAGTCATCCTCTTGTTAACCATGTTCTTACAAATGTTAGGAACATGATATTGAACATGTTCTGACTGACTTGTGCTTTCTTATACAAAAACTGTCTTGGACTACCCTCCGTTGTAGCCAAGACCGGGATGACTTTTTCCAGAATGTCCTATGGTTGTCAAAATCTTATCAAGATTCTTTACTCCACTGTTCAACATATTGACATTCTTCTTGATAGATTTGAGTTCCGTAAATCTCCTTTTCTTGCTGCTAGATGGTATTTCTCTTATCTGAATCATTCTTGATCAGCTTCTCTTTTTCCTCTACAAGACTCTTATTGTGGGATTGCAGAGCCTTATTGATTTCCACAACTTCTAGCCATTTCTCATGTATCTCTTTGTATGTCTTGACAAATTCTTCATGGCTGAAGTCTTCAGTGTTTGATTTATCATCTTCTGCAAGTTTGAAGGGATCCTGATATTCAGAGATTTTTACTGTAAAAGCAAATGTCTCTTCTTCTGACTCACTGCTGCTTTCTTCAGACTCATTATCATTGAGAGAGGCATTGTAATTCTTTTTATTCTTCTTCAGTGTATTAGCACATTTGGCTTGAATGTGCCCAAATCCATCACATTCTCTGCACTGGATTCCTCTTCTGGAATTTGAGGGTTGAAACTCCTTCTGCTCACTGCTCGAGTTTCTTTCTTGTGAAGAATTTCTAGGAGATTGTCTTCTATTGTTGGCTCTTTTAGAAGACTGATTGTTGACTCTTTTAAGCATGCGACTGAAGTTCTTGGTGATCAGGACCATGTTATTCATTGTATCTGAATTAAGTACAGTCTTTTGTCTTTGTACATGTTCAGGTACATCTTTTGCAACTTCAGCTTTAAGAGCAATATCTCTCTTCCTTGAGCTGTTGTCTTCATCTTCTAGATTCATCTCGAATGTCCTCAAAGACCCCATCAGTTCATCAAGCCTCATACTTTTGATGTCTTTGGCTTCTTCAATTGCAGCAACTTTGTATGCAAAATTTATTCGGAAGAGATCTGAGAACCTTTCTGACAAGTTTCTCATTGCTGATTGGCTCACCAAGAGCAAAAATCTCATTGGATATGCTCCTTAATCTGGTATTGAACTCACCTATGGACTCAATGTCCTCCATTCTGAGAGTTTCAAACTTCGAAGTAAGGTTTTGGAGCCTTGACAACCTTATTGAACTAGTTCCTTCAAAGGTGGTTTCCAGAATATCCCATGCAGCTTTAGCAGTCTCACAAGTTGAGATCAGGCTGAATGTCTCAAGATCAATTGCAGAGAATATAGCAATGAGAGTTTTTGAATTGACATTGTACCAGTTCTTTTGCGGCACAGTCCACTCTCCTTCTTCAATCCCCACCTGCTTTCATTCTTTGGCAATAGTAGGCTTTGTCATCCTTCTGTGACACTTAAGTAGTGCTTTTCCATGCAAGCTCAACTATTGACCTAAAAAACGCCCTCATCCTTGCTTTCCAGTAAGGATAGTTGTTGCCTTCAAGTAAGGGTGGTCTGACTGTAGATCCTTCTTCTTTGATTGAACTCATAGCTGACTTCAACCAAAACCTTCACGCAGTTATGTAGCTTTTCAGGACTCTTATCACACAAAACTAAAGGTGACCCGCTCTGGTATCAATTGAAGTTACATAATCTGTGCAGTCATGTTCATGATCATGTACACGAACATTATAATGAACATACAAGGTCAAAATAACAAAAAAAAGTAAATAAACGACACACGATGTGATAACCCTGTTCGATCAACTAATCTATATCAGGGGGACTTTCCCAAATCCGTGAGAAAAAATCCACTACTCCGCTGTATGGTTACAAAAGCTTTTACACGATGACCTCCCGTCACTCGACCTCTTTCCTACCCTTTACAACTTCTTTCGCTAGACTGAATTGTGAGCTCCCCTCACAACCTAGACTCCATCTAGTTCCCACAGGATATCTCTCCTGTGACTCCTCTAAGTGTGTATGAAAACTGTTCAAACACAGGCTAGAAAAACTATGATCAACAGATCGACTCTAGCCTACAAATGGAATGCCTAATGCTTCAAATATGAAGTCTTTTGACTCACTAATCAGATATGTGCATTCGTGTGTGTCTTCTTCGGTGTTGCACCTAAACTAGTCTGATTTCCAGGCTATTTATAAACGAGAGATAGAGCCTTAACATGGAAATCAGAAGTCCTGATTTGACTCTGATTCAATAAGGAAACTTTCCTTATTAAAATCGGACTTCTCTAGTTTAGACTCCTTCCTTGAATAGAACTCCTATTTTCCTTCTTTGATCTTCATCACGAACAAGGCAACTTCTATTCTGAAACATCCATCTTGAATCGGCAGCTTCAACTCTTTGAATCTTAGCATGGCGCATCTCTTGGAACTCTCTGGACAACCATGTACATGATCATGTTCATGAACATGATTAAATACATGTCTTTATCTTCAATCAAATTGGCAGCGGAATGTTCATTGTAATGTCCAGAACGTTGTCTTCAACATTGAACAACCAAAACCTTTGTGTTCTTCTTGATATTGCCATAAGGATCATGACAATCTTTAACACCTTAGTGCAGATGGCACTAACAGTATATATAGTGGCAATGTTGGTAGGAATTTTCCCTCCAAAAAGATGTGAAACTTCCCTCCAAAATAATAGCAAAAACAGGTGAAATTTGCCTCCAAAATCGTGGATGAAGTTCTGGAAATTTTTTATATTGGGACCAAAATGGATAGTAAAATGGGACCAAAATCGATACCAATCTTAATGGAAACTGTCACGGCATGACTAAGAATGATACTTCACTTCCTTTGGGACCAAAAGTGATAGTATCGGGACCAAAATCAGAGAACCCGATGTCCTATGGGACCAAAATCGAAATTATCTCTAAAATTATAATCCGTGCAATAGTGTGTTTAATGTTACTACATGTAAGTGTTCTTGAGAGTGGCAAGAACATAATCAAGAATAAGTAAATAATAGCAGTAAAAGTACGCACAAGATTGATAACCCAGTTCGGTTAACCAACCTACTCTGGGGGGACTTCGCCCAAACTTGAAGATTCGTCCACTACTCCTTCGTGAAGAATATTTAGGATCTTAAACATACAAGACTCTCTCCTTATGTCGCCCTTTCTTACAACACGAACTCTTTGATGAACGAAAGCTGTGAGATCCCCTCACAACCGTGACACTAGACTCCTTCTAGCTACCCACGACTTCAACTTACAATCTCTCCCGATGTTGCGTACAAAATGGATTAAAAAACCCCTCACTTGTTTCACTCAAAAACACTCAATGCTAGACTATCACGTTGAACAGTTTAGGGAATAACTTCTAGCTATTGCAATAATCACAAACGAATGACTCTCAAATAATTAAACTCGGAGAATCTAAATTCAGCGCACGCCGATTGCTAAGAAAATCGTCCTTCTTATTCTTCCGCTCTTCTTGTTGACTTGATCTTCAATCTTCAATAACATGGAATGTGATTTAGGGTTTGTGATTCTTTCCATACGGGTGTAGATGTTTTCCTTGAAGATGAGGGTTTAATTTAGCACGACATCTACTCCACAAGACAGTCAAACGATCAGATCTTGGCTTCCCAAACACAATCATTCAAGATCAACTCAACACGGAAACTGCCATATTAAAACTGCTCGGAGACGCGCCTGGAACATCAGAGGGAATAGTTCACCAACTGTTCTTTATTTTATACAGCGGAATCAACACCTTATTTCAGGAACATACCCTCAAACACTTCATCGAACATAAATCGTCAAAACAAATTTAGTGCAACACAATGGCACTAACAAGTTAAATCTAAATCGATTATTCATTTCAAATCTCGATAACCCATAAATACGGCTGTATATATTTATGAATTATGACCAAATGAAATAGAAATGAACCAAGCTACAAAATTTTCAGTAAAATTAAACAGTTCGTATAACGTCCCCATGCTTGCGAAGAAAAAGTAAATAATTTCTTTTTCTAAAAATATCAGAGTTATGATCTTTTCTTAATTATTTTTACTTTCCTTTTTCTTTTCTTTTCTTGGTAAGGTCAATTTTAGGAGAGAGATACTGCCGACAATAATTTCAGAAGTCCTCAATGAACTATTCATATGGACCGCAATGCCGCAAACAATACTTATATGTCAATATTTATGTTTTATAAAGTAGTAGGGAGCTAAAGAGTTTTTTTTTTTTTTTTTAATAAGTGAATAACAATAAATTTATAAAAAAATCTAGAAAACTTAATACTAAAAACAAATTATCATATGAAAAACTACAAAAAAGGTTATATAAAAAAAAAATCAATCATTTGGAAAAATTCCAATGAAAGTCGAGAAATTTATGAACAAAACTTTTCAAAAAAGTTCGACAATATATATATATATAATATAAAATATTTAAATATTAGATTTGTTTGAAATTTTTTAAAGCTCATTACTCATAAAATTCTATAAAAATTTAACGAACTGCTGCGAATATATATGATAAAAAAAAAAACCATACGAAAATTAAAAAATACCAGCTAATCATTATTGAAATAGTTGCTAGAAAGATACTGAATTTTTTCACACACACTCCTAAGGCAAAACCAATATAATATTGAATAAATATAGTTTCAAAATATAATAATATATTTTAAAGGGTAATTTTGCTAGTTTATAATTTCATTCATTTTCTACCCTTTATTACTAATTACATATCATGATATTAAAATCAATTAAGAAATGTCAATTTCATTCATATTTTATTCCTTATAGATATGAGCCATATGAATTCTAATGTTTTATTTCATTTATGATCATGACATTGCAAAGGTCATTTTTTATTCTCACTTAACTAATTTCCCGAATGCTAGCTAGCCAGTAGCCACTACCTAAAATTAGTATTTCAGATTTTTCGTGAAATTGTTTATGTAGATTCAAGAATCTGCAATTGAGTTGTTTGGATTCGGACTCCAACGAAAAACATGAAGTCAAAGGACCGTCAAGGAGTTGACGATCAAGCAAAACGCTCAAGTCAAAATTTATTAAAGAGTATATTTGGAAAAGAAATCTACTGAAAAAAGTAAGAATGTCATGTGATTTAGAGAAAATTTAGAATTTGGGAGCAAGATCGGAAGGGTAGTTTTCGAGCTCGAATTGTTGAGTTTCAGTCTCTGCTCTCACCCGTCCTCCTTGAATTACTCTTCCTCTACTTATAGGAAGACACCTAACAGACGGGCAGAGACGGTCCAATGGGTGCCTTAACCCCCCACCCCCAAGCCAAAAAAAAATTACATATAAAATTTTCAAAATATAAAAATAAATAAAAAAATTGTATATATAAATATTAGTGAAAAATAATTTTGCCCTCCCAATGAAAAATTTCTGGCTCCGTCCCTACTGACAAACCCTCATTTCCCAGGAGTTAGTCATCGTTTGACTTTGTTGGGCTGTTAGTATTTTAAATTGGTCGTTGATTCTAGTGGCCGCTAACCGTAACTCGCCCTCTCTCCCTTCAAGGAGATCCGATTGTCCAACCTCTCGAATCTTAGCTATCTATTTGACCCTCTGGTCTATTGGGCTACCAAAAAGGACTTCTACAATTTTAACTTTGAGTTGATTTTATCATAAGGTAAAATGCTTTAAAACCTCTTCTTACATAAAAAAAAAAAAAGGAATTAAATCCGCTTATATTATTAAAATTGCACTAACCCCCTTTATTTTATTTTTTGAGCAAAAATTGAAGGGTTTGACTAAGTTGTATATACTTTTGTAGTACAGAAGTAGGTCTGAAAATAAATTTAAATAGATCGACTCATATTCGTTTGTTAAAATTTCATTTGAGCTCGATTTGATACACATATCAAATAAATTTAAACATAATTTTGTGTTTGATAAGAATTAAAGCTCTCGGCTCAAACTCAACCTTGATAAGTGAAAAATAGAGCAAATTAATAGGTATAAAAATATCGAATTACTCGAACTCGACTCGTGTCCGACTTGATTAAAGTTCATCGTTTAATTTGAGCTCAACAGTTAGATATTCAATCTCAAACATAAACTTTAAAAAATTGATATCATTTCAAATAAGCTTGAACAAGTTTATATTCAAGCTTGATTTAACTCGTTTACAACCCTACAAATAAGGGGATTTGGTGCAAATTAAAAATAAAAAGGAGTTTCAGGCAATAATTCGAGAACAAAAACATACTTGGTGCATTTTATCTGTTTATCATATGTGAAGTAGCAACATAAGCTCATCATGAACTTCGTCAAACTCAGTTGATAGACTATACCCATATATTAGATAAACTAGATTGAAGAATTCACACCAAAAAAAAAAAAAAGAAAAAGAAAAAAAACTTATATATTGCAGCACTTTAATTCTCTTTTAGAAGAAAAGGTGAAAGGGAATTATAGAAGACCGATGATAGAAACAAGAAGGAATTGAAACAAGAAAACAAACCAGAAGATTATGGTCTAACATCGAAACAAATCTACGACACATGGGTCTATCATCGAACACAAATAGTACCCAATACCCATGCATCCATTTTGACGATAAATGCGGATCAGATCCTCTGTTGCAATTCTTATTCCATTTGGTGTTGCATAACTAGATTTTATTTTTAATTTTTTTTTAAAAATATTAATATACCTTAATTGGGGGATGGATGAACCTTAAATAAAAATTTAAATTAAATAAAATCATAATAAATTAAAAATTAAAAAAATAATTTTTTTAAAAAAAAATGAAGGTTTGGAACAGAAAATGTAATAGGAAATGTAACAGGTGATCTGGTGTGCAATATCCTAAATGAATTGTATTATAAAAGAAAAGAAAAACTCAAAACCTAAATATCCCAGATATTACAAATTGATAAATCAAAGGATCGGGGCCTCATTAAAACCCATATGGAAAACCCTAAAAAGAAAAAATCATATGGAAAAAAAAATACCCCTCTAAGAAAACCGAAAATAACCATTTAGTATCCAATTAGGCACAAACCGTATAATCCATGACGTATTCATCTTTCTTCTCCACCACCCACTATTATTGCCAACCTTTTCTTTTTCTCAACCCCTCTTTTATCGATTTATAATTATTTCTATTTTTTTACTTTTTAGTTTGATCCATAATTTATTATTAGCGCTTATTTATAATTATTTTAAATTTTGGTAGTCATTATTAATTAGGTTTGACTTCTTATTATGATATATAATTAATTTTAGTTTTTAGTTATTTAGTATATATTTTTAGTTAATAATTACTTGTTTGGATTGATTATATAGTTTTTATAATTTTTAATTATTTTTAAATTGTATTTTTTGTTAATTTTTTATTTTTTTTACTTAAATAAGTGGAGTGGGCAACAAGTATTTAGTAAAATAGGGGTGGGAAAAAATAATATAAAATTTGGTCAAAACGGTGGCTATTAGTTGAGCCCTGCTTATGTGACATCTCCATATGACTGGGGACATGTTAAGTGTTAACTCGTGTCCATAACAGCTAGTTGATTTTGATCGGGGAAGTAAATGAAAATAATAAATTCATGATGATAATGTTTCTTCATTAGAAAGTTTAATGTTGTAATTATAATCCCAAATTATATACAAATTGGGATCTGCCTAATTTCCACCCTTTAGGGCGTTGATTAAAAAAAAAAAAAAACAATTATAATCCCAAATATAAATACTTTTGGAAATAAGTTTTATTTGTTCAGTTTTTCAAAGGTATTCCTTTTTACTCAATTTTTACGTTATATTTATTATATTTGGGTTGGTGATATGAGTTGAGGCAATAAATTTTTAGTCTAAGTATTTGATAATACAAGGGTACTAGCGGATTAATATAAATTAGTATTAGTGATTCGGGGGTGAGAACTAGGAATGGTGATTACTTACTATTTATAACTTATCTTATTATATACTACCTCCGTTTCATAATGTTTGTTGTTTTGTTTTTTTTATCTGGAATTAAGAATTAATTTTGTGGACAAATATACACATCCCTTATATATGCCATAAAATATAATTCATCTATATTTTCCTAAAAAATAATAATATTTTCTCTCTCCATATATTTTTCTCTCTTCATATATTATAGGTAAGTTAGAATCAAAAAATTTTGTAGGATTTGAAAGGGTTAAAATTGGGAGAGAGGATGTCAAATTATATAAAACAACAAACATTTTGAAACTAAAAAAAAAAACCTTAAACAACAAACATTATGAAACGGAGGTAGTATATTTTAGTGCTTATTAGCACTTCTACTAAAATACAATAAGATAAGCTATAATTATTTTTTATAAAAAAAATTGCACTAATCAAAATACAATAAAGTAAGCTATAAAATCGTAGTGAATAAGCATCGTTCCTAGTTCTCACATGAAACACTAGTACCTATTTGAACCAAATCCTGATTGCTAGCAAAACTAATTATATGAACTAATTTTAAATGCTATATGGAATTTTAAGCTGTCCAAAATAAGTTCAAAATTTAGGGGATAAACTAACGTCACGTTATTTTCTGAAAGAAAACCCCATGAGAAGTAGGATGAGCCAATTAATTTAGGGTATGTATCGAATTTTGATGAATCTAGCTAGCCCAATATTATGTATCTGAACATATATAAAAGAAATAAATAAAATAAAATTAGAGTATGAATGAAGGAGAATCTTTCTTGATGAAAGGCCATTGGGACATGACCACTTTATAACAAGAATAGGAAAAATGTCTGATGTTGGACCAACAAATTACATGAAGCATTTAAATGATAGATCAAGTACACCTCCAGAAAAAATAATAATAAAAAAAAAATTGTGTCCCATTCATCTCGACATAGTAGTATGACTAGTCTATTCATAAGTTAATGTTTGACTCACCGTAAAAGGAAAAATATTATTGTCTCAATTGTATCATCACGTAGACAAATTGGAAAATAAAAACAGTGCGATTAGGGCAAATAATAAATTCTTTGCATATACACTATAGTTGCTACTTGTCCTTTATTGTCCGTACTTGCTGAATATATGGTTAGAATTCATTCAAATAGTTATTCCTTGTGTTCGATCATCTATTTTAGCTGTAGAATTTGGCTATTTTACATCAAATTTTCAGGTTTCCTTGAGTGTTTGAATGATACATGAGTTCTTTATTATGAGAAATTTTGCGATTGGTGTTGGTTCTAATGAGATAATAACTTATTGCTCAAAAAAAAAAAAAGAAAAAAAAAATGAGATAATAATAACCTAGTTTAATTTTGAACTTAATTTTGGATATATAATTGGGTTAGAAAGTTTGTTGTCAGGACGTCAATATCGTCACTTATTTCGTTATGTTGAGTATAAATAACAATATTTACTAAGCAGAAAAGTAATTCGTACAATATAACAAGGTTATCTAGAAGATTTAGACTGCTTACATGCTTAGTTTAGTTCATTTGGAAATAAAAGAATTTAAGGATCTTTGAAGGAAAAGACTTCATCATCAATGAAGTTATTAAATGATGATAGAGACGCGGATATTTCTAATAATAATATTAAAAACCCGACAAAAGAAGACACATTACTAGTTTTATATATAAAGGGCATATATACATATGCGATCAAGAAATATAAAAGTACTAATTAATTTATTTTAATGGTGAAGCGATGATGCACGTGGTGAAAACAACATGATATATAAACAATGAGGAAAAATCAGTATTCCTTTGGGGATGGCCTAGTGGTGGAGTGGTATTTCTTGAGGCCAAAGGTCTCAAGTTCGACCCACCACCAACACCACGAGTTGTGAGTCTGTCACATCTGACTTGCCAAGTGTGGTTTACTTTTGAAAAAATGTTTCACAAAAGTATCATTAATTACCTCCCCTCTGGACAAAAATATTCTCATAGCAAAAACCACCCCACGGTATCATTAATTACCTCCCCTCTGGACAAAAATATTCTCATAGCAAAAATTTACCCCACCCCACGGTAGCTGCTGCGGGAAAAATCAGTTAATGGACAAAAATATTCTTATTGCAAAAATTACTTTTGAAAAAATGTTTCACAAAAGTATCATTAATTACCTCCCCTCTGGACAAAAATATTCTCATAGCAAAAATTTACCCCGCCCCACGGTAGCTGCTGCGGGAAAAATCAGTTAATGGACAAAAATATTCTTATTGCAAAAATATCTAA
The DNA here is from genome assembly GCA_026008535.1 of Perilla frutescens. Taxonomy (NCBI): domain Eukaryota; kingdom Viridiplantae; phylum Streptophyta; class Magnoliopsida; order Lamiales; family Lamiaceae; genus Perilla; species Perilla frutescens. Next base: position 10,962,979 of record BRKX01000015.1, read on the forward strand.
TGATACGTTGATAAAATGTTTCACTCAAAACCCTATCATTAATTACCTCCCCTCTGGAAAAAAATATTCTCATAAAATTTCTCACAGGAAAAATATCTAATGATACGTTGATAAAATGTTTCACTCAAAACCTCGCCCTACGGTTGCGGCTGCGGGAAAAATCAGCTAATGGACAAAAATATTCTTATTGCAAAAATATCTAATGATACGTTAATAAAATGTTTCACTCAAAATGTGGTTTGCAAAGTGTAATTTGTCAAAAATTTGACTTAGGAGTGCAAAGTTGCAATTCTATATTTGTAATGTAATTACGGGTGCTATGTATTAATTATCCCATATATTTCAGGCGTGTGATGGGGAAATTTTTCTTTCTCATGGTTTATTAAGAATACCAATAGCATATGCCTCATTTGGTATTCCTCCTATTTATAAGGATGATAAATCAAGTACGAATCCCGATCCGCATCCCCCCGGGCTCCAAACAATAAATTATTAAAAATTAAATATAGAAACGTGTTGATCGATCAACACCGGAAAATACGTTTTGACCCAGTCAATTAGTAAAAAAATAATTTTTCAAAATCAATATCAACCGTAACACTAAAAAGTATCACTCGAAAGTCCAAAAGTATCACTTGTATACTTAAAAAGTATCTGCCAGAAAAAAAAATTTTAAAAAAAACCGTCAAAATCAATATCAACCGTAACACTAAAAAGTATCACTCAAATTCAAAAGGTGTCATTTTTATCCTTAAAAAGTATCACCTATTTCACCATTTTTTTTGCTAGTTGACCGTTGACCTGTGTTTGACCCGATCAACACTTTGACCATCTGATATAAGATTATATACATCTAGTGCATGCAAGTTTTTGCCTTAAATATGTCATATCACATCCCTAATAAAAAAAAAAGACAAACAAACTTTTAGAAAAATTTATAAACTTTCTTCAGAAAATTATCTCTAATATTTTCGTTGATCAAACACAATAATTTAGGGGCATACCATAGTTCTTTTCGTATATTGAGCCCTGTAGTATTTTGATTTATGTACTTTTATATTTTAATTTTTTTTACTTGTGCTTTCTTATCTAGATTTTTTTTCATATGTACTTTTTTTTATTTATATTTTCGACTACTTTTTGAATTTCCTCCCTTTCATAATTCTTTTTATATTTTTCTCCCATTCTGTATTTTTTCTCCCTAAATTCTTCTTCATTTTGCCCCGTATTTTTTATGAAGGGAGAAAACATTACAAAATAATGTTCATATGGCGGAAATCCAATAATTCAAATATTACAATATTGAAAAAGAAGATTTTATCCGGTACACGTCCAAGTAAATATTTTATCTTTCGTGTTTATTACGAAATAATTTTATCAAAAATGGATTACAATCCAACTCTGGTCATCGGGTGTCAAACTCAGCACAATAAGAATTAAAATAGGGGTTTCTAACTCCCAATATCAAGCCCAAATTCCATGTAGCAATGGGCCGGAAAATATTGATGCTAGCTTACGGGTGTCTTACAATTTTAAAAAAAAATGTTTTCGTTGAAAAATAAATTGGGGACATAACTTACTTCTTAATTAGATACTCCCTCCGTCCCATAATTATAGTCCACTTCCCATTTTCACATAGATTAAGAAATCACATTTAATATGTATTAAAAATATACAATTTACAATAATTATCCTATATTGCCCTTATTTTTTACTATATTAATTGCATTCATACTATATTAAATAGGGTTATATTTGTAAAATAATATTTAAATATAATCCCAATTTAGAATAGGACTATTATTTTGGAACATCCCAAAAAGGAATAATGGACTATAATTATGGGATGGAGGGAGTATTAATTATAATTGTCCTGAGTTTTTATTACACATCTTACTATTTAAATGACAATATTATGATTTTTTTACACGATATCGTTAAAAATACATACCTATGTTGTTTGTATATTAGGAGGTGAAAAAAAAAGTCATGACGAACATAATTAACATTTACTAATATCACCATTAATATCCAAAAATAAAAAATAAAATCAAAAACATTTTTAAAAAATAAAAAAATAACTCGGGCACGCTACCCTTAAGGGTAACATCGATTTTTCCACTGTATGCTTTTTATATTTTATAGAGTTACACAAATTCTCCGGACAATATATAATTTTAACATTTCTTCTCTCAAATGAATTGTATAGATAAAAAAAAAATAGACGAGAAAGAAAGAAAAAAAAACACCTTAAAAATCCCAAAAATCAAAGACTGATAATTATAGGGATCAGAGCCTCAACAAGAGTGCTCTTATAAAAAAGCGAAAAAAAAAAAAAAAAATTCAAACCGCTTGAGCATAACGTCAAAGACTAATAAAAAAATTTACAACAATCAGCACCCTTCGTTTTAGGCATATTACTAGAAAATAAATGACTAATTCTATCCAAATTATGTATAGCATGGGATGAAGAATTAACAACCATTGGCCTCCGCCAGCAATTGGAGCTATTAAAACAGGCTAGCGGGGCGGGCTAACCCAAGGGCCTCAAAAGCCCGTCATTTGATGGATCTAGACGGGGCAGGCTTAGGTGGGCATAGGCCTAAAAACCTTCAATCCAATCCACCCCTACCGCGGGCTGCGGGTTGGTGGGCCGGCCCACAAGCCTATTCAAATATATAATTAAAAAAATTAAAATTTTTATTTATTTTCGAATCACTAATTTTTATTTTTATATCGTGATATATAGATATGAATGTGAACATTCCAAAGTCTAAACTATTATTAACATTACACCAATTTTAATATTTTCAAATTTTATAACGTTCGTATATTTTTTCTTCATCATCAAATTATATTAAAACATATATTGTTTCACAAGCACAAATGATCACCATTATTTGATATTTTTAATTTCAATTAAAGTTAATTATCATTAAATTAATTTATGATTTCATTTATTTTTCAAAATAAATATAGATTTATAATTATGAAAAAAAAACGCGGGCTAAGCCCGCCCTGCCAAAGCCACCACCATATAGGTCCACCTCAATTGACGGACCTCCAAAATAACAACCTAACCCACTTAAATTTTGGCGGGTACGAGTCGGGCCGACGGTCCTAATCCATTTTGACAGTTCTAGTTGCAATCGCAATTTAAATATGCTATGAATAAATAATGCTTTGTGTAATGGGTCTTCTTTCGATAAACGATGCTCTCATATAATAGGTTGGATAAATACCGAATGTAATGTGTGATGTAGACACTTTTATTTTGTAATCCATAATATAGAGTATGAGGATAAAAAAGAACTATTTCATTAAAATAGAGAATGAAAAATTGAAGATATATACTTAAGTATATGGTTCATGATTAATAAATGTGACGTCCCAAAATTTCATAAATAAAAAATAATTCATTTATTTAATAAAAGAATTGAATACAGCGGAAGCAACATTAAAAATAAAAACTATATTTATTTAATCTTAACCATCACTCCGTCTCCAAGCCACCGTCCGAGCTTCCTTAACCTGAAAAATAAATAGTTTTGGGATGAGTGCTATTAACTCAATGGGATTACTGCATTTATCCAGATTATACATAATATGAACAATAAATATATAGCATATCAAATATCATTTAATTTCCTGCCGCCCGTAGGCCAAACATACAACCCGTAGCTTGAGTAACTTTTCGTGTAGCCCATCGGCCGAACACGCAACTCGTAGGTTGAGTAACTTTTATTGCAGCCTCATAGGCCAAACATATAAATTTCATATATAAACTGCATAAAATGCATAATAAGGATAAATGAATATTGCATGACAATCCATGTTTGATTCCCCACCTTTACTTGGACTTGAAACGTAATGGTATTAAATTTATCCACACGTGCTCACCTTAAGAAACTCAAGAAGAGACCAAGGAGAACTCATGATTAGAAGGAAGAGAAACTTTGAGTTGATGTGATGATTGTGAAAGAGAAGCCACCTATTTATACAAAAGTCACCTATAATACAAGTTTCTGATTTTCTTTTTTCTAGGAAGACCTCATGTGAGTGGAAGAGGGATTTCTGATACGTGAAAAAAATCTACCAAAAGATAAAATGGGCTTTGGAAGAAATAGACTAAAGGAATGATATTTCTCCTGGGCTTCATGCTTGCATGTAAGGTTACAAGGTTTTAGTTAAAGTTGGTATGCGCTAATGTCATATAATTCACGTAAAACCTAGATTAAATAGTTAGTAGTAATTAAGCATGCATTATATGGTTTAGTCTCATGCATTGTTTTTATCATATTGCTCATGTATTAATTCAAGATAATTAATTTATAGGCAAAGCGCGCATGACTTAATAAGTTAATATCAAAGTCAAGGTGTGGTTTTACGCTGAATGTGTCCATGTTATTAGGGTTGTAAACGAATCGAATTAGAGCGAATATCTATGTATTCGATTCGATTCGAAAAAATTGTTGCATATTCGATTCGACTTCGAATATTTTTTTTATTCGTATTCGATTCGATAAGATATTCGCAAATATTCGATTCGATTCGATTCGAATATTCGATTCGATTTTTTTTAAGTGTATTATAAACATACAATACGATTCGATTCGAAATTTCCTTAATTTTATACTATTCGATTCGATTCGAATATATTCGATTCGCAATTTTGAAGAAAATTTCCTAAAATAATATTTTAAACCAATATTTTATCTAATAAACAATTAAACACAAAACTCAATGATAAATGATATTTCTGATACAATTAAACACAAAACAGAAATGGGTTTGTACGCTGCGTAAGGGAGAATTAGGTATTGGGATTATTTTTATTTATTTTTGTTTCTTAATCTAGTTATATATATATATATATATATATATATATATATATATATATAGTATTAAGTCATCCCATTTATCGGCCCATTGGATTATTGGATATTTATATATCAGAATCCATTATATATATATATATGTTTATATATATATATATATAAACATAAATCGAATCAAATATTTTCGAATATCGAATCGAATATCATGATTTTGAGTTTGAATTTGATAACTAATCGAATCGGAAAAAGTATTTGTATTTGTATTTGAATCACAAATTTCCGAATTTGAATATCAAAAAATTGAATCGAATAACGAACCGAACCAAAATTATTTGATTCGTTTACAACCCTACCTGTTATCCTCTCTATATGTTTTACTGAATATATGTGATGTCACAACATAGCAAGAGCCTTCGGGCTACACGCAGAACTTTCGAGCTATCACGCAGAGTCTCTGGGCTACAAGATTTGGTATACGAATTGAACACAATTTACTATTCGCATATTATTCTGTTTGATATATAGCTTGGAGAATTGGATACTCCCCACTGTGTCGGTAGTACTCACCCCAAAAACTACTTATCTTTTCAGGTGTTGTCTTGGGTGATGCGTAGTGGACAAGATTTGATGATGGTGGTCAACTGGTCAAGCATGATTAAAGATAAATTATTTTTAGTTTTAATTTCATTTTATGTATAAAATGTCAATTTTATAATTGAAAATTTCCGCTGTATTTTCAAGTAAAGTATTTTATTGATGAAAATCATGTATAATGTGTATTTTTCTATTAAAAGTGAAATTGAAGCGTTACAGTATCATTAAATATGAAGTAAATATCATGATTAAATATTAATTATTGCACCAATAACATATCACTGATACAAATATCATTAATTATGAGGATAAGTATCATCAAACACTTTCTTTCAATACCATACAATTTTAATTTATACACTTTCTATCATTAATATTAAATTAATATTAATTTAAAATATAGAAGAAACACAAATTTCGGACTATCTTCCCTAAATGAATATCAATTCTACCTTCAACCAAACTGAATTACAAACATTAGAACACAAAAGTGTGGTTAGCCATGAAGTTAAGTATTATTAACTTTGAAGTGAAATATCATTAGCTCTAAAGTGAAGTATAATTATCTATAAGATAAAGTATCACTAACTGGTATGTGAAGTAGTGAAGTATAATTATCTATAAGATAAAGTATCATTAACTCGTATGTGAAGTATCATTAGCTCCAAAGTGAAGTATCATTAGTTATAAGATTATCATTAACTCTGACTATAATGTGAAGTATCATTGGTTCTGAAGTGAAGTATCATTAGTTATACGATTAATTATCAATAATTCTAACTATGATATCATTAGTTACAAAATCAAATCGATTAATTATCAATAATTCTAACTATGATGTCATTAGTTACAAAATTGAATCCCAATAACTCTGATGTGAAACAACCGACCTCCCGTCACTCGCTACCTTTTTTATCTGTACACCCTCTTTTGTTGAATTGAATTGTGAGATTCCCTCACAATCTAGATGTCTAACCTATCTAGTTCCCAAAGGAAATCTCTCCCGAGACTCCTTTTAACAGTGTATGAACAAGTGTGTTTCAATACACGATGACTAGAACACTATTCTCTAGTCTAAGACACAACCATAACTAAGTGGCTCAAAATAGTTAGAGCTCGTAAACAATACTTGTGCAGTGCTTCTGTTCGGTGTGTTCTCTGCACTCCAACATGTCTGTATTCCAGGCTATTTATAGATGAAGAGAGATATCCTAAACATGGGAACAGATGTCATAATTTAATTTAGAAATAAACAAGGAAACTTTCATTGTTTGATTTCGAGATCAAACTTGAACCATGTTAGGAATTCTTCCAAGTATAGAACTCTTCCTTTGACTTCAATCTTAAACTTTTCTATTGAATATGATAGCTTCTGGATAGATCTCTGAATCTTCTCTTGGTTGTAAATCTTGAACTACTCCATCGATCTTTGGAAGAAGAATCTGGAAAAAGGATGTTCATGTAAAATGTTCAAGAACGTTATAATGAACATTGTTGATCTTTGAGTCTTCTCTTTAATGCAGACATCCATGTACTTTGCAATGTACATTGTTGATCTTGAATCTTCACATCAGGTAGCATAGTGAAATCTTTTGTATGTTCACAGGCTGACTTCAGGCTATAACTCAAGCTAGCTGGCAGTACTCGGCATGTTGAATAATCTTTGTTATGGCACAATGCATAACAGTTTTCTTCCGAGCTCAATCCAAACTCCTTACTTTGAGCTGTTTTGAGGAAGTTCAAATCACGTTCATGTACATTGTTATGAACCTTGTCCAAAACAGTGATAATGTACTTGGAAAAACCAAATACTGAAGTGATTTATGAATTGCCATAAAGATGAATGACAATCAAGCACTTATAACAAGAGCAATGTAAAGCTCTTGATAAACAAACATAGTGCAGTGACACCATTGAATCACTCTGAACCAACTTAATGATTGGTATCACGAAGGCACTAACAAGTTATAAGATCAAGTATCAGTAGCTCTAATGTGAAGTATAATAGTTATTAGATGAAGGATCATTTAGCTATGAAATTAAGTATCATTAACTATAAGAGGAAGTATCATTAGCTATTAATTGAAGTATTAATATCATTAGCTCTAAAGTTAAGTATCATTAGCTATGAAGTTAAGTATCACCAATTTTGAGGTAAAACATCATTAGCTACTAGGTGAACTATCAATAGCTATGAAGTCAGGTATCATTAACTTAACAACATCAAAAAACATCATGGGAATTGCTGAAGAAGCTTAAGGACGTTAGGTGTAGAGACGTAAATATATTATCATTTTTTTTAAGTTCATGTTCCATCCAAATTATAAGGCCTTGATCAAAGGAATAATCCACGCATGAGGAAGAAAAAAATTGATAGAAAAATGATTCAAGTGCTTAACAACACAGAGCAATCAACTCAAGGGAAAAAACTGTAACAAGATTGCACTAAATTTAAAGGCGTCTATTCCCCAATCAGATAATAAATAAAAGACCATGAATCTAGAAAACTACCAATTACAAATACATCGAACTCAAAAAAAGGTTACAATTGGAATCTAGAAAAATCGACAAATATTACAATTACATTAAATCAGATTTATCATTTTTTCATTGAATGATATGATGGTTGCCCATTGCGCTCAATTGATGGTGAAGAGGGGTTTGATGAAGAGAACTCTGGTTGCATTAAATCTGAATTTCTTTAACGTACATTTCCCTTCAAATTTAGAAGCAGTCAAACTATTAGAAATAGAAATTTGAGGGAAAATGAGGAGGATTTGAAAATTGCTTTAACTTGAATTTGCTGGGCTCGAAAATTGACTGCAATATGACCACAGAACATTATTTCAATTCGACAAAACATAGCAGATCGACAAAAATCATAGGAGAGAAATGGCAGATTGTAAGAGAAAGAGAACAATGAAAATCGCAGGAGAGAGAGGGCATATCGTAGTGCATATTGAGAGCTGAGAAACACAACAAGTTGTAGAAAATCACTTTTTAAATTTATATTTAGTGAACCGGGTGAACGGGTTGGGTGGAATTGAGATTCGTCTAGCGTAAGAGACTCATTAGACAGTCTCACCGGAGTGTGCCCCATTTTTAAATAGTCATTATTATTTAGTAAATAATGTAAATAGTCATTTTTTTAAAAAAAAGTAATATTTTTAGACATTATCATAAAAAAAGATCATATTTTTTCTCTCTCCCCTCTGCAAACGTCGTTCTCTCGTTTCTCTCATTTTTCAATCTCTATTTTATCAATTGAAATAAACTACCATTAGTGAAGATCATTAAGCTATGATATTTGAATATTAATGATTCTTCCTCTCTCTAATCCTTGTTTCAGTAATAAATTATCTAATGCAATATCGAAAATTAGAGATTCATTGCGAATTTAGGATTTTTTTTAGGTTTTGTGGATATCATACGTGTTTTTTTTGTAGCAATAAGGTGTATTATACAGATCTGTACTCTTTTTATCAATCTAAATATTTAAGTTTTTTGAATCTTTCTTTGGAATAGATGAAACAAAATTGAATGTTCTTTGGTGCACGAATCGATTTCTCTCAGTACACGAGTATTGGAGTTGATTCATGTATCTATACAGTTTTTAACTAGTGCACGAGTACATGAATAGGTATACTCATAACTCATGCAGTCGTGTATCAATTTAATGATCAAATATTGCACGTGTACACTGACGATCCTAATCGTGTTTTCGTGTATGGATTATTTTTGAATTACCACATTGAACTAATCATATACTCGTCTATTATACCATTATTAAACTAATGCACGAGAGCACGACTTGGACTACTCATGTTGTTGCACTCGTGTATTCATTATGAGGATGAGGTTGTTCAAAATCATTGTCCATGATTATTCAACGATGAGGGCGTTTGAACCTTGGCAGAGACAGCGGTTGAATCTTGTAGTTTTCGTCTCCAGAAACAACAAATGATAGAAGATGGCAATAACAATGATAGAAGAAGACAACAAAAAACATGGTAATTGTGACTTTTGAGACTTTGACATAGAACTACAGTGAAAGATATATTTTATTTTCTGAGGGTGCAAAAGATAGATTATGAAATAATTGTCCATGATTTTTTTGTTAACATATTAGGGTGTTTTAATGTTAAAAATTATTTATATTATCACTAAGAGTATTAATGTATATTCTCATCTTAAAATGCTAGAAATATTATTTTTTTTTAAAAAAATGACTATTTACATTATTTATTAAGTAATAATGACTATTTTCTCATAATAATATATAAAGAAATATGTGACTCAAAAAACAAAGTAAAAGAAATATAAAGGTAGGCGTTTTTTTTAAGTTTTTTACAATACTAAATAAGTAAATATTGAGAATATTAAAAAAATGTCCACAACCTATCTTAATCATATATATCTATTCATAATTAAGGTGAATCCACCACCGCGAGAAAAGACTGCAGTCGACTTGTGAATCCCTGCGTAGCCTTACACATTCTGGATGTTTATTCGGCCCTATGTTTTGAATGCGAATCTATGTGTCTGCTTGGTCTAGTGATCGTAGAAAGGAAAATAGCGTGGCTGCCATTTCACAGTCGAACACCGACGCGGACTAGTACAATTTGAGAATATATATGGGCTTTATATAGATTTTTAAGTGTAGTTTCATATCAATACCAACAACCACACTCTAAATGAAATCTAAAAATTTTCTTAAAAAATATATACATTTTTAGTTACATTTGTTTGGCTATTGAAGATACGTGTTTATGATAGATCATAGATGTGGTTGTGATGATCTAGTTGTTTTCATGATTACGCAATGAGTATTTACTATTTAGCAGTTACATTATCATCTATTAATGACCAAACCATTCATTTTCAATTGACAGTTACAAATATTTCATCGAAAAACACATTGAAGAGAAAGCGCATCAAATGGATAAACTAATTTGAAGAGAAACTAAATCTAAAAGATTAATTGAGGAGATAGTAAAGATTGATACCGTGGTGATAAATTTGGGTTTATATATTCATTTCGGGGTTAATTAAATATTTATTTTGTGTGATTGCATAGTCTATTTTGACGTTTATTGTTAATTTCTATAAACGTTTGCTTATCACGATATTGAGTTTTGACAGAAAATACACGAATTTTGCATATATTCTTAACTAAAATGAAGTTGGGATATTGTTCTGGGTTTAAAAATAAATTAAAGAGGCGAATTGGTGGAGTAAAAGATGATAAAACCAAGATCTAGAGGTTAAAGTTGGCACCACCATGCTAAGTTTGAATCATCATTAATGATGATTGTGATGATTGCGTTGACCATGACTAATGCAAAATGAAATTAGAATTTCACAAGCATGGTCTATGCTACATGTTGCACGGACTGTGCTATAAATTTAATCAATCCAGTAAGTTTTTTCTAGTTAAGCACGGCCTGTGCGATCTTCCGGCGGAGGATTGCTTATCTTTTTGGGTTTAGTTCTTTTTCATTTTTGGCTTGGACTATTTCTTAACTATTTAGGAGTTGGTTAGACAAGAAAATATATATTTTTTTGCGCTAGAAAAGAGGAGAGAACATGAAAGAACACACAAGCACCAAAAAAAAGACAAAGATTGAAGACTCAGCTTACACCATAAGTTGTATTTTATTATTTCTTTTGTGAGGATTAATATGCTAGCATTATTTGTTTATTTTATTTCTTTGAATTTAGAAGACAATATGAGTAGCTAAACTCAAAGAGATTCTAGTATTTTGTACAAATATAGATTTTCGTGGTTTTGATTAAAAGCATTGCTCCTTTCCCGCATTTCCTTATGCTTTCTTGATTTTGTTGTCTTGTGTAATTATTTGGCCAACAAATGCATTATGTTGTTGATTAATTATCACGCGGGAGAGATTAATTTGTTAACGGATTAAGATTTGCATAACACGAACTTGTTAGATCGAAAGATTAGTAGGAATTCGTAAGCAGAATAAATCTTTTTTTTAGAAGCATGAGGAAACTAAATCTTAATTAAGAACCATTTAGATTTAGGAAATAATTTGAGATCGAAAGATGAAAATTAAGACCTAATCTACATTTAGAACTTACTCGGAATAGAGGGTCTAGATATATATGCGATTCTCCTATAAATTTAGAAGTTAAATTGGTTGAATATGTTAATTAAACCCACAAAATCCATAGAAGTATAATTCATTAGAGTCTACTTTTTTCTCTAAAATTTTCACAGTTCTTCCCGTTCGTGACTTTTCCAAGGCTAGCCAACCACTACAACAGAGGCATCTATTCGATATCAGTTTTTAGGAAATTGTGTTTTTAACATTTTGTCTTCAATGCTTTTGCATTAATAGATGTATAAATTAACGGATAACTAATCTCTTAAACATGAAGTAATCCTGAAATTTCTTCATAATATTATGAAGAAATTTTTAACACGTTTGACTGAAAACTCTTGCTAGCTACTTACTACCTAGATATTGCATAAATTATTTTAGAGTTTAATTATTATAGTTTTTATCTAGCAGAGTATAATGGTAGTTTACACATCTATGATGAGCACTCAGTTTTTACATAAAATTAACATTTTACGGTTTTCTTTCAATCTGAGATATACGTAAATACAAATATATATAAAGTCAAATCCTAATCACGTCTTAGACTCTTAACAACATTGTTAGTTAGAAAAATCATCTTACTACCACTTCCGGACAGGCCTTTAGCTATAGCCAAAGCATCTCCAAGAAAGTGGCTTTGTGGCGTGTATACGGCAATATCAATTAAAAATTATCTCCAACAGCGATGAGTCTGCTTGGCAATTTGAGGTTGCATGAACAGTGCATCGGTTATTTAACCGATGCACTGTTCATCTTCACTAGGTTTTCTTTTTTTTCTTTCTTTTCTATTATTTATAAATTTTATATGGTTTTCTTTATAATATTTCATTCATCTTTTTTCTTTTTTCTCTTTTTTGTGTTTAAATTTTATGAAACATATTTTCATTACTAAAATTATTTTGTATATTAATTAAATAAATAGTATTGCATTCATTTAAATACATAATACATAATTAATAAAAATATAAATACAAGACCACAAATACATTATAATAAACAATACAAATACATAATTAATAATGATAGAAACACATTATGATAAAAATAAAATATTAAAAATGCAACACACTTATTTTAACCAATAATCTCTAAGACCACTTCCAGATCTAGATCCTACAATATCTGGATAATAATTCCCAAAGTTGAAGGTATTATTAGTTGGCGGAATTGATTGATCGAAAGTATTAGTTGGTAGAGTTTATTGATTGAGTTGTTCATGCCTTTTCAACAAGATTCTCGCTTGATATTGTTCAAAGTACAAATGTTTAGCAGGATTAGAGATCAAATCCATATCCATCATTAAGATTTTGTTATCGGCTTCCCACTGGATTGCTTCAGTGTACTTCCTATACTCTTCATCCATTCTGTTTCTGGCTTCAACAGCTTTGTTTTGAGCTTCAATATTTCTCATTTGATCCATATCACGTTCTCTATTAGCAGACGATTTTTCAAAAAATTGCTGGATTTTTTTATTTGCATCTCTAATTGTGTCTACAACAATAGACATATCTTTACCTTTTTTTCCTTTTCATTTTTAATTTTCACCCGCTGGGCATTGCGATGCTGATCCACAACCACTACCACTACCACTACCATAACTTAGAGAGGTGTATTCAATTGGAATTTTATTAGATTTTAAAGGACTTTAAAAAGTCCATGGATTTATTAAATCCATAGACTCCACATGGAGTCTCCCTGCCTTGGGTATGGATTTCGGACGATTTTAATGGAATTGAAATCCTTCTCCACAATGGTTGCTGGAACACAGCGAGCGCTGAATACGTAACCCAGCGCCCACTAGACCCCAACTGATGAGTAACTTAAAACCAGAGAGCTCTAATTCAGAACATAATCGCGTCTCCTCTCTCAAAACAACCGATTTTTCTCCTTCTCAATTTGGATTCAGACAGACAACACAGAAACAGAAGGCGAAAAATATGAAATACTGCAAGATTTTCCAACTTGAGAAAAGATCTATAGCAACTAATGTATGAGCAAAAGACTAATCAGCATCTTCAAGCATATCAGAAATAGTAAACAAACATAAATCAAGATCCACCTCCACTAAATTGCACCAAAATTAACCTGCAAAACCTCAAATTTATTCCAATCATCATTGTTTTCTTCATTATCTAATCCAAACAACCAATTCCCCAATCAAGCTTGTGACTCTCCCTTCCTCCCCCTCTCATCTAACAACTGCCCCGCCTCTTTCACATCTTCCTCCTCCGCCGCCTGCAACTTTCTTTGCCCCTCCTTGGCCTTCAATGCCTACAATTTTTCGCGATTATAATACCCCACTACAAGAAATGCAAGCCTGTATCTAAACAAATTCAACGACGTCAAATTATCCTTGATCACAGACCATGAAAATGCAATCAATAACCAATCCTTCACAACTCCAGCCACATTCATGGTCAGAGCTAAAGTCTTCCCCACCAACAAAAACACGGCCAAATTCAACGCAAATGCACACACACAATTAGTCCCAAATATCAAGAAATCGAATTCAAGCTCTGAAATCTGATTCCTCAATAATGAAAACTCAACAAACAGCCACAGAATTGAGAGAAAAGCGAAGCAACTCGGCGCGACGTAGTATAATGAAGTTTTTAGGTTTAAATTAATCCCTTTCGAAGTGAGCAGAATCTGAATCAAAACCAACCTCGTAGCCTCGAAAACCATCACACCGAGCTGGAACAAAACCCCCCACGAATCGTACTTCACCTCACCATAGGCGGCGATTGCCACGCCGGCAGAAATGGCGAGCATATTGAGCATGGTGTTGCTTTTGTACTTAAAGCTAGCGACCGCTGGAAGCCAGCAACCGCTGGAAATTAGGCAATTAAATACCCTCAGCGGCCGCTGGGGTGTCCGAATTCAGCTCCTCAGTGGCCACTGGAGTACATCGCACGCTGGATTTTAAGAATCCATCAAAATCTCGTGTCCAAAGGTCGGATTTCATCCTTTGCATTTTTTACGTGATTTTGAGGTGAAATCCAATAGAATCAATAACTTTTTAAAGTCAATGGTGTTTTGAATACATTTGGATTTTTATAGAAATTTTAAAATCTGTGTTGAATACCTCTGGATTTTTAAAGACTTTTAAAAGTCTGGATTGAATACACCCGGATTTTAAAATTCCAACAAAATCCTACAGAATCTCAATTGAATACACCCCTTTTAAATTGAGAGTAAATGAAGATGATCCATCAGGTGACAATAGAGAATCAAACACCGGCTTACCTGGTTGGGATGGGTATCTTTCTACTCGTGATTTTTGCGACATCCAATCAAACTTCTTAAGATCTTTCAATATGACTTACACATGATCAAATTTGAAACATTTTTTTTTATGTTTTGGGTCTAGTTTAATCAGTTCATTTACACGAATTATCTGCATAATAAATGAAGCATTTTAAAAATTCAATAAGATAACAATAAACAAAAAATATTAATAATAATAAAAATGGCAACTTACAATATCAAATTCAGATACACCACTGGGATTATTAAGTTCGACTTGCTCTGTGCATCCTTGAAATTTTGAACAAGCACCAAGGATAGCATATATGCGTGTATCAATGGATCTTTGAGGTCTAGCCGGCATGGATGAAGATGGTTTTGTGACATTGTAAACTTATGTAGCACGATTCCAGAGCTTTTGATTTTTACCCTGTATTAGATCTTTAGATACATCCATATACACATGATAAAGATGTATATCTTCATCAGTGGTGTAATTTTGATTTCTAGGAATAGACATCTCAGAATTTGGAAAGAGGAGAAAATGGACAATAAGGTAGACAAAGAGAGTAAGTAAAATATATTGAAATGGTTAGGTGTGGTGTGGAAGTATGTGTATAATGAGGAATATATTTATAGAGGTAATAAAATTATAATCAATAGTTGTGATTCAATCATCATATTTTCTAGATAAGATATACATATTATTTAAGAAATCAGAATTAGATAATAATTCAATGGTGCCAATGTAAGGAAATTGTAATCAATGGTTGTGATTCAATCTTTAGATATTCTAGATTAGATAATGATTGAACGATGTAGATTTTAAAAAAAAAAATCAGAGCTAAAGGTTGTGATTCAATCATCATATTTTCTAGATAAGATATACACATTATTTCAGGAATGTGTATTGTCATTCATACTGCACCATACCCCACTTATCTTCATACTGCACCATGTTCATCTATTGTCATTCATATTGTATCCATCCCACTGCTCATTTCTTTTTCTCAAATCCCACAAAAAATAAATCCCGATTTCTTTAGTCCTTCTACTCCAAGTTCATCTCATCATGACCTTGAAAATTTAAGACATAACTATGATATTGAACAACAAATATTACTTCAATAAATTTTCACCAACAATCTTATCCTAGCAGAATTTCTCAAAAACCAAAATGTGACAACTGTCCATGGAGGTTTTGTTTCCGGTCATAGAAAAATCCAGCGTGATCGAGAAGGAGTTGCTCAACGACTTTTCAATGATTTTTTTTTTGAAAATCCAACTTATCCTAAAGAAATATTTCGCAGACATTTTTGAATGTCTCGAAGTTTATTTCTTCGTATTGTTGATGCTGTAAAAAATCATGATGGTTACTTTGTGCAGCGTAGAAATGCATCTGGTAGACTTGGCTTGTCAACACTTCAAAAAATTACAGTTGTATTTCGGATATTGGTATACGTTGTATCGGTGGATGCTGCTGATGAGTACATTAATATTGGTGAGTCCACTGCCCTTGAATGTGTCCAGAGATTTTATCGTTCAATTGTGGAAGTATTTTCAAATTAATATCTAAGATCTCCTACTGCTAGTGATGTTGCTAGATTACTTTATATTGGTAAAAAAACGTAGATTTCCAGGAATGTTAGATAGTCTAGTTAGATTGCATGCATTAGAACTGGAAAAATTATCCAACTACTTGGTTTGGACAATATGCAGGTTATAGTGGAAGTCCGAGTCTTTTTCTTGAAATTGTTGCTAATTATGATATTTGGATATGACATGCATATTTTGGTATGTCAGGATCTAATAATGATATCAATGTATTGGAAAGATCTCATCTATTTGCTGATCTTGTTGGAGGTATCGCCCCACCTGCACATTTTGTTATACAAGGAAAAGAGTATAATATGGGATATTATTTTGCTGGTGGAATATGTCCAAAATAGTCTACTCTTGTGCAAACAATTCATGATCCTCGTACAAAAAAAAAAATTCAATGAACAAGAATCATGTAGGAAAGATGTGGAGTGCGCATTCGGAGTTCTTCAAAGTCAATTCGCAATTGTGGCAAATCTAGCACGCTATTGGGAGAAAGAAGATTTGCAAGATATAATGATTGCGTGCATTATAATGCACAATATGATAGTTGAGGATGAACGAGACTTTGATGCACCAATTGACGATGCAAGAGAAGTGCCAATTCCAAATGTTGAAATGACGAATAAAGGAATAGATCAATTTGAAGCATTTTTTGCCCGAATAAAAAAAAATCAAAGAGGGCTCATTTAGAATTCGTAATGCTTTGGTTGATCATTTGTGAGAAGAATTTTCAAATTTAGAAAAGTAATTTTTATTTCATATAATTTATGCTTTTGTTAAATTATCTATTATAAAATGTTGGTTTTATTTTAAATAAATTGATCATGTTTATCCGAATATTTTTAGTTTTGTAAAACAAATATGCTTATTTATTTATCAAATAAAAATAAAGAATATTACTATATATATAACCATATATTGAATTTAACAATTCAATAAGAAAAATTAAATGAATAGTAGTAAGTATCAAAGAGGAATATTCTATTGTAGAGTGAAACGTAGAGAGGTGTTGTTGGAGATGAATATTGAAAATTTATAACTTTATCTCAATAATAGTGTAGGGTTAATTGTATTATAGTATTTGTTGATGGAGATGGTTTTAGTAGTGCAAGTTTTAAACAGACTTAAAAGTTGGAGCCTCTCGACCGTGCAATGTAAGCCACTAATGAGGTCCTATAATGCGATAGACAACATAGACAAAATGTATACAATTATGTCCAATCACCACATTTCACTATGGCTGTAGATACCAAAGAATTCGGTTCACTCAAAAAGGTGAAAAAACTTTTCATTTTTAATCCTAGTAATTTATTAGCAATCACAAGGTCCGGCCATATTGTAATTGAAAGAGTTTTGTGTAAGATCGCCTTATTTATTAAAATGCATGTGGAAAATCTGAATTTAAATACAATTAAATATCAACTAAATTATAAAAATGTCACCGAATATGTGAGTTTTGAGGGGATTTTTGATCCATCTTATGAATTTTGATCCCCAAAACCATGTAATGACATAAATTTTTGAGTAAGTGTAAAAGTACAACCTCATGTTTGCTTTTAAGGTATGGAAATTCAACCTCAAAGTCTAGATTCGAACCCTTTTATTTCTTGGCCGGACTGATCCATTTGGGAGAAAATTACATTTCAATCAAAGATTAAATACTTCCAATAAATGAAACAAAACAACTTTGACATAACCAATGCTCAATTCTTAATTCAATAGATAATGACTTCAAACCGGTGCCTAAAGGGCGGCAAAGGCTTAATGAATAGATCTTCTGCAAATGTCATTTCATGATCGTTAGCATAATTAATCTCTCCGCAAAGAGACAAAAGCTGCAATCCTAAGTCGACAGATGAATCTTTGACCGTCCAATGGGTAACGTCATCCGATCACCACCGTTGATTATCTCCCGAAAGGCAGGGCCAAAATTGTAATTTCAAAATCTATCTGACTAGTTATAAATACACCCCTAGCCACTATAGATAGAGAGCGTCAAGTTAGTTGACAGTTGAAAAGTTGCACCAAGTTCCCAACTATACCCTTGAAGAATCACAATCTCCCCACCAAGATGCGCGAGATTCTTCACATTCAAGGAGGGCAATGTGGAAATCAAATCGGATCAAAGTTTTGGGAAGTTGTGTGTGATGAACATGGGATTGATCCCACAGGGCGTTACAATGGAGATTCCGATATTCAGCTGGAGAGGGTGAATGTGTACTACAACGAAGCTACGGGCCAGCGGTTCGTGCCCCGGGCAGTCCTCATGGACCTCGAGCCCGGCACTATGGACAGCATTAGGACCGGGCCCTATGGTCAGATTTTCAGGCCCGATAACTTCGTTTTCGGGCAGTCGGGGGCCGGAAACAACTGGGCTAAGGGCCACTACACTGAGGGCGCTGAGCTTATCGACTCTGTTCTTGACGTTGTCAGGAAGGAAGCTGAGAACTGCGACTGCCTCCAAGGTTTTGTTTTCTAGTCCTTTTTTTTTCTTTCCATTGCTAAGTCTCTCATGTTCTATTGATGATGTCATTTTATAATGATTAGTGTTAGTTTAATTTTTTTTCTTCTATTGCAAATAATGCTTTGTCTCATATTCTACCGTTGCTTTAAATTGATGATGTTAGAGTTAGTTCAATTTCTTTTCTTCTATTGTGAACTATGCTTCGTCTAATAGAAATTCTATTGTTTCTTTAAATTGATTGTGTCAATTTTATAAGCATGAGCTTTTAAATTGGTATGTTTAATCTACGGGTATTATATGCCTAAACTGAATGGTCAATACGAGCATGATATTATCCGTTATGGATCAAAGTCCGCACAAATTTACTTTTCGGCTTCTCTGAAAGGCCATTGATCCACACTAATAAAAGTGTCAGTACACTTCTATTAGTGTTAACATCATTATTCGATTGCAAATTATTCTTCATCTCATGTTATATTAATGATGTCATTTTATAAGCACGCCCCCTTTTAAACCGGCAGGTTTCCAAGTCTGCCACTCGCTTGGAGGTGGGACAGGATCCGGAATGGGAACACTCTTGATTTCAAAAATCAGAGAAGAGTATCCAGACAGAATGATGCTAACCTTCTCAGTCTTCCCATCTCCGAAGGTCTCAGACACTGTCGTCGAGCCATACAACGCGACCCTCTCCGTTCATCAGCTGGTGGAGAACGCCGATGAGTGCATGGTTCTCGACAACGAAGCCCTCTACGACATCTGTCTTCGGACGCTCAAGCTCACTACTCCAAGCTGTAAAGGCTCATTACTCCATTTTTCCAACTACTTTCTCTCTCTCTCTGTCTCTCTCTCATGTGTGTATGTAATTTGTTTCTTGTTCAGTTGGGGATTTGAACCACCTTATATCAGCAACAATGAGTGGAGTGACATGCTGCCTGAGGTTTCCAGGGCAGCTGAACTCCGATCTAAGGAAGCTCGCGGTGAACTTGATCCCGTTCCCACGGCTTCACTTCTTCATGGTAGGATTCGCACCCTTGACCTCTCGGGGATCTCAGCAGTATCGCGCGCTGACGGTCCCGGAGCTCACGCAACAAATGTGGGATGCCAAAAACATGATGTGCGCAGCCGACCCGCGCCATGGCCGCTATCTGACGGCGTCTGCGATGTTCAGAGGGAAGAATATTAGCACCAAGGAGATCGACGAACAGATGATGAACGTGCAGAACAAGAGCTCGTCTTACTTCGTGGAGTGGATCCCGAACAACGTGAAGTCGAGCGTCTGTGGTGTCTCGCCTAAAGGGCTGTCGATGGCTTCGACGTTTGTTGGGAATTCGACTTCGATTCAGGAGATGTTTAGGAGAGTGAGTGAGCAGTTCACTGCCATGTTTAGGAGGAAGGCGTTCCTGCATTGGTATACAGGGGAAGGAATGGATGAGATGGAATTTACGGAGGCGGAGAGCAATATGAATGATCTTGTGGCGGAGTATCAGCAGTATCAGGAGGCAGCGGCGGCGGCTGATGACGAAGATTATGAAGATGAAGATGATGAGAATGTTGGAAACTGAAGTTGTTCGATGAATTTGCTACTGCGTGTGATCGATTCAGGCAGCAATTCGTATTAAGGCTTGAGTTATTTTCCTTTTTTTTTTTCTGGTTGCTTGATGCAAATCAAAGAGTTCTGTTTGAGTTTTAAGTTTGACCTGAAGTGAGAAACTTTGCTTTCACCATATTTTGGATGAATACTGTATAGGGGTCCTATCCCGATGGCATCCTTTGTTCTACATTTGCTATTTTAACCCGTGCTTAGCGATTAAATTTATAAAATTTTCTTTCATTTTTTTATCAATTTTAATTTATTGTGTTTTAATTTAATTTTATGATTTTTTTATGGTTCACCCACCCAATTGGGGTTTATAATTAATTTTTAGTATTTAATTTTCAAAGAAATGATTATTATTGTTGTTTATTTTAAAAATACGATTTATAATTTTTTAAAATTTCAATCTTTTATAGATAGATGTGACAAGGTCGATTATGTTATAATTTATTTTTATTTTTGTAAGATCTATTATTAAATTTGTGAATTCGATCGTGGAATACGAGTTGTAACACTAAATGTGGAATAGATGATCTCATCCCCTCTCTACCCAATTGGGATTTATATTTTTTATTTTTAATATTTAATTTTCAAAGAGAAATATATTATGGTTGACTAGTATATCTCATGCACAATGCTCAATATTATTTTATTTTATAATAATTGAAAAACTAAAAATAAACTCAATTAGATAAATATTTGCAATGCACATATATATAAATGTGTGAATGTATAAAAATATTTAAATAGATTAAAAAACTAATCTTAATTTTTTTCCATAGATATAAATAATAATTACTCCACCCGTTTCCAATTAAGTGTCATTTTGGATGAATGCACACAGATTAATAAATTAATTAAGTTACCTAGTACACCCTTATGTGAATGCATTAAATGAGTTAAATATAGATGTATAAATGCATTAAATGAGGGCAAATTTGTGAAAAATATGAATTTTTTATCTCGAATTTGTAAAATGACATTTTTTTGAAACAAAATTAAAAAGTTAGAAGGGCATGTCTTATGTGCACTAGGTGCTCATCAGACAGTCAACGCATTGACCGTTGACCCGATCAATGTGTTGACCAAAAAATCCATCAAAATTAGTATCATTCATAATACTTAAAAGTATCAATTTCAAAGCTCAAAAGTATCATTTGTATCATTAAAATATATCGGCTAGAAAAAAAATAAAGAAAAAACTGTTAAAATTAGTATCAATCTAAACATTAAAAGGTATCATTCATAATTAAAAAAAGTATCACTTGTATCCCTAAAAATTATCACCTGTTTTGATGATTTTTTTGGTCAACACTTTGATCGGGTCAACGCGCTGACCGTCTAATGTACATCTTATGTACAGGAGTATTTACAAAGTTAGAATGAAACTTAATCAGAAATGGAGGGAGTGTTAATTATCATGATTATTTAAACAAATAAATAACTTAATATGCTTAGATCACAGGAAAAGTCGAGTCAACAAAGTTAAGTTTTGCTACAATTACTTGAAATGTGTTTGGACAGCATCCTTTTTCAATTTGGCCAATTTGGCATGGCTTCGACTATTCTTGTTGCACGCTAATTAGCTAGTTAACCATAGACATGTTTTAATGAATAGGTGTGTAGTATACCAAGTTACCGCTACAAATATTATGATATTATTATGGCGAATGATGAACAAAAATCCAGAATTTTGTTTCAAAATTCTCTAACACTTCTCTTCTTCCTCATCCATATTCTTCTTTCCCTAACTACCGGTATCTTTGCTCGATCTTCAACAATTTTGTGAGTTTCACTTGGTGTAGTTCATAACTAAGTAAACATTCTAATGAAAATATCAAAAGTTGACCTAAGTGTTCCATCTTCACCATTTTTGTGAGGTTCAAATGTTTTGTTTTTTTTTTTTTTTTTTGTGTGAAGAGCAGCTTCATTCACAATGTTGTTTGATAGTTGATACAATTATTTATAGAATCAACAATGAAGTCAAAACTCAATGTCTAATATATAATATTTTAATTTTCACCTTTTTACATGATTTTTAAATTTTTGACTATAAATTGATTCGAAGAGTCAGCCTTTGCTAAAGATTTTAAACGTGAATGAAGTTAGAAAATAAGATTTTTTAAATGCAAAAAAAAAAAAAAAAAAAAAGAGGATAAATGATCTTAAATAAAATTAGCAGTCATCAATAGCATTAAACGAAAAAAAAATGAAATGAAATATTAAAATATATGCTGAGGTAAAAAATGAAGATTTTATATGTGAATAAAGTTAGAAAATAAAAAATTTGAAATGCAAATAAAAATTAAAAATCAAATGATCTTAAATGTAATTAGCAGTCTTTAATACCATTAAATGAAAAGAACATGAAATGAAATATATGATGAAGTAAAAAATGACGGAAAAGGCAAAAATAAATACATCTGTGAGTATTCTAACAAGAAACTCTCGAAATTACAAACTTCAGGCCATCTCCAATCATTTTTTCCCCTCTACCTCTATTCTAAAGGAAAATGTAGAGTTGGAACAAAAACATTTCCAATCATCAACTCTACAATTCACTTTATAATGGAATATTCCACTTTTATGCTTTCTAATATTAATTTTGTGTAGCACGTATTTTTTCAAATATATTTAAGTTTAATATTTAATAATAATAATAAAAAATAATATAATTTAAATTAATTTATAAAACTATATTAATTTGAACATAAAACCAACATTTACTAACATAAAAGAACAATTAAAAATAAAGAATAAAGTTAATGCAAAATTACTAACATAAAAGAACAATTAAAAATAAAGAATAAAGTTAATGCAAAATTAAAAAAATAAAAAAATAAAAAAAAGTACAAAAAAAATAATAAAAAAAGGATAGAGGGAATGAATAGTACCACTTTACATGTAAAGGGATACTGTTCGATCACCACTCTTGAAAAATGGCTACAAGTAGCAGACGGTTGGAGGCCAATTTTTAGCAAATCTAACGACAGACTTAGAGGAAGTGGAAGCCTTGGAGATGGCCTCAGCAAAACACAAACTCTCCAAATTGTAAACTTCAACAAAAATGCCCTTTGCCAACTGCGCTATGCACATAACAATGAATATTTTTTGGAGTAAAAATTTAAAATACCCATTTTTATAAAGACAAAACTTATTTTACTCAATTTAAGAAAATATTTAAAAAAGACTCACTTTCCAATGATACCCTTAATAATCCATGTGATTTTGACCACTTTTCAGCATATTCAGACATGTGTCGGAAGCTTTTCAGAGTATATCAGGAGCTTATCGGGATTGCGATCGGGATTCATGATTGAGATTCTCAATCATGAATCCCGATCCTGATCGTGATACGATCAAGATTCCCGATAGTAAATAGCCATCGTGATCGTGAAAATCATCATCATAATCGTGATACGATCGTGAGCTGGGATCATAATTTTGGTTGATACAATTTTCATCATGATGAACATAATAAATTCGTTGTGTCAAGTATATTTGGTTGATTTCAAGCATAAAAAAAATTCGACTATAAATTTCATCGTGTTTAAAATTTAAAAATTGAGTATACTTTTGTAGTACATTCACATATTTTTTTTGTGTAATTCAAGTACAGTTGTGTAAGATTGGTATAAGAAATGTGTAAGATGCACACATGTAATCACCTTTTGAGGGCATTTTAGATAAAATGTGTATTTTTGAATGCTTTTTTTAAGTTCGGTAAAATGGGTTTTGTTTTAGAAAAGTGGGTAGTTTTATATATTAACACTATTTTTTATGTCAATTTTGTTTTGTACTGTATTTTGCTGATATTTTTTTGTATAGATAGATAGATAAATAGATTATTTTAGAAATATGATTTATATTTTTTTATTTTTAATAATTTGTTGATAAATTAATGTGACTAAGTCTATTATATTATAATTAAATTTTATTTTCATAATATATATTATTATATTCATAAATTTGATTATGGACACAAGAATTGAAACATTAAGTGTGCAGTAGACCTAGGATTCCATTCGAATATTCATGAAGGGATGCTCGTTTTGCTTTCTTATGTAAGAAAATAGGGGTGGTCTCCTATGCACCACCCCCCTCCCGCCGCATATTAGACGGGTGCGTGGCGCCCACGCGTTAGCGCGTGTGTGCCACGCGCCCGCCTTTTTTTTTCTTTTTTCTGTTTTACGGTTTTTTTCCTTTTTTTCTGCTTTTCTTTTTCTTTTTTTCTGTTTTTCTTTCTTTTTTTCTTAAAAAAAAAAAACACAAATAAACTCCTAACCCCTTCCCCCAAATCATACAAAATAAACCCCTAAAAACACCCCCCAAAAAACCATAAAAAACACAAAATAAACCCCTAAAAATACCCCAAAAAAACTAAAAAATACAAAATAAACCTCTAAAAACACATCCCAAAAAACCCTAAAAAATACAAAATAAACCCTTAAAAACACCCCAAAAAACACAAAATAAACCCCTAAAAACACAAAAAAAAAAAAAACCCTAAAAACACAAAAAAAAAACACGAAATGGTACTATTTAGTGATCAAAATGGTACTATGGGTGGCGAATTTCTTTTTTGGGGCGGGTCGGAGCGGGTCGTCTGATGGACCGACCCATACACCATGATACACAGGAGACTTGGCGAAGAAAATATAATCTTATATGAGATTTTTAATGTTCTATTTGTATCCAATACATAATGTACATAAGATGGCGAAAACTAAAATGAAAAAAAAAAAAAAAAATCATTTTCATTTAGTCAAATATGAAAATATTTTTCTAGCAAGTTTTATTTATCGACTTTTGAGGCCCCAAATATTGCAGATCAGATCCCTTGTGTCCAATTGTGTTGTATTTTGTGTGCCGTAACTAATTATTTTTATTTGTTTTAATATATCCTAATTGGAAAATGATGAATTTTAGATAAAAAAAAATTAAATTAAATTAAATCATAATAAATTAAAAATAAATAGGGGATTGGTGTGCAAATGAGTGAGATTACTTGGAGACCAAAGATCACGGATTCGAATCTCCTCAATACCACAGGTGGTGTGTGTGAGTTAAAAAAATAATGTTGGAGAAGAGGGGGAGGGGGTGGCAGAGAAGACACGATTGAGTTTGCAGAGACGAGTTTTTTATTTTTCTTACTAGTTGATTTTAATTTTTAATTTTTATTTCATTAAAACATTTTTGTCATTTCATGCTCAAAGTAGGCAAAATATGTTTTATTAAATTTGTGCTAGAATAAGTTTTTCTAAGTCAATAGGCTACATTTAACTATTAGCCCATATGAGGGGATCAAATGTAAATATTATCTCTGTGTGTAAATTAAGGATTAATTTTATCCGTTAGATTTGTTTAATGGATGGCTTAGATTGTTTTTACTTTAGTTATTTTCTTATATTTATTTTACATAGGAAAGGTCATAATTGTCGTTATAAAATCACAAAGATCTTTGAATTCCTAAATTTCCGTTTTTGATGATCATACATTAGGTTATTTTTCAAAATAATTGATTTAATTTTCCATTCTCCCGCCATCGTTTTTTCATCATCCACTTTAAAATATCTGATTTAATTTCCATTCTACATTTTATAACTTCAATCTCTTCAATTCATTATCCAATAATTCATGATTCGAAATTGTGTATTCTTTTTAATCACATTTGGGTTTTAACCCTAAATTAAATAAAACAGTAACAACAAATTAATCATTGCATTATATAAAAAATACCATTAATTGTAAAAATCATTGTTATTAAAAAAATACCGAAACATGTTCTTGATTAAATTTAAAAGACCAACCACATAAAAAGCAGAGGAAAATTATTTACTACTACTCGTAATATTCATACCCTTACCTAACCATTTAATAAAGCATTATAACAAACAATAATTAAAGCATATAAAAAAACTTTAACATCGAGCATGGAAAAAAAAAACATTAAACGTATTCTACAAATAAACTTAAAGGGCTTAGTACTCCTATTAACAAATCCATTCAATTAGATAGACTTAACCATTTAAGACATTGTTACCCTAAAAAAACATTTAATACATTGTTACATTAAAAAAAATCATATTTAATGCATTGTTTAAAAAACTAAACATTAACAAGATTTAACCCGTCAATATATTGTTTGATTACTTATTATACATTAAACTACCAAATTACAAGTATATTGGATAACAAAAGAAGCATATTAATATAGAAGATTAAGACACTAATCATATATAAAAGCATTACAAAATAACAAAATAAGCATTCAGAAGTCTAAAAATAACATAATAATTTATCTTGATAAAATTTAATTTTTTTTATAAACAGAATTATTAAAAAAATGGCATTAAACAACTAATATCATAAAATAACATCATGTATAATTAAATTAATAAAACAAGTATTCATAGAATTGTCGCTTGTACCAACGTCTTATAAGCAGTATACAAATGTACAATGCTAATTAATATAATAATATCCAAAATTATAGTTCTAAAACTAACAAACTAATGATAAAGTCTTAAAATTTACACAATATCCACCAAATAAATATGATAAACCGTGTTTCTCTAATAAAAATTAAAATGTTCTTTTTTTAATAAGAGATATTCAACTTCCAAGTTATTCATTTGTTCAGAAAGAGGTTGTTTATATTGACGGTCGGTCTTTAATAACATTTATCTCGAGATTAATACTTCTACAACATATTTCACTTTAATCTTTCTTGGCAGCACCTCGTCATTAGATCATCTCCAATGTAAGTCTCCACGTGCCTCATCGCATAAACCCAACAATCAAAAATGTTAATTAATTTTCCTCTCAATGGCAAGTCGGGTCTATTCAGTTCTGCATTAGGCAATCCAGTAGATTTTAGTCTCAACCATTTACCCTTCATATATGCAACAAAAAATCTGACTAGTGTTTTAAAACACAAAACATTAATGAGTTATTTCCTATTCAATAGCATTAACAACCAACAATAAAAGCATTCTAAATTACAAAAATAACATCACAATTACAAGTTTTAGTTATGTATTTCAAAATATAATCAAATATCTCATTTATTAATAATAATAAAAAAAAAAAAGCATTACTCTATTTGATTTATAAGCATCTAGGATTTGAAAAAAAAAATGCAACTACCATATAACAAAACTATACACGGCCATCATTAAAATAGCATTGCAAATAAGAAAAAAAAAAGTATTTGTATCATTCTTTTTGGAAGTTTTACAAATCACGTAATTAATAAGAAAAAAATATAATTATAAATAATGAAATGAGCACAACAAATCAATACAAAACGCATTACCAATCACAAAATAAACAATCAAATACTCTAAAAAAACATAATAAACCCTCATCATTAATAGCAATACCAACAATAATAAAAAACACTACAAAATTACAAACGAATAACCCAGTTTTTGTTAATACACGAAGCATATAAAATCACAAACTAAACATCCTAGCCATTAAAAAAAAAATACTAAAACAAACAGTAACACCACACCAGAATATCATACAAAACAACAAAAACATAAAAATAAAACAAACAAAAGGAATTATACCACTATCCAAATGGAATCACCGTAGCGAAGATAACGGCCATATCAAGGTTTTTAATCCTATTTTTTCTCCCAATATCTTTTGCAGTCTCCTATTGTAACTCAAGCTATATAAAGGACTTTCAATCACGTGTTCTAAATCAATAAACACACTAGCGCATCATTCCTGCATACAGGGCTTGTCTATGCTACCCCTACGGGTAGTACCCAAGTGTCACAATACATCTATTGTGATATATATTTTTATGTGTCACAATAGATCACAAAAGGTCTGATGTAACACATAAAAGTGTCACAATAGATGTATTGCGACACTTGGATACTACCCGTAGAGGTAGCATAGACCAAACCCCTACATATGTTAATCGCATTTTGTTGCATACATACATATACTGAATGGCAATTAAGACAGATATTGTTAGAATATATAGAGAAGGCTTGGGCTTAATCGATCAATTCATGGACAACAAACTATGCAGATTTGTCTGTACTAGTATCGGCCTTATAAGAGTCTATACTGACTATACACTTATTCCATCTGCATGTGTTGGAACAATAACTCCTGTAGCAAATCTTTTTTTGGAATTATCGAAGGGTTATATTGAAAAAAAATCACTACTACAAATATGTTAATAGACTACAGCTCAAAGACAACGGTTTTAAGTGTAGACCGTTGTATTATTTCACTTTACAACGGTTTTGATTAAAATCGAAGTCTTTTTAAATATTGATTTAGCAAAGAACAACGGTTATGGTAAAACTGCTGTCATTTCATGTTGTTATAGTTGATTTAGACATTGGTTAATAGACAACAGTTATAATAACCGTTCTATATTTTATTTATATAATAGACAACGGTTCATCAACTGTTGTAGTTTAGCATATTTCTGTGGACAAAGTCTGTTATGTTAACCGTTGTCAGAATCTGTTGTTAGATTTAGAAGAAATGTCAAATGATGTTGTTTGATTCATAGTTAATTATTTTTTATTAAAGAATTTTCAAATTGAACATTTTGTAATTGTTTAAAATTCCAATTCTCTCTCATGTCTGGCAGAAGGCTCTCTCTCCACTTCCTAAACTTGAAACCCTAATTTTTCCCACAGGTCTGACTTCGAGGCGCCGTCCGACGAAGATAGAGAGCAGTGGTACT
This sequence comes from Perilla frutescens, assembly GCA_026008535.1. Lineage (NCBI taxonomy): Eukaryota > Viridiplantae > Streptophyta > Magnoliopsida > Lamiales > Lamiaceae > Perilla > Perilla frutescens. Next base: position 10,992,167 of record BRKX01000015.1, read on the forward strand.
CGATCTCAAGGTTGGTCTTCAGTCGCTCAAAGTTATTTTCTATACTTCCTCCGAGTCTGGTTCGAAATCTTTGCTACTCGCATTTCATAGAAACTGGTTTGAGACATGGCATTTGAGTAAATCTTCTAATTGATTTCAGTCTGATTTATTCAATCTCTTGCTGCTATTGATGTTGTCATTCATATCTTGAGAAATTATAAAATTTGGTAGAGAATTTAATTCGATGCACAATGTTTGTAGTTATTTTTGATTATGCATATGTATTGACTAAAGCCTCTATTTAGTTTTGCATTATTAATTCCCCTGTGTTACTTTGTTTATGATGGACATTGGAGTTATCTCAAGCAGTTAAGTTTGTCTATCTAATAAAAATTATTACTGCACTATGATTTTATCATGATGTTATTCAGTCATTTCATAAAGTTCACCATTTATATCATGGTCTCATATCATATTCTAGGTGATTCATGGTTTGTTGCATGTGATCTAGGATAGTATTTGCTTCATTTTATGCTTGGAGCCAATTCTCACTATTTTGACAGGTGAAAGGGTTGCAACATCTTCTTTTGTGGGAATGGCTTTTGAAAGCTAACTTGCCCTTGAAAATTATTCCCAGACAAAGCACTTGCTTCAGGTTTGTTATGTGAGTGCGTGTTTAATGTTATTAACATCTTCACCCTTCATGCTTTAGAGAGTTTTGACATTGATTTTACAGTAAAGAAGCGAGTTGTAACTTTACAAGGTTGATTATATAAGTGATATGCTTATATGAATACTCTCTACTATTTTTTTATTGTTGGAGTGCCTTTGCAGGGAGAAACACAAAACGAAAACCAACAACTTCCTTCTGTAATTCATTCAGCAGCTTTTGCTAGAGGTATTATTAACTTTATACTCTGCCCATCTTAGTTGGTAAAGGTAAGAGAATCAGAAGCTTGATACTTCTACTTGGTCTGTTCATCATATCATTGGCGTGATTGTGAGATTTTCGGTGCAGAATAAAAGTTCAAGGTACAGACTCTGACCATCAAAGTTCAAGTTAGTACAGTAGTCCTATTGATTGTGCCCTTAAAGCTGTGCAAAGTAAAGGGGTGAGAAACATTATACAAAAATTAAGATGGTATAGTGAATTACTTTCTAGCTGATATAATTGCACATCAGCTCACAGGAGTTTTTCAAGCAGAACTATTTTGCTGATAATAGAATATATGTATATAATCCTGATGTGCAATTGCAGGGGGATGGACGTAATTTAAATGTCAAGCAACACTGGAAATATGAAATTGGTTTCAGTGGCCAATTTTCTTCCAAGCAGTAAGGTGCTGCCTTTTACACTTGTTCATCTCCCTTGATTGCTAGAGGTTTTTAGTGATTTTTTTGAATTCCTTTTTAGCTCTTAGTAGCTGCTTTATTTTCATTTTATAGATCTTATAGCCAATGATAAGCTTTGCATTGCATAGATCGTACACAAGTATGCAAAGACGAGTACATTGTATATGTAGTCTATGAGTGTTATTAAAATATTGAACATTCTCCTTTAGATAACTTTTAATTAAGGAATACTTAGTTCTTGGTTGAAAAAATTTGTAACGAAGTTATTGTATTGATCAAAGTGACTACTTGATTTTCCTTTACATTTGATCAAGGCTTTTTCCAAACCGTGCATCTATTGATTGGTCTAATTGCTGAATTTTAATGAAGGAACTTTCAAAGACACATAGTTGGTACAACGGTGGTAAGGTATCTATCTTCTCATTAGATGATAAATTTCTGAAACTATTATCAGTAGAGTCCTATTTGCATTTGTTTAGTGTTTGGATATATATATATATATATAGAGGATGGATCATTTGTAAATGAACCCCTAGTGTATAAATTAGGGATTGATCCTATCCATTCATTTGTTAGATGGATGTTTTGGATCTTTTTAATTTAATTGCTTTTTTACATTAATTTTATTTAGAAAAGGTTATAATAGTCATCATAAATTCATTGATATCTTTTAATATCTTCCAATTCCTAAATTACAGCTTTTTCCATCATGTTGTACACCGTTATATATATGAATTGTTCAACATCTTATAATTTTGTATTTATTTTATTTAATAATGCAAAACATTTTTTTATTTTAATATAATAATATTATTATTGTCCCATTACATGATTTATTTATTTTTCTACATATTAACTGTATGATTATTATAATTAGTTATGTTGAGACTTGAGATACGGACTTCCATATCTTCTTGCTCTTACTCACAAAATATTGTTAATTAAATAAATGTCAACAAATGTTCTTGATTGATTTTAAAATATGTCCCACCCCACATCAAAAGATACATGTATTATCCAAGAAAAACTACCTCCATAGCAAAGAATTCATAACTCTACTAACAAGTTAAAAAAAAAAAACATTACAAACAACAATTAAAGCATTTAAACTCACAAAAAGAAAACATTAACCAATAAATACATTGTTAAACTTAAAGGAAAACAACCTATTTTCCATTAAGAAAATTGCACTTTTTTTTTCAGTTCTTGGCAAATGAATAACTCTTTTATTCGTAAAAAAAAAAAAACTCTTTTATAATTTGTGGGTACACTAAAGGTATAATGAAAAAAATATAACAATTTCAAATGATTAGTTGTGTACATGTTGTCAATAATAGATATGATTAAACTCATCAGTAATGATGATTAAAAATGTGTAATTAAGTTTAAAACTAAAAATATTAATTGAATTGAATTATTTGTTTTACCAACATATGATAAATACAAAGAATTAAATAATAAACATTAGGCTGCTGAATTACAATCAAGTTGCATAATAAAAAAAATCAACATAAAACTTAATAAGACACCAGTCATATATTAAAGCATTACAAAATAACAAAATAAACATTTCAAAACCTAAAAATAACATGACGATTTAAATAGATAGCATATTTTTTTAAAATTATTTAAACAGAGATCATTAAACAAATTAAATAATCACACCATGCATAATTAATTAAAATAACTATCAAATGAATTATAAGTTTTATTAACATATGATAACAAATAATTTAGTATTAAATATTATACTATTGAATTACATGCATCTTGCATAGTAAAAAAAGCATCAAAATATAATTTAGTAAGACACTAATCATGCATTTAAGCATCATAAAATAACAAAATAAGCATTCTAAAGACTAAAAATAATCATCCTCACTCGATACTTGTAATGCATCACAACATATAAAATAAAGCATTATAAAAAATTAATATAGCACACCACTAAATGATTCAAGGATTAACACAATATTACTTCGTAAGATTTATTTCACATAGGATTCATTACAGAACAAACTCACATACTGTTAACAGTTAAACAAAACAAAAAAAAAATAATAACAGATTAAATTATTAAAAAAAGCATCTAAAACATCAAGTTAGGCACTCTAATACACTCAAATTATTCTTTTAAAGAATCCCTGCCTGTTTAGATATAAACAATGAAAATCAAAATTTTACAAATGATTTGTTGCAGAACAAACTCGCATATGTTAACAGTTAACAAAAAAAAAAAATCAATAACAGATTAAATTATTAAAAAAAAAAGCATCTAAAACATCAATTTAAGCAATCTAATATATAAAAAAAATACACTCAAACTATTCTTTTAAAGAATTCATATTTGCTAAAATATAAATAATGAAAACCACAATTTTATAAAGGATTCGTTGCAGGACAAACTCACGTACCGTGAATAGAGAACAAAAAAAATCAATAACATATTAAATTATTAAAAAAAACATCTAAAACAGCAATTTAAGCACTCGAATACACAAAAAAATACACTCAAATTATTCTTTTAAAGAATCCCTACCTGCTAAAATATAAACAATGAAAATCGCAATTTTATAAAGGATTCGTTGTAGAAAAAACTCACATACCTTGAAAAATTAACCCAAAAAAAACAATAACAAATTAAATTATTAAAAAAGCATCTAAAATAACAATTTAAGCACTCTAATACACAAAAAAAAAAATCACTCAAATTATTCTTCTAAAGAATCCTTGCCAGCTAAAATATAAACAATGAAAACTACAATTTTATAAAGGATTCATTGCGGGACAAACTAACGTGCCGTGAATAGATAATCAAAAAAGAAATCAATAACAGATTAAAATATTTCAGATTCTATGTAAAAGACACGAAAGTGAATCCTCTCAAATCTTTTTCGAAATTGAAAATAGTGATTTTCTATTTTTTGTTTAGGTGACTACCATTTATTGTCCCCATTTAATTTTCCTTGTAACACGTCATTTCCAAAAGAGTAAATAAAAAAAATTACAAAAAAACCCTTAAGTGCACTTAAACGTTTAAAAAAAGCATCATGTTTAATAACTTTGAGAATTAATACAATCCATCCATCTTAGAGATTAATGGTCAGGATTAATCCATAATTTATACGCTAGATTACAACTCATAAGTTATTTGTAAGTGATCTTCCCGTTCTTTGTCGTACTTGCTACTAAATTACAACTCATAAGTTATTTTTCAATTCTAAAGTTCTTTCCCTACTTGTTTATTCGTTTCATCAATCGCTCTCCTAAATCTGTGAAATTTTTATTGATTTGTAGAGCAAGGAAGTTAAAACATTCAGTGGTGACTCCACAGCGAGGGGAGACAGAGAGTATATGCAGCTTAAAGGTATAGCTTCTATCCTGCTCATTACTCATTAGTATGTTTTTTCTTAATGGATCTTCTTCCCATGAGTCGTCTTTGATGAGCTAGCTCCTATGCTTTGCTTAATGGATCATCAATTTATAGAATTTTGTATTATCTAAAATTAATTTTTTTATATTTTTTATTTTTCAGTTTTAATGTATAATTTTTATTGAACAACTAAGTAATGCAGAAATGTAAATAATAATAACTATAACACATTTTAATCAAGAAATAAATATCTATTTATTTCAAATAAGAGAATAATTATAATTACAAAAAACTTTCCGTTTAGGATTTGTTAGAGAGTTTATATGGATGTGTTTTATATAAGCACGGTTATAAAAGAAATAAAAATTCTATAAACTAAGCAAGATAGAACCAGAACATTCTCCTCTTCCATTATCTTTTATTGAAATACAAAGAACTTATAGGTAATACTATGACAATTTCAAGCTTTCAGATTTAAATAAGTGAAATGTAACAAAAAAAAAGTATGATAATTACCTCATTTAAGTTTTCCGTCTTACAAGTTTCCTTATGCACATAACCATTCATTGTTTTTGACTTACATATTTAATTATTTGAACTGGCTTTTGACTTAAAAAAAAAAAATTTCTCAAGATTGGAGTCACCAAGTTTTAAGCTGCTTGGCATCATTATTGTCATTTCTGTGGGGATAGTATTAACATGTAAGATAATTCAAAACATTTACAAAATCCTTTATATCAATATATATAACTGCCAATTGAAAGTTAATGATTTTCATTTTTGTTAGGCTAGCATATTTTATTACTTGAGATAGTAACTCAATCTATTTCGCCGTTTCTAGTTTCTGTTTTACTCCTTTTTTTTAGCTGCAAATTCAGAAGAAATACTTCTTTGTTCTAGCCAGTGTCAAACAAGCTGGTCTCTTGATTCTTAAATATGCAGCTTGACTTCTGTCAGCAAAATCTCCTTTTCTGTCAACAAAGAAATAAACAACAATGAATAGCTAATATGTTACCGCATAAAGAGAGAATGCGTTGTCACCTCTGAATAGAAAGAAATGCAATCAAGATAAACTCAGCCTTAATCATTTGCATCTTATATTTTACTCTCTAACCTGTTTATACCGTAATGCAGTTGCAAAAGAGGCAGAGTTTGAATTTTGGGGATTCATATTTGTCATGCTTGCTGATGTAATGTCTGGGTTTCGCTGGAAAAATAAAAGTTTATGAAATTATTTGTATCGTTTTTTTCTTCTTCTTATTTTTAAGGTTAAATCAGTGGGTGCATACTTTTTATATCTTACATATACATATTGATTATATGTTTTTAATTTATTTGTTTGTCTCATCAACTTAGACGTTGTTTGTATTAATGCAGGTGAAGAATGACCTGACATAGTTGTACAAATTTTGCTGACATAGAGATTCAGAGATTCATCATCTATATTAAAGACAAGTAATTAGATAGTTTAAGTCTAGCATTCATATTTTTTAGACTATATAGAATTTTAATTAGATATTTTTTAGTCATTCCACCAAATATTTTTCTACATTTATGACTTCATTCATTATTTTTAAATAAATATATAATTATTTGCTATTTAATAATATTATCTATATAATGCATGCATTTACACAGGTTGAAATTTAACAAATTGACAACACTTTAATTAAAAACCGTTGTTTTTTATATAAAATTAACTAAAAAATACAACGGTTTTTAAATAAACCATTTTTTTATATAAAATTAATTAAAAAATACAACGATTTATAAATAAACTGTTGTTTTTTTTATAAAATTAACTAAAAAATACAACGATTTTTAAATAAACCGTTGTTGTTTTATAAAATTAACTAAAAAATACAACGGTTTACAAGAAAAACTGTTGTGCATGTAGTAATTTTACAACGGTTGAATTAAAAAAACCGTTGTTGATTGCCAAACACTAGATGGAAAAATACAACGGTTTATTTATAAAGCGTTGTTAAATTACAGAATAGACAACGCATTATAATTTCACAACGGTTTTGAACCATTGTCTTTTTTAAAAGGACAATGGTTATAGACCGTTGTTAATTTCCTGAACAAAAGACAACACCAGTATACACAACGGTTTTTTAAGCAGATTCACAACGGTGGATACCTGTTGTCTATTGATGTATTTGTGGTAGTGAATTCAGCAAAAGTTATAAAAAATGAGCAACTAGATGCGCAGATCATGCTCTAGTCACAACAGTAACAACTAATCATGCAATTTAAGTGTGAATCTAGCTAGGATTTTAATGGCACATTTACAAACTTTTTTCCAAAAAAGCAAACTATCATACAATGACTATCAGCAACATGATTAGACACATTTCAGTTAAAAAAAAAAAGATGAAATAAATGCTACGTGAAAATCATTTTTTTAGGAGAAGATTACAAGGACACATAACGAAAAAGACCAATTATCAACACACAATATTACTACACCCAAATACAATACCAAAAAAAGCGTCACCAAACACAAATAAAACAGTAACAAATTGGAAAAAAAAACTAATTATTTTAAAAGCAGTAACAACCAAAAAACTAACACCAACATTTAAAAAAAAAAAAAAATAGTTAATACACAAATCAACAACAATCACAAAATAGACATCTTAATCCTCTTAAAAAGACCAGTTCTCAATGCACAATATCACTACATCCCAATATAATAACCTCCCCAAAAAAAGAGCCAATAAACACAAGAAACTAAAAAACTAACACACACAATTTCAAAAAAAAAAATAAAAATTGTCCCAATTATATTTAGTGCATGAAGCATGAACATTCATAAAACAAACATCCTAGCCCTTAAAAAAAAAAAACCAATCCTCAATCAACAATAACACTACAACACACTATCTTCTCCTAATTTTCAATGTGGATACAATTCCGTCAGCAACATTTCCCTCTCCTCAAAAAACTTATACATACTAATATGTGAACATCCATAAGCAAATAATAAAAATGAAAAAAAAAAAGCGGGCGCGTGGCCCCACGCGGGCGTGCCACGTGGCGTCCACGCGCGGCGCGTGAGGCCCACGCGCCCGTCTCAGGTTGATACCTGTCTTTATCGTATTTGATACTTTTCTTCTTACCACATGGTACTTTTTATTTTACCGAAGTCGTGTTTTGCTTTTCTTTGCAAATTCTTGGAATGATAATTGTTTTAGATTAATCTCAACACATACAATATAAAAACTGAGAAAAAAATCAGAATTTGAACTAAATAAACTAGTATAAAATAACTATCAGACCCCTTACTTTTTAATGATACAGATGGTACTTTTCGAATGTTTTGTGATACTTTTTAATAGGAAGGTTGGTACTCACTTTGGACAGTTTTTTTTTATGGGTTGACCCAGTCAAAGCGGGTTGCCCCACGTTGACCGGGTCAAAAGCGGATTTGACCGACCCGTCTCATATAGTGTTATTTGCATCATGATGTATGCAAGTGTTTGCCAAAAGCAATTTGTCGTGCCATCCAGAAGCTCCATTATATGTTAATTTAAAAAAACACACATTCGTTACATTAAGAAAAAATTAATGAAACCCACACACAAAAACCATTTATCAAAAAATGAAAATGTTACTAAAAGAAAAAATGGTGAATATTTAAAGTTAGTTATATGATTGAAATCAGACTTGATTAAACACAAATATAATAAATCTTGAATGTATTCAATAAATTAAACCCGAGCTTCACTTGATAATAAAAAAAAATAGATTTTTTAATATTCAATATTTTTCAATAAAAAAGGCATAAATATATTTATTTAGATAGGTGAGTAATAAGATTTTTATTTTACGTTGGAACTTGGTTTTTATGTCATTTCAAAGGAAGAACCACTGTTTAAAAACGAAAATTAATTCATGATTTTGCAACTTTTATACTGATCAATCAAAACATAACTAAAAATAATAAATAAAAATGTGTGCAATCATTGATGTAGAATTTAAATTTTAAAAATTACCATTTTATATATTTTTATAAAAGATATTTTATTTTGACAAATATAATATTTATTCTATTTTTGTTTTAACAAAAAAAAGTTAATATGATAATTAATTATCAATAGTTATAATATATATATATATATATATAATCAAATTAATAATTTTAAATTTTGGTATATATATAGTCTCTGAACAATTGATTTTTATTTTTGGCACAAAATCATTTTGGAGTGACAATGTTCACCGGTAATGCATGTACGTACCTAAAAGAAAAAAGAAAAGAATTTTTTTTTTAGAAGCACTTGTGTGCACTAGGTGCACCATTAGGCGCATTGACCGGGTCAACGCGTTGACCGGTCAACACTGAAAAACGCGCGTTGCCCCGGTCAACTCAAAATCAGTATCAACTGTAACATTAAAAAGTATCACTCAAAAGCCCAAAAGTATCACCTGAATCCTTAAAGAGTATAGGCCAAAATAAATAAATAATAAAAACCCTCAAAATCAGTATCAACCGTAATACTAAAAAGTATCACTCAAAATTCAAAAAGTATCATCTGTATCCTTAAAAAGTATCACCTATTTTATCATTTTTCTTTTTTGCGGATTGACCGGATCAACATGCGTTGACCGGTGTTTGACCCGGTCAAATGCGTTGACCGTCTGATATAAGCTTATATACACCTAGTGCATGCAAGTTTTTGCCTTTTTTTTTTACTCTCACAGTAAACATTATGTGTATTTGAATATTTTTTTTCTTTTTGAATATTTTTCCGTTATCCTTTGAACTTAAAAATATAAAAAGTAATTTTCGTACATCTTACAGGAGAAATAGTATATACAATATTGGGCTGGGTTTGAAAGGTTTGAAAGGCCAAAGGTGCAACAATTTTATTTAGGCAATCCTATTCACAACCCTCATTTTACTCCTTATAACCCCCAAAATTATTTTAAATATATTTATTATTTAATTGGACATTTGTGTGTCAGTGTGTCCTTATTGTTTCCACCATTTTAAACTCTAGCAAAATTAAATAATAAAATGCCGGCCCTCTGTATAACCCAATCCCTCTTTTATTTATTTTTCTTACAAAAATATAATCGAAAATTAGATGAGAAAAATTATCACCGTCTAATTTCTCCTTTTCTATTCCTTCAGCCATTTTTCTGTACTCTTAATTATTTTTTATCCTACCATTTTTTTGCCCATTCAATGATGATCCGTTTCAAGATTAATATTGATAATTTTTTAGCAGAATATATTGATATTTTTATTCATTCTCAAAATACCAGAGCAACTGAGCTCTATAACATGTTCATGTTATTATATATCTTGATTATTATCAATGGAACGAGTAATTTTTTTATTGCTTCAAAAAATCTTTTGAGAATTTTCTTAAATTGAAAACATAATCTGTTAAGAAAACAATAAATCTCATGTTATATCTTGAATTTTAAAAATCGTATTCCACATCAAACTTAAGCATATAACTTTTTCCCCCCAGATAAGCATGATTTTTGCATGAACTAATCTTAAAATATCAGACGACATCATCAGCACACAGCCTCATATCATCGACAGACAACCTAATTGCATCTCTTTCTTTCTTTCTTTCTTTCTTTCTTTCTTTCTTTCTTTCTCCTTTGTCTGTGAAAAATCTGCAGAAAAATGACCCGAGAAAATTGGAGGTTATACATGGGATTTTTTATTTATTTTATTTGCTAGGTTTTTTAAGTGAATGGGTAAAAATGTCAAATAAAAAATAATTATATTTAAAATAATTTCGGGGGTTGTAAAGAGAAAAAATGGGGTACGTCGTGACAGGGCCGGCTGGACCATGGTTCCTACGAGGCGGCCGTCTCAGGCCCCCGAAAAAATTAAGGCCCCGAATGTCTATATGTCTTATTATATATTTATATGTATATCTAAAACATTTGTTTAAATATTATCTATAATTATTTATAGCTCAAGCGGTAGCACTGTTTAGATTTCCTTAATTTTACAAGTTCACCTAGATTTGAGTCACTGTCGCCTCTTTTTTAGTTATATTTTATAATTTTTTTTTTTACTAAATCAATTAGCCCAACATATGATCCTTACCGCCCATATTAGCCACACATATAATTCCTTACCACCCATGTTTAAAGAAAAAAAGACCTTTACAAATAAAGGCAAATGTCCATGTAAACAAACAAATATAAACATACATATTGTATAAAAAAAAGATTGAAACAAAAGTGAAAACTCAAAAAATTATGCTCTCCTCTTGCGAAAAACAACAATGATGACTCCATTGTTCAATTCATTCCATCTTTATGTTTATTGAGTTTTTAACTTCTTTGTTTTTTAATATTTTATTTTAGTTTTTATTGATTTTATCTAATTATTAATCAGTTATTGTCGGTTGATTATTGAAATATGTATTTTGAAATTTTATTTTTAGTTTTTTGTATTCATTATTGTAATATTGGTTGAATAGGTTAATAAAAATTAAGTAATAGAAAGTATGAAAGTGGATAATAATAGTAGTAATAATAATAAGCACTTGATAAATTCGTTATTAAAAATAAAAATGATGGCACAAGATAATTCATTGAAAGAACAAAATCAACTTGAGGACGAAACGCGCGTGATACCACCACTAATAATGAAAATATACAAAATAAAAAAAATTTAGAGAATATGTCAAAAATTTTAGAACATCCAATACAACATCTAGAAATATATATGATCATGCACAATGGAATAACATTGATACAAAATTGGAAGATTTAATAGTTAACACTTCTGAGTAATTTGTTTAAATATCTTGTTTTTAAAACTTCAATAAATAACTTGTTGAAACATCTTGATTATAAAACTTTAATAAATAATTTTGATATACCTACGTTTTTTGTGCTTGTAGGTTTTCAAGGCCTCGTCTCAGGCCCCGAAATTTCTTTGTACGGCCCTGCGTCGTGAATAGAATTACCCATTTTTTTTCACGCATCATGGTCGTGGCTTGTGGGTTGAGGGATATGTTTTGACCTCTATCTATTATTATCAAGACATCGTCCAAGATTTTTTCTATTCTAAACTCTTGGAAACTTTTTTTTTATAGTTATTTTTAGGAAAAACACTTATCATATCTGAGGCTGGTTTTTTCCCATTTTAAAATTTTTAAAAAATAAAAAAAATTAAGGGATAAAATATTCATATTATAAATATCTTTGATGATATTCTGATTATTTTTTTATACAAAATAATTAAGGGGTACAAAGTGCAACAATTGATCTATTTAATGATGCAGTTTTTTCCTCAAGTGCTAAGTGATAAAAGCAGAATAATTCAGCCATATTGAAGGAGCCAAAGAAAATGAAATTCATAAATTTATGTCTGTCTTGATTAGCTCGGAGAAAATAACATCGCGAAAAAAATAAAAAAAATAGCTTGATGAAATTTTAGTAAGATTTTTTTAAAAAAAAATTCAAAATACTTCAAGGGTATATAAAGTATAAAAACTGTCCTATTTAATGTTGCAATTTGCCAAAAATTAAAATTTTGGGGTGTAAAATGTCAATAAAATTGGAGGGTGTTAAATACCGATAACCCCAAAAAAGTAAACTTTCTTAACATATCTACACTTCTTAAAAGCTATTTCATACTTCATTAAAAATCAAGTGTACGTACCAATTTTTCCTCAAGAGCTAAGTGATAAAAATAGAATAATTCAGCCATATTGAAGGTGTAAAAAAAAATGAAATTCATAAATTTATGTAAATCTTGATTTGCTTGGAGAAAAAAACATTAAAAAAAAAGAGCTACAATATTCATAGTATAAATATCTTTGATGATATTTTGGTGAGTTTTTTAATTCAAAATATTTAAAGGGTATAAAGTGCAACAACTGCTCTAAATTTTTTTTTTCGGGGCGGGGTGCGGGTGGAGTTAATTTTATAAATTGGAGGGTGTTAAATGCCGATTACCACAAAAAGTAAAATTTCTTAACATATCTCCACTTCTTAAAATCTATTTCACACTTCATTTAAAATAAATTGTATTATTTTTTCCTCAATATCTAAGTAATAAAAGTAAAATAATTCAGCCATATTGAAGGTGCCATAGAAATGAAATCCATTAATTTCTACCTACCTTGAATTGCTTGGAGAAAATAACATTTAAAAAAAATTAAGGGCTAAATATTCACATTATAAGTTTCTTTGATGATATTTTGGTGATCAGTTTTTTTTATTCAAAATACTTAGGGCACAAAATGCAACAACTACTGTCTTTAATGGTGCAATTTGCTAAAATTTTAAATTTTTGGGTGCAAGTTAAGATGTCAATATTATTCAATAGGATGATGTTATTTCGCACTTACTTTGTCGTTAAAAATCAAAGATACCAATATTTCCTCAAGAGCCAAGCTAGTGATATAGAATAATTAAGCCATATTGAACTACCACAGAAAATTAAATTCATAATAAATTTATATCTTCCTTGATTAGTTGGATCAAGTGCCAAAAGAGCAAAAATACATGTTAGCAAAAGTACAATTTCTTCTCACTTCTAAAAAGCTATATCTCATACTTTCTCATTAAAAATCAAGTAATGTACTATTTTTTCCCTCGAAGAGCAAAGTGTCAAAACTAGAATAATTCAACAATATTGAAGTACAATAGAAAATGAAACTCATAAATGTAGTACTCATCAAGAGAGCACAAGTGCACATTAACAAAGGTACATTTTCTTTATATTGAATTTATCACCAATAAAAAGCTATACTCATACTTTCTCATTAAAAATCAAGTATTCAAGTATTATACTATTTTTTTCCCAAGAGCTAAGTAGAAAAACTAGAATAATTTAGCCATATTGAAGTACCATAGAAAATGAAACTTATAAATGTCTATCTAATTTTATTGGGGTACTCTAGCTCTTATGCACCTTGTGCATCATCAGACGGGCGCGAGGCGCCCACGCGCCCGTCAATTTATTTATTTTTTCTGGGCTAATTTTCAGTTTTTTTTTTATTTTCTATTTTTTCTTTTTGTTTTCTTACCAAAAATTTACATTCTAAAATAAAGTTAATGAATCATAAAATTCAAATGAATTTATTTAATTTATTTGAAATCAATATAAATTTATATCTTAAAATAAAATTAATAAACCTTCATAAACACAAAATAAACCCCTAAAAACTCCCAAAAAAAAAACAAACCCCTAAAAACACAAAAAAAAAAACCCTTAAAAACATAAAATAAACATCTAACCCCTCCCCCACACAAAAAAAAAAACCCCTAAAAAACACAAAATAAACCACTAAAAACACAAAAAAAAAACCCCACAAAAACACAAAATAAACCCCTAAAAACACCCCCAAAACATACTAAACCCTACCCCTCCCCCCCCTAAAAAAAACCCTAAAAAAATTTAAAAAACACTAAACCCTTAAGCTCTAAACATTAATTGAGATGAAATAAATCATAATTTGAATTAAAGAAACTCTTATAAAACAAGTTGCAGGCCCAATACTTTTTGTACTTCGGAATGATACTTTTTGTACTTCAAAATGATACGTTTTCACTACAAAAAAATCAAGTTTTAGCGACGAATTTTTCTGTCGCTAAATCTCGAAAATCCATCGCTAATCCGTTTTAACGATGGATTAACGACGGATCAAGTCCGTCGTTAAATACCTAGTCGTTAAACAAAATTAACGACGGAAAAACTTAGCGACGGATGTTTCCGTTGTTAAATAATTTCCAAATTCAGTCGCCAGAAAAAAAAAAAATTAACGACGGAAAAATTCTGTCGCTAAAAATAAAAAAATTAGTACGTGCTCTCCAGCGCCACAAATATTATTCCAGCATTTGCGGCTTGCGAGATTTGAACACTTGAACCTCCCGTAAATGAGAAGATCTATTCTCTGCATCTCAACCAAGTGGGCTATTATATATTTATGTTTATATTCAGATATAATAAATATATATTTCTTTGAAACTGTTAACCTTCATTTATTGAAATATCTATTATAATATTTTAATGTTGTAAATTAAAATATATTATTATTAAATTATTTATTTAATATTATATTATTTTAATTAATTTTCTCAAATATTATATATTTATAATTAATAAAAAAATAAAAAAATATTAAATAAATATTTTCATTTAATTATATTTTCAAAAATATCATAATATTATCTAAATATTATAAAATATTAAAAAAATAAAAAATTAAATAAATTAAAAAATTTAAAATATTAATTTTAAATTCGTTTTTCTTAATTGGGAAATAAAAAAAATAAAAAAAAATAAAAATTAAAAAAAATTAAAAATTGAAAAATAAAAAATGAAAATTAAATTTAACGATGGAATTTTCCGTCACTAAATCCGTCACTAAAATTTAAAAAAAAATAAAAAAATTAAAAAATAAATTTTTAACAACGGATTTTTCCGTCGCTAAAAATCCGTCGTTAGTCCGTCGTTAATATTAAAAATTAAATCTGAAATATTATAAAAAAACTAACGACATAATATTTCCGTCGTTAATATTAAAAAATAATTAAAAAGTAAAAAAAGAAAATATAATGACGGACATGGTCCGTCGTTAATATTAAAAAATAAATAAAAAATAAAAATCTGAAAATATAACGACGGAAAATGTCTGTCGTTACAGATAACGACAAAGGTTCCGTCGTTAAAGTTAACGACGGACGGTCCGTCGTTATTCCGTTGCTAAATGACGACCCGAATTATGTCCGTCGGAAATTCTGTCGGTAAAATGCAAAATTCTTGTAGTGTTTGGTGTTAAAAATGATACTATGTCTGGTGAACTTTTTTTTTTTTGGGGGGAGAGGGGCAAGGCGGGTCATGGTTAACCCGCGCGTTGACCCACATAACCCGTCCCGTTTGATTGGTCCGATTTCATAGATTTTGGTTTCCAAAGTCTGATAGGAATTTTTGTCAATTTTATTAGATGGATCAAGTGCTCATCAATAGATTAAAAACACATGTTAGCAAAAGTACAATTTCCATAAATTTCTAGCTTCTAAAAAGCCATATTTCATATTTCTCATTATAAATCACGTAATACACTATTATTTCAAGGAGCTAAGTTCCAAAACCAGAATAATTTAGCCATATTGAAATACCATTGAAAATAAAACTCATAAATGTCTGCTTTTATTAGGTGGAAAGTGTTTTTCAATAGAGCAAAAAAAAAATGTGTTAATTAATTAGTGAAAGTACTTTTTTTTTTGTCTGATATCAAGTACAGTTTCTTAAATATCTTACTTCTAAAAAGCTACATCTCATATATACTTTCTCATTAAAAATCAAGGTATATACATATGCATACATACATACATATATATATAAACACACACACACAGGGGCGGAGGGACAGTGGGCCCGGGGGGGCACTGGGCCCCCCTGGAATTTTAAAAAAAAAATTAATATAATATTAATATTCAATTTAGTATTAAAAAATTTAAAAACTGTACTCTTCACATTTTAAAATTTAAAAAAATCAGTATTAGTATTATTAAATCTAGTATTAATATTAAAATTTAAAATTTAATACTAATATTAAATTTAGTATTAAAAATTTTAAAAAAAAATTCGCATTTTATTTTTTAATTTTTCCTACCACTGTTGTTTTTGAGTGTTTTGATTTTTTTAAACCCGTAATTATGGACGAAAGTTTATGAACAGTTGGGTCGAATCTTTTGTAAAAGTTTGTGTTTTAGTATTTTTTTTTTCTGCTGCCGGTTGTGGTGCTATTGCCTCCACTAAAAATCATCTTACAATTCGGAATACTACTTGTTAAACATCTTTACCAAAATCATTTTAAATGTTACTAATGAAACTATCATGAATATGAAGAATAGAAGAGAAAATGTTATGAGATTGCCATGTTTATCTTTTTATTTTCAGACGTTGTGATGTTATTTTAAGAATATTAGACTTGTACTAGTTTTATTTTGTATTGTTGTATTTATGAATTTTTACATTATATATTTGGGATTTTCATTTTGTATCGTTGTATTTATAAATTTTTACATTATAAATTTGGGCCCCCCTGAGCAATATTCCTGGCTCCGCCACTGCACACACATATGTACATATATATATAATCCTAATAGCTAAGTTGCAAAAAACTAGAATAATTCAGCCATATTGTAGCACCATAGAAAATGAAACTTATAAATGTGTTTTTTTCAAAAGGACTCATAATCCATAAATGTCTATCCACTTTTGTAGGATGGATCAAAGTGCTTATCAATAGAGAGCAGAAACACATATCATGAACTTAAGAAATTTATAAATTTCCAAAAATTGAAGATACGGACCATGAAATCGAATTTAAATTATTTTTGAAAATATATCAATTTGTGGAACCATCGATAAAGGAAAGAAAAACCCTAAAATATATCAATTTTTTGGAAATTTTTGGATATATTTTTGGAAATATATCAATGTTGTGTATGAATCACTCAATACACATTCTTTTGAATTATATGTATCCGTGAGATTAATTTGAAAACCGGTAGAGATATGCAAGAACAAACTATTTTAATTCGAAACATTCCTCTAATGAATTCCTTAGGAACTTCTATAGTAAAAGCAATGAGATGGTATTCAGTGCGACAATGGATTTGCTGCCTGAAATTGTGTTATTTCAGACGGTGCGTGGGGCCCACGCGCCCGTCTATTTTATTTTTTATTTTTATTTTTTTTTCTGGGCAGTTTTTTGATTTTTTTTTTGATTTTTTTTTATCCGATTTCACCAAAAAAAATCCTAAAAAACACAAAATAAACCCCTAAAAACACCCCCCAAAAAACCCTAAAAAAACAAAATAAACCCCTAAAAACACCCCCCAAAAAAACCCTAAAAAACAAAATAAACCCCTAAAAATACCCCCCAAAAATCCTAAAAAACACAAAATAAACTCCTAAAAACACCCCAAAAACCCTAAAAAAACAAAATAAACCCTTAAACCCCCCCCCAAAAAAAACCCTAAAAAATAAAATAAACCCCTAAAAACACCCCCCCAAAAATCCTAAAAAATAAAAAATAAACCCCTAAAAACACCCCCAAAAATCACAATTTGAACTACATAAACAAGTATAAAATAACTAGCAGACCCCTTACTTTTTAATGATACAGATGATACTTTTCGAATTTTTGATGATACTTTTTAGTGAGACGGTTGATACTCATTTAACCGTTTTTTTTTAACTTTTTTGCGGGTTGACTCGCGTTGACCGGGTCAAAGCGCGGATTTGACCCGACCCGTCTGAAATAGTGTTATTTACATCCGTTGCATGGAAGTGTTTGCCAAAAACAATATATAGAATTGTGATCAATCAAATACTGCAAAAGTCCCCGTGTTTATTATCGATCAAAATTGGATAATAACAGAGTTTCAGTCTACTCCCATCAAGCTGCTTGGTGGGACCTTACCATCAAACAGGTGGGCTGCAGGTTGGTTGACCTGTCTCGCCCCGTCTCCACCCACTCGAAAAAAAAAGCACTGCGAGCAAGTCGTAGAAATTAAAATTTTTAATTAATTTATTTTAATTTGAAGATTCACTTATTTAATCCATTTTAGGCGAGCAAGATGCAAACGTTGGATGAGTGAACCGCGTGAACCACGGTTGATTCAATTTTCAGATTCCATAATTACATTTTGAAAATAAAAACTAAGAACAAAATTAGAAAATAAGAAAATAAAAAATAGAAAAGATGAAAAATTAATATTATCCAGACGCCTGCACGACATGCGAGGTGCGCGATGTGCACACGCCTTCTCTTTTCTTTTTTCATTTTTACATTGAGCCTAGGTTGGGCCCATCTGATGATCACCCATCCACCCCACCCATCCGCCGACCCAAGTGTCGCTCTTTCTTAAATTATCTCTACTTCTAAAATGCTATGTCTCATAATTTCTCATTAAAAATCAATACACCACATTTTTTTTCCCAATAGCTAAGTGGCAAGACTAGAATAATTCATCTACAATAAAACCTCTATATAAGAATAACTTTTTTATAGTAATAAAAAGCTGTGATCCTAACTCGGGATCAGTTATAAATAAGAATAACCCCTACATTATAATATTCCGGTATTTTTTTGGACCATTCTTAAAAAAATTACCTCCATATAGTAATAAAGTGACATTAAATTTCATATATATTTAAATATCTATATAAAATGTCTAGAACTATTTTAACTACATATGTTATATTAAACTTAAGATTGTATGAAATACTTATCTAAAGTTAGTTGTGGCAGTGCTTTAATTTTTTGGGTTAATATCACATCCTTTAACTTGCACGTTATAAGTAATTAGTTAACACAATTACTTTCTTGTTGAATCTAAAACATTTTCAGCTTGTCCAACATATTTGAAACTTGTTGACACAATACTTTTTCTATTTCTACACTATCATTCTCTCGATTATCACCATGCGCATCTTGCGTGATTCCTATATGATGTATTCTTCAGTTAGAGCACATGAATGGATTTTATATACCTTTTAAATTCATGTTTTTAAATATGAAGGGACATTTCCAAGTGTTGTATAATATATATATTAACTTTTTTTTTAAAAATAATAATTTTTATATGTAAACTCTATATAAGAATAACCTCCCTATAGTAATATTTTTCTCTTGTCCCAACAATATTACTGTATAGAGTTTTTACTGTATATTGAAGCAGCATAGAAAACGAAACTCAGAGATGTCTTTTTATATGTTTTTTTTTTTTTTTTAAAAAAAGACTCATAAATGCCCATCTACTTTTATTAGATATTGGATAAAGCGCTTATCAATAAAGCAAAAACACATGTTAGTAAAAAACAAATAATTTCTGAAGTACTAAAAAATGTACAATTTCTTAAAATATCTCCACTTCTAAAGGGAAATTCTTAGCCTTACTGAGGCACTATTTCTAGGGCTGTAAATGAACTATTCGTGAGCTACTTGAGTATCGGTTTAAAAAGAATTCAATCGTTTATTAAGCGAGTCAAATTTGAGCTTTTTATTAGCTCAATAATTTTTTCGAGCCGAACTCGAGCTACTTGCGAGCTTTTCACGAGTAGCTCGAGTTTGACTATAAATGAGCTTTTATCGAGTAGCTTGCGAGCTTTTAATCGAGCTTTGGCAAATAAACCCAAAAAAATTCAATTTTCACCCCCAACAAGATTCAGACATTAGCCAAATGTATTTCAATTTGTTATTATAGCCACTCAACCAAATTATTAACAATTATGTTAATTGAATCAAATAAAGTTTTTATAACAATTCTCCAAAACTTAAATATATGGAAATATTTATATATTATATTCTAGTATTATATTTATATAAACATAATATCATATTATCAATTTATCAGATAAATATATTCAACTTAATATAATACGCTATATGAACTATACGAAAATTAAGAATTAATATTATCATAAAAAAGGGAATCAATTAATGATATTTACAAACATTAAGTTAAGCTTATTTTATTAAATAAAAAATAGGAATATGTAAATAGAGTTAAATGTAAAAAATAATGTAATAAAAAATTGATTATCCAACTTTAAGATATACATTTAGAATTTATTTAGTAATAATATTAATATAAAATAGTATATTTGAATTTTGAAGTAGTCTAACAAAAAACTATCTAATTATGAGGTAAATAAAATTCTAGTTTATAGTTATAATTAAGAATTGAGATTTGATAACGAGACAAGCACAAATGAATTGGATTAAACCTATGATATCAAACAAACATCATTACATTGAATTAAATTGCAATGATTCATCAAAATCAATATCAAACAATTAATAGTGTATGATAATTACTCAGTTCATTTGATTCGACAATATATATATATATATATATGTGTGTGTGTGTGTGTGTATGTGTGTATGTATGTATGTATGTATATTTTAGTGTGCCTCATTGAAATATTTAATTTAATTATATACCAATAAAATAAAATAAAATTGAGATATAACAATAAAAATAAATTATGATTTATAAATCATATCATAAAAACTTTGAAATTTGTGTTCGAATTAAGATTATTGTAAATATTTACTTATTGATTGGAACATGTGTGAATGTGTAGTAAAAAATAATAAACTAACAAGAATAATGAATTATATCATCAAACAACTAATATTATTACAATTTATATGAAAATGAAAACGAATAATCGATAAAATAGTACAAAAATGAGATATGAGTGAATTATGATTTATAAATTGCATAAGAAAAAACACTTTGAAATTTGAATTAAGATGATTGTAAAATATTTATATGTTGAAGTTTGAAAGAAAAATAATAAGCTATCATAGATAGTGAGATAAATTACTAATTAACTAATGAATACAATTTTTAAATAAAAAGTGAAAGTGAATGATCGATAAAATAAAAAGAAAATGAGGTATGAGTAAATTATGATTTATAAATTATATTAGAAAAAACATTTTGAAATTTTAGTTCAAATTAAGGTAAATATATATT
This sequence comes from Perilla frutescens, assembly GCA_026008535.1. Classification (NCBI taxonomy): domain Eukaryota; kingdom Viridiplantae; phylum Streptophyta; class Magnoliopsida; order Lamiales; family Lamiaceae; genus Perilla; species Perilla frutescens. The sequence continues at coordinate 11,013,375 of BRKX01000015.1, forward strand.
AAAATTTGAATATCCTATATTAATAATGAAAAATAATAAAATGAGTAATAAGTATGATTACAATTACATAATTAAGTAACAAATAAAGAAAATAAAATAAAAATAAACATAATTAAACAAAGTATGGAAAAGAAAAGAAAAGAACTCGATCACGAATTTTATCATTATCGATCTTTAATCGAGCTTTTTGTTGAGTTTTTTATTGAACTTGAACATATCCCTATCGAGTCGAGCTCGAATCGAACTCGATCACGAATTTTCTTAGTTGAGCAGAACTTGAACTCAAACTCGGAGCTCGAGCTGAGTATATCTTAAACGAGCCGAACTTGAGCTTGAAGGTATTCGGCTCGACTCCGCTTGTTTACAGCCCTAACTATTTCATCTAGAAAGGGAAATTATTAGCCACAGTATGAGACACTATTTCATATGTCACAATATTTCTATTAGCATATTTTCATGTGTCACAATTGGTCAATTAATATACAATTTTTTTCATCAAGAGCTAACTGATAATAGTAGAATTAAATCACATGGAATAATTTTATGAAACTTTCCGAGCAAAAGTCTGCACCGTGTGGACGGTTAGCAAACCATTTCAACAGTAAAAACTAATTTAAATTTGAAGTGTTTTTCACATTGCAAATTGTTGTGTCACTAAGAAACATGAATTCCCTAGAAGTGGTCCACATGAATTCCAACCCACAGAAATATCAAGAATTTCTTGTCTTTTTTCTAGCCAAAGTTTATGGTTGTAATTTGTTGGAAGGACTCACTTCTCTCCATTAGCCAATCTCCATGTGGAAAATCATTTTCAAATTAGTCCAAAAATATATATATATGATAATTTTGTTTCCTCATAATCATGCATATTGCATAATTGTTGATATAAATTGGAGTGAAGAGTATTCACAAGAAAATACTAAATTTATTGAAAGATGACTAATACATCTAGTTGGAAGATGCCTGCAATGGCAGCAGTTTATTGCTGCTTAGACTCTTGCAGCAATAAGAAGATCACTCATCTCACAATTTTCTCTTCTTCCGAATTCTCTTCATCTTCTACTAGTAGTAGTAGCAACATAAATATTTCTCTGGATAGTTTAAAATCAAGGTGGACTTTGACACAGAAGTCTTTCAGAAATGGAAAAGGTTGTCGAAGAAAGATCTCAGTTGCTAGAAACGAAACTATTGTTTCGGCCAAGCCTTGTTATGAGAAGAAGAAACCTCTGTGGAAAAAATTGCTATTTGAATCCAAGAAATTCAAGAGCATAATCTTGCTTCATGTCATCTGCATTGTTTATGGTACGTTCCATATATGCTTGAATTTTCATTAAATTAAATAAATAAATAGACATCTGCAGACTTTATGCATATTCTGTATTCTGTGATCAGTTTCCATAGATTCATTATAATCCCTTTTCTTGTATTGTTTCCTATATTTGTTTTTACCACTTTCACATTCCTGATTGAATGATCTACCTAAACAAGGGATGTGATACCAATTGTTGTAGCTAGACATATTTAGTTTCAAATTCGAATGCATTTTGCATATTAGTTCTTATGCCTGTTTCCTGATCATGCAAGGCCTAAAAATTGATTATAAAGTAATGTTAGTTTCATTAATTTGATGCAACTGCTTGAGTGTATCACTATCAATCATTCACCTACAACTATCATTAAGTTCTAATTTAGTATCTTGATACATGTGGCAGCAAGTAACATTGCTGTGATCAAAGAGGTTGAAGCTTTCACTGATCCGGCCTACTTCTCTGCTGTACGGTTTGCTGTCTCGACTATTCCATTTCTACCTTTCATCTTCAAGGCAAGAAACAACTCTGAGATCCGTAGTTCTGGCTTGGAGTTGGGATTATGGGTGAGCCTAGGCTACCTAAGCGAGGCGATTGGCCTAGTGACATCTGATGCTGGTCGCGCTTCATTTATCTCGTTGTTTACAGTAAGTCTATCAGCAACACCATTCATAGATTTTTTTTAGATTCATAATGTCGCAATGAATTCACTAATGAAAAATGAAATCCATATATCTGATATAAATGTGGCATGCAAATGATAGGTTATTGTGATTCCTCTCCTTGAAAGTATGTTAGGTGAAATTGTACCTGCACGCACTTGGTTTGGAATTCTGATGTCTGTTGTTGGCATTTCTATGCTCGAATGCAGTGGATCGCCTCCGAATGTAAGAGTTCAATCAATATAAGTATATCTGTTGGTTTTTACAACCCAAGAAGAAATATATTCTTCTTTATTGATGCTCAATATATAGAGCTAAAACATCAAACAGAATAGTAAAATAATCTTCTAAAAAATCACATCTAAAAGATTCCTAAAGTAAAGCAAATAACAATCAAAATAACTAAATAAAAATAACCAAACAGAACCAATATTTCGCAGAAACTAATGCAACTAATTAACGATATCATCTTTCTTTTCAGATTGGCGATCTGTTCAACTTTCTTAGCGCCATATTCTTTGGTATTCATACGCTCCGAACAGAGCATATATCGAGGACTACAAGAAAAGAGAACTTGTTGGCACTTCTTGGATACGAGGTTCTTTTAATTGCCTAAAACATGCTGAAAAACGCGGTTTTGGACAGTATCATAAGCTCCCGTCTTCTGATATAGGTTGCTGTTGTAGCAGTTCTATCGACAGTATGGTGCTTGATGGGATCAAATCTTGTTGGCATTCAAGAAAACGATGGGATATCTTGGACATGGGATTGGATCTTCGCGTTTCCATGGATACCGGCTCTCTACACAGGTGTTTTCTCTACTGGCTTGTGCTTGTGGGGAGAGGTAATTCATACATTTGCAACTTCATTTGTTCAAGAATCAACAGCTTCTCGAGTTAGCTTCATTGTCATGAATTCTAAACACGTACGTCTTCTGCAGATTGCTGCATTGCGCGATGTCTCAGCAACAGAAACTGCAATGATCTACGGCATGGAGCCGCTTTGGGGAGCCGCTTTTGCATGGTTTCTCCTAGGTGAAAGATGGGGTCTTGCAGGATGGATAGGGGCTGCTCTAATTTTGGGTAATACTTCATTTTAATATTTTTTAGATTCATGGTCTCAAAAGTAATTAAATATCAATAAAAGATATAAATTATCAATTTAGACTTCGAATGATAGAAAGTATTAACATTTTTTTTTGGATCTTGGACCGACAGTTTCAACCATTTGGGTTCTAAATTTATAAATTTCATCTTTTAGGTGCTAAATCATAATTTTTGGATCCTAAATTGATAAATCTCAAAAATGATATAATGTCTATCCTAGACAGAATAAATCATGATGTTCTGTTTTGAACTCTACGAAACGAAGGTCGGGAGAAATCATAAGTGAAAACGCTTTCTTGCTGGATTTTCAGGTGGAAGTCTAACCGTGCAGATATTTGGAGGTTCAGGCAGCGAATCAAGAGAAGTTAGCAACAATATAAAGGAGAATGAAGCGTTGATGGGGTCAGATAAGAATAAGATGAAGAAGACATTGTCTGCTACACCGGTGATGGTCAGATCTTCGTCCGGGGATGATGTCATCAACATATGGAAGAAATGATATCAACACTATATTTTAATTTGTATATGTATAACGTATAATTTTTTCCCTTTATAGAATCATAAGCCATTCCAGAGTTGGAAGTTGTTGTATACGTGTATATATATACTTAGAGTCTTACTATGTTACTTGTACAAACATACTCCTTCTATTTCATTTTATTTCTTTTTTTATATTTTTTTTATCTAGAATCAACAATTAATTTTGTAGATAAATATACTCATCCAGTCATCCCTCCTATGGTTTGTGATAGGGTTAAACATTTAGAGGGAGAGTGTGCGAAATGACGAAAATATATAACATAATAAATATATTAACAAAAAATAAAAAAGTTAAAACAACAAATTAAATGAAACTGAAGGAGTAATAGAAAAGGATATTTTTCTTAAGTTATGTTTACTAATGTTACATCATGTGCAAAATTATATTGGGATCGGTATATAAGAGACACGTGCCACACACACCATTCACTTGATTCATTTGAGTAAATTATACTTTTGGTCTCGTAAGAATATAGTTCAAACACTTTTAATTCCAAAATATACAATTTTGGTCTCAAGTTTAATTTTATCAACACTTTTGGTCTCAAAGCTTATATTTCAACACTTGTGATACCAAAAATTAACAGATTATACTTAACATTCGTTAAGTAACTATTTTGGAGCCAAACCAACACATATTTTGGATTAATCTTGGTTGCACCGCCTAATTAAGAGTGAAAAATAGAGGGAATGAAGTAAAAAATTTCAATCCAAAATAAGTACTGTTTTGGCTCCAAAATAGGGACTTAACGGATGTTAAGTATAGTCCATTAGCTTTTGGAACCAAAAGTGTTGAATCATAAACTGTGGGGCTAAAAATATTGAAAAAATTAAATTTGAAACCAAAATTATACATTTTGGGATTAAAATTCCGGAAGTACAACGGAGGCCATTATAGTCCGTTGTCCAATATCTTGAGCAAGAAATGATAACAAAAACATAAGAAGTTACGTTTGAAGAAGGTTTTGAAAAAAAATGAACAAAGTATGGCTAGTGGAGATGGATTCGAAGAAGTTCGTGGACAAAACACATGAAATTTGTATTGAAATTTTAAAATTCTGAAAAATATGAAAATATGGAAATTTTCTGGAAATAATCAATAAAGGTTCATCCCTGTGTGTCAATCCCAGCGTGCGCACATGTGAGAACATCGTGAGTACCAAATTTCATTTTTAACCAAAACTGACAAAAATAATAATTTATTTGACGTTTAAGTTATATATAGAATTCAAATACAAAAAATGATGTTCCAAACTTCCAACATATTAAATATTACTTTAGTTCACTCAAATCTAAAAGAAAATTGATGAGAAGAATGATCCAGGAGTGGTCAGCATCTCCTAGGGTCTCCAATAGAACTGTAAATGAGTTGAATCGAGCCGAATACTTTCAAGCTCGAGTTCGGCTAGTTTAAGATATACTTGGCTCGAGCTCGAGCTCAATTCGATTAGGACATGTTCAAGTTCGATAACAAAAACTCGATAAAAAGCTCGATAAAAGCAAATTGCCAAATATTCAAAAGAAGAGTATAGAAACCATTATGATACCGGAAATACATCCAGGTAGCCAATAGTTAACAAAAAAGTTCAAACTATGTTTGCATAATGCCAAAAATATGTCATTGTTCTTGAATCTTGATTCCCATTTTCCAAGCAGTAATGTAACACTCCAATTTCAGAAAATCAAGGTACTAACAAAAGATTAAAATAAATTTTCCTAATTTTACAAAAATCACACTTTTAAAGAAAATATATTTATAATAAATTGCATTATAATTAAAATCAACCAATCACAACTTGAGAAGACTATTCAACCAACCAATCAAATGCAAGTTCAAATCACAACTAGTCAACATTAAAAGTCTATTATTTTAAAAGTTCAAAATAGTGACGAAACCATCGACATCCTCCTCAGGGTCCTCCTCGGGATCCTCGTCAGAATCCTCATCATCATCCTCGACCAACCAGCGATTACTATGCACCTGTGGATGAAGAATATCAGCAAGTGAGCTGGAACTGGAACTGGAGCTGAAACTCGGACTGACACTGGAACTGAGGGTGCAGGTGCAGGTGCTGGCTGCATGACCATCCAACTCGCGGAAACTGGAGCATGCAGATGAGGTGGCACATAATGAGGTTGTACATAGCTCGGTCCAAGAACTAAAGTTGGTGCATGTACATATGTTGGGGAAGCACGCCACATCGCCCATCTCTAATAGAGATGTGATGAAAAGTTTGGATAGTCCGTAATGTACTGAAGAGTCGTAGAGTGGCTCTCTGTGTAGTTCCCCAACACCTGGGCAGCGTAGAGAACCTACTCAGTTGGCAGGATACGTATCACTCGGTTCGCAGCCTCCCAACCCTTGACTCCGACGAGCGTGTCACTAACGTCCATCCACATCTCGATCATAAGAGTGATGTGCCGACCTGACCTATCCATCGGGCAACATATGTACTCATGGTACTCTAGCTGGCGCAAAGCTGGTATAGGAATATATCCTACCCTCATCCTATGCCCGTGACTAGAGTATGCCATCTATAAGGGAAACTTAATGTCAATCTAAGATTCAACTTGTTTTCTAAATAACATTTAGAGTTCATCTTATAGGTCATACCATTAAGGAAAAACTTAATAGCATGCTATTATCTACTAAATTCTTCTAGGTTCAAGCTCAGCTCATAGAAGAATAAATAGACATATCATCCTCACTTAAAGTAGAATCGCTTCATAAATAATAAATTATTATTATTTTTACACTTGCTTGTCAAGTGGCTCGTGTTATATTTTCTATAATTAGAAAATATAAAACTTTTATACATGTGATGGCGGGGCATGATGTGGACGTCGGACATAGAGTCAAATAGAATATCACATTCAACACATTTTTTTCCGACAATGTTCCCAAAAATCTACACCACAGGCCTACAGATTCATAGACCTGCTCTGATACCATACTGTAACACCCAAATTCCGGAAAATCAAGATGCTAACAAAATACTAAAATAAATTTTTCTAATTTTACAAAAATTACATTTTTAAAGAAAATATATTTATAATAAATTGCATTATAGTTAAAACAAACCAATCACAATTTGAGAAAACTATTCAACCAACCAATCACATGAAAGTTCAAATCACGACTAGTCAACATTGAAAGTCTATTATTTAAAAAGTCCAAAATAGCGGCAAAACCATCGACATCCTCCTCGGGGTCCTTCTCGGGATCCTCGTCAGAATCCTCATCATCATCCTCGACCAACCAACCATTACTGTGTGCTTGTGGATGAAGAATATGAGCAAGTGCAGGAGTTGGAAAAAATTGAAACTCGGACTGGAGCTGGAGGTAGAACTGGAGCAATGGTGAGATGGGTGACCCCCTGAAAAGTTTTCTCAGGAAGCGTGTGAGTGAGGACAAAAACATGCTGGAAAGACTCGTGTTGGTTTGTGGGGACAACCATCAGTCCGGTAGTCGGGTCGTTACAAGTAAGCACCCTACAAATCTAATAAAATATCTAGATAAATAATTATTAGACACTATTAATTATTTGATGATGGTTTTGATTAATAATGATGATTTTTAACTGTGTAATAGTGGATGTTTGATATCATAGGACCTATGATATCAAATCTAATAAAATATCTAGGGATGAGCAAAAAACCGAAAAATTGAAAACCGAACCGAACCGAATAAATTCGGTCTATTTGGTCCGGTTCTTTTAATTTTTCGGTCCGGTTCAGTTCTTTTTTTAAAAAACAATTCGGTCCTCGGTTCGGTCCGGTCTTGCAGACAACGGACCAAACAGACCGAATAGACCGAGCTTTTTTATTTAATATTAATTTATTATTTTTTTAATTATTATTTGTTGGATACTTCGGATGTTTGTATTGTTATTTGCTGGTTTAGTTTTTTATATTTGTTATAAATGTTTATTTATGATGTTAGTTATAGATTTGTGATATTTATTTATTATTTAGGCTATTATTTCCACAGTTAGTCAAGCTATTCAAAATAAAAAAAAAGAAAAAGAAAAATTAGACCGGACCGAACCGAATAAATTTAGTTCGGTCCAGTTCGGTCCTTCCCTTAATTCGGTTCGGTTCGGTCCTAAATATTTTCCAATTCGGTCTATTCGGTTTTATGATTTTTGGACCGAAATAGACCGAATAAACCGAATGCTCACCCTTACATAGGTTTAATCAAATTCATTTTTATTTGTTTCATTATCAAGTCTCAATTCATAATTATAACTATAAAATATAATTTTATTTATCTCTTAATTAGATAGTTTTTTTGTTAAACTACTTCGAAATTGAAATATACTATTATATATTAATATCATAACTAAATGTATATCTTAAAGTTGGATAATTAATTCTTTATTACATTAATTTTTATCAATATAAATCTATTTACATTTATTCCTTTTTTTGTTGAATGTCATAAACTTAACTTAATGTTTGTAAATATCATTAATTGACTCCATTTTTAATTAATTTATTTATTTATCATTATATTAATTCTTAATTTTCGTATAGTTCATATAGTCTATTCGTATGTTGAATATCTAGTAAATATATCTGATCATAAATTGATAATATGATATTATATTTATATAAGTATGATATCAATATATAATATATAAACATTTACATATATTAATTTGAGTTTCAGAGAATTGTTATGAAAATATTATTTAATTCAATATTCACATAATTGTCAATGTAGTCAAGTGGTTAAAGTAACAAATGGAAATTTATTTGGCTAAAGTTTGAATCTTGTTCGGGGAGAAATTTTTTTTTTGGGGGGTGCTTATTTATCAAAGCTCGTTAACAAGCTTGTTTAAGCTTGATTACAAGTTGGATTTTGGGCTTATTTATCAAAGCTCGTTAACAAGCTCGATTAAAAGTTCGCGAGCTATTCGGTTGAAAACTCGCGAACTACTCAATAAAAACTCATTTACAGTCGAACTCGTTTAATAAGCGATCGAGTTTCGATCAAACTTTTTCGAACTCATATTCGAATAACTCACAAATAGTTTGGTTCTGAAACTTTGTTACAGTGGTGGGAATAGCGAGGGGGAGAGAAAGGGGAGAGATTTGTATTTTTTTATTCTCTTTTTTATATTCCTTTTTCATTTTTATATTGTGACTAAGGACATTTTGGGCCATATTTGGTAAAATATTTGATTTTAAAATTGTATTGGGTAAAATAAGTTTAAAAAAAAGGTAGAGTGGTCGCTAAAAAAAAAAAGTTACCCAAAAAATTGTCGATTATATCAATATTATACTATATATATTGCCTATTTTTTATAGTGTTGAGTCATTGAGCAATCCGAGTCATTATGCAATCTATTCTCTTTTTTTTGGATGTCGAGGGTAATCCGCAGACGCTACCGTGGTGCGCACTGGATAAATCTCGCCTTGTGTAATAGCCTGCAAATAGCTTACCAGGTGTGACAGGCTCACACCTAGTGGTGTTGGTGGTGGGTCGAACTTGAGACCTTTGGCCTCAAGAAACATAACTCCACCACTAGACCATCCCCAAAGGGACTATGCTATCTATTCTCATTTCAATTTGTAATTGTGAGTGGTTAAGCAACCTATCCTTTTTATGTTACTTTAGTAATGCTGTATAAATATTTAGACAAAAGACAAAACATTTAATTTTAACGTATAAAGTATTAATTCCAAAATAACATAATTTTCATTTCACACACACACACATATATATATTAGAATTTTCAAAATTGTACTCCTTAACTCAAACAAGATGGAATCTAAGACATGCATGGCCAAGTGTTAGCCATGACGCAAAGGTGTTAACAAACATATTAACCACGTATATTTCCCACACACGCATGCTCTGTTTTCTTCACAAAATCCATTTGCTATGTGTCTCACAACAGATGCCACTCCCCATGCAAATCCCTTATAAAATCCAACCATTCTACTCCTCATTTCCTCACCCTCTCTCTAAACTAATTAACAATGGCGTCCAAACTTCTTCTCGCTCTCTCTCTCTCCCTCCTAGTTTCACTTGCAGTCGGAGCAGAAAACTACCGAGTTGGCGAGAGGATGGGCCTGCGGCTGAGCCGCCACCAGCAATGCCGCATCCAGCGCATCTCCGCCATCCAGCCCCACCACCAGATTCAATCTGAGGGCGGCATTACCGAGCTCTGGGACGAAATGGAGGCTCAGTTTCAATGCGCGGGCGTCGTCGCCATGAGGAACACTCTCCGCCCTAACGCCCTCTCTCTCCCCAACTACCACCCCAATCCTCGCCTCGTCTACATCGAGAGAGGTACAGATTACATTTTACCAAATGAAATAAAATTTGGGAAGAGAAGATTTACACGTGACGTCGACGTGTTTGTTGTTTTTGTACAGGAGAGGGATTCATCGGTGTCATCTTCCCCGGCTGCGCCGAGACATACCACAGCGGCGAGCAGGCCTCCTTCGAGAGCAGGGAAGGCCAGCAGAAGCAAGGAGGAAGTGCGAGAGACTCGCACCAGCAGATCCACCGTATTCGTCGAGGCGATATCGTGGTGCTGCCGCCGGGCTCAGTCCATTGGTGCCACAACGACGGCAGCGAGGACTTGGTCGCCGTCTCCATCAACGATCTCAACCACCAATCTAACCAACTCGACCAAAAATTCAGAGTAAAAATCAACACTAATTAACTTTTTTATTGAGCATGTCAATGATTCTCAAGTTTAGTGAATTAACATATATGGTTACATAAATATGGGTGCAGGCATTTTACTTGGCCGGAGGAGTACCAGCAGGGCAAGGCAAGCAAGAGGCCGGCATGGAGACGTTCCACAACATTTTCCAAGCGTTCGACGCTGAGCTGATGGCGGAGGCGTTCAACGTGTCACCGGACATCATTAGGCGGATGCAGGCGACGGAGGAGGAGAGAGGGCTGAGCGTGATGGCGCGTGAGAGCATGAGGTACATCCGCCCAGAAGAAGTGAAGGAATACAGCAGCAGAAGACCATCAGAACAATATAACGGATTGGAAGAATCTTTCTGCTCCATGAAAATCCTCTCCAACCTCGACAACACAAGAGAAGCAGATGTCTATTCCCGACAGGCCGGAAAACTCAACGTCGTCGACATGCATAAGCTTCCCATCCTTAGGTTCATTGACATGAGCGCCGAGAAAGGCACACTTTTCCCGGTAAAACTCTATATATTTTAATTTGCAGATATCTATACTCTAAACTCTAAAATGCAAATGCAGATTTCTTTAAATAGAAATAGTAAAATCATATTTTGGAGATCTCTAAAGTCGAAAACGCAATGTAGATTCATTTCTCAAAATAGAGACTGTAAAATTATAAAATAGAGTACGACTGGAGATGCTCTAGTTTGTTGAATTTCTCATTGTTTATATTCGAACAGAACGCGATGTTGAGCCCAGACTGGGCGATGCAAGGGCACACGATCGTGTACGTGACGAAGGGAAACGCTAAAGTCCAAGTGGTGGATCACAAGGGGCAAAGCCTGATGAACGACAAGGTGCAGCAGGGAGAGATGTTCGTGGTGCCGCAGTTCTACACCTCCACGGCGCAGGCCGGAAACGAAGGGTTCGAGTGGGTTTCGTTCAAGACGAGCGGGTTGCCGATGCGCAACCAGGTGGCCGGATACACGTCGGCGTTGAGAGCAATGCCGCTGCAAGTTCTGACCAACGCATACCAGATGTCGCCCAACGAGGCTCAGGCGATCAAGACCAACCGAGGTAGCCAAAGCTACTTGCTGTCGCCCAGCCGCCAAGGAAAGCAGTATTAGGCGGCTTTTGTTTGTGTAATTTAATGTAAGAAAAACCTTTGTTTTTCAAGGTTGGGACATGAATAATCTTGGTGTACTGCATGCTGAGTGAAATGAAATCAAATTATTTGGGCTAATATATAATTAGATACACTATTACATATTAAGTATAAAGTTATTACAATATTAATATATATCACATGATAATCAATATTTTTGAATAATAAGTAATGATAAGTTGAACCCACAGAATTATTAAAATTGGAATTAATTTAATGTAGATGGGACATTAGTATTCAAATAAAATTCTCGATCAAGACATTGTATATAGAGTAAGAGAGAAAGTCTCCTATAGGACCCTCTAACAGATCGTGAACCAGACGAGAAAATTTCAATTTTGATTCCACAAGTCATGTCTGAGCTCGCTTTTAGTCTAAGTACTATCACTTTAATTTTGATCTCATAAGACATGAAATATTATTTTTAGTCACACCGTGACGTTTTCCATATTAAAAATACTATCAATTTTGGTCTCATTTACTGTTAATTTTGTTCCCAAAAAAAAAAAACGCACATCTTCAATAATATTTGGAGGCAAAAAATAGAACGATTTTGCTATTGTGTTTTGAAAGGAAATTTAATATCTTTTTGGAGAGAAAATTTCCACCAACATCCATCTATATATATTTAAGTAGAAATGGGCCAAATTAGCCACTTAAATTTTTAAAAAACTTATTTTAGTCAGTAACTTTTAAATATTATTTTTTTAGTCAGAATTACTATATTGCCCCCAGTTTAATTAATCAGCCTAAAAAAAAAAGAAAAAATCACAAAACCATCAATGAGATCGGTGGTTAAATAGTTATTAGCATACACCATTGGTGCATCGCTGGTTTTAGTATTTTGGTTGGCCAAATTTTCTATTACATTCTTTGTGATTCATGGTTACCTTATCTTAAATCGAAATGTCTAACACCATTGGGTTGTGTGAACTACAAAAAAGGCTTAGAAAGTAGACAACAGATGATTACCAGTTCTTGTTGAAGCTTGTTATTTTGCTGAATAGCAGATTGTTTATCGGCCTTAGCCTATGAACAAGCCAAGAACCAATGATCAGAAATTTTAATTTTTTGGTCCCCACATCCAATCATTGATACAGTGTACTTTTGTCAGGCATTTATCAAACAATGCACAACCCTAAGATCGAAATCCTAATTCTAAATGCCTCGATTATTATTGAGCGAGCATCGATTAATTTTTGGCCTCGATTATTATTTAAAAAATGTCTCGATTAATTCTAAAAAGCGTCTCCATTATTTAGTTAAAAGTAAGGCATCAATTATTTTAAAAAGTGTCTCCATTATTTAGTTAAAAGTAAGGCATCGATTATTTTAAAAAGTATTTTGTAAGAATCCACGATTATTTTGTAAGAAGCATCGAGTAACTATGTAAGGCATCGATTATTTTGTAAGCCGCATTGATTAATTTTGTAATAAGCATGGATGAATTTTGGTAAAGTATCGACTAATTTTTAAGCAGCATCAATTAATTTTGTAAAGCATCGATTATTTTTAAAAGCCTCGATTATTTTTTAAGAAGCATCAATTAATTTTGAAAAGCATCGATTAATTTTTAAGATGCATCGACTAATTTTTAAAAGCATAGATTATTTTATTAAAATTGTCTCAATTATTTCTTAAAAGCCTCAATTATTTTTTTAAAAATGCCTAGAGGAATGTCATTAATCGTGGATCATGCAATTTAATCGAGACATTCATTAAAATAAATCGAGGCAATGTTCGTGACTTTTTTAATGAATATATTACTGACTTCATTAAATACATGTGAAAGGTCATTCGCTTCATTAAATGAACAGAAGGGGAATGTATGACCGAATTAAATACATGTGAAAGGTTAGTGGCTTCATTAAATGAAAAGAAGGGGAATGTAGGCATGCTTAAATGTTTTGTAAGGAGGTAGGTTAAAATTTTTAATAAATAGACACAACATCCGAGCTCATTTACCAAGCTATTTCACACCACAATACAATCATACAATCGACCAAGAAGAGCAAGAGTTGGAGAAATTTTTTGGAGCAAGGCGGGTGAAAATCCGAAGAAAAAAGTAGTGCACCAAAATTTCCACCAATTTGCAAAGGTAAGTTTCTTACTCTCCACCTTTTTGAACTTATTTTGTAAATATTTATTATTTTGATTATATATTACATGTGTTGTTAGATTTAATTTGAAAATAGGCGACAGAGAGAGATATGCACGTTCTACCCTTTTATCTGTAATATATTGATGATTTTCATATCGTAGACTATAATCGTGGCTATTAGAATCAATCTAGTTATTTTTTAGAATTAGTGGAGGCTCTTAGAATTAATTGAGGCTATTCTAAATTTAATCGATGCCTTTTTTGTATTAATCGAGGATATTGTTAGAATAATCTATGCTTCTAGGATTAATCGATGTTAAGTCCAATTTAATCGAGGAATAATTTGAATTTATTCTAAATTTAATCGATGCCCTTTGAGTACTAATCAATGATTATTTTAGAATAATGGATGACTTTTTGATTAATCGATGAATATTGTAGATTAATCGATGCTTTTTTTTAATAATCATGATTTGTTTAGAATAATCGATGCTTTTAGTATTAATCGATTAGAGTAATAGTGGCTAGAATTAATCGATGCCTTTTTTGAATAATCGATGATTAATTTAGAATAATCAATGCCTTTGAGTATTAATCGATTAGAGTAATAATGGCTAGAATTAATCGATGCCTTTTTTGAATAGTTTCTAATCGATGTCTTTGAGTATTAATCGATTAGAGTAATAGTGGCTAGAATTAATCGATGCATTTTATATAATTAATCGATGTATTGATTTGTTTAGACTAATTGATGCATTTTATATAATTAATCGATGCATTGTACTCGAGGAAATAATAGTGGCTATTTGAACTAATCGACGGTATTACTCGAGGAGATTTATTTAACTTAATCGGGACTATTTGAATTAATATAATTAATCGATGACTATTTATAAATTGCAGATGGTTAGACATCGTATTATTGTACGACACAGTGGACGATGGGAGAGATCAGAATATGTAGATGGGGAAGAGCAACTCGTGACGATGTCATCTGATAAGCTGTGTTTTAACTCACTGGTGAGGGAGGTTCACAAGTTGTTGCGGACAGATCCGAACAGGATCAAGTATGAATTATTTTACTTCACCAGCACCAATACTGGCAGACGGATCAGAGCATCTTTGCAAGATGATGGAAATTTGCTCGATTTGCTTCACGAGCAGACTACTGAGATGGTCGTGTACGTGATTTCAAGACAATTGGAAGGTTTTGGAGTCGGGCCATCTATGAGGGACGACTATGTTCCCTACTTTCCACATTTCTATGAGGGTTTGAGTAATCCTGTTGACAAAGAAGCACAAGCAGAGACACATGCTGATACTAGAGAAGAAGAGGTAGAAGGAGAAGAAGAGGAGGAAGAACAAGAACAAGAAGAGGTGAATGATAGAACGAGGTTGGTGGAATCATTGTTGACAGAATTCAGTGGCTGGCTTCGCTCTTCTGCTGATCGTACAGACAGATTATTATGCTTGGCAGGAGTTATCCCACCATCTACCACTGGTATTCCGTTTAGAACTGACGGGCCTTCGAGCAATTGGGTGGTTCCCCTTGCTGATTGGGACATTACGGGTCCAGTGTCTTGGGATAAGGGTGCAACACGACAATTAGCTACACTGCACCAGGGAGCCATTTTTCGAACAAAAGATGATCTGGCTTTGGTGATCTGTATCTATCACATGTAGAATCGAGTAGAGTATGCCATGTATCGCTCGAACAGGTCACAATTGGGCTACGTTTGCAAGCATGGCGGTGATTGCCCATTCAAGTGCTTTACCATTTCTGATGGAGCTATGTGGAGAATATACAAGTTCAACGGCACTCACACATGTCATCTTGATATGGGTCGAATTGCTCCGCGACAGGTTCCTGCACGAGTGCACGGAAAATACTTTGCCCGTAAATTGGTGGATGAGCGGGTTGTTCTAAAGCCGAAGGAGATGATGGCGGAACTTGTTCATGAGTTTGGCATCCATATCGACTACAGCTTCGCACTGCACACGAGGAACATTGCCATTGAGATGGCATATGGAGACTTTGACAAGTTCTACGCACAGTTGCCCGCATTCCTGCACACTCTGCACTTGATGAATCCGGGGACTGTAGTAGACATGGAGATCACAAGTGATGGTCCATTCAAGCATTCATTCCTTGCTCTCGAACCGTGTGTCAATGCATTTCTCCAGTATGCTCGTCCAGTACTTGTGATCGATGGTACCCACCTGAAGGGAAAGAATAAGAGGGTTCTCTTTGTTGTTGTGATGAAGGACGGCAACGAACAGATCTTACCTGTTGCAGTTGGGCTCAGACCGATAGAGAATGACGAATCCTGGATATGGTTCCTGGCCCACGTGCACTTGGCTCTGGGTGATATAGATGATCTTCTCATCGTTTCGGATCAGCATCAAAGCATTAAAAATACTGTAGAGGCCGTTTTCCCGAGAGCGATGCACGGACTGTGCAACCACCATTTGAAGAATAAGATGAAGAAGGGAGGAAAATATGTGATGGATCTATTTAAGGAGGCTTCCTACGCATATCGGACAGACACCTTCCAGGAGAGTATGTCATCGTTGGAGCAGGTCTGTCCAAGTGCCTATCAGAAGCTATGTAATATCGGTCCAGTGCATTGGTCCCATTCACAATATCCCGTACGGCGCTACGGGTTCATGATATCTAATGCGGCGGAGAGTCTCAATGCTCGTCTGTTATGGGTGAGGAGGTTACCTATTTGCTCACTGTTCGAGATGTTTAGATCGATTGTTGAGCAGTGGTTCGTCGAGCGACGTGCGGCTGCACTGGGCTCGAATCATGTGTTGACTGATGGCACCATGCTGAAGTTATTAGAGAATGTCGAGAAGGGACGCTGCTACGCTATGCGGGCTACTACATTAGCAACTTTATGGAAGGTCGAGGTCGGGAGGGAGGTCTACATGGTCAATCTTCAGAATCGGACTTGTGACTGTCGTGAGTTCGAGTTAGATTTGATCCTCTGTTCTCACGCGGCAGCGGTCATCTGGTATGACATTCTCAACCTCTATTTATTCTTATTTTTTTACGTGTACCTAATCAACTGTGTTTATATTTTCTTTCACAGTTGCACTGGTGGGGCCATATATGATTATATGGCCAGGTATTACAGGGTGGAGAGCTTAGTGGACATGTACAACTCGGTCATCAGGGGTCTACCTCGTCCAGAACACTGGATTGTGCCCGATACATTTGCAGGGTGAGTGGTGTTGGCACCAGAGATCAGACGACGTGCCGGGCATCTATCTATGTCCAGAGCTCGAGCACCGTTTGAGGCCTCTTCCAGTGCACGTCGGCAGTTTTGCACTAGATGCCATGGACTGGGGCACAACAGGCGTGTATGCATAGCCCACTTACCTATTAGCGGTGTTGATCTCAATTCACAGCCCGAAGATGTACCACGGAGGAGGGCGCCCAAGAAATGCAGCATTTGCGGTAGTACAGAGCACACACGTCCCACGTGTCCGGTTCGATTGTGGGCCGACGATATTTAGTCGATAGCGTTATTTTAATTGAATTATGGCAATTAGTACTGCTTATCAAGGTCAATATTATTTATCGAGGTCAATTGAACTAAATTTTACATCGATTAATGTCAATATTGTAATGTCAGCATCTACAAGCTAGGCCTCTTAATGTAAGTCAATGAATATATCCGAGCCCCTATAACCTTCCGATACGTATGTACTGCCTCCTCCAGTATACTGGACGGAGGTCCTGCACCCAATAGATGCTCCACGTACATGCAGACATATACTCCACAGCTCGTGCCATCCGTCTGCATGTACTGGTCCGGTATAGACTTGTCCAAGGTCATCACAAAAACACATCGGGGTGGCATCTGACGACCCTCCCAAAATCCAACACATATGAGTAGGCGTGGAAGTAGGCAGAGTAGGGGCATCAACTCTCTATCTCACCTCTCGTAGTGGACACGGTCACTCGGATCGTCCATCTGATACAGTAATGAGTCGTACAACTCTACTACCCAGTCAGAAAAGCGGATACGAACCACTATCAGTGCTCATCTGCGACGTCACATACCATGATCGCCTACAACATAAGATCGGGATCATATCGAGATTAATGTCATCAAATAATATATGACAATATATTATTTTCTTGTGAAGCTCACTTACATAATCACGCCCCTTCCATGGCACCTGATACCGCCCATCACTACCCTGGATCCGATGTATCAGTCCCTCTGCAGGTATCCACCGCTGGTAGTCATCGTCCCCGTATGTTTGTCTGTACTGAGGGTCAAGAGGATGAAGGGTCTTCCATGCTCCGACAAGGGCCTCCTGCAAAAAATGAATTACGATTAAGCGTGGGGTAAAAAAAGGCTAACTAACAATGTTTTGCAAAAAAAGTTCAAACAAGTACTGGAACTCACATATAGACTGGTATTAGCCACCATTGTCGGAAAACCGTTGTCCCTCCGTACTTGTCGAGCAATCACGCTCAGAAAGTAGCTCATGTGAACATCCTTCAACTCAGTACTCGGATCCTCAATAGCCCAGTCCACATACTCTTGGACATCGGGCATGATAGCAGCAACAACCCTCTACAGAAAAGTCTTTGAGGGCTCTTCATTGCTTTGAGATCGAGCCCTCCTTGACCGTTTTCTTCCCTATGCTCTAGGGGGGCTCTCTCGATGAATCGGATCTGCTGTGTAATCTGCTGCCTCCTCAGCGGGGGGCCGAAGACCAGGTATGTAATCTGGATCTGGCTCATCCCTCAATGCCCGACTCGAAGGTCAACTGGACCCCTGTCGCCCCTTCTGTGGTGTCCGAGCAGCTCTAGTGCCAAGGGCTGATGGGGGGGACAACCGCCTCTGCCGATATGTAACAACAAAATGCTGCATTTGCAATCATCTTCTTCTTGTTCTCGGATCGAGAGAGAACAAATCTCACGCTCTGGGCACCAGGCTCCAACTGCATGTTCAGGTAATATGAAGTTCCCGTCTCCTCGGAAGATGGTACCAATAAAACCACACGTGACCGCGTGGAATTAATAATAATATCATTAAGATAAATTAACAAATATAGATTGAATATTCTAAATAGAAAAAGAAATATCAAAACGTACCATTCGCTGTAATAATGTGGCTGGGTCAGTGGCAGGGCGACTGAATGTCCACTTCAAACATCGAGGCGCAGTGAGCTGTCCACTATGCACACCAGTCTCACGAGCCAACTCCGGTATCACCTCACAAGCCCATACCTGTAAATTGGATTAATTGATTAGTTACATATTAATTTGATTTCAATATGCATCATTAATTTAGAATAATTAAATTTAAACTAATTACCTGGAGTGCCCAGATCGGCCCGTAAAAATGATACTGCCCGGATCCTTTCCCGTCCATAGCATGTCGGGTCCTGGGGACGAGGCCGATGAAGTGCATCAACATCTGTTAAGAATATGCACCCCATGGAAATGAGTTCCATCACTCCACATCCTCCGCTAGCGCCCACACCCATGGATCCACGACCCGGTTCTGATCTAGACACAGAATCATCCGGTATATGAACAATATGTTCGCAACCTTCACATAATCCGGAGCGTCTCTGGCCATCCTCATCTATCCGAACCTGTCCTCCATCTGTTTAACGGTCGTAGACTTCCCTTCGAATAAACGGTGGTACACAGATCTCGACGGAACAATATGATCACCATTCGGATCGAATGTCGAGCCGTCGAATCGTAAACCTGACACTAGGTTGTACTCACTCGGTCTGAAACGCAGCTGGGAGTGATGAATATGAAACCATGCCTCCCGCCCTACACGTGCACGATCCGGCACGTGCACCTCGTATGTCATCAAAGCGTAAATCACACTCTTTTGGACGTCACCACCCCTGTAGTCCATAAAATGTCCGAAACAGCCGGATCTGAATAGTCGGACGACGTCGTCACCACCAATCATGAGCAGTGTGGCTCTGATCAGATCAATAACATCTGGTAGGGCATACACGAAGACCAAGGGCCTCAGGCTCCGTAACGGCAGTCTAAGCCAATCAATCTAACAACATTTTCAAAATTATAACTATTAAAGTAAATTCTTTTAATATTTCATATAAATTGGAATTTCTTAAAATTTAAATTAATCTAAAAAAATAATATTTTTAATATTAATCGAGGATAATTTAATATTAATCGAGGACAATTTAATATTAATCAAGGAATAATTTTAACTATTAATCGATTAGTCTTTTTTTTAATTAGGCCTTGATTCTTTTAATATTTTCAGAAAATGTAATTTTTAAAATTAGTCAAGGATAATTTAATATTAATCGAGGACAAATTAATCGATTAGTTTTTTTAATTTTTTTAAATTAATCAATTAATTTTTTTTGAATTAATCGATTAGTGCCTCGATTAGTTTTTTTTTAAATTAATCGAGGTTTGCCTCGATTGGTTTCTTTTAAAAAAAATTAATCGAGGCTTGCCTCGATTATGATTAAATTAATCGAGAAAGGCCTCGATTAGTTTTTTTTTTCAATTAATCGAGGCTAGTACTAAATTAATTAGTTTTTATAAAATTAATCGAGGCAATTAGTATTAAATTAATCGAGCGATTAGTTTTTTTTTAAAATTAATCGAGGATTCCTCGATAAGTATTAAATTAAGCCTCGATTGTTTTTTTTAATTATGCCTCAATTTGTATTAAATTAGGTTATTTAAACTTCCTCCATTAGTATTAAATTAAGCCTTGATTATTATTTTTTTAATTAGGCCTCGATTGTTTTTTTTAATTAAAGCCCCGATTAGTTAAGAACTAGCCTCGATTAATTATGAACAAGCCTCGATTAATTATAAACGTGCCTCAATTAATTAAGAACTAGCCTCGATTAATTATTAACAAGCCTCGATTAATTATAAACGTGCTTCGATTAATTATGAATAAGCCTCGATTGATTAAGACCAAGCGTCGATTAATTAAGAACTAGCCTCGATTAATTATGAACAAGCCTCGATTAATTATAAACGTGCCTCGATTAATTATGAACTAGCCTCGATTAATTAAGAACTAGCCTCGATTAATTATAAACATGCCTCAATTAAGTGTAAACATGCTTCGCTTAAATTAGGATCACGATTATTTCCAAAAAATAATCGATGCCAAAATTAATTAAATAATTAACTAACAATGAACAAATGTAACATCAAATCACGATTAATAGTTTCATGAAGTGTGAAAATTTGAAACCTACTTGCGAAGAAGACGTTGCCGGCTCTTGTCCTTGTCCTCCTTCCATCTCCAGCGTCTGCTCGTTCTAGTTCCGTCGGCCAAGTTCCAAGAGAGAGAGAGAGACGGCGATTTCAATTCGGCAGATTTTGAACTTTTTTTTTTAGAAATCGGCAAGAGTGAAGGAGGGAGGGAGAAGAAGTGGTGGTTGGATAAAATGAATTGAATTTAATGCGTTTGAATTTTTTTTTTTAAAAGAGAGAATTGTGGGCGGTGGGTGGTTGGTTTTTCGAAACCCTAATCATAAATATTGCATGTGATTTGAATTTATTACCTTTTCGAGATATTATTCTTCTTGTAGATGTTTTTGCAGATGAAGTACAATTTTTCATAACTTTTCAGATTTTGTGGGGCCAAGACAAAAGGTTTTGTATAAGATAAAGTACACTTTACCCACATAAAACCCTAATTTTAAATCTTGTTGTTTTTTCCCAAATCTAAGTTACTTTTGTCTAAATAAACATTTCTCCCATCATTTATTTACTCTTACTACCAATAACACATATAAGAGCAATTCAAGTCAAATCAATAATCTTTCAGTTAAAGTATGATGGTGAGTGCTTGAATTGCACTTATTTGCACTCAATTGCACTCGCTTTTGAGTGCATTTTCACTTAGTTATCATGTATATATGTTGTAAATATTGCTAAGTTTGATTTAATCTTATGTTTTATTGAATGTGGCCAATATAGGGAATTTTTGGGTTAGAACAATACAAAAACAAAGTCAAATTGATTATGGGATCAACAAAGAGTGCACAAGACATGAAATGACGAAGAAATGAGCAAGAAAACGCCTAAGTGTTGAAGACACGACCCCCAAACGCGACCCAAGGGGGTCGCGCTTCTCAACACTATGAAAGGCAATCAACAAACGCGACCTAAGGGGGTCGCGCTTCGGTCTTGAGCCAAAATGTGACCCCCAAACGCAACCCAAAGCCCGTTTTGCAGAGGCTTCAGAGACCTGAAATCCTTTGGGCGAAACGCGGGTGTCAAACGCGACCTTCTTGGGTCGAGTTTTGGCATTCAGTCGAAACTCGACCCCAAAACATGACCAAAAGCCTATGTTGCAGAGCCGTCAGAGACCTGATTTCCTTTGTTCCAAACTCGACCCTCAAATGCGAGTTCCTGGGGTTGAGTTCCGCACAGACGAAAATTAAAATTGACTTTTGGCATCCAATTATTGGTCCACTCCTTTATATATCTATTGGGGTTTTCAAACCACACATCCACCACCCCTTAGAGTTGAAAATACACAAGAAGAACACTACATTTTGGGAATTTTTGAAGATCAAGAAGAAAAAGGAAGATTCAACCATCCATTTGAAGATTCAAGCCATTAGATTGAAGAAGAGTGTTCTACATTTGGTTCTATCATTTCTTCTCCTCTCTTAATCTTGTATTTAGAATGGGTTTTTGTTCCTTCTTTTGTATTCTTGATGTTATTATGAATATGGTTGGCTAAGAGCCTTAGGGCTCTAGGATGTGGTGAAACAATGTGAATATTGATCTTGATTTGGGTTTTATATATATGATCATGCTTTGTCAAGGTTTTAATCCATGCTTGAGCTTGAATGATGTGGTTTGAGTGGCCTTCTTACTAGCATCACATGTATGAATAATCACTTGCATCTAGTCAATCCCGTGATCATAAGCATGCTTGGATTAAATCTACATAGTTGTCTTCTTAGTCGAATGTCGATTATGTGGGAGGAAATGTGACCCCTTAGAGCCTTTGGTAGGTGCGACCTTGGAATGCGTTAGAGATAGCCATCTTTATCGCATTCGCAATTTAGGAGATATTTGAGAGATGCTCCTTCTATATTCCTGATCTTCCTATCTATGAACTTAGCATGATTGTATGTTTGAATCCTTGGTTTTTGATCAATAGGAGCATTGTGTATCCATATCCTAGAGTTTTTCCTTTATTTATCATCTTCAAATCTCTCTCTCTCTCTCTCTCTTGTTGGTATTGTTTCTTGATTACTTTTTTAGTTTGTTTATTGTTGTTGTTTGGTGTTTAATCATTTATTTATGCATTGGTTTTGTGTTACGATAAACAATCCTCTCCTTATCATAGTCTAGATATCCCGCTCGTCTATCATCGTGGTACTTGCATTTTCTTATTCCAATTCTTTTTCCCTGTGGATCGACCTCGTTTCATCCTTGCTACAAATACATGCTTGTACACTTGTTGACATTGGCACGAGTTTTATAAATATTGAAACCATAGTAGAAATGAAATTTCTATCAAGTTTTTGGCACCGTTGCCGGGGAAACGTAATTTATTTGATTTATGCAATATTGTGATAAAGATTGAGTGGATTAGTTTAGACATTTTACTTTTGTTTAGTTTGTAAAATTTGCATTGATTTGTTTGTCCTTTTTGATAGGAAGTGTATGCACACTCGTTCTCAAGGAGAACCCCCTATCGCATTGGACTTGGAAATTGAAGCAACGGTACGCCACAACAATGCACGAAGAAGGAGGAGAATGGTGGATAATCCTCCACCGGTTCAAGACCCGATGATTGCCCAAATGCAAAGGCAATTAGAGGTGATGCAATAGCAATTGAGAGCCCAAGAGGAGGCTCAAAATAGAAACGTGGAGGCACCAATCTGAAACCTCTTTCAACCCATTGTTGATCAAGGGATAGCGAATGGCCCACCCATTCAAGCAAATACTTTTGAGCTCAAGACATCGCTCATCCTCATGCTCCAACAACATCCTTTTAAAGGAACGACTATGGAGGATCCGAATGAGCACATTCAGAAATTTCTTGAGTACAGTGGGACCATGAAGGTGAATGGAGTCCCAGAAGATGCCATTCGACTTAGGCTCTTCCTATTCTCCTTGAGCGACAAGGTGGAAACATGGTGGTTGAGCCAAGTCCAAGGGTCGTTTCATACTTGGGACCAATTGGTGACGAAGTTCTTAGACAAGTTTTTCCCACCCGGAAAAACTCTCAAGCTCAAGGGTGAAATCACCATCTTTAAGCAGTGGGATGACGAGAGCATGTATGATGCGGGGGAACACTTTAGAGAGATGCTAAGAAAGTGTCCCGGACATGGGTATGGCACCGATCATCAAGTGTGCATATTCTATGGGGGAAGTAAAAATGAAGTGAGAACACTCATGGATGCGGCCGTGGGAGGATCACTCCTAGCAAGAGGACCGGAAGAAGACTTGAGTATAATTGAAGAAATGGCTTCAAATTCATTCCAATGGCCGGTGGTAAGAGAGGGAGTCCAAATTCTAAAGAAAGTGGCTTCTACTTCAAGTTCGGATGCACTTGGGCTCTTGGCGGCTCAAATGGCAACCTTAAACTCAAAGATTGAAACCTTTACAAATCCAAGAGCCGAGTCCTCTCAAAGTCAATTTGAGGAGGTGAACTATGTGAACCAAGGAGGCTTCTCGAATCAACAAAGGCCATTTAATTAGGGGTACAAGCCCCAATATGGAGGTCAATATGGTGGAAACCAAGGTTACCAAAATTGGGCTCAACATCCGAACTTGTCCTATAGTAACCCAAATAATGCTATCCAACCACCTCCCGATTTTTCAGTGACTAATGGTGTTATTGATGAGGAGAAGAAGCCTAAGATGGATAACCTTTTGATGGAATTTATGGGGAAGATGGAGAACTACATGAAAGACTCTCAAGCTCGTATTGAGAAGTTAGAGAATACCATCGGAGCAATTGGCAACCAAGTCAACACATTGGAGAAGCAAATGGGACAATTTGTGATGAGATCGGGATGAGCACTGAGGAATTAAACCCGGAATTGCAGATGAGAGGTCGTGGCCATGCATGGACGTGCAATACATAATTAAATCAGCTCATGGACGTGCATTACATAAGTAAATCATCTTGATTTAATTATTTATCCTTTAGTATAGTTTATTTAATTTAATTTAATTAGAAGCCCAATTTTCACAACTTGTTTAGGTGTTATTGGGCCAAGGGATTTATTTATTTTATTTTTAAGTATAATTTCAAAATTACAAGCCCAAAGACTTGTGAATTTCGTGCCCTAGGATAGTATTAAAGGTATTTTCGTTCATTTTGAAGATTAGATTGGATTTGATAAAAAAAACGCATTGTCGTTCATCCCGTCTCAAAACACGCATATCGATAGTTCTTGGTAGGGTTTGTGAATTGGCACCTACAAACTCTAAATCAAAAGATTCGTTCGTGCATCCATTAGTGTACGGGTTAATCAAGCCATTGAAGATTGCTCCATAGGCGCGTTTCGGATTCTCGTCGATCCGGGGTTCGTTTCGGGTAAGATTCGCTTCTATCTTTCGTTTCCATCATTCCACTTCGTTCTAGCCACCATCACACCTCCACACACCCTCCAAATCATCCATAATCATCACCATATACGTGCCGTTAGCCACCAAGTCCAGATTCCGTCCATACAAGCCCGAAGTCCAATTATAAGCCAAAAACAGTCCGAAATTTGACCACCGATTGTGCCTTGTGTTAATATTTGAGCTCAATCCGAGGTCGTTTGCCTAGGTTTTTATTCGAGTCTTTATTTAGGGTTTTTCGGGTTATTTGAGTCATTTTTGTGTTAATTCTTGTTAAATTCGAGCCTTATTGGTTTTATACAGATTATTGGGGATCTTAATTCAGTATTGTTCAGTTTATTATTGGGTTAAATCACATACATAGTTGGCGTTGTTCGATTCTAAGCTTCCGCCTTATTGTTCGTCGTATCAATTTGCTACTATCTTGGGAAGCCAACATCAACAAAGTAAGTTTCCAAGCAACACAACCGTAAATCCGAAGGATCAATGCAAGGCCATTACTTTGAGGAGTGGAACCACTTATGATGGCCCCGAGATACCGAATGAAGAAGAAAGCCAAGAAAAGGTTGATGAGCAACCTAGAAAAGAGAAGA
Organism: Perilla frutescens; assembly: GCA_026008535.1. Taxonomy (NCBI): domain Eukaryota; kingdom Viridiplantae; phylum Streptophyta; class Magnoliopsida; order Lamiales; family Lamiaceae; genus Perilla; species Perilla frutescens. Next base: position 11,039,109 of record BRKX01000015.1, read on the forward strand.
AAGATGAGGGATAAAGTCAAGAGGACTTAAGTCCTAAATTGAAGAAAAATGATGAACTTGAGAAAGGGAAGGAAAAAGAAGTACCAACAAGAAAGATACCGGAAGAGTACAAAGTTCCAATACCATACCCACAAAGACTCCAAAGGGTGAAGAGTGACGAGCAATTCTCTCGGTTCCTCGACACCTTTAGAAAGGTACAAATCAACATCCCTCTTGTTGAAGCACTTCAACAAATGCCAAACAAGGCAAAGTTTTTGAAGGAGGTGATTTCTAAGAAAATGAGATGGGGGGAGTATGAAACGGTCAACTTGACCGAGAAATTTTAGTGCTCTACTACAAAGGAAGTTGCCCGCAAAGATGAAAGATTCGGGAAGCTTCAACATCTCGGTCACCATTGGAGAAAATCATGTGGGAAAGGCGTTGTGTGATCTAGGGGCAAGCATCAACTTGATGCCCCTCTCGTTCTTTTCAAAGTTGAAAATAGGAGAAATCAAGCCTACCACAATTTGCCTTCAAATGGCCGATCGATCTATGACGTATCCAAAAGGGGTGGTAGAAGACGTGCTTGTTAAGGTTAACAAGTTCATATTCCCGGTTGACTTTGTGGTACTTGATATAGAAGAAGACAAGAAAGTTCCTTGTTAGGAAAAACTATCAAGGAACCCCTAGATTAGGTTTTGATGAGATGTCAAAATTATTTGTGAAAAACTGACTAAAATTCAAGTTGCAAATTGGAGCTGATTAATCCAGGGCATCATCAAAAAAGAAATCAAGCAAAGTCAAAGCCAACCAATCAAGAGTATAGTCTGCAAGCTGAAGGATACATCATTCAGTCAGAAGTCAACTGAACTGAGAAGTCAAGAAGTTGAACAGTCGAAACAAACTGACAACTAAGTCAGCTAAGCTGAGGGAGAAAAGAGTCAACTAAGGGAACTGATAAGAGATCAGTTTAGACTGAAGACTGGAAGTATTCAACTGATGATCAAACTAGAGCAATAACCAAACTCAGCTGACGAGCTCAAAACTGCCAACTGGAGCAATAGCCAAACTCAGCTGACGAGCTCAAAACTGCCAACTGGAGCTATAGCCAAACTCAGCTGATGATCTCAAAACTGCCAACTGGAGCAATAGTCAAACCCAGCTGACAGGTTCAGAACTATCAACTGGAACTCAAAGCTTCCAAGAAAACTGAAGCCAGAGAACCATGGAGTTTATTGCTCAAACTGCCGAATCTTGGAATAAATCCTTCAACAAAGATCCTGGAATTAAATATCCTATGAAGATCGATTGGCAGAGTAACGGCTACTTCAAACCAAAAGCTCCAAGCGATCATTCTCCATTGATGAGCCAACAGAGCCACCGATCATTGGACAATGGAACGCAAAGGTCATAAAATCACTCCTCTATAAAAGACGAGTGAATTAGAGTTTAAAAATACACAGAGCAGAACCAAGAAGAATCCTTCGCCTACACAACTTTCGCATATACAAGCAAGAGCTTTTCTTTCTCCCTCCTACTCAAGCTCAAGTTTAGCGTTTGATAGAAACTGCGAGAGTTCAACTGAGAAGAAAAAAATCACTGAGTCAAGATAATCAGCCAGCTGTTGACAATCCAGCCAGGGCAGTCTTCTCAGTTTCAGCTATACAACGATCAACTACTCAGCTCAATTGAAGGAGCACATAAGTTGATAACCACTGTTCAAGACTAACCTCTTGAAGATCGAAAGAGATCTAAAACCTTGTAAAGACGACAATAGCACCTACCTTCCTAGCGAGCAGTTAGGGACTTCAAGTGTGAGTCGTCGACTCACTGAGGTAGTGAGCAGTTACCAGGTTTAGCCAACTGTCCTTTATTGTATAATTTGTAAAGAAACTCAAGTTATATAGTGAAGTTGCCCTTCTGCGGAAGGAAGAGAGGACGTAAAGGCCCTGTCATTAAGCGAGTCAAAAGGCTCTGTCATTCTGCATTTGAAGCAAAAGTTTTAATCAGTTTATTCACCCCCCTTCTAAACTGATATCGAATCGCCCGGGACCAACAAGTGGTATCAAAGCGGTTCATTCTAAGGATCAGCTGTTTCTGCAGATCAACTGAATCAGATCTACTTATCTGTGCTAAAATTTCAGCTATGGGAAACCATAAGCTACCTTTATTTTCAGTTGAGACTTATGATAACTGGGAAGTCATCGAAGACGGTCCTATCATCATCATGATGGATAATGACATTCACATAGTTGATATCAATCAACCGGAAAGGATCCCGAAGCCAACTAATCTTCTCACCAGTGAAGAGAAGAAGTTAAAAAATCTAGAGTTCGTTGCTCAAGCCGTATTATTTCAAACTCTAGATGAAGATCGTATGAAGGATACAAAGAACTGCACAACTGCCAAGGAAATATGGAACCTACTCGCAGATCTTTGTAGAGAGTGTGAAGCCATAAAAGGAAACAAACTCCAACTGGCAGTTGACAGGTATGAATCTTTCAAAATGCAGGCAGAAGAATCCATCTTAAGCCTTGAAACTAGATTTCTAGGCATCATCAGTGAGATGAACAACCTCGAGAGGTGTTATCCCAACTCTGAGATGAATTCCAAGATATTGGATAATCTCACTGACGAATGGGATATGAAAGTGATAGCTACAAAGGAGTCAAGAAACCTGAATAGTATCACTCCAAGGGAACTATTTGGTTCTCTTAAAGCTCATGAGTACAGTCTAAACTGGAAAAAGGAAGCATCAACATAGTCTGCTCAAGACGCAGCTTTCTACGGTGAAAGGACTAGGTTTAAAGACACTCGAGGAAGAAACAACTTCCGACCCAGGAGCTCACCAGCCAAAGAACATTAAGGCAGATCTTCAACTGAACGAAAAAGAGAGGCAACTGAAAAGAAAGAGAATCTAACTGATGACATCAATGATCAAATCCAATCAGTTACCAGGTTGCTAGAAAAGTTGAAGAGAGTTCGGGATAAACAGTCAGTTCCACCTCAAACTGATGAAATCCCAAAAGATGAGAGAACTCATCAACCAGCTGAACGACCAACTGAACCATTCAGGGGAGGCAACCGAAATCTTGGAGAATGCTTTCACTGCCACAAACAAGGACATTACATATTTGAATATCCAGAACTCCCTGAAGACAAGAAAGCTAAGGTGAGGAGAAGCTTCTTCAAAAGAAAAGCAATGGTTGCAAACCTTGAGAATGCCGTGCTAGATGATTCAGACTATCCTTCTAAAATTGATTCTGACGGCTACAACTCAGATGATGAAGCGCTATTCTGCCTTATGGCTGACAATGATGATGAGGTTAGTACAACTGATTCTGAAACCTCTTTTTATCATATAAATGAAGTAACTGTCTCTAGTAATGAACTTGATATGAAACTTATGATGCTAGAAGACCAATTAGCTTCAATTTTCTGTTTGCATGTTGAACTGAAAAATGAAAATGATGAACTGAGAAACAAGGTTAGGAAACTGAGCATTGATCATGAAAGAATAAATTATCTTGAATCTCAGCTTATAGAATTTAAGAAATTGAAACTGAGAAATGCTGATCTAGAGGTTGAAAACCAAAAACTCAAGCAAGAGATCCTTGAAAAAGAAAAGGTAAATCTGAAGTTCAAAAAGGGATCTCAAACTCTAGATGAAATATTAAGCCATCAAAGAACTGGAACTGGCAGCTCAGGGCTAGGATATAGCAAGTTCACTGCGTTAGAAAAGGGAAAAGCAGTTGCCCAACCCAGTGATAAGGGAATCCTAAAAGGGTTCACTAGACCTCATGATCAGCTAGCTGAGTTAACCAAAGGAAAAGGAATATTGAAAAGTCCTCAAACTCAGCCTAGACAATTTGGTCAGTTTTACCAAACAAAAACACCAGGCCAACTGAAGCCCAATTTCCAGCCAAGATCATCAGTTCACTCAAGCCAATCTACTCATTCAAAGCCTCCAGTTCAACAAAGAGCATCATACCAACAAAGAATGTCCCCAAGACAAACTGATAGATCAGCCCTCTTTAGGAAGAAAAATCAGTTTGGATCTCAAGACTATCCTACCAAGAAGTTCAATCAGAACACCTATAGGAGAGATCAAAGAAATTCGTTTGAACCCTACCATCATTATAATGAGTACCTAGATTCCAGAAATGAGCCAAAAAGGTCCATTCCAATAAACTGGAAACATACAAAACACTGATCTGATCACAGAACTCAAAGGTCTCAAGACCAAAGCGTTTTAGTTAAATTGTTTTATCTAACTCTCAACGCAGGTATCACTCAACTGATTCAAATCAGAATAGAAGAGTTGAGAAAAAATCTAAACTGATCAGGCGATCCAAGTCAGTTGGATCTCTGAATGATAAGAAGCCAAAAGTTTGGCAAGTTTGGATTCCAAAAAGCTTGATGAATCAACAAGGACCCGATATAAAACGGGTCCCTAAATGCTAATCCTTGTTTTTGCAGGACAAGAGCATCATATCTATGAAGAAAGTCAAAGACATTTGGTATCTAGATAGCGGGTGCTCTAAGCACATGACCGGAGACAGAGAAGATCTCGATGGTTATGAAAAAGTCAAGGGTCCACTTGTCACATTTGGAGACAACTCCAAAAGCCGAACCATTGGAGAAGGGTTCGTAGTCAAGGAAAAAGTAGTAGTAAAAGGAGTCTCCCACGTGGATGGACTGAAGCACAAACTACTTAGCATCAGCCAGCTGTGCTACAATGGATACTCAGTTAACTTCACTAAAGACTCCTGCAGTATAAGAGACAAGTCAACTGGAGTAATTCTTCTCACTGTCATAAGAAGAGGCAACATGTACATTGTTGACTAGTCAACCGGGTACTCAGAGGCTTGCTTCCATTCAAAAGGATCAACTGAAGCAAGCTGGCTATGGCATCGACGACTGAACCACCTCAACTTCAAAACAATCAACTACCTAGCCAAAAAGGAGCTAGTTGAGGGGCTTCCCAAGGAAATATACAAGAAGACAGGTGTATGTGGACCATGTCAAAAAGGGAAGCAGGTGAAGTCATCCTTCAAGAATAAGAGTCACCCACCAGGAACAACTGACTGTCTTCAACTGCTACATATGGATTTGTTTGGTCCAGTTAGACCACAAACTCCAAAGTGCAAAAGATTCACTCTCGTAGTAGTTGATGATTTCTCAAGATATACATGGGTGGAATTCTTGAGGAGCAAAGATGAAACTTATGACAAGCTAACGGTGCTGATCAGAAGGCTACAAACTGAGAAGGAAAGATCAGTTCAAAGGATTCGTTCCGACAATGGAACTGAATTTATGAATCAACACATGATCAGCTTTCTGAACCAACTTGGAATCACACATGAACACTCAGCTACAAGAACTCCACAACAAAATGGTGTAGCCGAACGACATAACCGGACACTCAAAGAAGCAGCTCGAGCAATAATAGCTGATGCCAACATAGCTGAAGGGTACTGGGCTGAAGCAGTCAACACATCTTGCCACACTGAAAAACCGAAGTGCCATTGTAGCAGCCCATGACAAGACACCTTATGAACTGTACAAGGGTCGTAATCCTTCTATCTCATATTTTAAAATATTTGGCTGTAAATGTTATATTCACAACAATGGCAAGACTCAATTGAAAGCTTTTAGTGCTAAAGCTGATGAGGGTATATTTCTTGGGTATAACTCACCTCATGCACAAGCTTACAGAGTGTTCAATAAATGAATTCTTGTTGTGGAAATAACATGTCATGTGGTATTTGATGAATTTGCTAATGAGTACAGGAACAAAGAAAGAATAGACACATCAGTTCAAGTACTACCTAGCGAAACTGAGAACTCGCAGGACTATGTGGATCACATTGTTCCAGAGCGGTTTGAAGTTTTACTAGAAGAAGACAATGAAACTGGCACAAAACCAGTTGAGAACAACTTGGTCAATGAAGACACAAATCGTGCTGAGACCACAAACCCCACAACTGAAACAGGGGGAAGAACTGATGAAGATGCTGAACCAGCTGATGAGAGGGCGACTGATGACGTCACCACATAAGAGCCAGTTGAGGACCTAGCTGAAGCTATCTTGCCTAAATGGCTCCGAAGCCAACCAACTGACAAGATAGTTGGTGATCCAAGAAGTAGAGTCCAGACCAAAAGTTCAATTGAGCATGCATTATTCACATGCTTCATATCTCAAACTGAACCAGCAAATGTCAAAGAAGCCTTAGAAGACTCGGACTGGATCATGGCTATACAAGAAGAACTGAACCAGTTCACAAGAAATGACGTATGGTTTCTTGTTGATAGGCCAAAAACCCAAAAGGTCATTGGTACAAAATGGGTCTTTCACAATAAACTGGATGAACAAGGAGTGATCACAAGGAACAAGGCTAGACTGGTAGCCAAAGGATACTGACAAAGTGAAGGGATCAACTTTGATGAGACATTCGCACTAGTTGCAAGATTGGAAGCCATCAGACTGTTCCTAGCCTATGTAGCGCACTTCAACTTCACAGTCCACCAAATGGATGTCAAGAGTGCTTTTCTTCAAGGAATTCTCAAGGAGGACGTGTATGTCGAGCAACCGCCAGGCTTTGAAATTAGTGATCAAGTCTTCAAACTGAAGAAGGCCCTATACGGACTGAAGCAAGCTCCTAGAGTGTGGTATGAAACTCTAACAACATTTTTACTGAAAAATGGGTTTCAAAAGGGAGTCATTGATCGAACTCTATTCCGAATAGAATGATCAACTGAGATCTTAATGGTTCAAATTTATGTGGATGACATAATTTTTGGATCAAAAAGCAAATATCTATGCACACGATTCACTTAACTGATGCAAAGCGAATTTGAGATGAGCATGATGGGAGAAATGACATTCTTCCTAGGACACCAAGTGAAGCAGCTGAAAGATGGAATCTTTATCAGCCAGGCAAAGTACACCAAGGAGCTAGTCAAGAAGTTTGGAGTAAGCAAAGGAAAAACTCTCAAGATTCCTATGAACACATCAGTTCAGCTAACTCTCGACGAAGAAGGAGAATCAGTTAGCCAAACATATTACAGAGGAATCATTGGGTCACTACTTTACTTAACAGCTAGCCGACCAGATATCTCTTATTCAGTCGGACTATGTGCACGGTTTCAAGCTAATCCAAAGAAGAGCCACCTCGAAGCAGCTAAGAGGATTATCAAATATCTCAAAGGAACTATAAATCTTGGACTATGGTATCCCAGAGATGACAGTTTGAGCCTAATTGGTTATTCAGACTCAGACTTTGGTGGATGCAAAATCGACAGAAAAAGTACCAGTGGAACATGTCAGTTTCTGGGAAGCAAACTGATATCCTGGTTTAGCAAGAAGCAGCACTCAGTTGCCACGTCAACAACTGAAGCAGAATATGTAGCTGCTGGAAGTTGTTGTGCTCAGATACTCTGGATGAAGCAACAGTTAAAGGACTATAAAGTTGAAACTGAAGAAGTGTCTATCTACTGTGACAACAACAGTGCAATTGCGATATCTCAGAATCCAGTTCTGCATTCAAGAACTAAACACATTGACATAAGGCATCACTTCATCAGAGATCACATCGAGAAGAAAGACATATGCATCAAATATGTCAACACTGAGAAGTAGATAGCTGACATCTTCACCAAACCATTGCCTGAAGCAAGGTTTATGGAGCTATGCATACAATTGGGACTGCTGGAGCTAGCATCACAGGATGAAGATGATAAACTGGAGGAAAAAGGCCAAGGGACCACTCCAGCTGAAGAGAGAAACTGAATAAAAAAGACGGAAAACTGATCAGTTGGCCACATAAGCCATCAGTTTGAAGTAAAGGCAAGAAGCTGCTGACAGAAAAGTAAACTGGAGATGATCAGTATACTCCATCAGTTCAACTAAATCATCAGTTCAGTCGCTCAAACTGATGATCCAATCAGTTATGCAGAACATACAAGCTGCATAATTGATCAAACTGATGAAGGAGTATTAGGAATTGAAGTCAAATCAAAAGGAGATGTCAGTTCAAAGACCAGCTGAAGGAGAACATCTGAACTGGGAAGCAGCTGAATAAAGGTCTAAACAGTCAAAACCAGTTCGAAACTGATGAAAATACATCTCAGTTGAAGCTGATCAACAGAAAGATCATCAGTTCTAGTCAAAGCCAACTGATGACATAATCAGTTTCAAGCCAAGGAGAAGCTGCTAGAGAGAAAAGATAAGTTCAAATTTCAATATTAGAAATGGTAAAAACACGTGTCACTCAAATATTACCATTGAACTTTCTCTCTCCTCCTTCATTTATCCCCAACGGACAGAATCGAAAGGCCAATCGACGGATCGATTGATTTAATCTGACCGTTGAAATTAGGCATATGAAGCGACACAACCGTTGGATGAGCCCAATCTCTCTATAAATAAGGCAGCTGAATATTCGAGATAAGCTTCCCGATTTTTACTGAAGATCTATCTTTTTCAATCTTTATCTCATCAAAAACAAAAATTCTTCAGCCCTAAAAGATCAATTTCTCAGTCTCTCAAATTACTCTCTCCTCAAAGAATTATGGCTCAAAACCCAACTCGCAAAAGATTCAATTTCCGTCAGTCCGGAGAAGATTCTACAGTATTCTGCGAAAAACTAGACATAGACAAATTTTTCAATCCAGCCGGATTCCTTCAAGCTTGTAAAGCTTCCCCTCTCAGCAGAATGATCGTCGAAAAGCTTTCTCAGGCCAAGCTGAAGAAGTTCCTGGAGGTATTTCCAAAACAGATTTACACAGAACCAGTTGCTGAATTTTACCTAAATTCAAATGGATCTTCAAATCCCAAGGAAATCAGATTGGAAGTAAGAGGACAAGTCATTATCGTGACAACTGAGTCTCTAAGTAACATGTTCGATCTACCCAACAACGAGCTCAAGCTGGAAGACGTTCAAGTCAATTTTCAGGAAGATTATGATTTCTGGAAAAAGAAAGGCGAAACTCAACCATATAAGAGCAATCATCTCATCTCAAAACTGCAAGATGAATTTCAGGTGCTCGCTGCCATCACCTCAAAGATAATGGTAGGAACAACTGGCAGTCAGTTTGAAATGTCAGCAATAAAGTACAAAATCTGCGCCGCCATCTACAACCGAATGGAGATCAACTGGGCACAATATTTCTTTGAACAACTGAAGAGATATGTTGATATCATTGAGAGAAGCTGGGATGGTGAGAAATTCCCTCAACGAATTGGATATATCAGTCGGGTCAGCATTATTTTGGAGAAGCAGTTTCCTCAGATGGCTGAGGAAACAGAGTTTAAATCTATAGTCAGCAACGACTTCATTTGGAAACCTCTCAAAATTGGGGAGATTGATCCTGAACAAGCTGATCAGCAAAGGAGAGAGAAGCATGCAGCTGAAGGCAAGGGAAAGAAGCCAGTTACTGATGACTCTGATGATGAAATACCTATAGCTCAGAAATTCAGGCAACAAAACTCAGTTGCCACCAGAACTGATATCATCAGGCAATCAGCTAGGCAAGCAGCTGTCAGATCAGCTCCAAAGAAGAAACAAGCTGGTCAACCAAAAAGGAGAAGAATCTTGCTTTCTCAATCAAGAAGGAGAAGAGAATCAAGCCCTATACAAGATCCAACAATCCCAACAAATTTAACTGTTGAAGATACAGCTCCGTGTGAAAATCCAGAAGATATCATCCCTGCAAGAGGGATTCCTCACAAAGGGGCTGGAGCTAATTACTTCCAAATGATGTGCCCACCAATGGCCCAAGTTGAAGGAAATATAAGAGCCTACTCACAAGGAGGGTCTGTGAAGAAATGGGCTGATGAAACCACACAAAAGCATATGGCTCAACACTTTGCCCAGGAACTAACTGGCCATGAGAAGCTCTATCACATCTTGACCAGGTACATATACTGGTTTTTATAGAGACATGTATATCAGTCAGAGCCTTTTCTCTCATTGCTCGCATTCCATGGGATAAGCTTCTGGAGGTGAGAGGAAGAATGGAGCCTATGGTGGACGGACAGTGAGAACGCAAGTATCACTAAAGGCAAACACCTTATGAGGCAACTACAACTGAGAAAAGAGTGCTCAAAACCAGCTGAAGGATCGATGAAGGACGTGTTTGATGAACTGTGCATAATTCAAAGCTTCACATTGCCAGTTATCACTACAGACATGGAACGGGAAAGATGGTCGCACCCCCATGTTCAACACAAATGGCTATTCAATCAATTAATGAAGAAATCACAAAGCCATCAAACTGGACAGCCATCAACTGCCGTCAGCGATCAAATATACAACTCAGAGGATGATATCATTGATGAGGTGATGAGAGAACTTCACCCTGAAAAACCTCCTCATGAAGCTGAAGTTGAAATTAACATAATTCCTGAAGAGTCTGAAGAATCAGTTGAGAAGACTCATCAATTTGAAAAGGCAGCTGAAACACAGACAGCTACCTCACAAGATCCAACTACTGAGAGAGAAATCACATCATCTATTCCTCCATCTGATCCAGAGCCAGCTCTTACAGACAAGTCAGCTGATCAGACAAGTCAAAAAAATGAACAACTTATCTACCAAACAAGTGTGGAAGCAGAAGAAATATCCCACACAGTTCCTTGCGAAGAACTTGTTGGAACTGAAGCAGGAGAGGAAGTGGACTCTAGAGCAGTACAGTTCATCGTTTAGCCAAGCAGTTCAATAGTCCAGCTCCCTCTGTATTATGAAGAGTTGATCCAATCCCTGCAGCAATAGGTTAAACTGCACATTGAGCAGATCAAGCAGCTGCAAGCCCATCCAAGGCTCCAGTCAGCTGAAACGGAGTCAGCAAGCAGTGATGAGGATGGAGAAGAGGATCTCACTGAACCGCTGGCTAAGAAAAGGAAAACTGATCACAAGAAGGACTAAGTGGCTGATCAAGTTAAACCTGATTAGAAAAGCCCTAAGTGTACTTCTTGTTAATCAATTTGTAATTATATCTTTTGATATATTTATAAAAGTTTTTTATTTCAAATAAATGTTAAGCCTTACATTTATTTTGAAATTTTGACCGTTGCAAAACAATGACACGTGTGAAAGTCATTAATTGCCAACGACCAAAAGCGACCAGAGGCTAGTACCATTCTAACCATCAGATCTATAAGCTTGTCCAAACACTCATAAACAGCACCTCTCTTTCAAACCTCTCAAAAAGCCCCCTCCTTCTACAATCTCTAAAACTCTCTCTCAAAAGATCTTAAATTCCCAAAATCTCAGCCAACCCCAAAGATGGCCGAATTATCCAGATCTTCAAATTCCTTCAAATAACAACTTATGAGAGATAAATTTCTTGATAGGAAGAAATTTCAATTGATTCTAAATGAATCAAACAACCCACTCCTTCTGTCCAATCTTCATAAGACAGAAATTCTTTACTACCTGGAAACACCACCAAAGTTCTTTAGACAAAAGTTGGTGAGTGAATTTTTGCTTCAAGCAAAATTATCTGCAGATGGAAAGACAGTGTCATCAGTGATTCAAGGACGGCTACTTCAAATCACTGAAAGAACAATTGCAGAAGTGTTCCAACTCCCACAGAAAGGTTCATCCGTTCAAGATCTAAAGGAATCTGTAGAGTCACATTGGAGAAAATGGAAAGCTTCAACGTGCGACAAGCAATTCAGTTTTACAACCGCTAAAACTGACCTGAAGCCCGAGTATGGAGTTCTACTCGACATAATGAACAAGATGATATTCGGGGCCATTGGAAGCCTGAGTTAACTCATCCCAGAGAGATACAAGGTTATGATTCACCTTGCTGAAGGGCGACAAATGAACTGGGCAGAATTTGTCTTCCAACAATTCAAGCATCAAGTCATCAAGGCCTCTGACTCAAAGAACTCTGGTAAATTTGAATCCAAGGTTGGACTTGTTCTAAGAATGAGTAAAATGCTTGAAGACCTGCTGAAGCTGCCAAATGATGAGTCACTACCAGTTCTTATCTCTGACTGGATTCCCAAGAAAGGAACTGCTGATCTTCAGTCACTAAAGAAAAAGAGAAAAGCCAAAGCCAAGACAGGCAACCACTCATCGAGCAACTCAATTGCCAACGCCGTTCAGTCTCCAAAATCAAAGAACGGATCACCAGTTGATTTCCAGGTTTGCTCTGATCCAGATGAGCTTATTCTATTCATTGGAATTCCTCATCCAAACTACGGAGCAGACTACTTCAGAAGTACATGCCCTCCTCTCCAACCGATTGAAGAAAATATTCACACTTTTTATAGTGGTGAATATGCAGTCAAAGGTGCACAAAAGGAAGTGACCAATCTCCTTCTAAATCACTTTGCCTTTGTTGCACAACGTGACCAAGAGTTGTTCAAGCAACTCCACCGGTATTTCTATTGGTATAACTGGAGACATTCTATGTCCATCAAATCTCATTTTCTGCTCACTGCCTTTCACGGCATGAGCTATTGGCAACGAGAAGAAACTTGGAGCATCAAATGGATAGGTTCATTAAATCCATTTCCTCCAACCATTGTGCAAGTCCAGCACATCATGAATCACCGGCTCGTCAACAAGATTCAAGCAACCGCCTTATTAGTAGAAATCAAGACCAACATCGCGCCTCAAGCAGTTGGAACTACAAGTCAACCAGTCAACTGCCCAACTGGGTCGTTTTGTCAAAAACTAAACTTTGATAATCTATCAAGTCAGTCAGCTAAGCCCTCTCGACAAACTCCACCGGTCGTTGAAAGGATAGAACCACATCTATCACAAACTGAAGTTGTGGCTACCCAGAAGAATCCAAGGCGTGCTGACGAGAGCGATAGTGATGATGAAGACACTGCCACATCACCAAGCCTCCTATCCAAAAGCTATATCACTCCACTGCTAATATCCAGCTCAAAAGGCTTGCAATTGCCTATGAAGAATGATCAGTTTCGATCATCGCCAAAGGGAACTTCAAAATCCCTTAGTCAAAAGATGAAAAACTCGTCAGTTGCCATCCAGCTTCACCAAGCCTGGAGGACTGCAAGGTCTGAACTGCCAAAGATCACAACTGCATCCCAAGGAAGCAGTGCAGCTATTCCAGCTAGGCCCTTCAAGAAGTGAAAATTTTCTACTGAGAGCCAAGCAACTGATCAAACCAACTGATCAATTCTGTTCAATTACAGCTTCCACTTCAGCCAGTTCTTCAGCGACAACTGAGAAGCGAGACTCAACTGATCATTCAACCGCGGAAGCCGTCAAATCAGTTGGACTGTATCCCAACTGAATCAGGATAAGTTTTTTTATTTTTCAAAGCTTATCATAATTACATTCTTACCGTTGCGATTATGAAATTTCTTATACTATACTCAACGGTTACAATTTGAAAATAGGGTTCTATCTCACAATGTTGCAATTAATATCTCTGCGTTGATATTAAATCAACTCTTCAAAATTGAAAAAGAAAATATTTTCTTACTGAGATATAAATAGCAAGATCTGCAGAAAATATTTTGCTATTTATGGCAACTACCCCATTTTCAGAGAAGGTACTTCTCAGCCATAAGATCATAAAGTTACTTCTTCATCAAACGGCTGAGATGTAATTCTCATTAATTCAGCTAATCCTCCATCAAATCGGATGGTTGATCAGCTAAGAAAAGCAATCGAGTGCCCTTGATTTCTGCATGCAAAGCTAAATAAATATGTGCACAGAGATGAAGGCTCCGATCATTTGCAAATCCTTTCTCTATTTTGCTTTGATCATCTGCTAAGTCTTCTCTCTCATAAACACTTGCTCTCTAAACTAAAACATCATCTTTTTGTAGATATGAAGCCCCCATTTCAGACGGTCGACGCAAATCTACTTATTAAGAAGCTGAAGAAAGATAAAACTCTAAGTCTAGAGTATCTTAACGCACGCCTCGGCTCCGAAAACTTTCAAAAGATTTATAGGCCATTGGAGGCAACTGGGCTGCTACCATTTTTGACGATCGTGCCACTCAAGAACTTACCTTCTCATGTTGCGGAGTTCTACTACAACGCAACCATCTCCGACGACAACATCATTTCTACCGTCTGGAGCAAGGCGATCATAGTGACGAAAGAGACGATGATGTCTACCCTTCACCTTCCAGGCGATGGTCCAGACGTTATGACCCTGCAATTGCCCTGCAAATATGCACTATGGGATGCTTGGAAGCTTCATCACCTCAACCACTATGACTGTTCACACAGGCTGAAGGAGAGTATGCCAAATGATATCCTCCAACTCTTAGATATCACCGGCCATATCCTACATGGCAACTTTGAGACAGTCCACTTCTCAGACATCAAAGCCCATCTCACAGCCGCTCTATACTATGGATGTAAAGCCAACTGGGCCTCTTTCATCCTTGCTCAACTGCGAGCTAATGTAGAGCAAACGGCCTATGACCCATCCACTGGCTCATTTCGTGAAAAGATCGGGTTTATAAGTCGCATAAGCCATATCATTCAAAGCCAGTTTGATGAGGTCATCCCAAATGGCGAACAGCTTAAAAGAAAGGACATTCTCCCCACTATCTATGGCCATTCGATCCTGAAGCGTTCACGTTGACAAGGGCCTTCCGACTCAGGTCGTGGAAAGGCACCTTTGGAGGCACCCGTCAGCTCCTCTGACGAAAGAGAGCTGATGATTGAGAGCGAACCTCTTTCAAGGTTGAGTGATCAGCCTACAATATCAGCCAGCTCCCAACCTCTACCGTTAGTCCAACGTGACTCCATTGAGGTTGAGTTTGAAGCAGTTCTAGACCATCAGCTGAGAAGTTGTTTCGGTCTCGTTGAGGACACAGACTCCTCACTGTTCGACCAACTGCGGCAGTATCTACAGTACCACATATAGCGATTTCAACTAGATGAGTCAATAATGTTCTACCTCATCCACACCCGTGGCTCCACCTTCTGGATCAACGAAGGAACATGGAGTAGAAACTGGATGAATCATCCACTTTCCTCGCCACCAACGCTTTCAGAGATAATGGATTCGATGATCAAGTGAATCTAGCTGAGCATACTAGCCGATGCTTCTCTCCCCGACAATGAACCGGCCAACTCCTCATGCACACCATTCATTGATGATCCACATATCCCTTCAACCGATGAGATCTTTAACAACTTGGCCTCAATGAACTTCAGAGAGCAAGCAATCTCTCTCACCTCAGCTCCAGGTCAGTTCATGACAACTGAAGAAGCATATGCATGGATCTCCTTACCCATGCAAATTCTTTCAGTTCCCTCAATTCATGATGACAATATGGCAACTGCGTTCACCTTCCTGCCAAACTTGTCACTACCATCATGCGACCCATTCCACCTTTTGGATGATGCCAAAAAGGGGAAAGAACAATAGATAAATGATGGATGCTTAACTCTTTGGGACAAAATTCAAAGAGAAATTCATCATGAGGGGGAAGATCAGCTTCAGGGGGAAGCATGGAGGATGCAAGAAGATCAAGAAAAAAGAGAATCGAGCAGAAAGAAAAGGAGCAAAGAAGCAATTTTCAGGGAGTAGATTAGTAGTTTTAACTACTCTTGAAAATATAATATGCTTTAAAGTGAATATATATAATATACATTTCGACCATGCTTATAATGCTCATGCTCTGTTACTTCAAATATGATTAAGTTAAATGCTCTGATAATGCTATGATACTTGAATGAAAAATGGTTGAATACTCTGATGCTTGAATGAAAAATGCTCTAATACTGGAATGAAAGCATGCCCAAAGTGAAAGAATGAGAAAATGCTCTGAAATTTGAAGTCTAATTGCTCTAATACTTGAATTTCATGCATATCTTAAATGCTTTAATACCTGAATAAAAGCATGAATGACAAATGCTAATGACAAATGCTCTAATACTTGAATTAAAATCATAAATCAAAGTTTCTCAAACTTGCTTTGAATTTACTCTAAAACTGCTTAAGCAAACTTGCTATACTTGCAGCTTTTTCCATCATCATCAACAAAGTTTTGACATCATCAAAAAGAGGGAAATTGTTAGGAAAAACTATCAAGGAACCCCTATATTAGGTTTTGATGAGATGTCAAAATTATTTGTGAAAAACTGACTAAAATTCAAGTTGCAGATTGGAGCTGATTAATCCAGGGGCATCATCAAAAAGGAAATCAAGCAAAGTCAAAGCCAACCAATCAAGAGTATGGTCTGCAAGATGATGTTGGGGTTTTTTCGAATTAAACCACCGCAGGATCAATTTGGTTGTTCATTAATCCGTGTTCATGCAAATCATAATTTTATGTAACATGTATGTTTATCACAGTCTAATCAAAAAGCATGCAAAGCAGATTCGAATCTAATAAAGCGGAAGACATAGAAACGAATCTACTTACAAATCGATAAACAGTATATGGACAAGATTAAAGATCTAATATTGCTGTTGAATGAACTGTAGTTGGCGCCACCTAGCACTCAAAATTTCGACTACCACAGTATTCTACTCCAAGATCTTTTGTTATATTCCCGGACTGTATCTAGATTCAGAGTGGGCTGAAATCTACTAGATAGAGTTGTGAAATCTGTGGATAACTTTGAGAGACAAAGAGGGGCTGATTTACAATGAATAATATCATCAAATTTTCGTGCCCCCCTCCCCTTATATATAGGGAGGGGCGAAAATTTCATGTTTCAGCCCTATTGGGCTGGGCCTCTATCTCAAGTTCAATATCCAGTCCACTTTCAGTCAATTGGGCTACAACAGGGATCTAGAAGAATATTAAATTGGCCCACTAATTTATTTAATATCCAATATCCAATAAACCTAGGATATAATTAAATAAATTAAGTTTTACTTTTATTCCACTAAAGAAGTAAAACTGACCTACCAATTTAATACATATTTACGAATATGCTTTCTCCTTTAGTCCAGCCATTCCCCGTGTTTAAGATATAATGTTCATTAATTAATTATGTAAGCCTCTGACAGCTATAATTAATTAACATCTAAAACCTTGAGTAGTACCACACAAGCTTTATTCATGTACGGAATAAATTCCACCTGTAGGGTTTCAACATGAACGTGTGCTTCCTCAAGAGAACATCATCAACCTGGCGCACCAGGACACAGTGCTCATGTATACTGCTCGAGACATCATGTATACATTGTTATTACCCAAGATATCGAATTTGATCTACGAAAAGATCTTACTCATTGATAAATCAAAGTAATAACAACGCACACATATGCTCGCCAATATCACATGAGTTCAGAACCTGAACTCTGTGGATCTTTATTCTCTCAGTAACTGGGTCAGAGACAGAGAATAGTATCCTATCGTGATCCTCCTCAATACACTAACCAGTGTACTAGAATAATCAGTTAGCCAAGATAAACTAACTTATCAGATTATTATACGGTGTACCGATGGTGTGTTCAGGACCATCTAAGCCGTGAGCTCTTTAATACATTACAAGGTTCTAATGATATGATCTTACCGTGTGACTCCCCACACCATATCATCTACAATGTAAGTATATGGAACATTGCATAAAACAAATATAGAACATAATCTAAATGCAAACAGTGACTGCAATAACTTTCATTTCATATCATCATATCATCAGAAAAGTATACAAAGACGAGTCTTCCAGTATACAAAACTAACAGATGAAGGATACGTCATTCAGTCAGAAGTCAACTGAACTGAGAAGTCAAGAAGTTGAACAGTAGAAATAAACTGACAACTAAGTCGGCTAAGCTGAGGGAGAAAAGAGTCAACTAAGGGAACTGATAAGAGATCAGTTTAGACTGAAGACTGGAAGTATTCAACTGATGACCAAACTGGAGCAATAGCTAAACTCAGCTGACAAGCTCAAAACTGCCAACTGGAGCTATAGCCAAACTCAGCTGACGAGCTCAAAACTGCCAAACTGGAGCAATAGCCAAACTCAGCTGACGAGCTCAAAACTGCCAACTGGAGCTATAGCCAAACTCAGCTGACGATCTCAAAACTGCCAACTGGAGCAATAGTCAAACCCAGCTGAAAAGTCCAAAACTATTAACTGGAACTCAAAGCTGCCAAGAAAACTGAAGCTAGAGAACCCTGGAGTTTATTGCTCAAACTGCCGAATCTTGGAATAAATGCTTCAACAAAGATCCTGAAATTAATTATCTAATAAAGATCGATTGGCAGAGTAACGGCTACTTCAAACCAAAAGCTCCAAGTGATCATTCTCCATTGATGAGCCAACAGAGCCACCGATCATTGGACAATGGAACGCAACGGTTATAAAATCACTCCTCTATAAAAGACGAGTGAATCAGAGTTTAAAAATACACAGAGCAGAACCAAGAAGAATCCTTCGCCTACACAACTTTTGCATATACAAGCAAGAGCTTTTCTTTCTCCCTCCCACTCAAGCTCAAGTTCAGCATTTGATAGAAACTGCGAGAGTTCAACTGAGAAGAAGAAATTCACAGAGTCAAGATAATCAGCCAGCTATTGACAATCCAGCCAGGGTAGTCTTCTCAGTTTCAGCTATACAACGATCAACTACTCAGCTCAATTGAAGGAGCACATCAGTTGATAACCCCTGTTCAAGACTAATCTCTTGAAGATCGAAAGAGATCTAAAACCTTGTAAAGACGACAATAGCACCTACCTTCCTAGCGAGCAGTTAGGGACTTCAAGTGTGAGCCGTTGACCCGCTGAGGTAGCGAGCAGTTACCAGGTTCAGCCAACTGTCCTTCATTGTATAATTTGTAAAGAAACTCAAGTTATATAGTGAAGTTTCCCTTCTGTGGAAAGAAGAGAGGACGTAGAAGTTTGAGACTTCGAACCTCTATAAATTGCTTGTGTGATGTACCATTTTGATTATTGCATATCTTTGGACTGCACACAATATCACACAAGCCGCACTCAAACTGTCTTAACTGTTCAATAAGTTTGTGCATAGATAAGTTTCATTAAGCGAGTCAAAGGGCCCTGTCATTCCGCATTTGAAGCAAAAGTTTTAATCAGTTTATTCACCCTCCTCTAAACTAATATCGACTCGCCCGGGACCAACATTCCTCTCATACTTGGGTGACCGTTTTTGAAAATGGGTACGCTCTTGATTGATGTGGAAAAGGGGGAGCTTACTTTGAAATTAAATGAAGAAAATATCATTTTCTCCCTTCAAAAAGTGATGCAACATTCCGAAGAAGAGGCGAAGAACATAAAGGAGTGCAAGGTACTCCAAACGGTGGAAGAATGTGTAGAAGAGGAGGAGATGTGTAGATCAAAAGATCCTCTAGAGATTTGCATTTCTAACTCTATCTTTAATTATTTACCTAACGATGATATTGGTCTTTTTGATTTTGTCTCTATGATGAATTCATTTCAGGAATCGTACTTGAGGAAGCCTAAATTTCTCCCATTGAGAGACGAGGACCAAACATCAAAGGAGGAAGAGTCGAAAGTAAAGGAAGAAACCATGAAGTTGAAGCCCCTACCTACACACTTGAGGTATGCTTACCTTGATGAAGCCAAGTAAAAAACCGATAATCGTTTCTTCCCTCTTATCCGATGAACAATTAGAAAAATTGTTAAGGGTGTTGAGAAAATTTCAAAGCACTATAGGATGGTCAATTTTCGATCTAAAGGGCATAAATTCTTCGATATGCATGCATAAAATTTTGTTAGAGGATGACTACAAGCCTAAAGTGCAAAACCAAAGAAAACTCAACCCTATTATGCAAGAAGTTGTTAGGAAAGAGGTATTAAATTTGCTAGATGCCGGGATAATCTTTGCTATTTCGGATAGTGAGTGGGTGAGTCCTACTCAAGTTGTTGCTAAAAAGGGGGGAATGACATTGATTGAGAACGAAAATACGGAGATGATTGCTACAAGGGTAGTAACGGGTTGGAGAATGTGTATAGATTATAGGGCTTTGAATGCATATACTAGGAAAGATCATTTTTCATTTCCTTTCATTGATCAAATGCTAGATAGGTTGGCGGGTCATGAGTTTTATTGCTTTCTAGATGGTTATTCGGGTTATAACCAAATCATGATTGCTTCCGAAGATCAAGAAAATACCGTTTTTACTTGTCCCTATGGCATATTTGCATATAGATGGATGTCTTTTGGGTTGTGTAATGCACCCGCTATCTTTCAAAGGTGTATGATGTCCATCTTTCATGGATTGATTGAAAACATCATGGAGGTGTTTATGGATGATTTTTCCGTATTCGGAGATTCTCTTGATATATGCCTTGATAATCTAACACAAGTCTTGTAGAGGTGTGAAAACACCAATCTTGTGCTTAACTGGGAGAAATGCCACTTCATGGTAAGAGATGGCATTGTTCTAGGACACAAGGTGTCGGGTGAAGGTCTTGAAGTGGACCAGGCAAAGATTGTTTCTATTGAGAAACTACCTCCTCCAACTAATGAAAAGGGAGTTAGGAGCTTCTTAGGACACGCTGGGTTTTATAGGCGTTTTATTAGAGACTTTTCCAAACTTTCTAAACCTCTTTGTCGTCTACTTGAAAAAGCTGTTGAATTTGATTTTGATTCTAATTGTTTGCAGGCTTTCGAGACATTGAAGAAGACCCTTATCATGGCACCCATGCTTATCACACCCGATTGGAATAAGCCATTCGAGGTGATGTGTGATGCAAGTGAGATAGCGGTGGGAGCCGCTCTTGGCCAAAAGAAAGACAAGCTCTTCCGGGTGATCTACTATGGGAGTAGGACCTTAGATCCAGCTCAAGTCAACTACACCACCATGGAAAGGGAACTCTTGGAGGTTGTCTATGCATTTGAAAAGTTTAGGCCCTATCTCATTGGGGCCTGAACTATTATACACACCGACCACGCCACCTTGAGACATCTCTTTGCAAAGAAAGATGCAAAGCCGAGGCTAATTCGAGGGATTCTCCTTCTCCAAGAGTTTGATGTGGAGATTCGAGATAGAAAAAGATGCGAAAACGTGGTAGCGGATCACTTGTCCTGGCTAGAGCACATGAAAGAAGAAGAGGACACCAAGAGGCCGATCAATGAGAGTTTTCCCGACGAGAGAATTATGTCGGCATCAACAAAATTCCCGTGGTTTGCGGATATTGTCAACTATCTAGTTGCCAAAGTGGTACCAGTAGAGATGGAAAGCTATTAAAAGAAGAAGTTCTTCCACGATCTTAAATTCTACATTTGGGAGGAGCCTTATCTCTTTAAAAGATGTGCAGATTCCATCCTTAGAAGGTGTGTGTCGAAGGAAGAATGGATCGAGATAATGAAGGCATGCCATGATTCACCTTGTGGAGGCCACTTTGCATCCAATAGAACCGCTAGAAAGATTCTACAAAGCGGGTTCTATTGGCCCTCCATATTCAAAGATTGTGGGGAATTTGTGAAGGCATGCGAGAGATGCCAAAAGATGGGCTCTATTTCCAAAAGGGATGAGATTCCAATGAGCGCGATTGTTGAAGTGGAGTTGTTCGATGTATGGGAGATCGACTTTATAGGACCGTTTGTGGTTTCTGAGGGAAATGTCTACATACTCCTAGCGGTGTACTATCTCTCCCGGTGGATTGAAGCAATTCCCACCAAGACAAACGATTCAAAGGTTGTGTTCAAGTTCCTTCAAAGGAACATTTTAACAAGATATGGGGCTCCAAGAGCCTTGATTAGTGATGGAGGCACCCACTTTTACAATAATTGGATGACAAGTCTCCTAGCACGACATGGAGTAAAGCACAAAGTGACGACTCCTTACCACCCACAAGCCAATGGGCAAGCCGAGCTTGCAAACCGAGAGATGAAGCAAGTCCTCCAAAAAGTGGTGAAGACGAACGGAAAAGATTAGGTAAGCCACCTCGATGAAGCACTTTGGGCCTATCGAACGGCCTACAAGACTCTATTGGGGATGTCTCCCTATCAAATGGTATTTGGAAAGTCTTGTCACCTTCTAATTGAGCTCACTCAAAAGGCGTATTGGGCTACCAAAAAGCTCAATCTTGACTTTGAGATGTCAGGAAAGGAAAGAATCTTCCGCTTGAATGAAATTGATGAATTTAGGCTTGAGGCCTTTGAGAATTCTTCCATCTATAAGATGAGGACCAAACTCTTCCACGAAAAGTTCTTGAGGAAGAAAGAACTTGCACCCGGAGATGCCGTGTTGCTATTCAATTCGAGGTTGAAGTTGTTTCCCGGGAAACTCAAAACAAAGTGGGGAGGTCCTTACTTGATTTCAAGAATTTTTGAAAGTG
Source organism: Perilla frutescens (assembly GCA_026008535.1). Classification (NCBI taxonomy): domain Eukaryota; kingdom Viridiplantae; phylum Streptophyta; class Magnoliopsida; order Lamiales; family Lamiaceae; genus Perilla; species Perilla frutescens. The sequence goes on from BRKX01000015.1 coordinate 11,061,331, forward strand.
GAGGTGTGAAATTGCAAGCCAAGGACGGAAGTAGATTTGTTGTCAATGGGCAATGTATGAAGAAGTTCTACAATGCGGAGGAGCAAGTCGGGGTATTTGTCCTCCATTTGAAAAATGTTTGATGAAGATCGTATCCCATCGAGCTCACGACGTTAAAATAAGCGCTAATTAGGAGGCAACCCAATGATTTTTAAGTTTTTGTTGATTTAAGGTTTCTTTTTGTTATGTTTGTCTATGATTTAAGTGCCTAGTTAATTTAATTAGTTCCATATTTGTTTTTGTTTAGAAATTTATGTTTTTGGAGTGAAATGTTTGTAGAAAATGGTGTTGGAAGTGTGGAAATGTACAGAGTATGAAGGAGGAGCCAAAAAAGGCTCGGAAATTCAAATTTAATGAAAATGCGGGGGAAAAATGCGACTTCCTCAGTCGCATTTCACAAAGCTGACAAAATGTGAGCTTTGGGGGTCGCGTTTCACAAAGAGGCCGAAAAGCGACCCTAAAATGTGACTCATATGTCGTGTTGCAGAGCCTCCAGAGTCGAGCTTCTCTTCAGTCCGAACGCGAGTCTAAAGCACGACTTACTAGTGTCGCGTTTCTGCCCACAGCTCAAACTCGAGCACAAAGCGCGACAGGGGTCGCACCCCGTTGTATCCAGATGGGTTTTTACCATTTTTTCTCACATTTTGAATTCATTTTTCACACTCTATTCACTCTCACTCACACCCACTTGCACACACACGACAATTTTAGCCTTCTCTCTCAAGACACAAGGTAAAATTCTCTCAAATTCTTCCATTTTTCATACGAATTGTGCCTTTACATGAAGATTTTGAGGTCTAGATGTTCATATGCAAGAAAATTAGGGATTTTTCATACTTGTGTGCCCTAAGAGTGAAAAACTCGAATTCAACATGAATGTTCCTCTAATTATGCTTTCATTTGATTAATTGTTACAATTAATAGCATATGTATGATATAGGTTGAGGCAAATTCTTGGATTTTTGTAAAATTGGTTTAAACTCTCCATGAAATTGGGCAAGAACTTGATAAATCCTATTTTTCATATCATTTGCTTGGTTCTTGTTTGATGTTGGTTCAAAAGGAGAGAATGTGCTTTATGCTTGAACTTTGGGCTATTCACACCTCAATGCAAGATATTTTGGATAATAAAGAATGAATTGTTGAGCTTTGATTATGCAAATGAGGTGCACTATGCTAGATTATTGCATAGTTTGGGTTTCATGATGAAGTTTTCTTGCTCATTTTCATCTCTATGTAGTTCTAAGCACAATTCATGAGAATGAGATTTTGTTGTGAGACATGCTAGAGTAATAGGGGTCTCTTTGTGTTGGATTTTGTCATATATATTTGGAGCCCCTTTTAAAAAAAATTTGTACCTTTTTTACTTGGGTTTGAGTTGGGTTGATGAAATTTGTTGGTAATTTGGGGAATTAGGCTTGGGTCCTTGGAAAACATTGTGAAAATTAGACATAAAAGTTCAAATTATTTGATATTTTGCATGTCATTGCCTTAATTGTAGAACCCTTGATCTAAATTTTGTTAGATTTGAAACAATCTTGCATATTATGCTTATGATGTCCCCAAATTTGTTTGATTTTCGATTGTTAACAATGATTATTTGGGAAAATAAGAATCTACATTATGAAATGTGCAAGAATGTTCTAAATTGAAGATGGTCATGCTTGTTGTGTCTTTGAAATTTTGGTTATGCTTAATATTGGAACCTTGGTGCTCTAGCTATGAATTTCGGAAATGATGAACATAGGTAGAAAGACAAGAAATGTAGCCATATTTATAAGAAAGAATGTTGTGGATAAACGCATGTTTGTGAGGGGGCTATCTATTTTTGACATTGTCATATGTGTTGGAAGCCCCTATATCACATTGAATGAACATTATTGATTGCATTAAGCAAATTGATCGAGTCCTATGCGTTTTGATTTTGTCACATATTGTTTAGGACCATTGTTTTGTCTTAATGTAATCAATGCTTTGATTTTGGGAGTGCATTTTTATCTTGATTAGTTTTTTATATTGTCATGCATGGCTTTAGACCTCTTATGTCAAGATAAATTTGCGCTCCTTGTTTTTTTTTGCTTTGTTGTAATGGCGATATGGGAAATCCTTGACGTATGAATGATATTAGAAGACATGACTTACTTGTGAGGATTACAAAATTTTTTGTTCAACAAAGTTAAATATGGAATGTGTTAGATATTGTCATATGCTTGAAACCACGTTCTACTTTGTTGAAATGACGAAAATGATTTCTACTCCATTGCCTAAACCTTGTTCAACTCTTTTGTAGGTAACACTCCCACACACCAAAAATGGGATGAAGAGGTAGAAAATCTTCAAAAAGAGCCGAACCTGAATCCGAGTTCGATCCGGAGGTTGAAGCCCAAGAGGAAGAACAAGACGAGGATTGGCAGTCAATCATTCGATGAGATTTCGCATCTACCTCGGAAGTGATGAATACTACGAGAATTGGCAGTGGCTTTTCAATGTCAACCTTGTCACAACATGTAACACCCTAGATTTTTGGATAAGGTTTAGAGGATTGTTAATGGTAATTAATTAGTTAAGAAAGAAGTTTAAAGAAGGTTTAAGTGAGGTCAGATGTCAGTCACGACTTTAGGGGTCAGTTTTCGTGAAATCGTCTTTTCGGAAAATGTGATCTTAATTATATTTTGGCCATTTGTAGTCTCGTTAGAAAGGTTTTAACTTAAGGAGTATGCCGGTATTTTTGGATTTTAATTCTGTAGTCATTTGAGTTCCCGGTAATGAAAAACGTATTTAAAGAGTAAATGAATAGTAACTTTTGCGTGCGTTCGTGTTTTGAGAAATTTATGAAATCCTCCTTGTTGATCCGAGTCTAGTTCTGTCAGGCCCCTCTTATTGGAAATAACTCAAGAATTCCGTTGGCATTCACGGATTTCCATTCTGAGGTCAATCGAACGCTCGGGAGTAAAATATGTCAGTCTGAGTGAATAGTAAAAAGTAATTCCAAAAAGGGAATCTTTGCTCGTCTTTCTTCTAACGACCCCATCTTCTTCACAAATCAAGTTGGTTCACTAGTATTCAAGCCAACAAGTCTCCCGGTATTTTTAGATTTCGTGTCTGAGGTCATTTGGACCTCAACATCGAATAAAGCAGATTTTAACTAAACCCGAGGTAACTTTTGTAGTATTCCCGCACTGGAGTGGCTTCTCAAGGGAAACCAAGCTCCCTTCTATAAATAGAGGGCCACCCCTTTACCTTCATTGCTCATTTCCAATTCACTTCTATACTTTTGAGAGTTGAGAGCCAAGAGTTCTGAGAAAAGTCAAAGTGCTGTCGAAGTAAAAAGCGTTCTTCGTAAGTGTTCTGCAAGATGACGAGTGGAGTGGTGTGGAAGGGATGTAGTGAGGGAATGTACTAGGGGTGCCGTTGGGTCACAGCAGGCGGCTCTGTCACCATTGTGACTTGACGAGACGCCGAGCTAGCCACCTTCCTTCGACGCACCTAACCCCGTCCAATCTTGTTCGTTGGTCCCGATTCTATTCCTTTTCCATCTTTCAAATCCGCACTTACTTTCCATTCTTCATGTTCTTCGTGTTCTTCATTATAACTCATTTACCTTCCGTCTAAAGTTGTATTTCGATTCTTATTGAAGTTCCAAGTTAATAACGTTTACGTTATATTGCTCGCTTTATTCATGTCATTATGATTCTCATTATTATTTCTTGTGATTAGTCTCGTTTATTCCGTTTAAGTCCCGTTCAAGTTATATTTAAAGATTTCATCGTTATTCTAAATGTTTAAAGAGGATTATCATGTTTATGCCATTATAATGCCGATTTCTTTTTAAGTTAAAGCATGATGTTTCATTTTAATTTAAATTATTAAAGAATATTTTGTTAAAATTTTTATAAGCGTTCTTCGTGTTCTTTGTGTTCGTCGAAGGAATTGACGAACATTGAAGAACCTAGATGAAGATTGCCCAGAATTGGGCGCAGAGAGAAGCCGCCGAGGTGGGGAGGGTGCGCCGCCGCGCAACACCCCCCACGGCCAAGGGCCTGCCCACCGGCGCAAGGGTGCGCCGCGGTGGGGGGTGCCCGCCGGCACCTATAAGCACCACGGCAGAGAGTTGCCCGCCAGCGCAGGGGTGGGCCGCGGCGGGAGCGCCTCCGTGTCGTCCAATGCCGATTCTTCCAGCTATTCTCGTATCTTCTTTTCGAGCTTTTCGAGTCGTGTTTTACCCGAGTTATTTCCAAGTTTAATTTAAGAAGATTTTCAAGCTATCTCCGAGTTATTTTGAGTAAACTTCTTAAGTTGCTTCCATCTAGAACTCGAGTAATCAAGGTGTGATTTTCTCCAAGTAAATTCTTCTCGAATTTTACAAAGTCATTAAGTCGTGCAATCTGTATTTAGGTCTTAGATTAAGGTCTTTGGGTTAGTTATTGCTATTTCTCGTTCTAGATGTTCGATTTCTTCGAAAGAGGTCGCTAAGTCGATGATTCGACTTTTGTAGGAGGAAGTGAGCCCCGTGAAAATCCGGAGAATGATCGTCAGCTCATTGCTTTACCTTCTGTCCAGTAGTCAAGGTGGGTAAATCTATACTCATCTGAAGTTTGAGGTAATAAGCTCTAGATGAATGATAGGGCAAATGAGATATCCAATAAAACATTTTTGCTCTGCCTGATTGATCTCTGTACAAGGAAGGAACGAAAGAAGGTTATTATATGTTAAGTGATCTCTCAAGCATGTTTAGATATGCTATAAATGATTAAGTATTGTTTATGCTAGCATGAGATTATTAGAATTGCTTTAATTGTAATTTATGTTTATGTAAGTTCATTTTCCCGTATCTGGATGTTGGATTTTGCTAAAGTTTATTTAGCTGATTAAGCATTGCCTTTTAGGGTAGTGATAAATCCCTTATAGGCCGAAGTCATGCTTAAGTAAAGGATTAGCCTTAGACGCTGCTCTAAGCTCGATAATTCTAGTAAGGTTAAGGAAGCTAAGGAATTAAGGATTAAGGTTGAGAAAGGAAGGCTAAGTTAAGAAAGGAAGAATATAGCCTTTATAACCAGGATTGAGCTCAGAATTCATGATCTTTGATCATTAAAGTAAGTCAATGCTGGGTTAATTCCCTGGCAAACTCATTTGGATATTTGAGGTAGCCCCTCTTCTATCCTATGGCATGCTTAAGGGTACAGTTGACATCAGGTTTGAGTCAAAGTTGGGCCCAAAAGTAAAGAAAAGGATTTGCGGATATGGAGAGGGCTTTTGCATTTTTCTCTCCATATACCGCCAGTTTATTATTGGATATTTCTCGAGTTATTAAAGAAGCTTTTGTTAAAACCCACTTAGTACATTAGTGCCCATGCCCTCTTTTTCAAATGTTTTCAGGTTGAGATGCTGAGGATCATGGTGGCAGTGGATGTGAGTTGGCTGCCAAGATTGTTTTGCTATTATATAAGTTTCTTTTAAAATCCCATGATGTTTCTGCTACTCTGATACACTCTTTCTAATTCCGTTCAAGTTCAATTATGTTTATCGAGATTCTAAGAATATTTCCCAAGACATGATTATCTATATATATATATATATAAGTGATTCATATTCAGTTTTATTCCTGCTTCTCGAGTATATTTTCTGTTCGCCTATGAAGAGGCTTGTTCACATTGATATCTGTTTATTCACTTTGACCTATGAATGGGTCTATGCTTGTTGGTATCTGATTAGTTAGTCATTTTATTTCGCTAAAGCATGTTTCCTTCTTAATCAAGTAAACCCGAGTACCGTCGGCTATCTTTCAAAAGTTCATCTTAATTCTTAAAACTTCTTCGTCAATCTTCTGTCTTTATTCATTAATCCCTTAATAATACCCTGTCCCCATTCGTTAATCCCTATCTCAGGACCGGGCTGTTACAGATGGTATCAGAGTAGGCTTGCAACCCTGCAGACCTGTCTCTTTGTTTAAGTTAAGCTAAGTTTTTATGTGCATATGAATTGCTTCGTGATACGTTACAGCAGCAACCCACAGCTCGCCATCACCCTCGTATCTTCAACTAAAATCAAGGTATGATAGTATAGAGATTTTGGAATTTGAATTCATAATTTTTGAATACTGGAAATGAAAAGATTTGAGCAAGCATACCTCTTTTATGGATAAGGGGAAAACCTTGAGAATGAAATTCCAAGAAAAAAATGTTCGGATAAAATGATTTTCTGAGGAAGAAAGTTTGTGAAAGAAGTTCTTGATCACAAAGAAAAGTGTTTAAAATTTTATTTTTAAACCTATGTCTTAAAGAAAAGATAAAAGTTTCGAAGAAAAGTTCTCGATTTAAATGAAAAGGGGTGATTCATTCTCAAATTTTTGTTGTAAAGGAAAAGGTAAAATTTATGATTAAAAGTCAACTGTTTAAAAGGACCTATGCATGCAAGATAAGTAGTCTGAATCTAGACGATACTGTGATCTTAGGAGAACCTTAGGTCTCCCTTTTATAATCTAGGCTGATTAAGCTTCATGTTTCTAGATGGTTAAGCGTCATTCGACTACTAGGAATAATGTGCCTCTTTTCCGCCCTGTTCAAGAAAGAAATGACTTTCGAGGAACGCCAGGAAATGTATCCGACTTGGAAACATGCATTCGTATGTGTGAGCAAGCACCGCCCGCTGAGAGGCTAGCAATGTATCGCATCCTGCAAAGCACCATCACCCGTGATCCCGAGACGTATGCTGTAATCAGGAATCTAACAGAATTCTCCTCAGCCTTGATGGCTCTTTGGGAGTCAAAGTATGGCCACATGAATGCTCTAGCCGAGCAAAATCTCTCCTCCGTGGTGGAACCAGGACTGCTAAGGGCGACTCTGAATAGTCCCCCTGGATTTCAAGCACCGTGCCCTCGTACTGAAGGAACCTTAGAAGCGAGGCCCTTGATCGTCCGGGACACCAAGTCTTTGTCTTCTAGAATATACCAGTGGGCCCCTACCTATCAACGTTTGTCCCTCAGAGTCTGGGACAGTGTATGCCCCATCAGTTCCCCAAAGAAAACATGAGGAAATTCAAGTTTGGGGTACTAGAGACAGATGAAGATGAGGAAGAAGAGAACCCAGAGAAGAAAAGTGAGAAAGAGGTGGAATCATCATGAAAAAGGAAAAGAATGGGACCATCATATAGTTAAGCTTTAGAAGTAGGTAAAAGAGGTATTGTTGTTAGAACACCTTGTTGATCTGTCTGTCCGCTTTAATCCAGATCATATTCTATAAATGTATTAATCAACCCCTTTAGATTTTAATAGTGGCAGAAATTCTCCAAAGGCTGCCCTATTTTCAGATGTAACCAAGAACCTCTTTCTTATTAATGCCAAAAAGTCCTCTTATTAGGTAATTTTCCCACTTTGCTTGATCTATCCCGCGTAATCTAAAGACCTTATTGAAAGGCATTTCATTTTACTTGTGCATATTCGAGGGAGCGTCGCTAATATTTAGGATTCTTTAGAATATCACCGAGAAGACGTCAAGCCAAAATTGAAGGAGAAAGCAAGGACACACAAGCAAGTCCTGAACCGCGGCTTGAAAGCCAAGAATGTGTTTCTCAAACACAACCCTCCGTCTTTTAATAGTTTAGGAGACCCAATGGGAATCGAGAAATGGGTTTATTTCTTAGAAGTGAATTTTCGATTTTATAGCTTGTTCAAACGATGAGGAATTTGGTTGTGCTCTTTTATGCACTTGAATGGTACGTACTACTAGTGAGAGTCCATTCGAAGAATAATAACTTTGGAGTAATAAACAGAGTATGGTTGGGAAGACTTCGAGTTATATCAGAAGTATATCCCGGATTGCTATTGTAAGGCAAAGGAGGTGAAGATCTGGAACTAGAAGCAAGAAAAGAAGACGTTGTCAAAGTACGATCAAGAGTTTAACCAGTTATCAAGGCATGCCCCATATTTGTGGTTTCAGACCAGAAAAAAGCACGTATAGATCAGTTCGCTTTGTCGTATCCCTTCTAATAGGTAAAAGTGATCCCCGTATATCACCTTTTCCAGCCAAGTGTAGCTAATTGAAGGCTAGCCGACTCATGATATTTCGTAGCAACTTAGTAAAGAAGAAGATGCGTAATGCTGAAAGAAAGAAAGAGAGAGAACCCGAAGAAGATCGTTAAGCAGATAAACCTAGAATTGGTAGATTAAAAGTTTCAGTAAGATAGGAAGTTTTGATGAGTCTATTCATTTATACTCATGTCAATTAAATCAATCATCTTTCAACAGCTTCATATCAATTGAAATTCTTCATTGATATCATTTGAAATTCTTCAATATTATCCTCTTGGACAAATTATAATCTTCTGATGATACTTCTTTGATCATCCAGAATCAGTGATAGTACTTCCTTGTTAGGCTATGCTAACGCCTTTGCAAAATATTCAGTACGGTTCTCAGTTGCTAATCGTTGATTATCTTCCATACCCTTGTTGCATGCAAGAACCCCTTTCGAGTTATAAGTCCTCTGAAAAGGTAATGTTTTTAGTATAGATAACCCAGTGTTATATCTCTTCCAGCTTTTAGAACATGTTAAAGTATTATTGATCAAGATAAAGTCCTCACTCAGAGGCATTCATTTTGTTTTTCTCCCACTCAGAGAGCTCGAGTGTGGACCCTTGAATAGAGCAGAGAGTATAAAGCAAATATTCCTTTTAGTCATTATTGGAAGAATCAAAGGAAGTAGTCCCAATAGGAAGAAGAATCCAAGTAAAGCTAGTTAGTGCTCTTCTAGTAGTAATTTTTTAGCTCATTAAGTTTAAAAGATAATCTAAGGAATGACGTCAGATAAGTTTTGAGCTTACGTTCGAGGTCCAGTTATGCGATCTTTATGCCTGCAAGTGATGGTGATCTCCAGCAGAAGCTATAAAGTCAGAATACTGTCGAAAAGTGGCTGCGACAAAGAAAGAGGAAGGAGAGTTTGCAATAGAAGGCGTTTCAGGCACAAGAAAATTTCCAAGACGTATTTCCAAGGGAGCTATCAGAACTACCACCATATAGGTAAGTGGAATTCGCTATCGGATTAGAACCAGGAGCTACACCAGTTCGAAAGCCCTTACAGAATGGCGCCTAAAGAGTTGCAAGAACTCAAGGTTCAACTGCAAGAGTTATTAGACCTAGGTTTTATCCAACCTAGTGTGTCGCCTTGGGGAACTCCAATCTTGTCTGTGAAGAAGAAGGATGGCACATTGAGAATGTGCATCGACTATAGAGAGCTTAATAAGCTAACCATCAAGAATCGATACCCTACGGATAGATGATCTCTTTGATCAGCTTAAGGGAGCAGGTGTCTTCTCCAAGATAGACTTAAGATCTGGGTATCCTCAGTTGAAGATCCGAAAGGAGGATATTCATAATACTGCTTTTAGAACTTGCTATAGACATCACGAGGTTGTAGTAATGCCTTTCGGATTGACCAATGCCCCAGCAGTGTTCATGGATTTAATGAACCGGGTTTTCACCCGTATCTAGATAAGTTCATGCTAGTTTTCATAGATGATATCCTCATCTATTCGAAGGATGAAGAGGAACACCAAGAGCACCTAAGAGTGGTGCTGGAGACGTTAAGAAGAGAAAGACTTTATGCTAAGTTTAGTAAGTGTGAGTTTTGGCTCAAGGAAGTTATGTTTTTAGGTCATATAGTTTCAGTAGAAGGAATCAAGGTAGATCCAGCTAAGATTGAAGCTGTAAGCAACTGGAAGTCTCCAAGGAACGTGAATGAGATAAGAAGTTTCCTAGGACTCGCTGGATATTATCGTAGATTCATTGAAGGATCCTCGACTATATCTAAGCCCATGACGTGACTATTAAAGAAGGACTCCAAGTTCAAGTGGACGCCTTAGTCCGAGGAAGGTTTCCAAACCTTGAAGAAGATGCTAACCACAGCCCCAGTGTTGGCTATTCCGGAAGAGAATGAAGATTTCGTGGTTTACGCAGATGCGTCGAAGAAAGGATTAGGATGCGTGATGATGCAGAGAGGAAAGGTGATTGATTATGCTTCGAGGCAGCTTAAGAATCACGAGTAGGACTACCCCACACATGACTTAGAATTAGCAGCAGTTGTTCATGCACTGAAGATCTGGAGGCACTGTCTCTATGGAGCTAAGTGTGAGATCTTCTCAGATCACAAGAGCTTGAAGTATTTCTTTGAGCAAAAGGATCTTAACATAAGGTAAAAAAAATATGGCTAGAACTCGTAAAGGATTATGACTGCACGAATCACTACTACCCAGGAAAGGTGAATGTGGTAGCAGATATCCTAAGTAGGAAAAAGAAGGCAGAGTTAGGATTCATTTTTAGTCCAGGAGGATCTTCTCAAAGAATTCGAGAAGTTAAGAATCGAGGTGCTAACACCACCTGAGACCATTCAAGCTCAAATCACCGCGATAGTTGCTCAGCCTGACCTGAGGAAAATGATAATTGAAGCCCAGAGAGGAGACAAGTTTCTCAAAAAGAAAAGACTAGAAGCACGATCAGATAGCTCGCAAGATTTTGCGGAAGCCGTCGATAACGCGCTCTTATTCAAAGAAAAGCTTTGTGTGTCGAGCAAGGAAGAACTAAAGAAGGAAATCATGTGCGAAGCACATGACACGCCATATACAGCACATCCCGGAAGAACCAAGATGTATCAAGACCTCAAGAGGAACTTCTGGTGGAATAACATGAAGAGAGAGGTATCCGCCTTCGTAGAAAGGTGTTTTAAACTGTCAGCAAGAGAAATCTTTGTATGAAAAACCTTCTGGTTTGCTCCAACCCATAGAAATTCCTGAATGGAAGTAGAATCATAGTAGTACGGACTTTGTGGTAGGTTTACCAAAGTCTAAGCGGTGGAATACCACTATTTGGATAATCGTGAATCGATTATCAAAAGCAGCATATTTCATTAATGTGGTTATGACAGATGGGCTAAATCATTTAGCCCAGATGTATGTTAGGGAAATTGTGCGATTACATGATGTGCCGGTCTCGATTATATCGGATCGTGATGCGAGATTTACGTCAAACTCTGGAGGAGCCTACAAGAAGCCATGGGATCAAAGCTCAATTTCAGCATAGCATTTCATCCTCAAACGGATGGCCAGTCCGAAAGGACTATCTTGATTCTAGAAGACATGCTTAGAGGAGTAGTCATCGATCAAAGAAGCAATTGGAAGGAGCTACTGTCATTGGTAGAGTTTGCGTACAACAACAGCTACAAGTCATCGATCAGCATGGCCCCTTATGAAGCCCTGTTCGGAAGGAATGTAAATCGCCCTTGTATTGGGACGAAGTTGGAGAGAGAAGGATACTTGGACCTGAAATGGTCCAGGAAGCGGTCCAGAAGATCGAGCTTATTCATCAGCAAATCAAGGAGGCTCAAGATAGACAGAAGGCTTACGCAGATCAAAGAAGAACGAAACTTAGTTTCGGCATTGAAGATAATGTGTTCTTGAAGGTGTCTCCGTCAGAGGAGTGGTTCATTTCGGAAAACAAAACAAGTTAAGGCCCAGATTTATTAGACCTTTTGAGATTCTAGAGAAGGTGAATAAAGTAGCCTACAAGTTGACCTTACCACCCAACCTGAGTGACGTTCGTGACGTCTTTCATGTCTCATTTTTGAGAAAGTACGTGTTTGATCCAGAACACGTGATTAATAGGGAAGAGATAGTCCTGAATGAAGACTTAGCATATGAAGAAAAGCCCCAGGCCATTGTAGATCGAAAAATTCAGAAGTTGAGGAACAAGGAGATCAATCTTGTAAAAGTAATCTGGAACCACCATGGTTCAGAGGAGGCAACCTGGGAGCTTGAATCCGAGCTGCTAAAGAAGTACCCTTATATCGCTTATCATGGTTAGTAAATTTTGGGATGAAATTTCTTTAAGGGGAGTAGGATATAACACCCCAGATTTTGGGATAAGGTTTAGAGGATTGTTAATGGTAATTAATTAGTTAAAGAAGAAGTTTAAAGAAGGTTTAAGTGAGGTCAGATGTGAGTCACGACTTTAGGGGTCAGTTTTCATGAAATCGTCTTTTCGGAAAATGTGATCTTAATTCTATTTTGGTTATTTGTGGTCTCATTAGAAAAGTTTTAACTCAAGGAGTATGCCAGTGTTTTCAGATTTTAATTCTGTAGTCATTTGAATTTCCTGGTGATGAAAAACGTATTTAAAGAGTAAATGAATAGTAACTTTTGCGTGTGTTCGTGTTTTGAGAAATTTACGAAATCCCCCTCGTTGATCCGAGTCTAGTTCTGTCAGGCCCCTCTTATGGGAAATGACTCAAGGATTCCGTTGGCATTCACGGATTTCCATTCTAAGGTCAATCGAATGCTCGGGAGTAAAATTTATCAGTCTGAGTGAATAGCAAAAAGTAATTTCAAAAATGGAATCTTTGCTCGTCTTTCTTCTGACGACCCCGTCTTCTTCACGAATTAAGTTGGTTCACTAGTATTCAAGCCAACAAGTCTCCTGGTATTTTTAGATTTCGTGTCTGAGGTCATTTGGACCTCGACATCGAATAAAGCAGCTTTTAACTGAACCCAGGGTAACTTTTGCAGTATTCCCGCACTGGAGTGGCTTCTCAAGGAAGCCAAGCTTCCTTCTATAAATAGAGGGCCACCCCTTTACCTTCATTGTTCATTTCCAATACACTTCCAAACTTTTGAGAGTTGAGAGCTCGAGAGTTCTGAGAAAAGTCGAAGTTTTGTCGAAGTAAAAAGCGTTCTTCGTAAGTGTTCTGCAAGACGACGAGTGGAGTGGCGTGGAAGGGATGTGGTGAGGGAATGTTCTAGAGGTGTCCTTGGGTCGTAGAAGGTGGCTCTGCTGCCGTTGCGACTTGACGAGACACCGAGCTAGCCACCTTCCTTCGACACACCTAACCCCATCCATTCTTATTCGTTGGTCCCGATTCCATTTCTTTTTTGTCTTTCAAATCCGCACTTACTTTCCGTTCTTCATGTTCTTCATTATTACTCATTCACCTTCCGTCTAAAGTTGTATTTTGATTCTTATTGAAGTTCCAAGTTAATAACATTTATGTTATATTGCTCGCTTTATTCATGTCGTTATGATTCTCATTATTATTTCTTGTGATTAGTCTCGTTTATTCCGTTTAAGTCCCGTTCAAGTTATATTTAAAGATTTCATCATTATTCTTAATGTTTAAAGAGGATTATCATGTTTATACCGTTATAATGCCGATTTCTTTTTAAGTTAAAGCATGTTGTTTCATGTTAATTTAAATTATTGAAGCAAGTCTGGTACTTATCTTACATAAATTTATTTAGTTCAAATTGTGAATTTTTTCCATTATCAATTAATGTTTAGAGTTTAGGATTTTTTTTAGGGTTCGTGATTTTTTAAGGTTTTTTTTTAGTATTTTTAGTTTTTTAGGAATTTATTTTGTGTTTTTAGGGGTTTAATTTTTTAAAGTTTATTAATCTCAATTACAGTTATATTTAAGTTGAAAAATTGAGAGTAATGCACGAACCCACGCGTTAGCATAGGGCGAATGCATTGGATGAGTCGCCAATTTTTTTTTTTCAAAATTAGATTTTTATTTTCAATTATCGTTTATATTTGTTATGAAAAAATTAAATTAATTGCCGAACGCAATGCATGAACCCACATATTAGCGTCAAACGAATGCATTGCGTGAGTTGCCGGATGTCAAAAAAAAAAAAATTAATTCACTTTTATTTTAGGGTTCACAAATTCCATGTTAAGGTATATATTTATTTCAAAATTAGGTTTTTATTTTCAATTCTTGTTTATATTTATTTTGAAAAATTAATTATCGAGCTCAATACACGAGTCAACGCGTTAATGTCGGGCGAGTGCACTGTGCGAGTCGTCAAACTTCAAAAAAAATTAAATTAATTCGTTCTAATTTTATGAATATCTATATATATATATATATAGGGAAAAAATAAAAAAGAAAAAATGAGAAAAAAAAAAACTCAAAAAATACCTAGAAAAAAAAATCCCACGCGCCGTCTTAAATAGCGCAGCCAATAAGGTTAGGGGGCTGGTGCACGAAAGTCATTCTCTTCCTAATATATAGAAGAATTCCTACTGTTTATTAACAGGATAAATAGAAAAGGCTAACTAGATAGTTGATTTGCAAAAGATTTTCTAAGATACAATCTTTCTTTCTTTCTTTTTTTTTTTCTTTCAATGCTGAAATTTTGTTTGATAATTAAAAATATTATATGTTTAGAAAATTTGTAAGTTTTCGAACTCGATGATTAGCCATATAAGAAGAGCATACTAAGCTTTATCTAACTATCTCGTGTTTCAAAGAGGGGGAAATTTGAGAACACGAGGAGCGCACATTATCTCTATTACAGTAAAACCTCTATATGGTAATATTGTTGGGATCGGAGAAAGATATTACTATAGTGTGGTTATTCTTATATAGAGTTTACATATAATTTTTTTTATTTTTTATTTTTGAAAAAAATTAATATATATTGTAACACTTGAAAATGTCCCTTCATATTTTAAAAACATGAATTTAAAAGGTATATAAGATTCATTTATGTGCTAATGCATATACGTATCTAGGAAATGGAAAAAAAAAAAACTAATGGTGCCAATGACTTAGAAGTTACAAAAAAAATTAGATGAAGATGATCAAAGAATAGTTGCAGATTTGAGAAACCAGATAAAAGAACTTCATTACAATAATCAAATGGATATGGATGTTTTCCTCGATCATCCAAATGAGCAGCAAGTAGTGTATGCTTTAACTTAAGAAGATATCATTACATGAATCAAGCAAGAAACTCAAGGTGATAATCTAGATGATGATAGTGTAGAAATAGAAAAAGTCTCGTGTCAAGAAGCTTCAAGCATATATGTTGGACAAGCTGGAAATATTTTGGATTCAATAAGAAGGTGTTGTGTTGATGTAATACCCCGAAAATTTTATTATCTAAATTTAATTAGGAATATATATATCTAATAGTTAGAATAAGTGAAATATCCAAACTTCTTTGTAAAAAAAAAAATATATATATATATATATATATAAATAGCATATGCTCTCCATAAGGATAATCTAGGGAAGAAAATAGACCCTTAAATTTTTTTTAAGTGTGCTTGTTGAGTAGGTTAAAGATACTTTGATACCTTCTTGCATATGTTTTTATTTTATTTTATGAATCCCGATATCATTTTAAACTTAAAAAGTGTTTGTTATTATCACTACGGGTGTTAAAAGATGCCTTTAGGAGATAATCATATTCGGACCCTAATAATACAAATACCCAAATAAATATTAATTTATTTAATGAATGTATATTCTATTATATATATTATTATAATTAAAACCCACATAGCAAATTCAAAGTGTATCTAAATAAATATTATTACAATAAATAATAATATTATATTTTATTGAAAAAAATATATATAAAATTTATATAAGTATATATATATAAGTATGGTATGTGAGCCATTATTAGCTATGGGTTACTATAGTGATAGTTGGAAAAAAAATAATACTATTTTAAAGAAAATGATTAAACGTGTATTTTTTTGGTGATGCCACTAATCAATTGTAAGGAATAGCTTAGTGTACTATTAATATATTATTATATTCAATAACAACTATAGGTATTACAACTATGATAATATATCTATCATTTAGGAGAATTTGATAAGATAAAGAAATAAGAAACAGGTCGGGAAAGCTTCTTGGTTTCGGTGAGATCAATTGAAATTTCATTTTATTTCTCAGTGATGCAATACTATTTTATCATTGAATTGTATTCTTAAATTTTAGTTATTAATTCAAACATTTTTTTATAATAGAACAGAACTAATAATTCTATGATAATATATAGGATCAGAGTTAATACTAATATAATCTTGGTTATTTGAAATTCTAGTCAATTTGATAACCTAAAATAATTGTATTATATGATTAGATTACTATTAGTACGGATTTAAAATTTATTTAAGAAAGTCATATTCTAGACTAAATGATTTATAAAGCATACCTTTGTTCATCTTTACGAAAGTAATAAATATGAGTACTAGTAAATATTATTATAAAAATAAAATATCTATTAAGGATTTATAAACAATATGACTTATATTTATATGGTGTTATAATTAGTGGACGTTAATTTATTGTAGTAACCAAGTGTAAATATAATATTTCAGAAATGAAATAAATATAGCTTTACATAATTGTTTGGATTTATTATGTGAATTTGCATGTAAGACATATTTAACTCTATCATAGATCTAGTAAAAAATAATTGTACAAGATAAGTGACTGACCAACAATTAATTTTTATATTTTTATATAATACTCAAGATTTATTGCCATTAGTACTATATTTTAAAGAGTGAAAATGACTTTAAAACCCAAAAGCTTCTAAATAACATACAGAAGTTAAATAGAAAACTTAAAAAAGAAAGCATAGGAGACAGAATTTTAATAGGGGCCTTCAGGAAAGCTAAGCCAATGTTGGTTGTTGTAGGCTCAGAAGAAGTAGCAGAAATCAAGTAGAATCAATCCAGAAATTTGAGAGTTTATCTATTATCCAGGTGGGCTATTATATTTTTGCAAATTGTATCTTTCGAGCTATTAAGCTCTGCTTTGTTAAAATTGCATATGTGACTATCTGTGTTAAATATTTACGTGCTACTGTATGTTGTCGGAGTCTCATAAACCAGCGCTGTGTCAATGTGAGTAGCTACAGTATGCATGCTTTATTTGTCCTGCCCTACTCCTTGTCGGTGAGACAAAAATGAAACACTTATGGGTTATACTCATTGGGTATACTTGGCCATACTCAACTTTACGCGTGGTGATGTAGTACGGGTTGCGGGCAGTGACTGGTTACCCTCTTAAGCGCTTCACGATAAAATATTTTGGTGAACTTAGGTTGCTTTAACTTTTAAAACCTCCTAAGCTTCACTACCTGCATGAACACAGATAGATTACTTTAATAAAATGATTTGCATAACCCGAATTGTAAAAACTTGCCCACTGAGTGCACTTGTACTCAACCCAAATATTTTCAAATATTTTTCAGGTCAGTAGGC
Organism: Perilla frutescens; assembly: GCA_026008535.1. Taxonomy (NCBI): domain Eukaryota; kingdom Viridiplantae; phylum Streptophyta; class Magnoliopsida; order Lamiales; family Lamiaceae; genus Perilla; species Perilla frutescens. The sequence goes on from BRKX01000015.1 coordinate 11,078,423, forward strand.
TGGCGCGTGGAGGTGACGATGCTGAGAAATGGGCTTTTGTTGTTTATGTATTTTCCCATTGTCTCTTTTTGTTAAATATTCTGTTGATAATGAGATCTCCGCGCTTGTAATATCCTTTTGTTAAACACTAAGAGCTTTGATCTTGGTGTTATGATTATGTATATATTATTATATAGCATGTTTGATTATACTGAGTCTTCTGTTGAGATTTTATTAATCAGGTTACCCCCTTTCTTTCCCGCTTCTTAATTCCAACCCCCGTGGCGTCCATTTCTACGGTCTTCTGGGACCGGGGCGCTACAGAGTGGTATCAGAGCAGGTCTTGCAACTCTGCAAACCTGTTGGGTCAACTTATTTTATTTTTCTTTTTCATTAAATTCCCGTGTGATATTATATAAGCCCTCAGCTCGTCACTCACGCAACAGCCAAAAGGTACGCATATTCTTATGCTGTTTTTGGATTTTAAAAGTTTACATTAATTGGTGAAATGTTAAGTGTATTTGGAAATGAAAGATTGTGATTTGCCATGTTGGCAGGAACCTTGAAAGATTGAGTCTTATATTGATTACTTACTGGTTTTGAGAATGAAATATGCATGTGGGCATACTTATGAATGATTGACATATGTTGATTGCACACATTGATAGTTGATTTGTATTTGATGTTTGTGCTCTAGATGAGTATTTTGACTTGGAGTTTGAGAACTTAAGATGAACTTAGCCTGTAGTTGTTGAACTTAGGCTGAACTTGTAAGAATTTGTGAAAATGTTTGAGCGTAGACTGATTGAGAAGTTGTGCTAATTAGATGGCGGGATGGCAGGTGAGACCTCGAAAGAGGTGTCGTACTCGTGTTACGATGGATGAGCGGATAGAGAGGTTTCGTGCATGTATCAGTAGACCAGGGGAGGATGTGCCAGAGTTCACTGCACGTTTTGTGACTTTATGGATGACTGTCTCGGGTATTGGTGGTATTACAGAGGTAGAGGCTACGGCGAGATATATTATTGGACTACCTCAAGCCTGGAGGCCATGGGCTGCAAGAGTTGCTGATATTTTCTTAGAGAGATCTCCACCTACTTTTGCAGAGAAAGTCTATTTCTCGAGATTCTTCACGTATGTGCTACGGACTTGGGCAGATAGACGATGTGTGGCTCCACAATTACCTATAGTGGAGGAGGATATGGATATGTTTAGAGTACCATTTACATCGGTCTTACCAGAGGAGAGGACGATCGAGATGGATCGTTCAGCACCACCTGCACCAAAGCCGCCACTTATCACGATAGCATCGCATGATGATGAGGCTGGTCCATCTGGGACCCAGTTAGAGCCCATTGCAGAGGAGGACCCGGAGGAGGATCCCGATGAGGAGCCAATGGAAGTAACTGATGGAAGTACGACGCTCCACTTTCGACGTGATTTCGATGCGGAAGGGCGTCCTAGGCACTGGTATATTCCATCGTCTCCATAGATATATGTTTAGTTGTAGTAGTTTGAGTAGTTTAGTATATGCTGACGCTGACATTTTGTTGTATCATTAGCTCAGTAGCTTTTGTTAGTCGGAAACGTTGTCGTTGTTATAAGACCGTTCCGACATGAGGCATTCGGTAGTTAGCCTCCTTTTGACTTAGTGGACTAGACGGTATATTATATTTTTGATGTATAGATGATGTATGTGTGGTACTCCACTCTTTTATATAAAAGTTATGTTTCAGGATATCTTTTGGATTTATATATATATATCGTGTATATATTTTTGGAAGGCTTTGCATATATATATTTCATTTTCTTTACGAGATGAGTGGTTATTATTTTTATTTTCTTTTCGAATCTTTACGCAAGTGTTGATCGATTGGAGATATGACTAGTTGCAGAATGCCAAGAGGAAGACCAAGAAATGTGAACTTGGCGGTACCGGAAGTACCGAATAACCCGCAGGATCAGGGACCACAAATTGAAATGGAGTTCAGACGCCATAATCCCCCAACTTTCAATGGAGAAGGGGATCCACTTACAGCCGAACGTTGGGTTCGAGCACTTGAAAAGATATTTGGGTTTTTGCATTGTAGTGATAAAGAAATGGTAGCCTGTGCTCTGTATCAACTTGTGGATGATGCAGATTTCTGGTGGGAGTCAGTTCGAAGGACAATATCTGATGCAGATTGGGAAGTGTTCACATGGGAGAACTTTAAGATAATCTTGTATCAAAAGTACATACCGGCTCATTATCAGCATCAGAAGGCTAATGAATTCTGGAATCTCAAACAGGGGAGCAAATCAGTCGCAGAATATGATTTGCAGTTTAATAGGTTATCTCGATACGCACCACAGACTGTGGACACAGAAGCAAAGAGGATTGAAAAATTTCGCATGGGTTTGAAACCGGAGATAGGCACTGCACTGATCGGAAAGGATGAAGCAAACTATGGTCAAATACTAAGTTGGGCACTTAGTATTGAGGCAATGCAAGGAACATCAAAGGCTTCACCATCTCAACCAGTAGCTGGGGATCAGAAGGGCAAACGGAAGTGGGATGGACCACAACGAGGTTATCAAGGGAAGAATTTTCAGCATAACTATCAAGGAGGAAGGAATTTTGGACCAAGGCCTACAGGGCCAGTGAATGTTGCACCAAAATCTCAGGGCTATCAAGGAAATTCACCGTTGTGTGCAACTTGTAACAGATATCACTTTGGACCATGTGTCCAATGCTATCGATGTGGTCGACAGGGGCATTATGCTAATAAATATCAACAAAATTTGGGAATGCAAGATCAGCAGCAACAAAGGCCACAGTTCAGACAGGACATGAGAAATACGAGACCACAAGGTGGAGGAGGTCGAGGGAATAACAACAACAATAGAAGTAATCCCAGACCTCAGCAAAATCAGAATCAAGGTCCTCGTGCACCACAACAAGCCAGAGCGTATGCTCTCAACCAGCAAGAGGCAGCTGGGAACCCTGGAAATTTGGCAGGTATGATTAGTTTGTGTGATATACCTGTGCTTGCTTTATTTGATACTGGAGCTTCACATTCCTTTATATCTAGAGATGTATGTAAACGTCTTAATCTAGAGCTAGAATTAGCAGAAGAAGCCCTAGCAGTAAGCATTCCTTCAGGGCAAACACTTTTAGCCGATTGTGTTTGTAAGAACTTAGACTTGGTAGTAGGTGAAAAGAATTTCACAACTGATCTCTATGCTCTTGAGATGCGGGACTTTGACATTATATTTGGGATGGATTGGCTAACAAAGGAGAGTGCAACAATACGCTGTCACGAAAGAGAGATAATATTTCAGAAGCTAGGCAAGGAAGAAGTGAAGTTTTATGGAGCAAAAATGGGAAATATAATTCCCATCATTTCAGCATTAAAGGCTGTAAAGTTGTTACAAAAAGGAGACTGTCAGGCGTTTTTAGTAAACCTTGTAAGCAAGAAAGAAGAAGGTTTAACAGTGGGTCAGGTACCAGTGGTACGGGAATATGAAGATGTATTTCCAAACGATTTGCCAGGTCTGCCGCCAGACAGACAAGTAGAATTCACCATAGACCTAGAACCGGAAGCGGCACCGGTATCCAAAGCCCCATATCGTTTAGCACCGAATGAGTTACAAGAGTTAAAAGTGCAACTGGAGGGATTATTGGAATTAGGTTTTATAAGACCCAGTGTATCGCCTTGGGGAGCACCGATTCTATTCGTCAAAAAGAAGGATGGTACTATGAGAATGTGCATCGACTATCGGGAGTTAAACAAGTTGACAGTGAAGAATAAGTATCCACTTCCAAGGATAGATGATCTTTTTGATCAGTTGACGGGTGCAAAAATCTTTTCCAAGATTGATCTACGATCTGGGTATCATCAAGTTAAGGTAAGAAAAGATGACATACCCAAGACTGCATTCCGAACAAGATATGGCCACTATGAGTTTCTAGTGTTGCCTTTTGGATTAACAAATGCACCTGCAGTCTTTATGGATTTAATGAATCGGGTTTTCCATGAATATTTGGATAAGTTTGTGTTGGTCTTTATTGACGACATACTGATCTACTCGAGAAATGAAGAAGAACACGAGAAACACTTGAGACTAGTGTTAGAAACACTAAGGAGAGAAAAGTTATATGCCAAATTTAGCAAGTGTGAATTTTGGCTAAATGAAGTAATGTTTCTCGGGCACATTGTGTCAGAAGAAGGCATCAAAGTGGATCCTGCAAAGGTCGAGGCGGTGAAGAGGTGGAAATCACCGACCAACATTCATGAGATAAGAAGTTTCCTCGGTTTAGCAGGATATTATCGGAAGTTCATTAAAGATTTTTCAAAGATAGCAAGGCCAATGACACAACTTTTGAGGAAGAGGGTCAAGTTTGATTGGACTGATACGTGTGAACAGAGTTTTCAGGAACTAAAGACAAGATTAACAACTGCACCGGTCTTAACCTTGCCAGAAGGAGTAGAAGGATTTGTGATATACACTGACGCGTCTAAATTGGGTTTAGGATGCGTGCTGATGCAAAATGGAAAGGTGGTAGCATACGCTTCACGACAATTAAGACCTCATGAACTGAACTACCCAACCCACGATTTGGAACTTGCCTCCGTCGTACATGCACTCAAGATTTGGAGACATTATCTTTATGGGGTAAAATGCGAGATTTACACTGACCATAAGAGTTTGAAGTATATCTTCGAACAGAAAGAGCTTAATATGAGGCAGAGAAGATGGTTAGAGTTAGTGAAAGATTATGACTGCACGATACACTACCATCCTGGGAAAGCAAATGTAGTAGCCGACGCATTGAGCAGAAAGAAACAAGGAGTGATGGGATATCTACTCACAAATAAGGAGGAACTTGTGAGAGAAATAGAAAAGATGGAATTAGAGTTGGTGTTTGCACCAAGCTCTACAACAAGTGTAATAGCCACAGTGGTAGCCAAGCCAGAACTACGATCGAGAATCATAGAAGCTCAACAAAAAGATGAACGATTGGAGAAGATAAGAGAAAGAGTCAAAGCTGGCGAACCAAAAGAATTTAGGGAAGATAACGACAGAGCTTTAATGTTCCGTGACAGATTATGCATTCCCAGTGACGACGCATTGAAGCAAGAAATTATGAGAGAGGCTCATAATACTCCCTACATGGCACATCCAGGCAGCACAAAGCTATACAAGGACTTGAAGCAATATTTCTGGTGGAATAATATGAAAAGGGAAATAGCCACATTTGTGGAAAGATGTTTAACATGCCAGCAAGTGAAAGCGGTACATCAACGACCTTCGGGGTTATTGCAGCCTTTGGAAATTCCAGAATGGAAATGGGAGCATATAACGATGGATTTTGTGGTAGGCTTACCGCGATCAGCGAAAGGAAACTCTTCAGTGTGGGTCATTGTAGATCGATTGACCAAATCAGCACATTTTGTGCCAATCAAAACAACAACGGAATTAAGCAAGTTAGCACAAATTTATGTGAAGGAGATTGTTCGACTACATGGAATTCCAGTTTCTATCACGTCAGATCGTGATACTCGCTTCACATCAAGGTTTTGGAAGAGTCTTCAAGAAGCAATGGGAACGAAGCTGAACTTCAGCACTGCTTTTCATCCTCAAACAGATGGTCAATCAGAAAGGACGATACAAATTCTGGAAGACATGCTACGAGGAGTTGTGTTGGACGGAAACACAAGCTGGGAAGATGTTTTACCCTTGGTAGAGTTCGCATATAACAATAGTTATCAATCAACTATAAAAATGGCACCATATGAAGCCTTGTATGGTCGCAAATGCAGATCGCCCCTATACTGGGATGAAGTTGGAGAAAGAAAAATTTTGGGTCCAGAGATCGTGCAAACCACTGTCAAAATGATCAACCAAATTCGAGCAAGAATGAAAGAAGCACAAGACAGACAGAAGGCTTATGCAGACAAGCGCAGGACAAACCTAGAGTTCCAAGTTGGTGAAAAGGTTTTCTTAAAGGTATCTCCAACACGGGGTGTTGTGAGATTCGGAAAACAAGGCAAACTGAGACCAAGATTTATTGGCCCATTCGAGATATTAGAAAGAATTGGTGAGGTAGCTTACCGATTAGCTCTACCGCCAGACCTATCACAAGTTCATGATGTGTATCATGTTTCAATGCTCAGGAAATACGTGTTTGACCCAGAACACGTTGTCAAAGAAAGTGAGTTAGTTCTACGTTCCGATATGACGTACGAGGAAAAACCCCACGAAATTCTTGATAGAAAAGTTCAAGTCCTAAGAAGCAAGCACATTCCATTAGTGCTTGTGCAATGGAATCATCATGATCGAACTGAAGCAACGTGGGAACTAGAAAGCAAAATGAGACAACAATATCCTGAATTATTTGAAGGTACGTGAATTTCGGGACGAAATTCTTTTAAGGGGGGAGGAGTGTAATACCCCGAAAATTTTATTATCTAAATTTAATTAGGAATATATATATCTAATAGTTAGAATAAGTGAAATATCCAAACTTCTTTGTAAAAATATATATATATATATATAAATAGCATATGCTCTCCACAAGGATAATCTAGGGAAGAAAATAGACCCTTAAATTTTTTTTAAGTGTGCTTGTTGAGTAGGTTAAAGATACTTTGATACCTTCTTGCATATGTTTTTATTTTATTTTATGAATCCCGATATCATTTTAAACTTAAAAAGTGTTTGTTATTATCACTACGGGTGTTAAAAGATGCCTTTAGGAGATAATCATATTCGGACCCTAATAATACAAATATCCAAATAAATATTAATTTATTTAATGAATGTATATTCTATTATATATATTATTATAATTAAAACCCACATAGCAAATTCAAAGTGTATCTAAATAAATATTATTACAATAAATAATAATATTATATTTTATTGAAAAAAATATATATAAAATTTATATAAGTATATATATATAAGTATGGTATGTGAGCCATTATTAGCTATGGGTTACTATAGTGATAGTTGGAAAAAAAATAATACTATTTTAAAGAAAATGATTAAACGTGTATTTTTTTGGTGATGCCACTAATCAATTGTAAGGAATAGCTTAGTGTACTATTAATATATTATTATATTCAATAACAACTATAGGTATTACAACTATGATAATATATCTATCATTTAGGAGAATTTGATAAGATAAAGAAATAAGAAACAGGTCGGGAAAGCTTCTTGGTTTCGGTGAGATCAATTGAAATTTCATTTTATTTCTCAGTGATGCAATACTATTTTATCATTGAATTGTATTCTTAAATTTTAGTTATTAATTCAAACATTTTTTTATAATAGAACAGAACTAATAATTCTATGATAATATATAGGATCAGAGTTAATACTAATATAATCTTGGTTATTTGAAATTCTAGTCAATTTGATAACCTAAAATAATTGTATTATATGATTAGATTACTATTAGTACGGATTTAAAATTTATTTAAGAAAGTCATATTCTAGACTAAATGATTTATAAAGCATACCTTTGTTCATCTTTACGAAAGTAATAAATATGAGTACTAGTAAATATTATTATAAAAATAAAATATCTATTAAGGATTTATAAACAATATGACTTATATTTATATGGTGTTATAATTAGTGGACGTTAATTTATTGTAGTAACCAAGTGTAAATATAATATTTCAGAAATGAAATAAATATAGCTTTACATAATTGTTTGGATTTATTATGTGAATTTGCATGTAAGACATATTTAACTCTATCATAGATCTAGTAAAAAATAATTGTACAAGATAAGTGACTGACCAACAATTAATTTTTATATTTTTATATAATACTCAAGATTTATTGCCATTAGTACTATATTTTAAAGAGTGAAAATGACTTTAAAACCCAAAAGCTTCTAAATAACATACAGAAGTTAAATAGAAAACTTAAAAAAGAAAGCATAGGAGACAGAATTTTAATAGGGGCCTTCAGGAAAGCTAAGCCAATGTTGGTTGTTGTAGGCTCAGAAGAAGTAGCAGAAATCAAGTAGAATCAATCCAGAAATTTGAGAGTTTATCTATTATCCAGGTGGGCTATTATATTTTTGCAAATTGTATCTTTCGAGCTATTAAGCTCTGCTTTGTTAAAATTGCATATGTGACTATCTGTGTTAAATATTTACGTGCTACTGTATGTTGTCGGAGTCTCATAAACCAGCGCTGTGTCAATGTGAGTAGCTACAGTATGCATGCTTTATTTGTCCTGCCCTACTCCTTGTCGGTGAGACAAAAATGAAACACTTATGGGTTATACTCATTGGGTATACTTGGCCATACTCAACTTTACGCGTGGTGATGTAGTACGGGTTGCGGGCAGTGACTGGTTACCCTCTTAAGCGCTTCACGATAAAATATTTTGGTGAACTTAGGTTGCTTTAACTTTTAAAACCTCCTAAGCTTCACTACCTGCATGAACACAGATAGATTACTTTAATAAAATGATTTGCATAACCCGAATTGTAAAAACTTGCCCACTGAGTGCACTTGTACTCAACCCAAATATTTTCAAATATTTTTCAGGTCAGTAGGCTGGCGCGTGGAGGTGACGATGCTGAGAAATGGGCTTTTGTTGTTTATGTATTTTCCCATTGTCTCTTTTTGTTAAATATTCTGTTGATAATGAGATCTCCGCGCTTGTAATATCCTTTTGTTAAACACTAAGAGCTCTGATCTTGGTGTTATGATTATGTATATATTATTATACAGCATGTTTGATTATACTGAGTCTTCTGTTGAGATTTTATTAATCAGGTTACCCCCTTTCTTTCCCGCTTCTTAATTCCAACCCCCGTGGCGTCCATTTCTACGGTCTTCTGGGACCGGGGCGCTACAGAGTGGTATCAGAGCAGGTCTTGCAACTCTGCAAACCTGTTGGGTCAACTTATTTTATTTTTCTTTTTCATTAAATTCCCGTGTGATATTATATAAGCCCTCAGCTCGTCACTCACGCAACAGCCAAAAGGTACGCATATTCTTATGCTGTTTTTGGATTTTAAAAGTTTACATTAATTGGTGAAATGTTAAGTGTATTTGGAAATGAAAGATTGTGATTTGCCATGTTGGCAGGAACCTTGAAAGATTGAGTCTTATATTGATTACTTACTGGTTTTGAGAATGAAATATGCATGTGGGCATACTTATGAATGATTGACATATGTTGATTGCACACATTGATAGTTGATTTGTATTTGATGTTTGTGCTCTAGATGAGTATTTTGACTTGGAGTTTGAGAACTTAAGATGAACTTAGCCTGTAGTTGTTGAACTTAGGCTGAACTTGTAAGAATTTGTGAAAATGTTTGAGCGTAGACTGATTGAGAAGTTGTGCTAATTAGATGGCGGGATGGCAGGTGAGACCTCGAAAGAGGTGTCGTACTCGTGTTACGATGGATGAGCGGATAGAGAGGTTTCGTGCATGTATCAGTAGACCAGGGGAGGATGTGCCAGAGTTCACTGCACGTTTTGTGACTTTATGGATGACTGTCTCGGGTATTGGTGGTATTACAGAGGTAGAGGCTACGGCGAGATATATTATTGGACTACCTCAAGCCTGGAGGCCATGGGCTGCAAGAGTTGCTGATATTTTCTTAGAGAGATCTCCACCTACTTTTGCAGAGAAAGTCTATTTCTCGAGATTCTTCACGTATGTGCTACGGACTTGGGCAGATAGACGATGTGTGGCTCCACAATTACCTATAGTGGAGGAGGATATGGATATGTTTAGAGTACCATTTACATCGGTCTTACCAGAGGAGAGGACGATCGAGATGGATCGTTCAGCACCACCTGCACCAAAGCCGCCACTTATCACGATAGCATCGCATGATGATGAGGCTGGTCCATCTGGGACCCAGTTAGAGCCCATTGCAGAGGAGGACCCGGAGGAGGATCCCGATGAGGAGCCAATGGAAGTAACTGATGGAAGTACGACGCTCCACTTTCGACGTGATTTCGATGCGGAGGGGCGTCCTAGGCACTGGTATATTCCATCGTCTCCATAGATATATGTTTAGTTGTAGTAGTTTGAGTAGTTTAGTATATGCTGACGCTGACATTTTGTTGTATCATTAGCTCAGTAGCTTTTGTTAGTCGGAAACGTTGTCGTTGTTATAAGACCGTTCCGACATGAGGCATTCGGTAGTTAGCCTCCTTTTGACTTAGTGGACTAGACGGTATATTATATTTTTGATGTATAGATGATGTATGTGTGGTACTCCACTCTTTTATATAAAAGTTATGTTTCATGATATCTTTTGGATTTATATATATATATCGTGTATATATTTTTGGAAGGCTTTGCATATATATATTTCATTTTCTTTACGAGATGAGTGGTTATTATTTTTATTTTCTTTTCGAATCTTTACGCAAGTGTTGATCGATTGGAGATATGACTAGTTGCAGAATGCCAAGAGGAAGACCAAGAAATGTGAACTTGGCGGTACCGGAAGTACCGAATAACCCGCAGGATCAGGGACCACAAATTGAAATGGAGTTCAGACGCCATAATCCCCCAACTTTCAATGGAGAAGGGGATCCACTTACAGCCGAACGTTGGGTTCGAGCACTTGAAAAGATATTTGGGTTTTTGCATTGTAGTGATAAAGAAATGGTAGCCTGTGCTCTGTATCAACTTGTGGATGATGCAGATTTCTGGTGGGAGTCAGTTCGAAGGACAATATCTGATGCAGATTGGGAAGTGTTCACATGGGAGAACTTTAAGATAATCTTGTATCAAAAGTACATACCGGCTCATTATCAGCATCAGAAGGCTAATGAATTCTGGAATCTCAAACAGGGGAGCAAATCAGTCGCAGAATATGATTTGCAGTTTAATAGGTTATCTCGATACGCACCACAGACTGTGGACACAGAAGCAAAGAGGATTGAAAAATTTCGCATGGGTTTGAAACCGGAGATAGGCACTGCACTGATCGGAAAGGATGAAGCAAACTATGGTCAAATACTAAGTTGGGCACTTAGTATTGAGGCAATGCAAGGAACATCAAAGGCTTCACCATCTCAACCAGTAGCTGGGGATCAGAAGGGCAAACGGAAGTGGGATGGACCACAACGAGGTTATCAAGGGAAGAATTTTCAGCATAACTATCAAGGAGGAAGGAATTTTGGACCAAGGCCTACAGGGCCAGTGAATGTTGCACCAAAATCTCAGGGCTATCAAGGAAATTCACCGTTGTGTGCAACTTGTAACAGATATCACTTTGGACCATGTGTCCAATGCTATCGATGTGGTCGACAGGGGCATTATGCTAATAAATATCAACAAAATTTGGGAATGCAAGATCAGCAGCAACAAAGGCCACAGTTCAGACAGGACATGAGAAATACGAGACCACAAGGTGGAGGAGGTCGAGGGAATAACAACAACAATAGAAGTAATCCCAGACCTCAGCAAAATCAGAATCAAGGTCCTCGTGCACCACAACAAGCCAGAGCGTATGCTCTCAACCAGCAAGAGGCAGCTGGGAACCCTGGAAATTTGGCAGGTATGATTAGTTTGTGTGATATACCTGTGCTTGCTTTATTTGATACTGGAGCTTCACATTCCTTTATATCTAGAGATGTATGTAAACGTCTTAATCTAGAGCTAGAATTAGCAGAAGAAGCCCTAGCAGTAAGCATTCCTTCAGGGCAAACACTTTTAGCCGATTGTGTTTGTAAGAACTTAGACTTGGTAGTAGGTGAAAAGAATTTCACAACTGATCTCTATGCTCTTGAGATGCGGGACTTTGACATTATATTTGGGATGGATTGGCTAACAAAGGAGAGTGCAACAATACGCTGTCACGAAAGAGAGATAATATTTCAGAAGCTAGGCAAGGAAGAAGTGAAGTTTTATGGAGCAAAAATGGGAAATATAATTCCCATCATTTCAGCATTAAAGGCTGTAAAGTTGTTACAAAAAGGAGACTGTCAGGCGTTTTTAGTAAACCTTGTAAGCAAGAAAGAAGAAGGTTTAACAGTGGGTCAGGTACCAGTGGTACGGGAATATGAAGATGTATTTCCAAACGATTTGCCAGGTCTGCCGCCAGACAGACAAGTAGAATTCACCATAGACCTAGAACCGGAAGCGGCACCGGTATCCAAAGCCCCATATCGTTTAGCACCGAATGAGTTACAAGAGTTAAAAGTGCAACTGGAGGGATTATTGGAATTAGGTTTTATAAGACCCAGTGTATCGCCTTGGGGAGCACCGATTCTATTCGTCAAAAAGAAGGATGGTACTATGAGAATGTGCATCGACTATCGGGAGTTAAACAAGTTGACAGTGAAGAATAAGTATCCACTTCCAAGGATAGATGATCTTTTTGATCAGTTGACGGGTGCAAAAATCTTTTCCAAGATTGATCTACGATCTGGGTATCATCAAGTTAAGGTAAGAAAAGATGACATACCCAAGACTGCATTCCGAACAAGATATGGCCACTATGAGTTTCTAGTGTTGCCTTTTGGATTAACAAATGCACCTGCAGTCTTTATGGATTTAATGAATCGGGTTTTCCATGAATATTTGGATAAGTTTGTGTTGGTCTTTATTGACGACATACTGATCTACTCGAGAAATGAAGAAGAACACGAGAAACACTTGAGACTAGTGTTAGAAACACTAAGGAGAGAAAAGTTATATGCCAAATTTAGCAAGTGTGAATTTTGGCTAAATGAAGTAATGTTTCTCGGGCACATTGTGTCAGAAGAAGGCATCAAAGTGGATCCTGCAAAGGTCGAGGCGGTGAAGAGGTGGAAATCACCGACCAACATTCATGAGATAAGAAGTTTCCTCGGTTTAGCAGGATATTATCGGAAGTTCATTAAAGATTTTTCAAAGATAGCAAGGCCAATGACACAACTTTTGAGGAAGAGGGTCAAGTTTGATTGGACTGATACGTGTGAACAGAGTTTTCAGGAACTAAAGACAAGATTAACAACTGCACCGGTCTTAACCTTGCCAGAAGGAGTAGAAGGATTTGTGATATACACTGACGCGTCTAAATTGGGTTTAGGATGCGTGCTGATGCAAAATGGAAAGGTGGTAGCATACGCTTCACGACAATTAAGACCTCATGAACTGAACTACCCAACCCACGATTTGGAACTTGCCTCCGTCGTACATGCACTCAAGATTTGGAGACATTATCTTTATGGGGTAAAATGCGAGATTTACACTGACCATAAGAGTTTGAAGTATATCTTCGAACAGAAAGAGCTTAATATGAGGCAGAGAAGATGGTTAGAGTTAGTGAAAGATTATGACTGCACGATACACTACCATCCTGGGAAAGCAAATGTAGTAGCCGACGCATTGAGCAGAAAGAAACAAGGAGTGATGGGATATCTACTCACAAATAAGGAGGAACTTGTGAGAGAAATAGAAAAGATGGAATTAGAGTTGGTGTTTGCACCAAGCTCTACAACAAGTGTAATAGCCACAGTGGTAGCCAAGCCAGAACTACGATCGAGAATCATAGAAGCTCAACAAAAAGATGAACGATTGGAGAAGATAAGAGAAAGAGTCAAAGCTGGCGAACCAAAAGAATTTAGGGAAGATAACGACAGAGCTTTAATGTTCCGTGACAGATTATGCATTCCCAGTGACGACGCATTGAAGCAAGAAATTATGAGAGAGGCTCATAATACTCCCTACATGGCACATCCAGGCAGCACAAAGCTATACAAGGACTTGAAGCAATATTTCTGGTGGAATAATATGAAAAGGGAAATAGCCACATTTGTGGAAAGATGTTTAACATGCCAGCAAGTGAAAGCGGTACATCAACGACCTTCGGGGTTATTGCAGCCTTTGGAAATTCCAGAATGGAAATGGGAGCATATAACGATGGATTTTGTGGTAGGCTTACCGCGATCAGCGAAAGGAAACTCTTCAGTGTGGGTCATTGTAGATCGATTGACCAAATCAGCACATTTTGTGCCAATCAAAACAACAACGGAATTAAGCAAGTTAGCACAAATTTATGTGAAGGAGATTGTTCGACTACATGGAATTCCAGTTTCTATCACGTCAGATCGTGATACTCGCTTCACATCAAGGTTTTGGAAGAGTCTTCAAGAAGCAATGGAAACGAAGCTGAACTTCAGCACTGCTTTTCATCCTCAAACAGATGGTCAATCAGAAAGGACGATACAAATTCTGGAAGACATGCTACGAGGAGTTGTGTTGGACGGAAACACAAGCTGGGAAGATGTTTTACCCTTGGTAGAGTTCGCATATAACAATAGTTATCAATCAACTATAAAAATGGCACCATATGAAGCCTTGTATGGTCGCAAATGCAGATCGCCCCTATACTGGGATGAAGTTGGAGAAAGAAAAATTTTGGGTCCAGAGATCGTGCAAACCACTGTCAAAATGATCAACCAAATTCGAGCAAGAATGAAAGAAGCACAAGACAGACAGAAGGCTTATGCAGACAAGCGCAGGACAAACCTAGAGTTCCAAGTTGGTGAAAAGGTTTTCTTAAAGGTATCTCCAACACGGGGTGTTGTGAGATTCGGAAAACAAGGCAAACTGAGACCAAGATTTATTGGCCCATTCGAGATATTAGAAAGAATTGGTGAGGTAGCTTACCGATTAGCTCTACCGCCAGACCTATCACAAGTTCATGATGTGTATCATGTTTCAATGCTCAGGAAATACGTGTTTGACCCAGAACACGTTGTCAAAGAAAGTGAGTTAGTTCTACGTTCCGATATGACGTACGAGGAAAAACCCCACGAAATTCTTGATAGAAAAGTTCAAGTCCTAAGAAGCAAGCACATTCCATTAGTGCTTGTGCAATGGAATCATCATGATCGAACTGAAGCAACGTGGGAACTAGAAAGCAAAATGAGACAACAATATCCTGAATTATTTGAAGGTACGTGAATTTCGGGACGAAATTCTTTTAAGGGGGGAGGAGTGTAATACCCCGAAAATTTTATTATCTAAATTTAATTAGGAATATATATATCTAATAGTTAGAATAAGTGAAATATCCAAACTTCTTTGTAAAAATATATATATATATATATAAATAGCATATGCTCTCCACAAGGATAATCTAGGGAAGAAAATAGACCCTTAAATTTTTTTTAAGTGTGCTTGTTGAGTAGGTTAAAGATACTTTGATACCTTCTTGCATATGTTTTTATTTTATTTTATGAATCCCGATATCATTTTAAACTTAAAAAGTGTTTGTTATTATCACTACGGGTGTTAAAAGATGCCTTTAGGAGATAATCATATTCGGACCCTAATAATACAAATATCCAAATAAATATTAATTTATTTAATGAATGTATATTCTATTATATATATTATTATAATTAAAACCCACATAGCAAATTCAAAGTGTATCTAAATAAATATTATTACAATAAATAATAATATTATATTTTATTGAAAAAAATATATATAAAATTTATATAAGTATATATATATAAGTATGGTATGTGAGCCATTATTAGCTATGGGTTACTATAGTGATAGTTGGAAAAAAAATAATACTATTTTAAAGAAAATGATTAAACGTGTATTTTTTTGGTGATGCCACTAATCAATTGTAAGGAATAGCTTAGTGTACTATTAATATATTATTATATTCAATAACAACTATAGGTATTACAACTATGATAATATATCTATCATTTAGGAGAATTTGATAAGATAAAGAAATAAGAAACAGGTCGGGAAAGCTTCTTGGTTTCGGTGAGATCAATTGAAATTTCATTTTATTTCTCAGTGATGCAATACTATTTTATCATTGAATTGTATTCTTAAATTTTAGTTATTAATTCAAACATTTTTTTATAATAGAACAGAACTAATAATTCTATGATAATATATAGGATCAGAGTTAATACTAATATAATCTTGGTTATTTGAAATTCTAGTCAATTTGATAACCTAAAATAATTGTATTATATGATTAGATTACTATTAGTACGGATTTAAAATTTATTTAAGAAAGTCATATTCTAGACTAAATGATTTATAAAGCATACCTTTGTTCATCTTTACGAAAGTAATAAATATGAGTACTAGTAAATATTATTATAAAAATAAAATATCTATTAAGGATTTATAAACAATATGACTTATATTTATATGGTGTTATAATTAGTGGACGTTAATTTATTGTAGTAACCAAGTGTAAATATAATATTTCAGAAATGAAATAAATATAGCTTTACATAATTGTTTGGATTTATTATGTGAATTTGCATGTAAGACATATTTAACTCTATCATAGATCTAGTAAAAAATAATTGTACAAGATAAGTGACTGACCAACAATTAATTTTTATATTTTTATATAATACTCAAGATTTATTGCCATTAGTACTATATTTTAAAGAGTGAAAATGACTTTAAAACCCAAAAGCTTCTAAATAACATACAGAAGTTAAATAGAAAACTTAAAAAAGAAAGCATAGGAGACAGAATTTTAATAGGGGCCTTCAGGAAAGCTAAGCCAATGTTGGTTGTTGTAGGCTCAGAAGAAGTAGCAGAAATCAAGTAGAATCAATCCAGAAATTTGAGAGTTTATCTATTATCCAGGTGGGCTATTATATTTTTGCAAATTGTATCTTTCGAGCTATTAAGCTCTGCTTTGTTAAAATTGCATATGTGACTATCTGTGTTAAATATTTACGTGCTACTGTATGTTGTCGGAGTCTCATAAACCAGCGCTGTGTCAATGTGAGTAGCTACAGTATGCATGCTTTATTTGTCCTGCCCTACTCCTTGTCGGTGAGACAAAAATGAAACACTTATGGGTTATACTCATTGGGTATACTTGGCCATACTCAACTTTACGCGTGGTGATGTAGTACGGGTTGCGGGCAGTGACTGGTTACCCTCTTAAGCGCTTCACGATAAAATATTTTGGTGAACTTAGGTTGCTTTAACTTTTAAAACCTCCTAAGCTTCACTACCTGCATGAACACAGATAGATTACTTTAATAAAATGATTTGCATAACCCGAATTGTAAAAACTTGCCCACTGAGTGCACTTGTACTCAACCCAAATATTTTCAAATATTTTTCAGGTCAGTAGGCTGGCGCGTGGAGGTGACGATGCTGAGAAATGGGCTTTTGTTGTTTATGTATTTTCCCATTGTCTCTTTTTGTTAAATATTCTGTTGATAATGAGATCTCCGCGCTTGTAATATCCTTTTGTTAAACACTAAGAGCTCTGATCTTGGTGTTATGATTATGTATATATTATTATACAGCATGTTTGATTATACTGAGTCTTCTGTTGAGATTTTATTAATCAGGTTACCCCCTTTCTTTCCCGCTTCTTAATTCCAACCCCCGTGGCGTCCATTTCTACGGTCTTCTGGGACCGGGGCGCTACAGAGTGGTATCAGAGCAGGTCTTGCAACTCTGCAAACCTGTTGGGTCAACTTATTTTATTTTTCTTTTTCATTAAATTCCCGTGTGATATTATATAAGCCCTCAGCTCGTCACTCACGCAACAGCCAAAAGGTACGCATATTCTTATGCTGTTTTTGGATTTTAAAAGTTTACATTAATTGGTGAAATGTTAAGTGTATTTGGAAATGAAAGATTGTGATTTGCCATGTTGGCAGGAACCTTGAAAGATTGAGTCTTATATTGATTACTTACTGGTTTTGAGAATGAAATATGCATGTGGGCATACTTATGAATGATTGACATATGTTGATTGCACACATTGATAGTTGATTTGTATTTGATGTTTGTGCTCTAGATGAGTATTTTGACTTGGAGTTTGAGAACTTAAGATGAACTTAGCCTGTAGTTGTTGAACTTAGGCTGAACTTGTAAGAATTTGTGAAAATGTTTGAGCGTAGACTGATTGAGAAGTTGTGCTAATTAGATGGCGGGATGGCAGGTGAGACCTCGAAAGAGGTGTCGTACTCGTGTTACGATGGATGAGCGGATAGAGAGGTTTCGTGCATGTATCAGTAGACCAGGGGAGGATGTGCCAGAGTTCACTGCACGTTTTGTGACTTTATGGATGACTGTCTCGGGTATTGGTGGTATTACAGAGGTAGAGGCTACGGCGAGATATATTATTGGACTACCTCAAGCCTGGAGGCCATGGGCTGCAAGAGTTGCTGATATTTTCTTAGAGAGATCTCCACCTACTTTTGCAGAGAAAGTCTATTTCTCGAGATTCTTCACGTATGTGCTACGGACTTGGGCAGATAGACGATGTGTGGCTCCACAATTACCTATAGTGGAGGAGGATATGGATATGTTTAGAGTACCATTTACATCGGTCTTACCAGAGGAGAGGACGATCGAGATGGATCGTTCAGCACCACCTGCACCAAAGCCGCCACTTATCACGATAGCATCGCATGATGATGAGGCTGGTCCATCTGGGACCCAGTTAGAGCCCATTGCAGAGGAGGACCCGGAGGAGGATCCCGATGAGGAGCCAATGGAAGTAACTGATGGAAGTACGACGCTCCACTTTCGACGTGATTTCGATGCGGAGGGGCGTCCTAGGCACTGGTATATTCCATCGTCTCCATAGATATATGTTTAGTTGTAGTAGTTTGAGTAGTTTAGTATATGCTGACGCTGACATTTTGTTGTATCATTAGCTCAGTAGCTTTTGTTAGTCGGAAACGTTGTCGTTGTTATAAGACCGTTCCGACATGAGGCATTCGGTAGTTAGCCTCCTTTTGACTTAGTGGACTAGACGGTATATTATATTTTTGATGTATAGATGATGTATGTGTGGTACTCCACTCTTTTATATAAAAGTTATGTTTCAGGATATCTTTTGGATTTATATATATATATCGTGTATATATTTTTGGAAGGCTTTGCATATATATATTTCATTTTCTTTACGAGATGAGTGGTTATTATTTTTATTTTCTTTTCGAATCTTTACGCAAGTGTTGATCGATTGGAGATATGACTAGTTGCAGAATGCCAAGAGGAAGACCAAGAAATGTGAACTTGGCGGTACCGGAAGTACCGAATAACCCGCAGGATCAGGGACCACAAATTGAAATGGAGTTCAGACGCCATAATCCCCCAACTTTCAATGGAGAAGGGGATCCACTTACAGCCGAACGTTGGGTTCGAGCACTTGAAAAGATATTTGGGTTTTTGCATTGTAGTGATAAAGAAATGGTAGCCTGTGCTCTGTATCAACTTGTGGATGATGCAGATTTCTGGTGGGAGTCAGTTCGAAGGACAATATCTGATGCAGATTGGGAAGTGTTCACATGGGAGAACTTTAAGATAATCTTGTATCAAAAGTACATACCGGCTCATTATCAGCATCAGAAGGCTAATGAATTCTGGAATCTCAAACAGGGGAGCAAATCAGTCGCAGAATATGATTTGCAGTTTAATAGGTTATCTCGATACGCACCACAGACTGTGGACACAGAAGCAAAGAGGATTGAAAAATTTCGCATGGGTTTGAAACCGGAGATAGGCACTGCACTGATCGGAAAGGATGAAGCAAACTATGGTCAAATACTAAGTTGGGCACTTAGTATTGAGGCAATGCAAGGAACATCAAAGGCTTCACCATCTCAACCAGTAGCTGGGGATCAGAAGGGCAAACGGAAGTGGGATGGACCACAACGAGGTTATCAAGGGAAGAATTTTCAGCATAACTATCAAGGAGGAAGGAATTTTGGACCAAGGCCTACAGGGCCAGTGAATGTTGCACCAAAATCTCAGGGCTATCAAGGAAATTCACCGTTGTGTGCAACTTGTAACAGATATCACTTTGGACCATGTGTCCAATGCTATCGATGTGGTCGACAGGGGCATTATGCTAATAAATATCAACAAAATTTGGGAATGCAAGATCAGCAGCAACAAAGGCCACAGTTCAGACAGGACATGAGAAATACGAGACCACAAGGTGGAGGAGGTCGAGGGAATAACAACAACAATAGAAGTAATCCCAGACCTCAGCAAAATCAGAATCAAGGTCCTCGTGCACCACAACAAGCCAGAGCGTATGCTCTCAACCAGCAAGAGGCAGCTGGGAACCCTGGAAATTTGGCAGGTATGATTAGTTTGTGTGATATACCTGTGCTTGCTTTATTTGATACTGGAGCTTCACATTCCTTTATATCTAGAGATGTATGTAAACGTCTTAATCTAGAGCTAGAATTAGCAGAAGAAGCCCTAGCAGTAAGCATTCCTTCAGGGCAAACACTTTTAGCCGATTGTGTTTGTAAGAACTTAGACTTGGTAGTAGGTGAAAAGAATTTCACAACTGATCTCTATGCTCTTGAGATGCGGGACTTTGACATTATATTTGGGATGGATTGGCTAACAAAGGAGAGTGCAACAATACGCTGTCACGAAAGAGAGATAATATTTCAGAAGCTAGGCAAGGAAGAAGTGAAGTTTTATGGAGCAAAAATGGGAAATATAATTCCCATCATTTCAGCATTAAAGGCTGTAAAGTTGTTACAAAAAGGAGACTGTCAGGCGTTTTTAGTAAACCTTGTAAGCAAGAAAGAAGAAGGTTTAACAGTGGGTCAGGTACCAGTGGTACGGGAATATGAAGATGTATTTCCAAACGATTTGCCAGGTCTGCCGCCAGACAGACAAGTAGAATTCACCATAGACCTAGAACCGGAAGCGGCACCGGTATCCAAAGCCCCATATCGTTTAGCACCGAATGAGTTACAAGAGTTAAAAGTGCAACTGGAGGGATTATTGGAATTAGGTTTTATAAGACCCAGTGTATCGCCTTGGGGAGCACCGATTCTATTCGTCAAAAAGAAGGATGGTACTATGAGAATGTGCATCGACTATCGGGAGTTAAACAAGTTGACAGTGAAGAATAAGTATCCACTTCCAAGGATAGATGATCTTTTTGATCAGTTGACGGGTGCAAAAATCTTTTCCAAGATTGATCTACGATCTGGGTATCATCAAGTTAAGGTAAGAAAAGATGACATACCCAAGACTGCATTCCGAACAAGATATGGCCACTATGAGTTTCTAGTGTTGCCTTTTGGATTAACAAATGCACCTGCAGTCTTTATGGATTTAATGAATCGGGTTTTCCATGAATATTTGGATAAGTTTGTGTTGGTCTTTATTGACGACATACTGATCTACTCGAGAAATGAAGAAGAACACGAGAAACACTTGAGACTAGTGTTAGAAACACTAAGGAGAGAAAAGTTATATGCCAAATTTAGCAAGTGTGAATTTTGGCTAAATGAAGTAATGTTTCTCGGGCACATTGTGTCAGAAGAAGGCATCAAAGTGGATCCTGCAAAGGTCGAGGCGGTGAAGAGGTGGAAATCACCGACCAACATTCATGAGATAAGAAGTTTCCTCGGTTTAGCAGGATATTATCGGAAGTTCATTAAAGATTTTTCAAAGATAGCAAGGCCAATGACACAACTTTTGAGGAAGAGGGTCAAGTTTGATTGGACTGATACGTGTGAACAGAGTTTTCAGGAACTAAAGACAAGATTAACAACTGCACCGGTCTTAACCTTGCCAGAAGGAGTAGAAGGATTTGTGATATACACTGACGCGTCTAAATTGGGTTTAGGATGCGTGCTGATGCAAAATGGAAAGGTGGTAGCATACGCTTCACGACAATTAAGACCTCATGAACTGAACTACCCAACCCACGATTTGGAACTTGCCTCCGTCGTACATGCACTCAAGATTTGGAGACATTATCTTTATGGGGTAAAATGCGAGATTTACACTGACCATAAGAGTTTGAAGTATATCTTCGAACAGAAAGAGCTTAATATGAGGCAGAGAAGATGGTTAGAGTTAGTGAAAGATTATGACTGCACGATACACTACCATCCTGGGAAAGCAAATGTAGTAGCCGACGCATTGAGCAGAAAGAAACAAGGAGTGATGGGATATCTACTCACAAATAAGGAGGAACTTGTGAGAGAAATAGAAAAGATGGAATTAGAGTTGGTGTTTGCACCAAGCTCTACAACAAGTGTAATAGCCACAGTGGTAGCCAAGCCAGAACTACGATCGAGAATCATAGAAGCTCAACAAAAAGATGAACGATTGGAGAAGATAAGAGAAAGAGTCAAAGCTGGCGAACCAAAAGAATTTAGGGAAGATAACGACAGAGCTTTAATGTTCCGTGACAGATTATGCATTCCCAGTGACGACGCATTGAAGCAAGAAATTATGAGAGAGGCTCATAATACTCCCTACATGGCACATCCAGGCAGCACAAAGCTATACAAGGACTTGAAGCAATATTTCTGGTGGAATAATATGAAAAGGGAAATAGCCACATTTGTGGAAAGATGTTTAACATGCCAGCAAGTGAAAGCGGTACATCAACGACCTTCGGGGTTATTGCAGCCTTTGGAAATTCCAGAATGGAAATGGGAGCATATAACGATGGATTTTGTGGTAGGCTTACCGCGATCAGCGAAAGGAAACTCTTCAGTGTGGGTCATTGTAGATCGATTGACCAAATCAGCACATTTTGTGCCAATCAAAACAACAACGGAATTAAGCAAGTTAGCACAAATTTATGTGAAGGAGATTGTTCGACTACATGGAATTCCAGTTTCTATCACGTCAGATCGTGATACTCGCTTCACATCAAGGTTTTGGAAGAGTCTTCAAGAAGCAATGGAAACGAAGCTGAACTTCAGCACTGCTTTTCATCCTCAAACAGATGGTCAATCAGAAAGGACGATACAAATTCTGGAAGACATGCTACGAGGAGTTGTGTTGGACGGAAACACAAGCTGGGAAGATGTTTTACCCTTGGTAGAGTTCGCATATAACAATAGTTATCAATCAACTATAAAAATGGCACCATATGAAGCCTTGTATGGTCGCAAATGCAGATCGCCCCTATACTGGGATGAAGTTGGAGAAAGAAAAATTTTGGGTCCAGAGATCGTGCAAACCACTGTCAAAATGATCAACCAAATTCGAGCAAGAATGAAAGAAGCACAAGACAGACAGAAGGCTTATGCAGACAAGCGCAGGACAAACCTAGAGTTCCAAGTTGGTGAAAAGGTTTTCTTAAAGGTATCTCCAACACGGGGTGTTGTGAGATTCGGAAAACAAGGCAAACTGAGACCAAGATTTATTGGCCCATTCGAGATATTAGAAAGAATTGGTGAGGTAGCTTACCGATTAGCTCTACCGCCAGACCTATCACAAGTTCATGATGTGTATCATGTTTCAATGCTCAGGAAATACGTGTTTGACCCAGAACACGTTGTCAAAGAAAGTGAGTTAGTTCTACGTTCCGATATGACGTACGAGGAAAAACCCCACGAAATTCTTGATAGAAAAGTTCAAGTCCTAAGAAGCAAGCACATTCCATTAGTGCTTGTGCAATGGAATCATCATGATCGAACTGAAGCAACGTGGGAACTAGAAAGCAAAATGAGACAACAATATCCTGAATTATTTGAAGGTACGTGAATTTCGGGACGAAATTCTTTTAAGGGGGGAGGAGTGTAATACCCCGAAAATTTTATTATCTAAATTTAATTAGGAATATATATATCTAATAGTTAGAATAAGTGAAATATCCAAACTTCTTTGTAAAAATATATATATATATATATATATATAAATAGCATATGCTCTCCACAAGGATAATCTAGGGAAGAAAATAGACCCTTAAATTTTTTTTAAGTGTGCTTGTTGAGTAGGTTAAAGATACTTTGATACCTTCTTGCATATGTTTTTATTTTATTTTATGAATCCCGATATCATTTTAAACTTAAAAAGTGTTTGTTATTATCACTACGGGTGTTAAAAGATGCCTTTAGGAGATAATCATATTCGGACCCTAATAATACAAATATCCAAATAAATATTAATTTATTTAATGAATGTATATTCTATTATATATATTATTATAATTAAAACCCACATAGCAAATTCAAAGTGTATCTAAATAAATATTATTACAATAAATAATAATATTATATTTTATTGAAAAAAATATATATAAAATTTATATAAGTATATATATATAAGTATGGTATGTGAGCCATTATTAGCTATGGGTTACTATAGTGATAGTTGGAAAAAAAATAATACTATTTTAAAGAAAATGATTAAACGTGTATTTTTTTGGTGATGCCACTAATCAATTGTAAGGAATAGCTTAGTGTACTATTAATATATTATTATATTCAATAACAACTATAGGTATTACAACTATGATAATATATCTATCATTTAGGAGAATTTGATAAGATAAAGAAATAAGAAACAGGTCGGGAAAGCTTCTTGGTTTCGGTGAGATCAATTGAAATTTCATTTTATTTCTCAGTGATGCAATACTATTTTATCATTGAATTGTATTCTTAAATTTTAGTTATTAATTCAAACATTTTTTTATAATAGAACAGAACTAATAATTCTATGATAATATATAGGATCAGAGTTAATACTAATATAATCTTGGTTATTTGAAATTCTAGTCAATTTGATAACCTAAAATAATTGTATTATATGATTAGATTACTATTAGTACGGATTTAAAATTTATTTAAGAAAGTCATATTCTAGACTAAATGATTTATAAAGCATACCTTTGTTCATCTTTACGAAAGTAATAAATATGAGTACTAGTAAATATTATTATAAAAATAAAATATCTATTAAGGATTTATAAACAATATGACTTATATTTATATGGTGTTATAATTAGTGGACGTTAATTTATTGTAGTAACCAAGTGTAAATATAATATTTCGGAAATGAAATAAATATAGCTTTACATAATTGTTTGGATTTATTATGTGAATTTGCATGTAAGACATATTTAACTCTATCATAGATCTAGTAAAAAATAATTGTACAAGATAAGTGACTGACCAACAATTAATTTTTATATTTTTATATAATACTCAAGATTTATTGCCATTAGTACTATATTTTAAAGAGTGAAAATGACTTTAAAACCCAAAAGCTTCTAAATAACATACAGAAGTTAAATAGAAAACTTAAAAAAGAAAGCATAGGAGACAGAATTTTAATAGGGGCCTTCAGGAAAGCTAAGCCAATGTTGGTTGTTGTAGGCTCAGAAGAAGTAGCAGAAATCAAGTAGAATCAATCCAGAAATTTGAGAGTTTATCTATTATCCAGATGGGCTATTATATTTTTGCAAATTGTATCTTTCGAGCTATTAAGCTCTGCTTTGTTAAAATTGCATATGTGACTATCTGTGTTAAATATTTACGTGCTACTGTATGTTGTCGGAGTCTCATAAACCAGCGCTGTGTCAATGTGAGTAGCTACAGTATGCATGCTTTATTTGTCCTGCCCTACTCCTTGTCGGTGAGACAAAAATGAAACACTTATGGGTTATACTCATTGGGTATACTTGGCCATACTCAACTTTACGCGTGGTGATGTAGTACGGGTTGCGGGCAGTGACTGGTTACCCTCTTAAGCGCTTCACGATAAAATATTTTGGTGAACTTAGGTTGCTTTAACTTTTAAAACCTCCTAAGCTTCACTACCTGCATGAACACAGATAGATTACTTTAATAAAATGATTTGCATAACCCGAATTGTAAAAACTTGCCCACTGAGTGCACTTGTACTCAACCCAAATATTTTCAAATATTTTTCAGGTCAGTAGGCTGGCGCGTGGAGGTGACGATGCTGAGAAATGGGCTTTTGTTGTTTATGTATTTTCCCATTGTCTCTTTTTGTTAAATATTCTGTTGATAATGAGATCTCCGCGCTTGTAATATCCTTTTGTTAAACACTAAGAGCTCTGATCTTGGTGTTATGATTATGTATATATTATTATACAGCATGTTTGATTATACTGAGTCTTCTGTTGAGATTTTATTAATCAGGTTACCCCCTTTCTTTCCCGCTTCTTAATTCCAACCCCCGTGGCGTCCATTTCTACGGTCTTCTGGGACCGGGGCGCTACAGTTGATAAGTTACTTCGAACGGGCAAGTTAAAGTATGTGGTATTAACCTAAAAAATTAAAGCATTGTCAAACAACTTTAGATAAGTATTTCATACAATTTTAAGTTTAATGTAACATATGTAGTTAAATAGTTTTAGATATTTTATATAGATATTTAAATATATTTGAAATTTAATGTTATTTTATTACTATATGGAGGCAAATTTCTTAAGAATGTTCCTAAAATAACATCAGAATATTACAATGTAGAGGTTATTCTTATTTATAACTAGTCCCGAGTTAAGATCATAATTTTTTATTAATATAAGGAGGTTATTCTTATGTAGAATATTCTTATATGGAGGTTTTAGTGTAGTTAATAAAACATCCTTCTAGAAAGGGAAATTCTAAACACACCTTCCATTTTTCTGGTTACAGCCCCCGCTATTTTATTAAATATAATTATTAATATGATAAGACTTTTTTGTCATTTAACTCTAATATAGCCCCCATCTCTTCTATATAACTTAAAACCCTGGCATAGCCTCACTCCTGTCATATAATTAAAAATCAGAAATAACGTGATTATAGAGACATAAAATCTCAAAATTCAATTTTGCAGCATTCTCTCATTTTCCGTTCTTCAGATTGTTTGAATTCAACTTTGACAACATATTTCTGTTTTTGGAACATTCAGTGAAAACTCAACTTGTGTTTATTAAATAAGTGTTAATCCTTTTTTTCTAAACATTCAATAAAAAGTTAAAAAGTCGACATGTGTTTATTAGTTAGGTTTATATCATTTGTGTAACAACTTCAGATTATAATCAATCCTTAAAAAAATTCACAATACAAAGTTATGAAATTAATCACCATTAAATTAAGTGCGAAGGCCTCTCAACAAATAATAATCATGTTCCCTTTTAAGAGAGGCACTGAAGGTCTTTGCCATATCAAATTCTTCAATTGTTTGATCTCGTTAGGCATTTCCCAATCGAAATGACAGAGAAGGTGAAAATTCTCTTTCCAAAACCAAACTGTATGTAGTCTCGGTGGGGATGGCCTAGTGGTGGAGTGAGATTACTTGGAGACCAAAGATCACGGGTTCAAATTTCCTCAATATCACAGGTCAGGTGTGTGAGTAAAAAAAAAAAAACTGTATGTATTCAAAATTGTTCCTTTTGAAATTAATGGGGATTATGATAGGTTTTAATTATTATTGGGAAATAAGGGGTAAAAAGGTCTTATAATATTGATATTTATATTTTATAGAATAATAGGGACTGTAAAGAGAAAAACGGAGGTTGTATTTAGAATTTCCCATCTAGAAATCAGGGCAAAATCACTTTAATATGATGATTGATGAGAAAAAAGTGAACTTCCTAAAACGAAAGTTTTGTCGATTGAGATGCAAGCTGTATAATTTGCATCCATTCCACTACACGAGAGTTAAATAGTCCAAGAAGCATCACAATATATATATGGATGAAATAGCAGTTGGCATCAAGATACAGACAGATACACAAACTCATAACTTGTCCTCATGGATGAACACAGTGCACAATACGATATTAAAACCATATCTCCTACGTCTAATGTTCGTACTCCATTTTATTGATCGCCACGCCTATTATTTAGATTAAAACGCGCAAAGAGATGCTATCGGTACGAGGCATGGGGAAGCATGCAGGATTTCACTGTTTCTTGCCAATAAACAAACCCCACCTCTGCTCGCCAGATGAACTTCGTACGAGCTTAGATTTCCAGCCTCCAACTATGTCATTGTAGTCCTCCTACAGACGTAGAGAATTCAGTCATGAGTAGAATACAGAAAACGTGGAGAATCGGCCATTGAAGGAAGACACAAATGAAGTCATACCTCGGAGAAGTCAGCTATGAATGTTTCCTTATCCTTCTCCACTGCATCCAATTCCCTCTTGAGAACTTTCATGAACTGCAGAGCAAGAAGCCATATCGTTAGATTGTAAGTGCATGTAAATTTGGTAGGATATAAGTTTAGGTGAACATGTACCTGATCAGTTCGATCCTCAGCAACAACATCAACAAAGCCAGCATCACGAAGCATCTGTAATAAAAAAAGATATGAAAAAAATCATATGAAGGGCAGGGATTCAGCTGTAACTCTGGTGGGATATTGCTTGTGAATGGAGAGACATACCTGTCCATAAGCCTCGACATCATGTAGATCGTATCCCCTTTGCTTAATGTATTCAGCAAATTCAGGAGACGGGGTCCCAGAATTTCTGCAGTAATCACTAATGAGGACTTTTCCTCCAGGCTTCAGCCACTTGTAGAAGGATCTGAATAAGGCAGGTTTGTCCTGAAAATATCACCACAGTTTGCAAATTAGATGTAGAACCACTAAGTGAATTAACTGTTTCTATGATGACCTGAGTATATTTATCAGAATGTATTAATTAGCATGGTTTGATAAGATACATACATAATAAACTAGCACTTAAGATTAAGGTCGGAAAATTACTTGAATGTGAAGGATTGTGTCACGACTGTAGATTACATCAAATGTGCCATCAGGATATTCTTTCTTGGTACAGTCAGCAACTTCAAATTCAACAGCACAGTTGAGGCCAATCGCATGCTCAAGGGCGAAAGAGATCATATTGATGGAGAGGTCGATGCCAACAACATGAACATCATACTTTTCAGCCATGTAAAAGTCACCTCCACCAATGCCGCACCCCACATCTAGGACTTTCTGGCCAGGCTGAAGGTCCAGTTTAGATACGAATTCGCTAGTGGTTTCTGCTCATAATCAGAAGATGAATGCATGAGAGACTTGCACACTCACGAAGGACAATAAGCTTTGATTCAGCACAATTTAACACACACTTTGTTCCCCAGGACTTTTAAATTCTTATGGAAAAAAAAAGAGCATCATACAAATAGTACAATGACAGATGATACATGTTTAACAAGAGCTTCCTGTTCTCCACGTAAAAAGATTAAACAAAAAATCAATCAGAGTTTGCCATGAAGGTTAGATGAATCAATGGCATTTCACAGTGCTTGAGTGATCCCAGCTAGGAGGCACATTTACAGTATAGAAGTGAAACCACAACCACAGACATAGATTTACTTTTCAGAAACCAAGA
This sequence comes from Perilla frutescens, assembly GCA_026008535.1. Classification (NCBI taxonomy): domain Eukaryota; kingdom Viridiplantae; phylum Streptophyta; class Magnoliopsida; order Lamiales; family Lamiaceae; genus Perilla; species Perilla frutescens. The sequence goes on from BRKX01000015.1 coordinate 11,107,485, forward strand.
CAGGGTGGAAGACATGCTCACATATTTCAGTCATCAGAACGTACCTAGCCCTCCAGTGCTCACATATCCTTCTCCAAAGACACGCTCATAGCGTAATATTCCACTACATTTATATTGGACCGTGTCCAAGAACTTCTGGAATTTCCTGTCATCATCTGAAGTAACCTTTTGCCAAAGCCAGCAAATCTGTGCCAATACAACAGATAAAATGCATTTATTCAGGACAGTATGTATATTTCAACCCATTATTCCTCTAATTAACGAGATATAGATACTAAAAAAATAATAAATAATAAATAAATAAATAAATAAATAATATCTAATTAATGAGAGGTTTGAATTTTTTGTACAAGGCAGGTAGCATGAAGTCTAAATTTAATGCAATTATAAACTTTAATCCTGCTTCTGACTAATGCTATCAAGTAGATGTAGAAGCAATCAACATAAGGTAGTAATCAAACATCCATGGAGATAATTAATATGCCCTCCAAGAATCATCTTTATAACTTGTGTGATCTCTTAAAGTTTGATAATTTTTTTCTGTTAGCAGCTAGTTGAAAAATTTCTGGCAAGAAAAACATATTGATTAAAGTTAAAGACATTACCTGATTCTGATTCTTCTTGTTTTTCACATAAGCTCCAATGCACTTGCACCCAATAAGAGAAAGTTCGAATGAATTTCCAGAATTATCAGATGATTCACATTCTTTAAACACCTGCAAGATATGTTGGAACATTTGTCAAACTATTTGAGTCCAAGTCCATGACGGTTAACAGAGTTCAGCACATAACAATCCCTATTTTAGTTTTTTGTCCTTGGTCCCGTATCCCAATATAAGATGAAGTTAATAAATATAACCACTGTACGGACAATGAATCAACATAAGCAGCATTTGTGGTTGATCTTTTCATTGTGAGAAAATCTTGTTCTCCTTTTATGGAAGCTCATACCAGTTGCAAGAAGAATTACAAGAAAAAGACATAAAAAGGCTAGAACCTTGGTATAGAAGCTTGGTTCACGGTAATGAGTGGGATTATGCTTTCTCTTGTGATCACCCGACTGATGAAAACATGATTCTCTGAAGAATATGTAGCCACCAACTTTTAGCCACTTGACCATTCTCTCTGCAAGAACCTGAACCTGCAACAAATTGGACCAATTGGTCATCATATGGTAACAAGAAACTATGATAGAAAACTAGAAGAATCAAGTATTTAACATTATATTAGTAGCCATAATAAAATATCTTATACCAAATAGAAAAGCGGTTGGGCAACAAGAAAGGGAGGTTAGAAACTTTACCTCTTTGTCAGAGAGATACATCAATAGCCAGTTCGAAAATACCATATCAAGAGACCCTTCAGAAAAGTTCAAGTTTGGGGATGTCACGTCCGCACACATAAATTTGACATTTTGATGATGTCCATTGAGAATTTCATTCTGCAAAATATTAATCATCGGTTTTGGATTCTTAAGAGTTTCAGGTAAAGTATGTACTCAAAGTCTCAAATGACAGAAGATGTCTCATAGATTGCTATCAACCTTCTTTATTACACTTTCAATGAAGTCTAGAGCAATGACTTGATCAGCCTTTTTAGCCAATTCACCAGTGAAGCGGCCAATGCCAGCTCCAAGTTCCAGAACTGATTTTCCATCAATGGGTGGGAGCATGGACAGCACCTAAGGAGATTTAGTAGAGAGAGAAAACAGTAGCTGTTATGGTGGAGGCAGGACAAGACCAGATGCAATAGGAGATGATTAAATGAAAAGATTAAAGACAAAATGACGGGAAGTATGTTACATGAAAAGTAATGTATTTCTAACACATTCACAGAAGAAGAAAAAAAAAATATGATTAAATATTCAAAATCAAAACTAATGAGATGAAGAAATAAGCAAATTGCAAAATGTAGTTGTTCATATTTCCACAGCTGAGAGTTTTGAAGGGAATTGCAGAGTAATTATTAGATAGTTAGAAATAATTAAGTAATTAGCAGTCTGTTATATAAGATAAGCTAAGTAGAACCAATATTTCTCAAACTCTCTGTCAAAGGTTGATTTGATCTGATTAATCAGGTTTATTAGTGTTAGGTCCAAAATCCAGACTGGTAGAGGCCAAGGCTATTCTTCGTTGTTCTGTTTGCAGTGAGCATAAGAAAAGCTCCTCCAAATCAAGATTTTAGAAGCATGAAAACTGAACTTTTTCAGTTCATCTAAAATCATCTGTTCACTCAACAACAAATGAAATTATATTTTCTTTTTTCAACAGCAGACGTCACACATATATGACGGATCACCGTTTCTCGCGAAAAAAATACAATTAAGCATAACTTCACACCATAAGTATGACATTACAAGTAGTTGGTACATTTCTGTAACAAGAATCATAATAGTCGTCACAGAGTAATAAGATTACCAAATCTTATATAATCATCAAATATTGGGCCAACTAGGCCCATTATTCCAACTTAAACACCTTGACAAGATGCACAGAAAAAGACTGAGAAAAAGAAATATGCAAAGCACAACCGAGCCAATCATATTTTGATGCAGACACACAATCATTAGGCTTTACATCAACTCTATATTAAAAAAAGAGTCAAATTTACCAAAGATCCACTCTTTATTCCGGCTGTAGTAAATAAACGCAACACCGATATATTTAATAAAAGTCAAAGTTCCCAAAGATCCAATCTTTATTCGAGCAGTAGTAAACAAAGCAACACCAATACAGAACTTTAGGCTGAAAATGAAAAAATTAAAATAATCAAACCACATCAAGAACAAAGAAACAGTACTTCAAATATTCCATCTTAATGCATATTTTTCACTTGTTAAAAATAGTATGTAGTTTCAAGAATCAACAACATACATGCCATACGTTCCCCCCCCCCCCCCCACCCCCCACCCACACACACACAGAAGTTATACCTCAGGCCTCTCTTCTTTGTCAAGATCAGCCGCCTTGGAATCAAGCATCATGGCTTCCAACGTCAGGTCCACAGAATGCTCCACCCAATATTTTTTCTGAATCTCACGCTCTTGCTCTGCACATACGATTTACAAACAACACAAAAAAAAAAGCCATTTTTCTCATCACTAAAACTACAAAAGATCAAATGTATTCACAAAAAAAGCAGTAAAACACAAAGATCATGAATTCACTCAACCTTGAACGGTAGCCATGGTGAGAAGTGGGAAGCTGTGTTTTGGGTATGTGGGCTAGTGAGAGAGAGGATTTTGTAGATAGATGTGGAGGTTAGCTAAGACTAAGGAATTCAAGAAATCTAAGAACCCTCAATGGCAATGCGAGATCTTGAAAATGTCCTGGATCTTCGGTTGCAGGATCGACCTTTTTGATGCATTAGCTGTGGTTCAAGAGATGTGGTGGAGGTGTATTTATAGCGGATTATCGAAGATTTTCAGAAAACGGTGTAAAAAGGTGATTTTGGTGATGGTGGGCTTGCTAATATTGCCATGTACGAAGAAGAAGGCCCTATTAAGAAGGCTGGGATGCGGAGGCGAGGCGCAGGGGTTGGTGAAGACTAGAGAGAGAGAGAGAGAGAGAGTGATGATGATGAGTCAGTCAGTGAATCACGAGTATGATTGCACGGGCGAATGGGCCAGTTCCACGTGACGCTACGAAAGATTCTCCATTGTTCGACATATTACAATTATGTTTTTCGATACCAGATTATTTTATTCAACAAAGTATTACAATATCACCAAAAAAATTGCAAGATAGTTTGATCTGTAAACTACATCCTCATATCCGGATCTAAGTTCAAAACACGAGATTATTGCATTTTTTATAATTGTTTAAAATTAAATTTTTGGCTTCAATTAAAAAATTATTAATTATTTATTTTGAATAGTCCATTTGGAAAAGATGAAAATTATTAATTATTTACAGTATATAATTTTCCTGATATCTGTGTTGAAAAGGTTTATGAGGAATATTTGAGAATGATCAACTCATTTAATCCAAATTTGATCACTTAGCCACACAATTTCTTACCCTGACCCAAAAATCAGTATGGCAACCTTTAAAAAGTCCTTATTGATTTTTATTTTTAAGCACGCAATGATGCAGTGGAGAGAATAGATAATTTGTAAATTTATGGTGGACTGTATGCATGATTCTTGATTTGAGCATTTGAGAGTTGAGAGTTGATATATGTTCCTTTGAGCAGTGTTTTTAAATCTAAACCAGGTTGGTCGGTCTGATTGGTTTAACTGTGAACTGGTCATGTAATCAGTCTGATTATATGTGATTTTCGGGTTGAAAATGACCCGCAGTGAACCAGTCAAAAATCGGTCAAATCTAAACCCAGTAAAAACTTGTCGAACCGATCAAATCGGTCCATATTTAATTATTTCATGGGTAAGGAGGATTTCAAACCTACAATCTCCAAAAAAATATATAATTTTGCATTATACACTTAACCAACTGTGCTAATGCATGTTTTTATTATTTTTTGGATATTAATAATATATATATATATAACTTGAAAATAATTGAATCTCATTTTAATTAAAATCAATGTTTAGTATATAATTAAAATAAATGTTTAGAATAAATCTAATATATCATTTTAGTTAAAATAAATTGAGAGAAGAAATAAAATATAAAATAGTGACTTATAAAATAATGATGAACAATGTTTTAATTGTTATTAATTATACAATATTCTTTATAAATAATATTACTATTTAATTTTTTGACATTTAATTATATATCTTCTCATAATCTAATATTTTGATGTTCTGTTTTTATTTTAATTTAATAATTACTATATTTTTAATTATTTAAGTTATGGAAAAAGTATTGATAAACACTTTATTTACTCAGCATTGATATAAATTGAGTGCATTTTTTTTAAACTTAATTTAATATATTTATCATGATACAAAATTATTTATTTTATCTTATATTTTAACCTATACATGGATAAAATATAAATAAATATCATATAACGGATCATCCGATTTTTTTAAAACGGTTCAGCCAGTCGAACTAATAACCCAGTGACCCAGTAAATTGACCGGTTTGATGCTCGGTCCGAATTTAAAAACATTGCCTTTGAGATGGTCATTCATTTGTAAGGGGCGTTCACTGATCGTGTGCTTCGTATGGTGCTATTTTTTTATTTGTGAAAATATTTTAATTACTAGTTTGTTCATTTTACAAAGATTTAGTGTTTAATTGATGACAATATTACAAAATGAGTAAAATGAGAGTTTGGACAGCATAGGAAGATATAGAATTGACTTAGGAGTATTGTACAATTCGAATCGGGTAAATCGAACAAAAAATGAACGAGAACAAATTATTTTAATAAAATGTATGCAGACAGAAAAGTACCCAGTCAACCTCGAGGTAAGCAGATTGGACAACTTGACAGGGGCAAATTGGGTAAATTCTAAGGTGGTGGGGATGCAATGCATCCCTCACCCAGCGGTTGACACGTGTCCCATCAAATGGTTAAAGAAAAAAAATATATTAAAAAATTAATTAGTGCGGGACACGTGTCAACCGTTGGGTGGGGGGATGCATTGCATCCCCACCACCTTAGAATTTACGGGCAAATTGATGGTTATGTTGCTTCATCAATTCGCCTTGCTTATCAGGCATCAATTATTGGATAAAAAAGCAAATCGATCTGTTACTTTAAGAACAAAACATGCGCTGATCTTAAAAATTGTTGGAGAATAGCATTGTGTTCGGGGTGTTTACTTTAAGGGATAGATTAGATTAATAAAAATACTATAGTCTAATCAATCACATACTTTGATGAATTAAACTATTTTAAAGCTTGAATCCTTAAAATATTCAATTTTATACATTATCATTGTATTCTATTTTATCTATCGTTCAAAATAAACGCCTAAAAAAATTACTCTATAATTTTGTGGTTGGATTAACAAGAAGGACAAACGTGTTGAATAGCGTATTAATTGTTATTGTCGGTTATAAAGAAAAAATGTAAATACACGTGTTCAAAATTTTCCTTTCATGCATTTATGTTATTTGAGTTTTGAGTTATTATTTTTGTCGGGCTTCGCCATGTTAGAGAATAGAGACGTACAAATAGGAGCTTTTATCACATGTGTTGTTGGTTGAATTTTAATATTGAAAGATGAAGCGGTCTCATGTACATGAGATGTCGATAAGATTTTATATTAGACAGAAAAAAGTAATACGTATAACATTAAAAAGTAACACTTATAATATTAAGAAGTAACATTTATCTTACTAAATATTACTGCTAAAAAAATAAGATAGTGACATTTTTATAATTATTACTATATTTTTTGAATTGAAAAAAATATCATTTCTAATATTAAAAGTGTGTCATCATATTTTCGTCCGGTCTGATTCTATTTAACAAAGTCTTATGCAAGATTTTGCGCTTCTCCAATATTCCATCCGTTTGACTTATAGAACAGAGAGTTGAGTATATGTATGTATGTATTGCGATTGGACTAAATTCTTAGCTTTTGAATAATTTTCATTAGTCTTATGTTATAAGATTGACATAAAAAAAAAAAAAGTATTTGTAAAAATTATAAATCATACTTTTTAATTAAAAGCAAATCCAATATACTATATCAACCACCATCTACTCCGAGGACCACAAACAATTTTTTACTTAACACAACAATATTATAAAAATCGGATATGGATCCAAGGACCCTTTTTTTTTCTTCTCTAATAACAATGTAGATATAATGAGATTCAAGAATATACTTAAATAATTATATTTTTGTCCCCACTATACAATAATAGGACAAAAATGAATAATTCACAACAATATCATGTTGTGATAAAAAATAGCAATCAACCCCACAAAGTATTTGACGGGTGACATTGTGTCGTTAAATACACGCGTTTGCCTCTAAAATTAATTAAAGCAAATAAACAAACTATTTATAATTTGGTTCAGAATTTTTAATTTTCGCACTTCTTTTTTTTATGTTTTTTAGTATAAACAAACTCATGAAATTTATAATTCATGCAAATAGATATGCAATTTAATACCCGATAACAATATAATTAATCCAATATGTAGAAACTAGCTAATTTATGATTACATATCAGCTCATCATCTGATATTTTATTGATTTATTTTAAGAATTTATTCATAGATAAATTTCTAATATTAAAAAATTGCTCTTAAAAAAAGAGCAGAAATTTATCGTTTCCCTTCATTTTTTTATTAGCGTTTTATTATTAAAGTAGCATGATTGAATAATATATTGTAAATTTATTAAAAAATTTACATGGATTTTTCAATTTACATAAGTACAAACTCAATAATGATAAAATATTACTAATTTTATAGATGTATATATGATATGATTTTAGGTATATAATTAAAGGGGAATTATATATAATTTTTTTAAATAAGGGAAATTATATACAAAAAATAATATTTTAGGGATAAAAAAAGGAAAAAATAAAAATGTTAATAAAATGGTATTTTACCACCAAAAAATCTAATTCTTAGAGATGGAAGGGGGGATTTGCACCCACTAATAAATGTTAGGATGATATTTATTCTAAAAAAAAAGGGAAAATTCACTCCTTAAGATAAATTTTAGGTGTGTTTTTGCAATTTTTACTGAATACATAATAACGATGATAATTCTTGATAGTAATAATTACAAAAATAGAATAGCACTTTTCAATTCTTATGGACTATTTAGCAAGCAGTCACAATAGTGTTGAATGATTCTTTTGTCATTACCATATTTTCATTTCTTTGCGTCAATCACCTCCTTATTTTTAGTAAGTTTTGTCCTTTTGTTTTTTAGGGGGAAAAGTAAGTATTTTCCTAGATTAGAAAAATAGAAGCAATATCACTAATAGTTTCTAAGTGCTAATTATGTAAATATATTTCTTAATTCATTTTATAAAGCATATAGTACATATTTATCTTGGGTGAAGAAGATAGGTGATTATTGGCTCCATATGAGAGATCTAGTGGTATAGTAGGTGATCTTAATAATTGAAGAATCATGATTTGAAATTTTATCAATGTTATAAATCGAGTTACACAAAACACACCTATAAGTAGTTATTGTGAGTAGTTCTAAGAAAACATATTGGATATAATAAATCTAAATTAAGTTAATGAGAACAAATGGTTGAATCAAATTATTAACTTTTCTTATATATCTAACAATATGTATTGCTTTGCTCCAAAAAAAAAATATGTATAATTATTTGGGTTGGATTAATTTGGTTACTAACGTCATCAAAATGACGTGCAAATTATCTATTATGTAGCCCTTTTGTTCCACAAATGTAACATCCTTCCCCTTCTCACACATATTAATAGAATCTATTTAATTTTATTGAAAAATAAAATTATATAAAAGTTTAATACGATACCCTTATTTATGCATTCAAAATAAATGATTGCTAGTTTCAAATAACATTAAATAGGAATATATTAAGAAAATGAAAATTTAATACATTTCTATTAAGGTAAATGGCTTATAAAGTTAGGGAAGGACTAAAAAGAATTAAGATACTATAATTATGGGATGAATGGAGTAAGATTATTAATAAGTGTGATTTTATATTAAAAATTACATGTTTGATGTAGTTTAATTTACGGACATAAAATAAAATTATTGAAACCAAAATAATTTATTTAAATAATTGATGGTGAACAATATTTATATTAAGTGTTAGTTTGTTAAGATTAGAATTATAGGGATGTCAGTTTTGGCATGAGGCCAACATGTTCGTTCGCCTCAGCCCCTAAAAAATTAAGGCCCCGTATTTTTTAATCCTAATCTTTTTATTTTTTTTTATTTTAACACAATTCCAATTTTGTTTAACTTCAAAATTGAGCCCTTTATTTATTTATTTTAACTAAGTATTTTTTTTTTAACTCACATAATTGAAGTGTTTTATAATTTTCCTACTAATAAAAAATCTTATTTCTAATAGTTTTTTTCAACTTAATTGATCGATAAAATATTGACTATCCACAAGTGCACATTATAGTTGTGTACAATGATGAACAATGTCATATTCCACAAAGACTAATAATTAATTTATACATGATTACTTCAACATCAATTTCCTATGTACATCTAGACTACGCATTAAAGTTTTGAATTTAATTAACTACTTAAACAGAAATTAAATAAAGCAAGTACCTAATGAACAGAATAAATTAGGGTTTTAAATTCAGAGAAAAAGAAATATTATAGGGATTTGATTTTATTCATTTATCCATACAATGTCAATTTAATTATATGATTAATTCACAATTCAACTTTTATTAGGGCAATCTGATACGACCCGAACTCTAGGAATGAACACACGTCAACACACGTAAGTTTTTGTGTCTTCTACGACTCAAATAATCAAAGTAAAATATGCGGAAGAATTACGGAACAAACTAGACGACTAGAACCAAATAAAATATCTAAACTATGACACACAAAATAACACAAATCCAAGAATAAGGGGCTGTTTTGGGACGGCAATATGAAGGGAAAGAGGATGGATTTCGTGTGTGAGAAATAGGTGAAGAATGGCTTGGGTAGATAGGATATGTTAGAGATGAAACGGACTTACGGATTGAACGGTATGAACGATGAATTAGGCACGAACGGTGGCGGCACTTGGACGGCGGTGATGGTGGTGTGAATTACAACCCGAAAGTTGCCTTGAATCTCGAACGTACACAAGGCCAAATTCTTTAAGTTGCTCTTCGATAGCGAGTTTCCGACGATCCCTCGAACGTGGACGGCGAATTCCCTTTGTAAAACTTAGAGGTGCTAAATCTAAGAGTATGAATTTAATTATCTAAACTCACAAAACATTAAACGGGGAGAGACGATATTGAAAGCAAAGGCTTAATAATCAAATATAGTCTAAAGTAACAATGTCACATGGATCCCCTATTTATAAGAATAGGAGGGTCGAAAATCCTAGCTATAATGGACGAAAATAAAGAGTCCAAATTGATCTAGAATTGGACTTGGAAGTTTTCCTAAACTAGAATTCTATTTAAGGTAGTTTCTTCCCTTAATTAAAATTCTAGTCAAACCTATGACTTGGACTAATCATGGCCGAAAATTACCCTATTTTAATTAAATAAAACTGATCCTAACTATAGTATAATTAAATAAAATAAATACTATAGTCTAAAATAAAATAACTACTAGATAAAATAATACAAGGACCGAAAATTGGCCTTGCTCAATTCGACCGATCCTCTTCACTTCTTGAGCTCATGCACACGTCCTCTTGCACACATGCACATCTTCATGTTGTGTTCTCCATGTCTTGATCTCCATCTTCCAATGACAACAAGTTCATCATCTTCAAGCTTCCTTGTACGCCGTCTTCTTCTTCAAGCTTCTTGCGAATTGTAGCTTGTAAATAATCTTGCAACTTCTTAGCTCTTAATCTTGTGACGGGTCCTTTGAATTGAAGCTCTTCATTGACTTCCTCATTGCTATGGATGTCCTCACCACAATCGCTCATTTAATTTAAACATTTTGTCGAGGTGCTTAAACCGTAGATTAAATGCTACATTAATGTGTCCATTTAATTACTAATCTGCAACTCCTAAAAGTTCCATAGATTTCTTATCATCGCAATTAATCTCAAATATCTCAATCTTATTGATTAATTTATTTTGTGTTCTTGTGTTCCGGTGTTAAAACGCATCTCTTGTTTTATGAATTAACATAGCAACTCATGCTATAATGGTGTTCAATCAATCAATAAAAGGAGAATCTAAATCAAATAATCAAATATCTAGTGTACTTCAAAATCAACTACTATCAAGCTCTAAAATGCTAAAGAATTAATCAGTCATAATTAAACGAGTACCTAAAAACAATTCAAAAGAAAGCATTGTTCAGAATGAAAAACACAATAAAACCCGGATGATGGATCTTGATCTTGATCTTTAACTTCTTCTTCTCTTGCTCTTTAATCTTTATCTTTAGGGGATGAATATGATGTGAATCGGTGTTTATTTTTGTGACGACATTGTCGTCATTTAAAAATATTTTTTGATGTCGTCGCAAATAGAGTGTCCCTAAAAGTTCGTCTCAAATAAATTAAAAATTATTTTAAGTGATAACAATGTCGTCAAAAAATATGTCATTATAAATGACATGTAGTAATTAGAGACGGCATGTCGTTATTTAAGTCTATTATAAGTGATGACATTTATCGCCGCTAATAATATTCTCACTAAAAACCATCTCTTTTGTGTAGGAAGTATCCTCGTCGCATAAGGAAAGAAAACAGGTCAAAATCGGACACCCAGGGCTAGTTCACAACGCCCATTTGCGACCTCCTAGGTCCCAAATGAGGTCGCGACTCAAACAAAGGAAAAGTCCCTCTCAGTCACGACCTCCATTCGCGAGCTCGCCAGTTGTTCGCGTATTCCGACAACCTTCCATTGTTTTGCTTCGTTCTCACTTATTTTCGCTTGATTAACCTGATTCTCTTTGCAACGCGTTCCTTACTCGATTCTCTATGTTCCTAAACTCTTTATAAGCTAATTTTCAACTTACAATAAAAATGGCACTAAATCACTTCACAATAAATAAACACATGACATTTCACAAAATATGAAAACTATACAAATCTTATTACTTCATACATGCAATGCTTATCATATACCATCCAAATGAACAACAAAATACATGAAAACATGAGATTATCATTAATACTAAATGAACTTAAGATCATAACCATATCCAACATTTTTTTGTTGCGGAAAAAATCTTTCTTAAAAAAAATAATAATAATCCTAGCGAACAAAAGTAAAAAAAAAAAAAAAAAAGAAGAAGAAGAAGAAGAAAGGGTTATCATACAGAAAAAAATCAAAGAAATTTGGCAAAAAACTTAGGAACATCAGTTGTACTTGTACCCAATCCTTAGGCCTTATATCAAACGGGTCAAGTCGCGGGTCCGAAAATCATGCATAATTGATTGTATTTTAATATTCTTATTTTCTCAGACACGTAGATACTAGATAATATTCATCCAATCAATAAATATTAACTTGCGATCAATTACGTATGATTTTCGAACCGTGAAATTAATTAACTGTTAGATTTGTATTTTTTTAAAATGGGTACTATTTTATTAATTTTGAAAAAGTCAATCATTTTTCAATAAGTACACAAAATGTAGGTATCAAAGTTTAATATATATATATATATATATATATATATATATAGGGGTAGCTTATTATGGGTACTAGGCTTTAGGTGAGAACTAGGAACTAATCCTAGCCCTTACTTTTGTCTAGATCTATGGTTAGGATTAAATGGCATAAGATCTTTAAAATTGTACAATATATTCTAAAATTAAATACGTAATGACATCAATGTAATTATACATTTATCTCTTATATGGAAACATGCATTTATGATTTCCCTTAAATACGTATCTGAATGTGATATGGCAAGCGAATATTTAGCGCTCTTCATCGTTAGCAGTAAACCTAGAATATTAAGAACCACTTTTAGTCGTTGCATTATTTTGAGGAAAGCGGCGCTACGAACAGAGAATCGAGCACCACCATAACTATTTCCGGCGTGTTCGACTGCGCCGATAACTGTGGGAAGAACCAGTTCCATCAATTATTTTCCCCTTTCCATGGCGAGAACCAAACAAGGTAATAGTGTTTTTTTTGTGATTTTTGAATGCATCTTGAAATCTTGTGTGGGATGGATTCCGATAAAACCAAACCCTCATTGGAAACTAGATTAGAGATTCCATGGATGTGTAGCTACAAAAATCGTAACCCACGTGTTTGTATAAATGCTTGAATCAATGAATCACGAATTTTTTTAGTTGATTATTTAGTGAAACTATTGAGTGTATGTAATATTTATGTCTTGAGTGGCACATGAATGTAGTAGAAGTACAAGCTAAGTTAGTAATATTTTGTAGCTAATTATGTTAATAATTGGAAGCGGTTTTTTTTTTGAAAAAAAAAATACATTGCTTATGCCTGTGTAACAACTCGTGTATGAGTCTAGAGTAGAAGGAAGTTAATAACTATTTCTCTAGTCTATTCATTTAAAATCTTGTAGCTATACAAAATCGAGAACTAATCAATTTAATTGCTCAAGCTGGCTAGGTTCCATGTTTTAGTAGAATCAGTAGCTAAGTTTGTGATAATCTGTAGCTTATTTAAGGTACAAAAGTGTGTATATGAGTATTTACGTATCTTTTTTTGATCCACAAGTAGCAATTTATAGCATAAAATTAAAAAGTACAATTTAGTGTTTGGTATTAATCAGCAGATTGAATTAATTTGCCATTTGAGGGTTGAATGAGTCTTTTGTTCTGGAAAATTTATAATTTGTATTTGAGTGTTAATTTTTAGTTTTTGTTGATAATTACGCTAATTTGTATAGCTTTTTCAATGCGTGCAGTTTTTTTTTGTTGCTTTTTTTTTATTATTTTGTAGCTTATTTCATAGAAATTTAGAGGAGTATATGTATTTTGCGAAGTTAATATCTTCTTTAGCTACGTAAGTGAAATTTTGTAGCTTATTTAATGGGCAAATGTGTGTATCATATTAATTGCGTTTGTTTTTTTGATCCACTAGTAAGACATAGTTTTGTTTGCTATTACTTATCAGATTTGATTAGTTTGCCTTTTTTGTCATTGAAATGATTGTGTTTTTTCTATAAAAAAAATTAATTTGTATGTGAGTGTTATTGTTTTGATTTTGTTGCTACTTTCGTTAAAGGATATAGCTTATTATGCATAATTTTGATTCTGCATTCGCGAAGGAAGAGTGTAGTATCTTTTTGTTTCTATTTTTTAATTATTTCGTAGCTTATTGCGCAGAAACTTAGGGGATGATATGTATATAGCGAAGTTAATATCATGGTTAGATGCATAAGTGATATTTTGGAGCTTAATTATTTACGATGCAAAGGGGTGTGTGAGGGTATTTGCGTTTATTCTTTTGAGCCACTACTAGGACTTATTTTCGCTTGTTATTAATTATCAGATTTGATTAGTGTGCCATTTGTGGTTGGAATGATTGTGTTTTTTTTTTTTTGAAAAATTTATAAATTGTGTGTGAGTGGTAGTGTTTAGATTTTGTTGCTAATTTTGTTATAGTATATAGCTTATTAAGCATGATTTTGATGATGCATTCATGAAAGAAGAGTGTAGTTTCTTTCTTTTGCTATTTTTAAATTAATTTGTAGCTTAATGCGTAGAAATTTAGGGGAGGAGTTATAGTTAGAGAAATTATTCCAGCAATTCGTTTTTGTTGCTAATTGTTTATTATTTTGTAGCTTATTATGTAGAACATTAGGGTGGTTATTTATTAAGATAAATTCAAATCATATTTTGCTAAGTTTTTGATATTTTGTGGATTATGTAAGGTCTGAAGGCAAAACATGGTCTGAAGGCAAAGTCGAAAAGTGTTGAAAAGGCATGCATGGAAAGATTGCAAATGGCGTGGAGAGATTCTGAAAAATCGAATGATTGTGAAGTATATGCAATGCGTCATATGGAGAGTTTTATGGGGTAATGCATGGACACTTGGATAACTGGTTTGCAAAAGGGGAATACAACACAAATGAACTATCTTCAGATTAAATATAGCGCTGCAATACTGACTTCAGATATGAACATCCACAAAGACACAATCTTGAAAAATGCACGTTGAGTATTTAACACCGAATCTACTAAGTGTCAAATTTGTTTAAAAGATTTGTTCAATAGCAATTTATAGATTGCTTGGCCTTAACAGTTTAGTTTTTTGATTTTTGAACCACAATACTATTAGTTGATTTCTTTTGCGGTTGGTTAGTCTTCATTAGTAGCTATGGTATGGATGTTAAATTAAAAATAAAGATATTATTATGGGGAATTCTATACTTAGCCCCTAATTTTCTCACTATAGCCTCCCATATTTTAAAAATTAAAATAAAATTATGAATATACTATTTTATCCTTATAATTTCAAACTCTGATATTAAATTGAAGGGAGAGATTTCAGCCTCTTTTTTATTACTCTCTCACTGTAGCCCCAGGCTATATATATATGTATACACACACACACACACATATATATATATATTATTTTATTTTTCTTCCTAATTTAAGAGATCTATCTTCTTCTTCAAGTCTTGATCTGAAAACTCACACATAATACATGTTAAAAGCTATATTTTTACATGGTGAATCATTTTTAATGTTTCCCCTCCTCTTTCATTAAAAAATGATTAGTGTTCAGAATGAATTCATTTCAATTTTCACAGCAAATCATTCATTTATTTCGACTAATTTTTCGATGGATTTAACTTGTGGATCCTGGTTCATTATTCTCAACATTTCTTAAGTATAATAATTAAACAATGAAGATTTAATTTTCGTATGATTACAAATGAAAAGGTGAGAGAAAATTCACAACATGGATAAAGTTTTATTCCAACACTCAAGAATATTAATTCCCTTGATCGGTTGATCCTCCCCTTCCAAAACTTTGAAACAAAAAAATCTGATATATAAAAAAAATGAAAAGCTAAGAAGAGAGAGAGAGAGAGAGAGAGAGAGAGAGAGAGAGAGTGTATGTAATGGTTGATGTTGACAAAGTCACCAGAAAAGTATTTTACGACATCATAGGAGAGCGAGGGCTATGCAATATTTGGGAGTTACTGAGATCTTATGAGGATATAATAGACTATTTAAAATTTATTTTTATTTTATATAATTTTAGGGGCTATATTGAGAAAATTCATGGCTGCATATAGAATCACCCTATTATTATTAGTGCGGATTTTCTTTTAACTAATGGTTAATGTTTTTGGATGCCTATGAATTTTATCTTATAGTTGTATATAAGTGCGTCTTTTACTCTACTTCCATAAAGAGTTAGAGTTGATATTGTAGCTTTATATCTTACTTCTTGTAGCTTGCAAAAGAGGAATATATATATCCTGCCCAACATAATTTTGTAGCTATGTATTGGTTTATGTATCTTGGATTTCTTATTATTGACAAGTTATTTTTAGATATAAATATATTTGTATGTTGTGCTATCTTTGGTTGAAATGTATTTTACCACTATAAATCCTTGTATTTGTAGCCTTTTAGTTGTTGTTAATTATTTAATTGAAAGTTATAATAATTGAAATTGCCACCTAAATGGAAATTAAAAGCTAAACACCTAAATTGATATAATTCATTTTTGTCGTTTGTATTTTTTATTTGTTTTTTTGTAAGATGCAAATAACAACCCAAAACCAAAAATATATGAAATTACAAATTGATTTCGTAGCTTTATATTATCATTTTCGTACCTTCCAATGAATAAATATATAGATATGCAGTCAGCATAATTTCGTCCATACAATTGGATTCAGGAAAAGAATAAAGGACAATAAAAGTGAATATCCCAATAACAAGAAACTGTGAAACTGTAATACCCCAAAATATTTTAGAAGATTTTAATCAACTTATGTTACCCTCTGGTAAGTTAGAAAATTAGCTGGGTCCTTAAATGGCTCAAATAAAGGAAAATCGCAGCCAGGGAAATCTGTTAAATCTAATTTGGTCAAAAATTGCCTTAAAAATATGTTATGATATTTTTCTCGGGTTGATAGAAAATATTTCAAGAATCGTGCCAACCTTTGAAATTTCAAATTTCGAGTTCAAATGAACTTTTGGCACAACTTTAAGTTGGAAAATAATAAATTTAATAGAAAAAGGCACATCCGTCATTATCCAATTTCTTTTTCAAAAGATTATCTTATTCTTAATTATCCTATTCTTTTTCCATCATTATCCTCTTTCTTTTATTCGTTATTATCCTATTTATTTTTCCTCTATAAATAGGAGCTTAAGGTTTCATTTTTCATTCATTTTCAAAATCGAAACGCCGAGCAGCTTCCAGAGAATATACAACTCTAGTTTCCTATTTCAATTCTGAAATAGTCATTTTGAAGGTGTCAACGCGTAGATCACGAATACATGATTGAAATGATGACACGAAGGATGATCACGATGGAAAATCATCGTGACCGCTGCCAATTCCTCGGAGAAGGTACTTTCTCCGATTCTGGTCATTCGGACCGATGAATTTAGAAATTTCAAGTTCTAAATATGCTTATATTTCGATTATCTTTAATTCTACCGATTCCGATTTTTGATGTTGTGAGTTTTCGGTATTTTTCCCCGTTTTCATTTTATGTAAATCTCAGATCTACTCTTCCTGGATAGTCGTATTAGAAATCTTCTTTTTATAAATAGCCTTTGATCATTTGGATCTTGTAGTTAACCGGAATAGATTTTTGATTTCTCGTCGTTTGAAATCCGAATCCGAATATTATATTATAAATATGTCAGTTTCGAATTTATGATCTAGCCGTCCGATCTTTGATCTGATTACACCATTAAATTCCTTATTTTCTGCACTATCAAAAATTGTACTTTTGAGCGAAAATCCAACGAGTATCGATCTCAATCGAGACCGATACATTTCAGCTAAAATCTGTGAGTTTTTGTCCCGTTTCACCCATTTTGGGTCGTCAAATCGAAAAAGTTTCTTCTCAAAAGTTGCTCGAAATAATATTTCCTATGCTCCCGTCGAATTTCGTAATTTTCGGATGAGTTTTGAATAATATCGATTATTTAATATAAGCAGTTATTTTTATACTGGAGTCATGTGTTATCGAAAAATTCTAAAACTCTCAAACTATAGTCTTGGCATATATAGGATGGTCCTTGAATATTTTCATAATTTTTGAACGGTTAGAAAGTGCCGTGGCACAAATCTGATAAAAATCGATTAAAATGACAAGTTTTGGAAAGAGACCTCTGTCAAATCAGTTGATCCCAGTAAAGCAAGAATAACGTTTTAGAATTTATTTCCTTCTTCGTCGAAATTATTTGAGATCTCTAGAGTCGCGCAATCTATTTTAGAATAGAATAGAATTAATAATAGTTCTGTTTATAGTAGATTAATTCCCGAAAATATAGCGATTATCCTGAGTTGAAGTTTACCTTCTATAGTACCAGCTGAGCTAGAGAAAGAGTATCAGGGTTGATTCTTCAGGAGTTAGCTTTTCAGAATCCTGAGAAAGGTGGGCTACTATATCTTTCTAAATTGTATCTTTCGAGTTATTAAGCTCTGCTTTGCTAAAATTGCATATGTGACTATCTGTGTTAAATATTTACGTGCTACTGTATGTTGTCGGAGTCTCATATACCAGCGCTGTGTCAATGTGAGTAGCTACAGTATGCATGCATTATTTGTCCTGCCCTACTCCTTGTCGGTGAGACTAAAATGAAACACTTATTGGTTATACTCTTTGGGTATATTATGGCCATACTCAACTTTATGCGCTGGTGATGTAGTTCGGGTTGCGGGCAGTGACGGGTTATACTCTTAAGCGCTTCACGATAAAATGTTTTGGTGAACTTAGGTTGCTTCCAACTTTTAAACCTCCTAAGTTTCACTACCTGCATGAACACAGATAGATTACTTTAATAAAATGATTTGCATAACTTGAATTGTAAAACTTGCCCACTGAGTGCATTAGTACTCAGCCCAAATCTTTTCAAACATTTTCAGGTAAGTAGGCTGGAGCGTGGAGGTGACGAGGCTGAGATATGGGCTATTATGATTTACGTATTTTTCCGTTGTCCCTTTTTGTTAGTATTCTGTTAAGAATTGAGCTTTCGCACTTATGGTATTCTTTTGCTAAATGCTAAGAACTCTGATCTTGGTATTTTGTTGATATGATTCTGCTTCTCTGATTCTGAACATTTGTTGACTTCCTAGTTAACATGTATCATATGCTTAGCTACATAATTATTCCAAGGGGGGGAAGTCCGTCTTTCGTTATGTCTATTTGATCATTCATTTTGGCCTATGGAAGGGCTTCATTTGTTCAACATATTGGTGTCTGTTTCTTTTGTCGACCTATGAATGGGTCTATTAATTGTTGGTATCTGGTTATTTGTTTCCGTTTGGCCTATGAAAGGGCTTATTGAATTGTTACAGCTTCCATTCTTCTCTTATAAGCCGTTATAAACGGGGATTCGCTCTAGTTACAGAGGTTATGCTGTCTAATTTTTCGGAAGGCATAACCTATCTTTGGCATACTCGGTTGTTAAATTGTATTCTAAACATTAATTTTTTTTTTGCATTAACACCCCGTCATTAATTTAATTACCCCATTTCTTTCCCGCTTCTTAATTCCCACCCCCGTGGCGTCCATTTCCACGGTCTTTCGGGACCGGGGCGCTACAGAAACTACCAAAGAAGAAGCTATAAATCAATGAATAAATGTGCAGATATTTTATCAGCATAATTTTTGTCCATATAATTGGATTAAGGAAAAGAATAAAGTGTAATAAAAGTGAATATCCCAATAACAATAAAATGTTAAGTTACCAAATAAGAATCTACAAATTCTAAGGGAATAAGCAATAAATGTAAATGCTAAGAAAAGTTCGAAATGTACATCAACAAAAGCATCATTCAAACTTGGGACAGTTTATGGCATCATGGTGAGACAACGTGTGGCATTTGCTGCACATTCGCAGTGGTTTCTGGTTTTGTTTACTTAGCGTCTCCCTCATTGGTTTTATCTGACTTCCACTCCTCTTCGTCTTCACTTGAACGGGTGGCTGAACAGACACTTCCTGTGGTATAGATAAACAATAAAACTACTCAAACAATCCCTTCTTAAATGGCTCGATTGAAATATTTTCTTCACTGGGCAACAGTAAATCCTTGATGTCCTTGATGACTTTATTTAATTTCATAGTTTTCTCATGATCGCCATCAACTAACCCAACACAACTATATAAATCAGCAATGGTATCATGCAACAGCAACCCATTTTTTTCTATACCAACAACGCCTCTTGTACATCAACACCAACCATATGTGATGTGCTGGATAATGCTAACTTCGTCCATCGGCCTGCTATGTATTTATCAAGTATATTTTCCAAATTCAAATCTTTGAACACAAAATATACATGAGAACATAGCAGTCCCCTCACCCTTGTTGTAACTGACATTGAAGAAGCCATTATTACATTCTTCAACCACATACTCATGTCTATCCAGATCATCGGTAATATTTTTAAGGTGACATGCGTAGCAAGCAAACTGAATATCTTGTTGCACCTCATTGAAAATGGCCCTTGTATAAACCTTAGCAACATGTTTCTCGATTGGAAGCAGAGTTTTCAATTGAACACATCATGACAGATCTTCATTGTTGAGCTTTGCTTGTGAATGCCTTTGAGAGTCCATAGCATTATCAAAATACATAAAGAACTCAAGCAGATTGGAATGTTTGTTCATGTGTGTATGAAAAAAACTGTTCTCACTCTCAGAAGGTGATGTTGTCCTAAACAACCCGCCTATCGAAACATCTCTAAAAAAAGCCGGAATCCAAGTTCCTCGAATACGAAACATAAAGTCAAACCATTCATTGTCAACCAAGCTAGAATCAACCATGATCTGCTTCCACCTTGCATCAAAATCATCTGGCTTTATATGTACCGACTAAAAAAGACTGCAAAAATCTTTCATGAAAAGTGAATCCTTCTTCAATTTAATAGGTAGCTTTTCTGAGATTTTTGTCATAATGTGCCACATGCAAAGTCGGTGCTTAGTGCATGTGAAAACACGCTCAACTGCTATCTTTATGCCTGGGTCTTGATCGGTCATTAAAATAGTTGGCCCATGTCCTATGCACTTCTTAAATTGTTCAAATACCCAAGCATACGACTCGATGGATTCCCCGCTCATCAAAGTAGCTCCTAGAGTAACACATCTGCCATGGTTGTCCTTCCCAGTGAAATGAGAAAAAATCATAGTATACCTAAACATTAGACAACAACAATATTGAATTATAAGTATATAAGCAGTGAAAGTGCATAAAATTAGCTAGTAAACTATATATATTTTATTAGACTCACTTGTTAGTGTTGTATGTTGCATCAAAAGAAATCACATCACAATAAGAACAATAGTTCCTGCGTGCTATAGGGTCTACCCAAAATAAACTTTTCAGATGGTCCTGGCCTTCAGTTTCAAACTCGAAGAAAAATGCAGAACACAACTCACGCTTTTTGAACAAATTATCAATGAGCATTTGCGCATCCGTACCCAGTGCATATGTTTTCAAATTACGGGAGAAGTTTTTAACTTGATTACTCGTGCATCCAATTTTTGAGTATGAATCGGCGATTGTCTTCAATACTTTATACGACCCCATCGCCCCAACATTCGCCTTCGTAGTTGTATTCATTTTCATAAAATGCTTATACTTTATCCAAAGTTGCATTCATTTTCATAAAATGCTTATACGCTTCGGGGACCTAAGTGTGTGTATGTTGCTCAATAAACTTACTCACAGCATACCCATCGGAAGTAGCAAATTTGAAAACAACGCGAGTCATGCAGTATACACGTTTTGATACTGCACGCCTCTTACATTCATCTCCAATTGGTGCATTCTTGGCACCTTCTTTACTGCAATAAACATATTTCCACATCACACACTTGCCATCTCTGGACATCCTTGTTGTACCTTGATGAGATCGAGACAAGCACTGAGGATTTGAATCCAGAGTTGCAGCTGAGAGGTCCAGTGCCGAGATTAAGAGCTAAGAAGCTGCAAGGTTACTTCCAGTGCTATGTTGGAAAGAAGTTGGAAGATGATGGAACTGATTTCAAGCAGTCCAAGTTGATGACTATTTTAAGCATCGAGGAGCTCGATTGAAGCCATGGCAAAGTCATTCCTTGCTGATTTAATTAGTTAATTTATTTATTTCCAGTCTATTATTTCAGTTGTGGTTTTATTTATTTAGCAGGCCCAATTATCACAATCTGTTTAAGTGATATTGGACCCAGTAGTAGTTTTAATAAGCCCAGTTCGAATTCTAGGCCCAAGACACTTTAATTTTCGTTCCTTAGGTGTATTATTTAGGGATTTTCGTTCCTATTGAAGATTAGACACGTTTTGAATGAAAAAACAGCGCAAAGCTTTTCAACTTGTCTAAAAAATCAATAGTTCTTTGGTAGAGTTTGTTTCTAGCGAATTCAAGCTTGAAATCAATTGATTCGTTCATGCATCCAGTAGTGTATGGGTTAATCAAGCCATTGAAGATTGCTCCATAGGCGCGTTTCGGATTCTCGTCGATCCGGAGTTCATTTCGGGTAAGATTCGCTTCTATCTTTTGTTTCCATCGTTTCACTTTGTTCCAGCCACCATCACGCCTCCACACACCCTCCAAATCATCCATAATCATCACCATACACATTCTGTTAGCCACCAAGTCCAGATTCCGTCCATACAAGCCCTAAGTCCAATTATAAGCCGAAAACAGTCCGAAATTTGACCACCGAGCCATCTCCCAATTTATTCGTGCATTTCTTATGAATTTTGGATATGTTGTTCAAGACTTATGATTGTAGCTTGTGTTAAAATTTGAACTTAATCCAAGTTGCTTAGCATCAGTTTCTGTTCACGTCGTTTTTAGGATTTTTAGGGCTTTAATTTGGGGTTTTGCTATTTAATTCTTGTTCGAATTTAATTGAGTGTTTAGGACAGTTTATTTATTCATATTTAAGTGTTATTACAGTAGATATCTTGGATTGAATCCTTCTGTTAAGTTGACGTTGTTTCGATCTTTGCTTCCGCCTTATTGTTGGTCGTATCATACCTAGTCGAATATCAAACCTACATGCCAGTGCATACCATTTATAAAATTCAATGCCCACATTCAAAGAAAGGAACTTTTTATTAACAAATGGCTTCAAAGATGAATCACACGTAGGGATATAATATTTTGTCATTCCGGGTGATATGTCAGTTACATAATCAGTCGAGATATTGCCACCTGCTTATAAAACCGTACAAATGTCATGTGATACACAAAATATTTAAATCCTCATCACATTTGAGAATTAAACTCGTTAAATAATTTGGTTTCACTGCATGTATTTGACATAAATTATAGCTTACATATAATTCTACTAGTGCTTAAATAATGGAATTAAAGTGCACGTCCTCATACACAGAAACAGCTGAATTATGCATGAAATTCATTTTGCGATTATATCCAATTACTTGATCCAACGATCCAATCATTAACAGAGCGCACCAAATAAACAAAGTGTATATATTCTAACATCGCAAATTCCATGTGAATCAGCACATCTCAATCGCATAAACTATCGTGTAAACTCTATATCACGTAAATCGTAATGAAAAATGCACGTACCAAAATTATCCATGCCTCCTGAAGCGACCTACCTGCTGCAATAGCCCCGTCAAATAGGTGTTCTATATTTTTTAGTTTAAACTGTAACCGCTCAATATAAAAAAAAACGTAATTCATATGAATATAAAAAAACATGAGTATTCGTTGATACAGGATAACCGATCGTGGGATTTGAATAGGATTTGGAAAAATATATTAATTCATATGGATATCCATGTATTAATAGATTTTCTATTTAAAATACTACTTTACCCTCACACTAAACTACACGCCTAAAATAAAAAATAAAAAACATTAAAATCTACTTTCAATCTCATCCCTAGATTTAATAAGATCTAAAGGCTACAAATGGTTCCTAGTTCTCACATAAACACCTAGTGCCCATTTGAACCAAATCCTATATATATATATAGGGAAATGATCAAATAGGAACCAAATCCCCCCGTGAGAACCTAGGAACCAATCCTAACCTTAGATTTGATTAGATCTAATGGCCATAATTTAGTCAAAGTAAGGTGGCAAACTTGTAATATTTGAGAACTTAATGAAGGCGGGGTTACTTTCATAATTTAGAAATTAGGTTATATTTTTTCGGATTTTGGGCCCAATTCTCGGAATTAAATAGACAACGCTTTAAAACCGTTGTCTTTTCTGGCGTTGTATTAATATGCTAACATGAAAGATTTATATTGCTAACATCAACAGATTTTGTTGTTAACATGAGGTAGACTCATATTGCTAACTTGACAAGATCATAATATTAAATTGACACGTATTAAACACCACACATATAACATTAGACCACATTTAAAATAATATTGTGTAACATGTGTAACATCATTCATACATACAACATATTGATAATATATTAGAGAATATACACAGTGCTAATATGTGACTAATAATTTGCTAATATGTTAGTAACATGTTGCTAATATGCGAATAATGATATGCTAGTATGACTTAAATTCTCAAATATTATAAGTTTTCAAAATAATATTAAGCATTGATAAAATTATAATTGTTTATGAACTTAACTATATATAGCTCATACTTTAACTATTTTCTCATGAAAGCAACTTCAAATTCAAAGTCGGTCATAAAAAATTTCATGTTAGCAACATAAACACAAGATATGAGCAATATTGTGATATCATATTAGCAAATGTCTGACAGTTTGAGTTGAATATACGTGAATTTTTTTTTTTGTATTTTTCATCAATTTTTGCTCAAATAAACATATGCACTATAGATCTTAAATGAAAGAGCATGAAAAAATCTTTAATTTGATATATGTTTTGTGTAAATTGGATAAAAAAACGAGTAAGTTATGATTATTTAAAGTTTTTAAGAATTTTTTAAAAGATAATGACATCACTTTATAAAAAAAATCTGGAATTACCCCTCATATTTCGAATTTTACATATTTACAATTATGCCACCGCCTTTTTATCCGTCATGTCATCAAAATCCTTGAATTTAATTGGTTCCTAGGTTCTCACGGGGAGATTGGTTCCTATTTGAACCCACCCATATATATATATATATATATATATATATATATATAGGGGTGGGATTATATAAAAACAACCCCTTGTGTGAGAAATGAGAACACATCTCACACAACATATCCATCAAAAATCAAAGGTCCAGATTTGATGAAAAAGACGGTGGCAATTCTGTAATATCTGAAAAGTTTTTCGCGCGAGGGTATTTACATAATTTGGCAATTCTTATAAAAATCGCGGAGGATTTAATAACAGATTGTTATGCTAACGAAATATTATCATAATGCTAACGAAGCATTATAGTTATGCTAATTAAAGTTTTCAAATATTGTTAGCGAAAAAAATATTCTAAAAATTAATTATAAACCTAATTTGATTTAATAAACCTTAATTATATGGAAAAAATCATAATTGGATGAAATAAATCTAATTAGATGAAATAAACATTGATTGGTTGTGGTAAACCCTAAATGAGTTGGAACAAATCATAATAATAATATATTTGTACTACGTTAGCATTATGGTTTGCTTCTTTAGCATTGTGAATACACTATATTACCATATGACAATATTCTGTCAACATACGTTATAAATCATAATTGGATGGGATAAACCATAATAATCAATTAAGAACTATAAACAAAAAATTAAATTTTAAAAAAATAATGATAATTAGATGGAATAAACTATAATCGAGATTAAATAAATCATAATTGAGATTTAATAAACCCTAATAAATTTATACTACGCTAGCATTATGATAAGTCTTTGTTAGCACAGCGAATACATTATGTTAGCATATGACAAATGCTTCGTTAGCATACGTTATCATATTTTATCATAATGCTGACAAAGAATTATTATATGCTAACGAAAACATTTACAACCTGGGCACGCGTAAATTTTTTTTTTTTAATTTTTCCTTCATATTTTTTCATCTAAACATAGTCTTTGGACAACTTAAATGAAAGAGCATGGAGAGAACTTTAATTTGATATATTTTTTGTGTGCATTAGATTAAAAATGAGAAAGTTATAGTCGGTTAAAGCTTTTAAGATTTTTTTTTAATTGCTGACATCATCATTTTTAATGGGTTTGGATGAAAATAGCCCTCCTTCCTTTATTTTTTGCCCTATTATTTATGAAATTGCCACCTTAAATCTCAACCATTGGATCATTAAATTGGATGGTGTAAGATGGGTTCTCATTTCTCACACCAACAAAGTGTTCTCATATGATCCATATCCTATATATATATAGGGAATGAATCAAATGTAAACCATTCCCTGGTGTGTAAACTGTAAACCAACCTATCACCACACATCCCTTAAAAACCGGCACTCCAGATTTAATCAAACATGCGGTGGTATTTTTGTTATTTTCATTACTTTTTTCAGTCTATGGGGGGTATTTTCGCCCGTTTGTTGAAAAAAAGCTGATATCATGCTGACTCAGCATCTAAAAAAATTCTTAAAAACTTCGAACGATCATAACTTGCTCATTTTTCATCGGATTAATACAAATAATATATCAAATTAAAGGTCTTTTAATCCTCTTTCATTTAAGATCAGTGAAGCATATGTTTATTTATAAAAATATGGATGAAAAATACAAAAGTTTCATTTTTCATGCGAATTCAAGCTTAAAATACTTCGTTAGCATACGCCATATGTTTCGTTAGCATATGACCATTTAAGCTCAGAATATTTCGTTAGCATACGACATACAGAATACTTCGTTAGCATACGACATATGTTTCGTTAGCATATGACCATTTAAGCTCAGAATACTTCATTAGCATACGACATATGTTTCGTTAGCAATATGGCAAATATTTCGTTAGCATCAGTTATATTGCGATAAAGATTTATTCAATCGTAATTAGGTATGCTTCGTTAGCATATAAAAAAATGTTTCATTAGCACATGACAAATGCTTCGTTAGCATATGCCAAATATTTCATTGGCATCGACTATATTACAATAAATATTTATTACATTTCAATAAATATATGCTTCATTGACATCAATTAAATTGTTATAAATGTTTATTTAATCTCAATTAGGATGTGTTTCATTAGCATATAACAAATATTTCATTAGTATCAATTATATTCACAATGAACAATACATTAATGCATTAAGAGATTTTTTTATATGAGAATGTTAATGCACTGCTAAAATATTATAATAATGCTAATGTAGTATAATTATATCTGATAATAGAATCATACGTGTTTAATGTTGTATGTGTATTATTAATGTATAACATTCATCTCAATTAAGCATGATTCGTTAGCATATGATAGATGATTCGCTAGCATCATGATTAGTTATATTGCTATCACATCAATTTTAGAGTTTAACAATTTAATATCAAGGTGACAGATCTATTCTCTGTACTATCAATAGAATCAATTTTATTGAATTTTATCATTTATTGTTGTTAGCACTATCTTATACTAACAGAAGTATTATGTAATGCTAAAGAAAAGTTATATGCAATGCTAACAAAAGCAATAATGTTGTGGATTGAAGCCAAATAATGCAACTAACAACCTTCAATCAAACAACTATAACTTTGTCCACGATTCATATTTTTTGAAATTATTTTTTATTGAAAATTAGGTTTGACTAGTTTTCCAACCATATAAAAGTCGTCATTTAATAATTTTTTAATAGAATCAGTTTTGTGTTTAAAGTTAGGTGTTGTGCATGAAAAAATTCTACATCGTTAGCATATGATTATGTATTCGTCAGCATATGATTGTGTCTCCGTTAGCCCGCATCCTGGAAGTCCATTTTTTTTTTTAATTTTAACCCAGATGCAAAAATTACCAAAATGCCACCGCATTTTTTGAAGTTCCCTTTATTTACAAGAATGCCACCGCTCCTTTGACCAAATCTTGACCATTAGATTTTGATGGATGTGTGGTTGGAGATTGGTTTACAGTTTACACACTAGGGATGGTTTATACCAGAACCATCCCATATATATATATATATATATATATATATATATATATATATATATTATTACTTGTAGGGACGATGGAATCCTTTGAATATATAATTGTGCGATTTTGTCGTGGTTATTGACGAGGAGTTAGGGCCGGGGGGACAGATATAATATCAATAGCCTCTTATTATATTTATGATCTTTTACAAACAGGAATCTCTATTTATTGTGGAGGGAATTATCTCTTATATAAAACGTGGTCCATTTTTTGTGGCAATCTCGGACATATATATACCAATTTCAAAGATATTTTTAGCCAATATTTTTAAAGTATTTTTTTTTAAACTCAATTTTATTCACTTTTCAATAATTATATTCTCATAGGATTGATGATGATGAAAAACACTTAATCGATCTAGACACAAATCGTATGGCAACGAAAGAGATCAAAACAACATATCTCTAGCCATTGTTTATACTTATTACACTTGATAGATTATATGTTTGAACTTATCCAATCTATATAGAGTCTTAAACTATATAGAAGTCACAATCTTGGCATATATATGCTTCAAAGTTTTTCCCTTTTGTACATAGATGGTATATCAGATAAAAAATGAAAAGGGTAAACTTAAGGACATTGTAACAGAGAGAAAAAACCGATAAACTTATATCCATTATAGAAGTTAATAAAAGAGTGAATAAGTGGGAAGTTAATTCATGTCTTAATAATCAGGACATGTAAAAGTTTTACATGTTCCGAACAGAACCAGAAAACCGAACTGAACCGAACACATTTTAGTCTATTAGGTCCGGTTCTCTTGATTTTCAGTTTGGTTTGGTCCTTTTTTTATAACAAAATTCAGTTTTCGGTCCTCGGTCTGGTTTAGGAGAAAATCAACCAAACATGCCGAATTGACCAAACTTCTTTATTTAGTTATTATATTTTTTTCTTTTAATTTTAAGTCCTTGAGAGTTTGACTGAATGAGATATTATTTTGTTTTTGTTATTTAATGTTAAGCATTAATGTTAAAATCTTAGAAGGGGGAGTTATATATAGGAAAATCATACTGCTGAAAAATATGTTATTAAAATGAAAATTGGGAAATCGAACCAGACCGAACCAAACCGAATTTTATTCAGTTTGTTCGGTACGGTTCCCATCCTCAATTCGATCCAGTCCGGTCCTAAACATCTCTCAATTTGATCTATTCGATTTTAGGATTTTCGGACTGAAATAGACCTAATAGATTGAATGCTCACCCCTATGTAAAGTCAATTTGCGAAGTTTTAATATTTATATGTATTAACTCTTCGTCAAATACGAAAAATTAGATATAAAATCTAAGAGATGAGGGCTGCGATGGCATGCATATGAACTAACTTTGAATGATACTAGCAAATTCAAATAGTATGCACAAATATATTTATAAAATAAAACATGCGTGCATGATATTGGTTCCAAATGATTAAATCTTAATCGTAACACTTAAATAGTAATCGTAGTCCTAAAATTAGTTTTAGAAATTAATCATAGTCAATTAAATATCTTAATTGTAAATAATAATCGTAGCACTTAAATAATAATCGTAGCTCAATTACATACACAATTATCTCGGCAGTTGATTCGTGAAATACATTTAGCAAATCTGCATCATCATGCAAAGACACCATGATCTGTCTGTCGTTGTTAGTGCTTGTCATGTAAAATAACTAATACTCCACCGTGCTTGGATCAGTCTGTAACAACTTGTGCACCTCTCTCACCAGTGAGCTAAAACACAGCTTATCGACTAACATCACCACAAGTTGTTTGTCACCATCTATGTATATGATCTCTCCCGTCGGCTACTATATCGTACAGTAATACGACGTCTAACCATGCGCATTTTAAATAGAAGCATACAATTAATTAAATAAAACTACGATTAATTTAAAAATAATGATACAATTAATTAAAATGATATGCTTATAACCTACGATTAATATAACAAAAGCTACAAATACACTTTTAACATACGAATAATATAAAATAGGGCTACGATTAATATAAATAATGTTACAATTAATTATAAATAATGCTAAAATTAATTAACTAATGTCACAATTAATTAATAAAAGCTATGATTATTACAAACATGGCTACGATTAATTAATGAAAGCTATGATTAATCATAAACAATGCTACGATTAATTATCTAATGCCACAATTAATTAATAAAAGCTACGATTGTTACAACCAATTTCTACCTCATGTACCTTTGTTTCTTTTTATTTAATGAAGCTCAGTAATTACCTATCTTATACAAGAAATAAATGCATTCAATTGAAGTAGTGAACTAGTGAAATTATTCACCTAAAAGCTAATCGTAATCTTCATCTAAATTTAATCATAGCATAGTTAATCATATGTGTTCAAGTAATGTTTAAAATTAATCTTAGATTTTTAAAAAATAGTCGTAACTTTGTTAAAAAATAATCGTAGCTTTTTTCAAAAATAATCATAGCATAAGATTAACTTTTAAAATTAATTGTACATGTTCAAGTAATGTGTACAAAATAATCGTAGCGTACGATTAACTTTTAAAATTAATCGTATGTGTTCAAGTAATGTTTAAAATTAATCTTAAATTTTTAAAGAGTTGTTTTTTTTTTTCCAATCTCTATTTATTTTTGCCCATTTAATTTTATCCATTTACACATTTTATAGTGTTTTGATATATATATATATATATATATATATATATGTAGGGGTAAAATTGGAAAAAAGTATGTGAAAAATGGCAAAACATCAAATAATTTAAAACAATGTTAAAAGTCTAAACATCAAATAATATGAAATAGAGGAAGTGTATAATGATTTATTTACACCTTAAGTGAAAATATGTATGGATTTATACATTTAGTTTATTAATTATTTTATGTGATTTTTGTTGTGAAATCAACATTAAATATGCGATAGATGAATATGACGAGAGAGAGAGACTCTCTCTCTCTCTCATTTTTCTTGTGAAATCAACATTAATTTTACGATAGATGCATATGATGACAGAGGTAGGGTCTCTCTCTCTCTCTCTCTCTCTCTTGTATATATATTCCTCTCGTTTCATAATGATTGTTGTTTTAAAAATTTCATTTTGAATCAAAATCTTTATTGTTTTAGATATTTTCACACTCTCTCCCAAGTTTAACCTTACAAATATATGGAGAGTGATTTTTTTTTCAACTTTTTAGGAAAATATAAGTGAATAGAATTTTATGTAATATAAAAGGGAGGGATATATTAATCCAAAAAATTAGTGTTAATTCTAAATTAAAATTCTAAAACAACAAATATTATGAAACGGAGGGAGTATATTCATATATGTGCATATATATGAGAAACATATCATAGAGAAAATGTTAGCCCCTCGTCATACCCAAAAGACATTACAATTAACCATGAAAATATTGAATTTCGTTACTAAGATTAATTAGCTTTTAATCATCGGCTATAAAATCAAAAGCATTCTTTCTGCGAAAAAATTGGCAACGAAAAAAATAATTAATATATAAAATTGTATTGTATTTAAGTATTATATTACGAGCATTTTGGTTGAGTCCGTAAGCTCCTTTGCACCATATTGATATTTGACAATATAGGTTACGTTCTTCTTAAAAAAATAAATAAAATAGATTACGTATTTCTCACCGGCTTCAAATTTTCAATGATTAGCTAGCTTATAAGTTGTCAACTGAGATTTTAATATAATTGTGAGATTCTAATCTATTTTTAAAATAGATTCTATAACTTCCGCATTATCATGCATTATGAAATCCAACTTCTGATTTTATAAAGCATTTTTTAGTTTTATATTTATGTAATGCGTATGTACACCTAATTCAATTTATTATATATCCAAATTAGGAGAATCAGTCTATCACATAGTAACCAATCGATAAATATCTTTCCTCCTAAACACATCACACCACATGTAAATAGTTTAGCAATATATAACGATTATTGTATTCCACCTAAAAGCGCGCACCTTATCACATATATAATTCTTAGATATAATTCATTGTAAGCCATATATATTAATGCACAACTATAATATTTTCCATACGATTTTACAATATTTTCTGAAAATGTTCCTGAAATTATATATATTGCAGCCATTGAATACAATATTATACATATATACTATGATACTGTAGGAAACAAAAATTAACAATATTATATACAATATTTTTATTAATTTTTATATATTTATTTAGTTTTGGAATCTTATGAAATCCAAAATTAGATAAAATATTTAAATAATAATGATATTATTATATGATAAACATCTAGAGTATTTGATAACAAGTAAATATGTTTGCTGAGATATATATCAATATTTTCAAGAGCCAATGAGATCGCGCCACGTCAGCTCGAGATACTCCTACCTACAACTATAAATATGAGCCTCCATATCAGTTGAAAATCATACCAAAAGTCATTTGAAGAGTTTAAGAATTTGAGAAGAAATTCCATAAGTGAAATTCTCTCAAATATTCAATGCGTTCTTCACCAAATTCATCCCGAAGACGACATTTGATCCATAAGCAAGACAGTCAAAGGTGATCTTCATCAAATTCATCCCAAAATTTACGTTTGATCCAGAAACAAGGCGCTGGTCCTCCGAATTAATGTTATCAAAACTAAATACCAAGTCAAAGAAGATCAAAGATGCAAATCTTCCCTGAAAACTATGAAGACCAAGTTCAAACAACAAGTCTGAAAAAATTAAAGAGGCAAATTTACTCTGAATATTTCAAAGATCATTTGAAGATCAAGTTTGAAGAGAATAATCAGAGAAAAAATAGAGATTGGATCCGTATAAATATATTGTGATCTAAAAATCATTTTATTTGTACACATTTTGTGTTTTACCAAATTAAATATAAAAATTTATGTTATAAATTTTGGCACCTCCAGTGGGACAATCTCTACCTCTCATCTCTTCTCTTCTTAAAATTTCATCAAGCATCAAGATGTCTGCATTCTTAGAAGAACAGATCGCAAATTTGACGAAGCTTGCTGAAGGACTTGTCAAACAGATAGAAGAGCGAGATGCTCAAATCTTGAAGCTAAAAAAAAGTATTGTTGATACTAGTGGCAAGCAAGCGGATGGAGATAATGAAGCTGAGATATCTACAAAGCTACATGCCAACAAAATTGAAAAATCTACAGCCAAAGAAATTGAAGTATCGTCTGATGGCTCAATACAAGTCGATCAACTTAAAGATTTCATACTGAAAACAATTAAAGAAAAGTCTAGAGAGAACTGCAAATCACTTTGGACTTACAAAAAGCCAAATACCCCAAGAATTAACAGCTTGAAGATGCCAGACGACTATCAACCGCCAAAGTTTCAATAATTTGATGGAAAAGGAAATTCAAGACAGCATATGGCTTACTTTATAGAGACCTGCAATGATGCTGGGACATACGTAGATCACTTGGTAAAGTAATTCATTTGCTCTTTAAAAGACAACGTATTTGATTGGTATACCGATTTGGAGCCAAATTCAATTAATAGTTGTGGGCAACTGGAGAAATAATTTCTTAACCACTTCTACAGCACTCGAAGGACAATCAGCTTGGTTGAGCTCACAAATTCAAACCAAGAAAAAGAAGAGTCCGTCATCGACTACATCAACCGCTGGAGGAACTTAAGCCTGAATTGCAAAGATCAATTATCAGAAACTTCAGCAATTGAAATGTGTATCTAAGGCATGTGTTGGGGCCTTCGATATATTTTGAAAGAGATTTAACCAAAGACTTTCGAGAAATTGCCCACTAGAGCTTACGGCATGGAGTTAAGCATGGCCGCAAATGAAGTTCAAGAATTGTCGATGCAAAAGCATCACAAATTTGAAGAAGAACCAGAAATAAATGACGGGGACAAACCTTTTGAGAAATCTCCAAGTGAAGAAGAAGAAGAAGAAGAAGATGATGATGATGATGATGATGATGATGATGATGATGATGATGATGAAGAAACAACTACAAGTCTCTTCAAGGGCTTATTTAAGTCTTCCAATACATGTCACAGTCCATGAAAAGAAAAAGGACAACGTTCCTTGATAAGAGCCTAAACTATCTTTCAAAACTCCTTGATAAGCCAAAACTATCTAAATTTGCACAAATGCTCCTTGATAAGAGCCTAAACTATATTCCAAAACTCATTTATAAGCCAAAACTATCTAAATTTTCTCAAATGCTCCTTGATAAGAGGCTAAACTATCTTCCAAAGATCCTTGATAAGAGCCAAAACTATCTAAACTCTTCACGAAATACCAAAACTCCTTGACACAAGTATAAAATGTCTACAAAGTCATATTCAAATCCAAGACTCATTGACACGAGTGTAAAAGGTCTGCAAATTCAAATCCAAGACTCCTTGACATGAGTATAAAATGTCTACAAATTCAAATTCAAATCCAAGACTCCTTGACAAGAGTATAAAATGTCCACAAATCCAAATTCAAATCCAAGTACTCACGACACTAGTATAAAAGGTCTACAAAGTCTAAATTCAAGTTGAAGGCTCCTCGATATAAGCATAAAATATCCAAGTTAAAGAAAGCTCCCTGATACGAGCATAAACTATCCAAGTCAAAAATATTGAAGGCTCCCTGATAGGAGCATAAACTATCTAAATTCAAATTCAAATTGAAGGCTCCTTGATATGAGTATAAACTATCTAATAAATTCAAATTGAAGAACTCTTGAATATGAGTATAAACTATTCACAAGTTGAAATTCAAGAACTCATTGACACGAGTATAAACTATCTAATAAAAATCAAGATTAAAGAGAAGAATCAGAGAAAAAATAGAGATTGGATCCGTATAAATATATTTTGATCCGAAAATTATTTTATTTGTATAAATTTTGTGTTTAACTAAATTAAATACAAAAAATTATGTTACAGATACATATTTCTCTTCAAAGTTCATATTCATATTTTTCTTCAAAGTTCATATTCATATTTTTATTTTGCTTAAATTTCATTATAATAACACCGTAGTAAGGGATACAATCTAATTTTATAAATAAAAATACATATGAATAAAATAATTTCAAACATGATTAATTAGTCTAGCATATAACGACCTTTTCGAAAAAGGAATTGGTCTCTCCAATGAGGGGAAAGGGTGAGGAGACAATCCAAGTCCATGTCAATGTTTTTTTTTTTTTATGTTTTATTTATAACGACCTCACCAATATCTCATAATTACAAGCCATAACAATATTATTGCACATTTCTTGAATGGTGCAACACTTGATAGAGACTTTCTAACTAATGGCTCAATTTACCGACCTTTATTTCGTATATTCAATTATTGCACACACTCGAAATTATTATCGTTTTTTCAATTGATCTATAGTTCATTTTTATGTGTCCCGCAGGTGTCCACTATCAATTTTCTTAATTTCTACTTCTTTCTTTCTACAGTTTCATTTTTGTTGTTGTTTAGTTTAAGTGTTTTTTTTTTCTTTGACAACTGTTTAGTTTAAGTTTACAATTATTCACTATGGTGTATTAATTCGATCTATTTAGGGTTTGTTATTCTATAATTATAATATATAGTTTGTAACATAAACTACAAGAAAATACGCTAATTCAAATTGATAAATTTGTGTTGGAATAGGCTAAGTTTTCATTGGAATCGTTAATTCTGGCTGTCATGGGACTCTGGAAAAATGGTGTCGTGGAATTGAAAAATTCCAGCATTTTTTTTTCCACTGGAACACGATTCCAATATATGAATTTCGATGAATCTAGATATTATATATATATATATATAATTATTCTAGCAGAAAAATCTTCCAACTAATAAAATTCGCAGGAATTGTTTTTTAAAATCTTCCAACTAATAAAATTCGCAGGAATTGTTTTTTAAAATCTTCCAACTAATAAAATTCGCAGGAATTGTTTTATTAAAAAAAAAATGGCACACCACCTGCCCCACCAATCTGATAGTTGCTCTCAAAGTTTGAACTCGAGATTTCTCGTACATGTGCGCAAGCTCTTAACTCCTGCACCAAGTGATGAATTTATTAATAATACTATATATTTTATACTTATTATATATTATGTATATATCTTGTATTATCGAATATAAACTTTATAAAACTCACACGTGGACCATGAAGCTCACCGCTCACGCGCCTAGGCATCAATACATCTTTTCTCATTTTTTGGCGCGCGCGCGCGTGTGTGTGGATATATGTCAAGCACAATATATGAGCCCACACTTTAGTATTGGGTGAGTACACTAAACGAGATGTCGGATAAAAAAGTTAAAGTGATTCAATTTAATTTTAGGGACTAATTCCATTTTATGGTATATATTTATTTCAAAAAATTAATTATTGAGCCCAGTGCAAAAGCCCACGAGTTAACACATGGGTTATATCGTGCACTGCACGAGAAGCCAGATAAGAAAAATAACTTAATTAAAAAATAATTATTTATTTGTAAAATATAAATAAATAGAAATTAAAAACTGAAAAAAAAAACTAAAAACAGAAGGAAAAAGGGATGGGGACTACTGAAAAAGAAAAATTAAAAAGAAGAGAAAAAACAGTGGGGGGCCATCTTCATGGGTCAAATAAGATCCTTCTAATATAAGATGTTCGTTAAATGATCTCGCAGGAGAGTTTCCCATTAAATAATCTATAAATGTGTTAAATTAACTTAGGGAGAAAAATTAAAATAACTAAAATCAACTTCATATTCAAAATTTCTTTTCTAACCAATAATCTAGGTCAATTGTTTTTTAACCAAAAAGAGATGTAAAAATTCCTTTTACCCTTAAACTTTGAAAAAGTCAATGGTACACATTTTTTTTATTATCTCACGTTTCATCAATTTTTTTAAACATAGCCATGAGTATTAGAAAATATATAATGTAAGAAAAATTTTAAATTTCCGTTGCTGAAAATAAACAACAATGTTTGAAAAATAATATTTAAAAGTATTGTAAAATAAATGGAAATGGATGAAAACAAAATTTAAAAAAACAATATTTTTAAGACTTGATATATATAATTATATAAAAACAAGGTAAAAAACATAAATTGTAAAATATGATTAAACAATATTCGAAAAAAATAATAATTTCGGGCTTCTAATCGCGACAATTTTTGTCACTATTTGTACAAAAATTGTCACTAAAACTTTCTAGTGACAACTTTATTGTTTGTGACTATAGAAACCGACAATATAAGTTATAGTCACAATATAAAATAATCATCACTAAAACGTAAAGTACAATGACAGATAATCTTGTTATTAAAAACTAATATTTTAGTCACATAAAATTATTGTCACTGTATTTAATTTTTATAGTCGCATATACTATTTGTCATTGTAATTAATTCAAGTGACTTACGATCTTTGCCACTAAAAATCTGTAATTTATAGTGACATTCAATTATTATCAGTAGAACTATGAAATTTAATCGCATGCAGTTATTGTCACTAAAAAACATAGCTCTTTAGTCACATACATATTTCATCACTCAAATCTGTTCATTTAGTCTCTAAAACAGTAAATTTTAGACAAATAAATTCTTATCACTATAATTTCTATCACTGTTTGTTGATGGTTTAGTCACAAAATAAAATTTATAAGTCGTCACAACATTAACGATAATAACAATCATTTATTTATCCCTAGAGTATAAATTTAATCATTATATATATATATATTTATATATATTAATTGCAACAAATAGTATTTTTGTCTAAGAAAATAAGTTTCCTT
The DNA here is from genome assembly GCA_026008535.1 of Perilla frutescens. Lineage (NCBI taxonomy): Eukaryota > Viridiplantae > Streptophyta > Magnoliopsida > Lamiales > Lamiaceae > Perilla > Perilla frutescens. The sequence continues at coordinate 11,145,040 of BRKX01000015.1, forward strand.
GAAAAAAAATATTTAACATGTTGTAGATAGCAAAAAATCAAATATTATATATAATATATTTATTTAGTTTTGGAATCATATCAAATCCAAAATTAAATAAAATATTTTAATAATAAAGATATTATTATATGATAAACATTAAAAGTCTTTGGCAACAAGTATATATCTTTCAAAAAGATATATATCAATTTCCAACAGCCAATGAGATAGTGCCACATCAGCTCTAGATCTCTCTCCCTACAACTATAAATAGGGGCCTCCATATCAGTTGAAAAATACACCAGAAGTCATTTGAAGAGTTCAAGAATTTGAGAACTTCCATAAGTGAAATTCTCTCAGATATTCAAGGCGTTCTTGTGACATTCAAAGACGTTCTTCACCAAAATCATCCCGAAGACAGCGTTTGATCCACAAGCAAGAAGCCATTTGTAGAGTTCAAGAATTTGAGAACTTCCGTAAGTGAAATTCTCTCAGATATTCAAGGCGTTCTTGTGACATTCAAAGGCGTTATTCACCAAATTCATCCTGAAGACGACGTTTGATCCATAAGCAAGGCAGTCAAAGGCGTTCTTCATCAAATTCATTCCAAAATTAGCGTTTGATCCGGAAACAAAGCGTCGGTCCTCCGAGTTAACGTTATCAAGACTAAAGATCAAGTCAAAGAAGATCGAGGATATAAATCTTCCCCGAAAACTTCAAAGGCCAAGTTCAAACAACAAGTCCGAGAAAATCAAAGAGACAAATTTACTCTGAAGATTTCAAAGACCATTTGAAAATCAAGTTTTGAAGAGAAGAATCAGAGGAAAAATAGAGATTGGATTCATAAATTTATATTTTTGATCCGAAATCATTTTATTGTACACTGTTTTGTGTTTTACCAAATTAAATACAAAAATATTGTGTTACACATGCATGACATTAAAAATTCACAAGAAATTCACTATGTACAAACTGAAATCCAATAACTAAAAATAAGCAACATCAAAAGAAAAATTATAAATTTAACTAACTAAACTATTATAAAATTCATTCATGAATTCATCTTATCTCTTCTCTGTGGATACGGAACCTACAAATTGGACAAGAGAAAACAAATATAAGTAATCAATGAAAAAAAAAAAAAACTTCGACTTTAATGGAAAAATACATTTCCTTAGGCATGATCACCTTTAAGCTGAAATTGTCTCCAAACATAATAGCATCAGTGAGACAAAAATAGAACGAAAGACTGTTTATTCTTAAAAGTGATCATGACTAAGGTAAAATAGTCTCAAACTTTTAACATATTAATTTAATGTCAAAACAATTCATTAGCATATATATACATATTTATTTGAAATTGATCCATCACCTACGTACCGTTTGCTGCTTAAGAGAAAAAAAATCGAACATTAGAATTTAATATGTTATATATGATCATGATTTATTTGCTAATTATCAATCACGTTAATTAAAAAAAATCAAAGCAAGACGAACAATTACATAGAAAAAAAAAATCCACAATTTCTAACTATGATTGAAACTAATGACCCGAGAAGAAAATAACAATTGAAGGTGGTTCACTAACTCAAAAAATAAAGAACCACACAAATCAGATACCAAATAAAGATAAAAAAAAAATAATGACTACTTGAACACCAACAATGAGAAGATGGCCAAATTCAACAATGAATAATGCATACAGTATACCTTTAAATGTCACTCTCAAAATAGATTAATAATATTTCAAATCTTCACGACTACTATTGAGAGATTGATCCAATATTTCTCCTTCACCCAATTTTTTATCACCGGAGAAAATAAAAATGAACTAATATGTATATGAGAGCCAAAAACACAAACATAAAGGAAAAGAAATTACCTTGAGAGAATAGTGAGAATATTAAACATGCATACTAATCATGTTGTTAAAAACGTCTTACACCTCACTGGAATTACAACTGAAGTATAGAAAGGTAGAAGAGTAGAATAATACCAATTACAATATTTAACTGAATTAAACAAAGCAAATAGACTGGAACCGATGTGCAGATTTCGGCAAGCCGAGTCGAGGGGACCTCTCTCCGCAAGACAAATACGCCCCGGCTAGTGCTCACGGTTTGGCGGTTGTTTTTCAAAGATGAAACGGCTTCGTCCTTCCGACAGTAGCACCACAAATCCGGCAAGGCTCCGGCGAACTAGGTAATGTCGAGAACTGGAAGCTTTGACTCGAAGGAACTCGTATACAACAATATGAATATCTGATAGCTTATGCAGAATGTCCTATTTATAGGCACATCTCCACTGCATGGGACAGCTAGGGTTTGAGGGCATTCAAACTAGGTGTTGTAACCCCCTGGAGTTACAGCTCTACCATTAAGCCCTCCAGGAGTTACCTTCTGCAGATCCCGACAGGAGTTACTTTCGGTTACTGTCCAGCCCACTAACTCCACCAGCTCCAGGTGGCAGTTACTTGAAGGCTCCACCAGCTCCAGGTGGCAGTTACGGATTTGAAGGCTCTTAACTCATGGGAGTTACACCCCTTCAAATCTGGACAAGCACCATGTGCACCCACGATCCGGTCCACAACCGTTATAGACCCGGATAGCCGATCCGCCGACCCACTCCGCGACCCGACCGTTTCTGTACCGTAAAACTGGTACGGCTAAGCCCCGGGAGCCCAAAGTCCACCCAAAGTCCAATTACCAAGATCCAAGTCCGAGGACGAGGACGAGACGAGACGAGCCGAGCACGGGCACCGGGCACGGGCTCGGGCTCGGGCACGGACACGGGCGGGCGCGCGCGTGTGTGCGCGTGTGGGCTCATGGCCCACATCCTTGTGCACTTAATTACTTCACTTAGGTGTTAATACACTTAAATACACTTCTTAACTTGGTTAAGAAATCAATGTGGGATTAATTAATGTGTCTTAAACACATTATCCCACACACCATAAATGCCCAATCGTGTGACCGATTTCAACCATTTATTTCTCACTCACCGAAAATCGGATTTGAGCAAATAAAAATACTACAATTATCTACTCACAACATAGAACAATCGTACGGTATTTAATTACTCCAAAATCAAATATCCCGGTCACAAAAAATCGGATAAAATGAGTCAAAACTCAATTTATTAAATCCTATTTTCCAACAATCCCCCACATGAGTGGAAATAGTGCATGCATGTATGCAGACAAGCAACCCAGTTCTCCAGAAACACAACTGCAACAGGATAGGTAGCTTGTGACTTTGAACCTTCCATATTCCAACACTATCGAGTATACCGGCTGTTTAGTGGACATGATGCCTTGAACTATACATCCTTAGTGTATACCGAGACAATAGTATTGAAACAGCTATGTCTCAAACATTATCTGTTCTCACGTTTGTGTCATTTTCAGGCCATGGACAACCTCTTTGAATTCATAAGTATCTCTTAGAAGCGGCCCCCACATGCGCACACATGCGTGCGCCCGCCCGTGCCCGTGCCCGAGCCAGAGCCCATGCCCGAGCCCGTGCCCGTGCCCGGTGCCCGGTGCCCGATGCCCGTGCTCGGCTCGTCTCGTCTCATCCTCGTCCTCGGACTTGGATCTTGGCAATTAGACTTTGGGTGGACTTTGGGCTCCCGGGGCTTAGCCGTACCAGTTTTACGGTACAGAAATGGTCGGTTCAAGTAACTGCCACCTGGAGCTGGTGGAGTTAGTAGGTTGGACAGTAACCGAAAGTAACTCCTGTCGGGATCTGCAGAAGGTAACTCCTGGAGGGCTTAATGGTAGAGCTGTAACTCCAGGGGGTTACAACACCTGGTTTGAATGCCCTCAAACCCTTGCTGTCCCATGCAGTGGAGATGTGCCTATAAATAGGACATCCTGCATGGATCCAAATGCTACATTCTGCATAAGCTATTAGATATTCATATTGTTGTATACGAGTTCCTTCGAGTCAAAGCTTCCAGTTCTCGACATTACCTAGTTCGCCGGAGCCTTGCCGGATTTGTGGTGCTACTGCCGGAAGGACGAAGCCGTTTCATCTTTGAAAGACAACCGCCAAACCGTGAGCACTAGCCGGGGCGTATTTGTCTTGCGGAGAGAGGTCCCCTCGACTCGGCTTGCCGAAATCTGCACATCGGTTCCAGTCTATTTGCTTTGTTTAATTCAGTTAAATATTGTAATTATTATTATTCTACTCTTCTACCTTTCTGTACTTCAGTTGTAATTCCAGTGAGGTGTAAGACGTTATTAACAACAAATCGCAGGAATGTTCTTAGTCTGTATCTTTTATTATTATTATTTTTTTGTTTCTTCAATTATTGTGTGTGGCTTTTTACTTAATTGTATCTTATTTGAAAATTTGAATATTATTTTATTTTTATTTTTTTAATAATGAGTTGTAGAAGATCTCTTAAGTACTGGAGCCAAAAAAAAAAATCTCTCGAGATTTTCTCAAGATTTTCTAAACAAAAAAAAAAACTTTTTATATTTGAAAACATAATATATCATCAATATTATTTCATTAATTATGATTTTTAGACTCCAGCTATTAAACATATTCATAAACGGTGAAGAATCTCTGAAGTTATTAATTTTTTCATAAATGGAAAATCCCTCATTTGGGAAATTATCTGAATTCATATTGTAAAAAGGTAACCTCATTTTAATTATATATATATAATTCAAACATAAATTAATTTATCAACATAAATTAATTAACTACTAATTGCAAGTTGAAAATATCTTTTTTTTTAGTGGAAAACAGATGTTATATTAAATATAGGTCCGTTCATCAATCAGAACGACAGACATAATCAAATCTGGAACATCACCGGTGAAAGAGAAAAAACTAGGATTACTCATAGCTAATTTGGCTAAAGAATGAGCCACGGTGTTGGCATTTCTTCGGGCCCAACTATAAGTAACTTGTTCAAACTGGCGAGCTTCAACCCGAATTGATTTCCATAATGTAAGACGGGTCCTCATCTTCTTCATTCAGCTTATGGTATAGGACTTGACATCAGTTTCAATGATCATCTTTCTCCCTCCACATTCTCGAGCCAGCAAGAGACCTTCTTGAAAATATTAATTATGTGTTTGTGTGAGAAAATTTTAGGCCTTTTAACTTACGTAGTATTTGAAAAAAAAATTGGATATTTAAAAAAATGTGAAAGAAAGATAGAAAAAACTAAAAAATTCTTTTGAAAAGTGTTCAGACGAACCGAGAAGCGGAACCCAAAAGCGCGACCCATTTCCTGCATTGCAGATCCTTCTGAACCTCAATTTCTTCGTCTGAAACGCGACCCCAAAGCCTGAGCAACTCCGGGTCGCACCCCAAGTGCCTAAAAAAGCAACCAAGAAGCATAACCTCCTCCTGGTCATGTCCCGAACACTGATTTTCTGATTTTTGGTCATTTTCATCCATTCTTGATTTTCTTCAATTGCATTTTATTTCCCTACTCTATTTAAGAATCTGTTTGAAGTTTAGTTTTCCGGTCGACACTACACGCTAACTAAATCGACTAACCAGATTCCCGCAAGAGGACGGGGTCGATTGTAGGGTGATGAGCTAACACGGGTCGTGTCTCTTAAGGAAGGCTTCGTATGGGCTATTATCTTCTAGGCTATGCATGCAAACATGTTTGACAATTTAAATATAAACCTAAACATTCTAGTCATGGATTTGAGGGTTGTTTTAACTAAGGAATTTAAATAGGCAATTTAACTAATAAATTAAGCACAAACAAATAACAAGGTTAAGATCGAAAGAAAAGATTATGATAAGAGCATTAGGGTGTAGATTCTCTTATTGGTTTCTCACCTAGCTTGTTTCAAGATGGTTTCATTAATCTTAAACATACAATAGTCCCTTCAAGCGGCTTAATTTCAATTACTGTCACCGTCTATCCATTAAACCCTTATCGACTTTATTATATGAACAAGATTAACACTTTAGGCTTATGAAATCCAATCCACCTAACGTTGAAGGAACCTTGGTCGGGATTTAGAATATCCTTTCGGTCTCATCTAAAATCAAGCAATGCTAAGTAGTGATTAAATACTCAACATAAATAATCACAATTCTAACAACAAGCAATCAACCATCACAAGCATGGATTGAAACCAAATAGATTATCCACCCCCTAATGTAGAGATTTAGCCCATCATCATGCTCAAAACAACATAGGAACCATAAAAGTTGTCAATTTCATACATCCAAAGATAAAGAAAATATAAACTTCTACAATAATGTTGTTTTAAAGAGTTTGGGACAACCCCCATAAATAAACTAAGCTAGGAAAGAAAATACCAAGGAAAATCCTCCTATCGAGCCTAGCTGCCGCGCATGGCTCGGAGTCGGGTCCTTCTTTTTCTTCCACAAGCTTGAGCTTCCTTGCCTCTTGTCTTCCTCTTGACTCCCTCTCTTGAAAGGTGGTGAGAATGGTGAAGAATGATGGAGAAAAAGGTGTAGAGTGATGGTGATGGTGAAGGAAAAAATGGTGTGTAGAGAAAATGAAAGAAAGAGTGTTAGAGAAGATGAAGTGGTGTGTATCCCCAAAGTCAAGTGAGAGATATGAATGGAGTGATGATCGATTGATTATGATGGGAGTTGATTCAAAAAGATCATGAGAGAGAGAGAGAGAGAGAGAGAGAGAGAGAGAGAGAGAGAGAGAGAAGTTAATGTGAAGATATGGTGGGAGATTTTTGGGACAAAAGTCAAAAGCTAGAAATTAGGGTAATTAAATCCCTTTCTCTTCCTACTAATCTAGGGTGCCCAAGAGTCCACCCTATATTATTATCCAGCTGCCCATGTGAAGGGAATTGAAGGGGAGAAGCTAGACCGAATCGAAGAAAGAGGAAGCAACTGATACCATGTCGAAAAACGGATTCGGGAGGCTGAACTAGGCTCCCCGCGTGCCGGTGGGGTGCCGGGCGCATCCGCAGGGGTCCGCACGCTCGGGGAAGCACTTCACCGAGAGTCCCACCGCGCGGTCACGGGGCATGCGCGGCCGTGTGAAGGTGTCGCGCGGTCGTGGAACATGCGCTACCGCGTTGTTCCAGAGCTCGTGCTTCCGGCCTTTCTCTTCCGCTGAGGGCTTTCTTTAAACTCCGCATCCTTGCCACCTTTATGCCTAAAAATCCTGCTTTTGTAAACAAAAGCTCAAGTTTTGCAGAACTTGGCATATTCCACCATAAGAGCAACACGTGAAGATTAAAAACATAAAATCGACACAAAACACACTAACAATACTAAAATTTAACTTACCAAACATGCAAAATCCCTACAATAAAACAATACAAATAAACACTAAACATAATCCCTTGGAAGAAAATTGAGAAGAGGGACTCATTCCACAAAGCCTCCAGACCCAAACTGCTCACATCACAAATCCATTTTCTCCTACGCCTTAAAACCTTAGCTACACATCAAACCCATACCCTAGCTAGGATTTCCACCTAGCTAGGGTGAATAAGGAGCTAGAGCTTGTAGATGGAGCAAAGATGAGAAAAGTGAAAGCAAGGATGGAGTCGGGGCCCAACTTCCGAGTTGTACCTAGTTATATTCTTGTTTTTATTTTAATTTACTTTGAGATGATTTAGTCCTTGCATTTGTATGATGTTCGACTAAATTATTTTGTATTGTTGGATTGAGATTATTTTGCTATTTATGCATTTCTCTTTTCTATTGAGTGTTTAAGGCTCCATTTCATTTCTTGTGCTTATGTTATGTATGTGTGTTAGTTAATAATCACTCATTGACACGATTTTATCTATTGATTCATAATTCGAGAGATGAGTCTCAATAGACGAAACCTAGGCGCGAGACACTTTTGTCAATAAATTCGAGAAAATTGAGACTTAGTGTGAGAGCTAGAAATCTTAGGAGTTTTTGGTAAGTACATGTGTAGGATTAGATCGGAGACGGTGAACCTAGCATGTACCTGTTGGTTTGGTATGCTGGAAAGCTTGTCTTTATATACATTAAACAATATTAAGATGATATAGATTGAATAATTATTGCAGTCACTGTGTGAATTCAATTATTATTATATTTTTCTACATGTTCTATATACATGCATTGTAGATGATATGATGTGGGTCAACACATGATAAAAAAATATTTTAAAAAAAAAAATTTAAACTCAATATTTAAAAATAAAGCGCAATTTGAAAAAATAAGAAAAAATATTAAATAAATGATGTAATATAATTATATTTTAATAGAAACATATAATATTAAATATTATAATAAAACTAAATGTACTTTTTTAATTTGAGAGGCGGAATTAAGACAAAGGCCAAAATATTACTTTTGCCCAATAAGATTATTTTTGACCCAATGCTATTAAAGCCCGTTATGCTATTTTCTTCACGTGGAGAATTCACATGAAGGAAGAGCAATTTTTTTGCTTAATCACATCTTCAATTAACGATCAATTTAATAACCCTCCCCACCTCACCCCCCCCCCCCCCCAAAAAAAAAATATAACTACAGACTTTAATCACCCTAAATTGAATTATAACATTTTTTTTGTGTCAATTGTAACTATAAAATGGGACACTCGATCCCATTTCATCACACCACAATCAAAAAATTATAAGCATCTAAAGTATTTTCTCAGGGTATGTTTTTATCATCCTATCTATGACAATCCACTTTTATGTGATTTAAATTGTTTAAGTTATTTAATTGCTTTAAAATGGAGTCTTATTTATTTGATAATGCTCAATAAAATTAGTTGAACTTAAAGGAGTCTGAAATTGCGCCCATAGTACTAGGAATATTTGTGATTAAAAAATTTAATTTAATTAGAACAATGGCCAGCTTTCCTCTTCTTCCACTAACTAAATAATTGGTATTATAAATAATTGAAATTAATATTTGGGTTTAAAAAGTTTACTTTTGAATCTTATAATATTCTTTGAGCCTTGTTTAATTAGATAAGATTGTTTTTTTTAAAATTATTATTTTTGAAGGGAAATTGCATAATTAAAAAAATATAGGATAATGGTGAGCTTTCTTCTTCTTTTTGTTCTAACTAAACACGTAGCAACACTTAATTTCAGTTCATCCAAGTAAGACTTACATGTGTACTCCTCTTTGTTAATCAAATCCTCGTTCTTATCCTTTACCTACTCTAATTTTTTACTTCAAACCCATTCAAAACTTCTATCGAAAAATCTTGCTCAATCAACATTCATTAAAGAGTTGTTGGATCAAAATTTCAATAGCGGAATTCCATCCAAAGTTCTTACCCTTCTTAAGGTAAATTATCGAATCATGCATGTTTCTAAATACAAATTTCAAAGTACGAGCTTAGTACTAAACTTCACAACAACATGTGTCACTTTGTTTAATTCATTTGAAAGTCAAGTAAAAATCAATTAATGATTCTCCATCAACTGCTAAGCAATCAACACCACCATCTATCCATTGTTTTGTTTTTATTCTCCTGTATCATACAAAAATCACGAGAAAACTACCATCAGCATCTCAAGAATTTAATTCTAATTTCCATCAAACCAGCTTTCACTTAATCATACATAAGAACAGCATAACAACTATTTCCTATTTCCAAAACTCAAGCATAGTAATTAGTAGTCAATCATTGAGTTCTAGAAATAGAATTCCATACTTTCTTAGATATGATGCCAAAAATTATAAAAAGGAAAAGAGGAATAAAAGTTTAGGCTGGGTCTAGCTGAGTTTGGGTCGGCTCTAGATTCTATTGGAACTTTGCCGTTGAGTTGGGAGGTGGCAGGGTTACATTAGTCAGCTGTTGGAATCGGAGATTTGGGGGTTGTCGGGATTGTGGTCGTTGCGGCATGTTTGGGATGTTGCTGGAACTGGGTTTGTGTCAAATCTTCTTCGTCGTCGACTCGTGAGTCATCGGGCGGCAGTGAGCTCGTCATAGTCTGGTAGAAGAGAGACGAGGAAGATGAAGAGTTAGGAATTTATGATTGGAATTGGGGATTTTCATTGTAATTCTTTCCAACAGTAGAGAGAGAGAGAGAGAGAGAGAGAGAGAGAGAGAGAGAGAACAGTAGAGAGACGAGGAAGATGAAGAGTTAGGGATTTATGATTGGAATTGGGGATTTTCATTGTAATTCTTTACAACAGTAGAGAGAGAGAGAGAGAGAGAGAGAGAGAGAGTTGAATTTAGGAATTTGGAATTTCAATTTTAGGAACTCGACGTTCTCTTTTATGTTTTGGTTGGAAATCTGGATGAGTACGGGAAAGAGAGGGATAGTGATAAGAAGTTAGGAGTGTGGGCTTTGGGTTTCGGCTTTGTACTTTATTTTGGTTTAGTTTGTTTAATAGCCCATGAATACTATATAGCGAAATAAAAGTTTGTTTCCAAAACATGAATTATACTCCAAAATATTTTTATAAATTTACTCTAATTACGTAAATATTTTTGAAATGTTAAAACTAATCCATAATCATGTCTATCAATTATTAGTCCTACAATTTAGAATTTAATTAGTCCAGAAATCTTTCTCAAGTATAAAATTTAGTCCATAAAGTTTTATTTGAATCATTCTATTTTATCTGGAACTCATAAATTAAATATTTAGAATAATAAATCTTGGATTTTCAGATTTACTAAAATTGTAGTTGGCCTAGATGATTTATTTGAAATTATTTTGATACCAAGTGCAACGCAATTAGGACCTTCGTCCACTTTGTGATTCTCTACTCAATTTGCGTGCTCCTTATTCTTAGATGGGGTGAAATTATTATATTCGAAATAAAAATATATGTTATATTATGCTCTTTGACTCAGAAATATTTTTAATCCAATTTGAATTGTCGTGGATGGAATGTGGATAGCGTTTTATACGCATCAGATCAGAATAGCGTCTCGTACGCATCATAATAGCATTTTGTATGCACCGGAATATGTTCTATGCATAGTTCAAGATGTATTCTAGAATCAGAAGAAGAGTACCCTAAATCCATTATTTCTGCGATATATTTCAGTTGGATAAATAAAAAGAAATGTTCATCATCCCCACCATTGAGTACGTTTTAAAAGTGCTCACCCCACATTTTTAAATATTTTCAGGTCAATGAGCTTGGAGTGGCGTGAAGAAAATGGGGGTTGACTTTCTTTAGACGCTTTAGTTACTTAACTTGAACTTTTAGACTTTCTAGTTAAAATAAATTATTTAAAACTTGATATTTTGTGTTCATTTAGTGTTTTTGGAGTAACTTAAACTCTGGTTGTTGAATATTATAGTTTTGTCAATGTTTTGAGTATCGATTTTATATTTTAGAACTTGTGAGTTACTTTTTTAAATGAACTGGAGTTTATTGAAGTTTTGAAATGTAGATATTTTGATCTAAATATATATTTCTGAAAAGTATATATTGCGCTCTATTTTCATACTTGGGAAATCTTGCATAATTATTTTAGAAAAGAAATATATATATATATATATATATATATATATATAAATATAAATATATATACATATACTAGAACTGTTATTATTGTTAATCATTTTTCGTTTTAAAGAATAGAAAGACTAATATTTTAAATTATAGGATTTAAATTATAGAATTTAGTGTGTTACACTATTACTATCCTATGCACCATAGGGAGGGGTATATTATTGTAGTTGTGATTTTATTAAATCCACTACAAATCACAGATAGAAATAAGGCATTTTTATTTGGGATGGTTTTCGGTACACCCAAAAGGGCACGACGGCTACGTGCATTCCATCCAACGTTTGCATGCATTTTTTTTTTTAGCTAAACCATGATTTATATTCTAAACTATTTCAATTTTCTTAAATCTAAAAAAAAAACTAACATTTTTATAAATTAAATACCTAAACTATTAAAAACTAATCAAATCTATCCCCCAAATACATTTTTAGGCCAAAATCAGATCTTAAAAAAAGTTTAAAAAAATTAGAATAAAGATTTTACGTTATAGATATGATCGATTTGGCTACAACATAAGAAGAAGAAGACCCAAATATTTAGCCAAAGCGTTAGGTAATTTTTTGCCTAAAAATGTATCAGTGATATATTTAATTAGTTTTTAATAATTTAGGTATTTAATTAATAAAAATGTTAGTTTGGAATAAATTTGAGAAAATGAAAATAATTTAGCATATAAATGATGGTTTAGCCTTTTTATTATTATATCTTTTATGATTTTTTGATATTTTTAATTTTTGTCCTAAAATGTATATACCTTAAAACATAATTAATAAACCCTATAATTAAAGTTTATTTTTATGAGACGATTCGAGCAGTGCATTCGTCTGACGATAACGCGTGAGCTTGTTTAATGCACTCGATAATTATTATTTTTTTAATAAAAATATACACTAAAATGTAAATAATTGACACGCTATTTATTAATAAATAACACATTCCTCAATTGCACAATGCTATTGTAATACCTAGGTGAGCAAGAGTATCGTATCCCACGGAGACTGAATTGACTGACTATCACACAAGTACTCACTTAATATCTAGACACTAGAAACCAGATAAAAGGTTACAAAAATAATGAGCATAAAATAAAATAGCAAAATCGAAAATAAATAGGAAAGCAAATATATGGAAAAACCTAGGTTTTAGAGATAGTGGATTTATTATTTCATATGATATAATCATTGACTCTTTCAATCCGACTTCTTGTTTTTAATCTATCAATGGTGGGGGATCGCTAAGATGTTATCAGGCTGCTTATAACGGCATATACCATAACATAGATATAACAAGCACATGCTTTACTGCGGTCGGTTCTTCACACATGTTGTTACTCCTAATCAAGCACACGAAGATCTATTCAACCCTATGCAATACTTGTTCACTTGGTCGGTCCTTCCAAGCACACATAAAATGATTTCTATCTTTTTATCATTAATCCTTCTCTGGTCAGTGCTTTAGATTAACGACTAGCATACATAAATGGTGATCAAGTATTCATACAAGATATTAAATAAGCCACAGAAATCAAATCTCGAGAGATAGCAGGAAGAAAAGCAATCGAGTCATATATAAAAAATCCATAATATTTCACACTATAAAACCGAGCTATAAATTTAGCTAGACATGAATAAATAAACAAACGAATCTAAAGTATAAGTGTTCATTACAACAAAGTTAATAAACCGAAAAACGTGAAGTAATCCAGTAGTTTTGACTTCGCTGCAACGACACTCCGTCTTTATCAACCTTGTCGACTTCACTCAAGGTTTAGTGCGTCTCTTCCTTCTTCTTCTCTCCGAGATATGTTTTTCGTCTCTTCTCTGATGTATTTCAGAGATATCTCGTGATGATTCTCGTGTGTATCAAGTGAGACTTTTATATTTAGGTCAAAAACCCTGAGTTGTAGTGGATAATATCAAGTCCCACGGACCCACACACTTGGGTCGATCGAGCTCAGTAGGTTGACCCAGATGAGTGTTTTTGCACAGGGTCGACCCAGATGACTTCGGTCGGGTCGACCCACCTCTGTACAAATTGTATTGGGACCGGTCGACCAACACTTTCCGGGTCGACCCAATCTCTTTTCTCGCTGGGCTTCGGAATTCTCCGGGCTTCAATTATTTAATCTAGTCCATTAACTCTAAATTAGCATCCAATTAAGCTTAAGAGACCAATTAAACACCTCTTTAACTCCATTCGACCATATTTGCTCATTTTGCTCCAAATATGCAGTCAAAACACAACTACTGCTGCAAAACTAGCAAACACATAAAAAACTCCAAAAAATAACAATATAAGCACTAAAACTATATAAAACACACAACTTCATATAATAAAGAGCATCAATTCATATCCGAAAGTTATGTAAAATACACAACTATCAATAATGAACCATAAAATTAGAGTGAATTTATTTAATATTATTAATCCAACGAATCGTGTTAGGTATGAGCGATCACGTGTTAGTTTCGAACAAGTACACTGCGCAATATAATATTAAAGATTATAATAAAACTAAATATATATTTTGAATTTGGGAGGTGGAATTATTACAAAGCCCAAAATATTACTTTTGCACGTTAAGATTATTTTTGACCAAAAGCTATTAAAGGCCATTATGCTCTTTTCTTCATAACATTTTTTCGTATCAAAATACTAGTATAAAAGGGGATACTCTACCCCATTTCATCACACCACAATTAAACAATTATAAGCATATATAACATTTTCTCCGGATTTGTTTTTGTCATCTTATCACTATCCTATGCACCATAGGTTACTTTAATTTTAGGGTTCACTAATTCTATTTTAAAGTATATACATTTTAGGATAAAAACTATAAAAAAATAGAAAAAATCATAAAAATAATATAAAAAAAAACACGTGTAATAGCCTACAAACGACACAGGGGAGGTTAACCACACATGGCAAGTCAGGTGTGACAGGCACACACCTAGCGGTGTGGTGGGATTCGAACTTGAGACCTTTGACCTCAAGATAACACTACTCCACCACTTATTTCTATCTGTGATTGGCGGTGGATTCAATAAAATCAAAACAACAAAAATATATCCCTACCTATGGTGCTTAGGACAGTGATAGGATGATAAAAACATATCCGGAGAAAATGCTTTAGTTGCATATAATTTTTTGATATTGATCGTTAATCGAATATGTGATAATGGGCTTTAAAACTTTGGGTAAAAAATAATTGTATTGGGCAAAAGTAATATTTTGGGTTTTGTCATAATTCCACCTCTCAAATCTAAAAAATAAAATTAGTTTTATTATAATCTCTAATATTGTATGTTTCTTTTAAAATATAATGATATTACATAATTTATCAATACTTTTTCTTATTTCGTCAAATTGCGCTTTATTTTTAAATGTTGAGTTTAAATTATATACTTTTTAATTTTAAATAAATTTGTTAAGATTTGCTATATTATATATCATATATTATATTACTTTCATTAATTCTCTCAAATATTATGTATTTATAATTAATAATACTTATAAAAATCAAATTAATGAGATGTAAAAAAATATTTTTACTAATTTAGAGATGAAATAATTCATCTCAAATTCGTCATTAAGTAGTAATTAAAAAATAAAATAAAATAATGATTTAGCTAGGAAATTTTCCTGTCACTAATATGTCACTAATCTATAATATTAATATATATATATATATATATATATATATATTTAACGACATATTTTTCCATCGCAAAGTAAATATGTAGTTAGTTCCCCATTAATATAAAAAAAAATTAGAATTAGATGTTTAACGAATGATTTTTCCGTCATTAAAACATCATTAAAAGACTCAAACTTAATCCGTCATTAATTTATTAGTAATCTCGCAATGGAATATATAATCAGTTGACAAGTTCGTCCTTAAAACGCATTTTTCTTGTAGTGAAATATTTGAGACATGGTGTGGTCGTAAAAAATATTTTTATCGTAGTGTAAAAATTATCATGAATGATGAATTATATTTTATCATTAGAGACGATATGCTGTATAACTGATGAAATCGATTATAAATGATGACATTTTATGTGTCTAATAATATTATCTCCAAAAAATAATTTTGTTTTAGTGAATCACTAATTTACTTAGAATGTTCGTCTCTTTATTATTTTTATTTTTTATTTGCGATATCCCTATCATTAATTCATTATACATCTTTCCTAAAGATGATATCACGTACAACATATAGATTCATTCTTCATTTTCCATTTAATGCTGAAAACACAAGACCTTGCAGATCTCCCAATAATCAATCATTATTTTCGAAAAAGATCATGCGGAATATTTTGGAAAACGATGATATATGCAAAATTAATTATACCAAAAACAATAAATTTAAATCCCATAGATCCGGGGGATCCCATGAATAGCAATTGTTTTTCTTTGTATATAAACCCGTCACAATGATTAAATAACTCACAAAACAACCAAGACGAAACCCAAAACGATAACAAAATTAATTGCAATATTTTTGTTATATCAAAAGTCGTTCAAAATGAAATATAACTATTGTTTGTGCGTCGCTCTCTTCTGCGTGTTCATGATCATTTCCACACAAACAATCGGTGCAGTATCAGATAGTGTGGTGAAGAAAGAAGAGATTATGGCGGCGAAGAGGGTGTTGCAAGGGTCGGTGCCGCCGAGCTGCTACAGGCAGTGCGGCGGCTGTACGCCGTGCGTGAGCGTTTCCGTGGAAGTGTCGCCGGGGGAATACGAATGGAAGTGCCAGTGCAAGGGTCACTAAAGCTCAATTAATTTATTATATATGGGGTTGAATTTTATTTTTTTAGTGTGTTGCATGGTAATTTATTTTTATGTTTTATGCTCGTAATTAACTAGAAAGGTCTCGTTGCCCTTATGTTATTCTCTTTGCATATATAATCGAATCAGATGAAATTTTCTAATCCAATTCCTCTTATCTGTCATACTATCATATTTAATATGTATTTTAATAATGTTTACTTTTAAAGTTAAATTTATCGTACGGAGTATAACAAATCATATCCCAATTAAAATTTATTATATACCCTAGTTTAGTGAAATAATCTCTAAATAATAATTGTAAAAGGAAATTACACCGAAATGAATTTGAAATTGAAGAACAAAAATATAAGAAAAACTAATTAAATTTATAATTATACAACAAGTGAGATAGACAAAGTGGACTAGAGGATCTCGTTTTCTAATTATGAATAATCAACCATAATAATTAGTTATATTAATTAAAAATGAAAAGTAAATACTAAACAATAATTATAAACCCTAACTAATTGGGTGAAATAATCTCTAAATAATAATTGTGAAATTAAACTACACCTATTGAAATTGAAAAGAAAGAAAAATTAATAAAGTTCATAATGGGACATCAAGGTGGATAGAGAGATCGAACAATCTCACTTAGCTTGTAATTGAATATATGTATATTTTTTATTTTTGGATGACATAGGTAACTTATGCACAGAAGAAGGTAAATCACTCTTGGATGCACAGAAAAAGTTAAATCACACTTGGAAATTCAGTTTATCGATATAGATAAATTTCGAACTTGAAATTTTTGACCTAAAACTTATACCACTCCATCAATAGATCGTTCCTAAGGTACATAACTAAATAAACGTATATTCGTTGATATGTATATATGATGAGGGAAGAAATATTTCATTGCAAATAAATGTATATTCGTTTATATATATTGTCGCAGAAGAAATATTTCATTAAACAAAGAGGTGAAAAATAGTTTCGTACAAATTATATTCTGTCACCGTCACTACAACTAAGGAAAGTATGAAATAAGAAAATCAATACGCGCTCAACACCGAAAATTTGATGCCACACACATGGGCTGGATGGAATTCTCTATTCTAAATGTAGTTTTTCAACTCGTGTTTCATGATTAAATTTATAAATTTTTCTTTCATTTTTTTTCATCAATTTTAATTTATTATGTTTAAGTTTAATTTTATGACTATTTTCATGGTTCACCCAGTCTCCTCCCCAATTAGGATTTATAATTATTTTTTAACATTTCATTTTCAAAGAACACCACTCCACTTCTAATTTTTAGAAACTATATTGTATACACACATGTGTATATAATTTATTATATAAAAAATATTTTTTTGTAACACCCCATATTTTTGGATAAGGTTTAGAGGATTGCTAATGATAATTAATTAAGTTAAGGAAGAAATTTAAATAAGATTAATTAAGGTCTGATGTCAGTCACGACTTTAGGGGTCAGTTTTCGTGAAAATCGTCTTTTCGGAAAATGTGATCTTAATTTTGTAAAGACCATTTGTGGTCTCGTTAGAAAGGTTTTAACTCGAGGAGTTTGTCGGTATTCTCAGAATTTTATTCTGAAGTCATTTGAGTTCCCGGTAATGAAACGTATTTAAAAGGTGAATGAATTGTAACTTTTGCGTGCGTTCGTGTTTTGAGAAATTTATGAAATCCTCCTTGTCGATCCGAGTCTTATTCTGTTAGGCCCCTCTTATGGGAAATGACTTAAGGATTCCGTTGGCGTTCACGGATTTCCATTCTGAGGTCAATCAAAAACTCGGGAGCAAAATCTGCCAGTCTGTGTGAATAGTAAAAAGTAATTCCAAAAAGGGAATCTTTGCTCGTGTTTCTTCTGACGACCCCGTCTTCTTCACGAATCAAGTTGGTTCACTATTATTCGAGCCAACGAGTCTCCCGGTATTTTTAGATTTCATGTCTGAGGTCATTTGGACCTCGACATCGAATAAAGCAACTTTTAACCGAACCCAGGGTAACTTCTGCAGTATTCCTGCACCGGAGTGGCTTCTCAAGGAAGCCAACCCCACATCTATAAATAGAGGGCCACCCCCTTTACATTCATTTACTCATTTACCATTCATTTTACTTCCAAGAGAGTTGGAAAGCTTTGAGAGAAAAACTGAGAAAGTTCTGTCGAAGTAAAAAGCGTTCTTCGAAAGTATTCTGCAAGACGACGAGCGGAGTGGCGTGGAAGGGATGCCGTGAGAGAGTGTGCTAGGGACATCATTGGGTCGTATCAGGCGGCTCTGCCGCCGTTGTGACCTGACGAGACGCCAAGCTAGCCACCTTCCTTCGACGCACCTAACCCCGTCCATTCTTGTTTGTCGGTCCCGATTCCATTTCTTTTCCGTCTTTCAATTCCGCATTTTCTTTCTGTTCTTCATGTTCTTCGTGTTCTTCATTAACCTTCCGTCTAAAGTTGTATTTCGATTCTTATTGAAATTCCAAGTTAATAACGTTTACGTTATATTGCTCGCTTTATTCCTGTCGTTATGATTCTCGTTATTATTTCTTGTGATTAGTCTCGTTATTCCGTTTAAGTCCCGTTCAAGTTATATTTAAAAGATTTCATCATTATTCTAAATATTTAAAGAGGATTATCGTGTTTATGTCGTTATAATACCGATTTCTTTTTAAATTAAGCATGTCGTTTCATGTTAATTTAAATTATTGAAGCATGTTTTTTTTTAAATTTTTATAAGTGTTCTTCATGTTCTTAGTGTTCGTCGAAGGAATCGACGAATACCAAACAACCCAGATCAAGATTGCCCAAAAATGGGCATAGAGAGAAGCCGTCGGGGCGGGGGGTGCGCCATCGCGCAACACCCCCCACGGCCAACAGCCTGCCCGGCGGGGGGGCTGCCCACCGGTGCAGGGTACGCCACGGCAGGGGCGCCTCCGTGTCGTCCAATACCGATTCTTCCGGCTATTCTCGTACCCTCTTCCGGAAAAATCCCTCTCTCGTGGTAGAACTAGAACTGCAAATGGCGACTCTCAACAGTCGCCTTGGATTTCAAGCACCACGCCCTCACCACGAAGGAACCTCAGGAACGGGACCGTCAAACATCCGAATCATGAATCACATCGAGTCCCTGTTTTCCTGTACTCCTCAAATGAACCAGTGGACCCCTATGTCCGCTTCTCAGGGTCTGGGACAGTGTATGCCCCATCAGTATCCCGAAGGGAGCATCCGCATGAGAAGGTTCAAGTTCAGCATACGAGAGACAGTTGAAGTTGATGATGAGGAAGAAGAAGAGGAGGACCTAGAGGAGGGCGAAGAGGAAGTGGAGTCGCCATGCAAGGAGAAGAGGAAGGGCCCGACTTATGATTAAGTGTTAGTAGGAAGTAGGAGGTGTTGCTGTTAGAACACCTAGTTGTCTGACCTATCTGTTTGTCTGTCTATTTTCCTGATGTCCGTTTAATCCGCTTTAACCAAGATCCTAATATGTAATATATGCTTTAACTTTTCTAGACTCTAATAGTGGCAGTGAATTTTCCAAAAGACTGCCCTATCCCGTTTGTAACCCATAACTTTTTTTATGATATCGATGCCAAAGTCCTCTTAATGAGACAATTTTCACCATTATGCTTGATGTCGTTTAAATTCCTGTCTTGCTTGATCTATCTTGCATAAATTAAAGACCTTATCAAAAGGCATTCTTGCTTTGTGCGATTTCAATCGAGTGTCGCTAATATTTAGTTCTTTAGAATGCCACCTCGAAGACGTCAAGCCGAGAATGAAGATGAGAACGAACCCGAGTGAGTTCCAAACCCCGGTCCAAGAGTCGAAAGTGTGTTTCTCAAACACAACCCTCCATCATTTAATGGTTTAGGAGATCCAATGGATGCTGAAAAATGGGTTCGCTCCTTAGAACGAATTTTCAATTTCATAGCTTGTTCAGAAGAAGAGAAGTTAAGTGGTGCTCTTTTCATGCTTACGGACAATGCGGACTACTGGTGGGAGTCCGTTCGAAGGACAATAACCCCAGAGCAATGGGAGGACTACAGTTGGGAAGATTTCAAGCACGACTTATATCAGAAGTACATCCCGGATTGTTATCAAGATGCAAAGGAGATGGAGTTCTGGAACCTAAAGCAAGGAAGGAAGACAGTGTTAGAATATGACAGAGAATTCAACCAATTGTCAAGGCATGCTCCACATCTAGTGGACACATATGGGAAGAAAGCACGCAAGTTCAAGAAGGGACTTAGATCCGAGATTGGTATAGCCCTCGCTGGCCAAGAAGACGTGTCTTATGCTCGAACCTTAGCCAAATCCTTAAGCATAGAAGCCATTCTCCCTCGAGAGAAAGTTCAGCCCCCTCAGCCATCTAATGATCTAAAAGGAAAGAGAAAGTGGGAAGAAGGAAGGAGAGATGATAGAGGAAAGAAACCCCACTGGCAAAGCTGAGAGTCAGGAGTGCCTCGCGGTCAGCCTGATCACAACCTTAGCCTGAGACAGTGTCAAAAGTGCGGAAGGACGCACTTTGGAACCTGCCGAGCAAATCAAACTAGGTGCTACAACTTTGGCGAAGAGGGACACTTCAAGAGGGAGTGTCCTAAAGGAAATAACAGACGATCCCAAACACCACAACAACCCCTGTACCCGCAGCCGCTTCAGCAATTTCCTGAAAATCAGCCAAGGTTGCAGCAAAGAGGACCTCAGTGTCAAAGGCCGGGAATGAATCCAAGGTCGAACCAAGGACGAGATCAAAGGTCCAATCAAGGACAAAGGCCGCCTCAGCTATCTCAT
The DNA here is from genome assembly GCA_026008535.1 of Perilla frutescens. Lineage (NCBI taxonomy): Eukaryota > Viridiplantae > Streptophyta > Magnoliopsida > Lamiales > Lamiaceae > Perilla > Perilla frutescens. The sequence goes on from BRKX01000015.1 coordinate 11,166,061, forward strand.
ACTTATGCTCTCAATCAGCAGCAAGCTGCTAAGGCCCCAGGTAATCTAGCAGGTATGATTACCCTCTTCGAGATGCCCGTTTTAGCTCTCTAAGATACTGAAGCACTGCATTCATTTATAGCTGAGTCTGTCTGTAAGAGACTGAGGATAAAACTTGAGAACGCTAAGAATGCTCTTGAGATAAGTATTCCATCTGGAAAAAGAATGATGTCTAGAAAGGTCTGCTCTAACCTAGAATTGAACATAGAAGGGGAAACCTTTAAGTCAAATCTTTATGTAATAAAGATTCAGGACTTCGATATACTCCTAGGAATGGATTGGTTAGCCTCAGCTTATGCCTCCATAAGCTGCCCTGAGAGGGAAGTAGTGTTTCGACCACCCAATAAACCCGAGGTGAAGATCTACGGATCAAGGCTGGAAACCAAAGTCCTAGTGATATCCGCCTTAAAGGCCACCAAGATGATAAGGAAGAATAGCTGTCAAGCGTTTTTGGTTAACTTGATAAGGAAAGAGGAAGCAGAGCTGTCAATTGAAGACGTTCTAATCGTAAGAGAATACCCCAGCGTATTCCCGAAGGAGCTGCCAGGACTGCCTCCAGACAGGCAGGTGGAGTTCGCCATCAAGTTTGAACCCGGAGTCACCCCAGTTTCAAAAGCCCCCTACAGAATGGCGCCTAAGGAGTTGCAAGAACTTAAGGTTCAACTACAAGAGTTATTAGACCTAGGTTTTATCCAACCTAGTGTATCACCTTGGGGAGCTCCAATCTTGCTCGTAAAGAAGAAGGATGGTACATTGAGAATGTGCATCGACTATAGAGAGCTTAATAAGCTAACCATCAAGAATCGATACCCTCTCCCAAGAATAGACGATCTCTTTGATAAGCTTAAGGGAGCAAGTGTCTTCTCCAAGATAGACTTAAGATCTGCGTATCATCAGTTGAAGATCCGAAAAGAGGATATTCCTAAGACTACTTTTAGGACTTGCTATGGACATTACGAGTTTGTGGTAATGCCATTCGGATTGACCAACGCCCCAGCAGTGTTTATGGATTTAATGAACCAGGTTTTTCACCCGTATCTAGATAAGTTTGTGCTAGTTTTCATAGATGATATCCTCATTTATTCAAAGAATGAAGAGGAACACTAAGAGCACCTAAGAGCGGTGTTAGAAAAGTTAAAAAGGGAAAGGCTTTACACTAAGTTTAGTAAGTGTGAGTTTTGGCTCAAAGAAGTTATGTTCCTAGGTCATATAGTTTCAGTAGAAGGAATCAAGGTGGATCCAGCCAAGATGGAAGTTGTAAGCAACTGGAAGTCTCCAAGGAACGTGAATGAGATAAAAAGTTTTCTAGGACTCGCTGGATATTATCGTAGATTCATCGAAGGATTCTCGACTATATCTAAGCCCATAACGCGACTGTTAAAGAAGGACTCCAAATTCAAATGGACGCCCGAGTGCTAGGAAAGTTTTCAAACCTTGAAGAAGATACTAAACACGGTCCCAGTGTTAGCCATTCCGGAAGGGAATGAAGATTTTGTGGTTTACGCATATGCCTCGAAGAAAGGATTAGGATGCGTGCTAATGCAGAGAGGGAAGGCGATTGCTTATGCTTCGAGGAAGCTTAAGAATGACGAGCAGAACTATCCCACGCATGACTTAGAGCTAACAGCAGTTGTTCATGCGCTGAAGATCTGGAGGCACTATCTCTATGGTGCTAAGTGTGAGATCTTCTCAGATCACAGGAGCTTGAAGTATTTCTTCGAGCAAAAGGATCTTAACATGAGGCAGGGAAGATGGCTAGAACTCGTAAAAGATTACGACTGCACGATTCAATACCACCCAGGAAAGGCGAATGTGGCAGCAGATGCCCTAAGTAGGAAAGAGAAGACAGAGTTCAAATTCGTTTTAATCTAGGAGGATCTTCTCAAAGAATTCGAGAAGTTAAGAATCGAGGTGCTAACACCACCTGAGACCATTCAAGCTCAAATCACCGCAATAGTCGCTCAGCCTGACCTAAAGTAAAGGATAATTGAAGCCCAGAGAGGAGACGAGTTTCTCGAAAAGAAAAGACTAGAAGCACGATCAGATAGCTCACAAGATTTTACGGAAGCCGCCGATAACGCGCTCTTATTCAAATGAAGGCTTTGTGTGCCGAGCAAGGAAGAACTAAAGGAGAAAATCATGTGCGAAGCACATGACACACCATACACAGCACATCCCGGAAGTACCAAGATGTATCAAGACCTCAAGAGAAACTTCTGGTGGAATAACATGAAGAGAGAGACAGCCACCTTCATGGAAAGGTATTTAAACTGTCAACAAGTGAAATCTTTGCATCAAAAACGTTCTGGTTTGTTCCAAGCTTTAGAAATTCCTGAATGGAAGTGGGATCATATCAATATGGACTTTTTCGTAGGTTTGCCAAAGTCTAAGTGAGGGAATACCGCTATTTGCGTAATCGTTGATCGATTATCTAAATCAGCACATTTTGTTGCTGTTAAAATGACAGATGGGCTAGATCAATTAACCCAGCTGTATGTTAAAGAAGTTGTGCATTTGCACGGAGTGCCGGTCTCGATTACATTGGATCGTGATACATGATTTACGTTAAGATTTTGGAGGAGCCTACAAGAAGCAATGAGATCAAAGCTCAATTTCAGCACGACCTTTGATCCTCAAATGGATGGCCAGTCCGAAAAGACTATCCAGATTTTAGAAGACATGCTTAGATGAGTAGTCATCGATTAAGGAAGTAGTTGGGAGGAATTACTGCCATTGGTAAAGTTTGCGTACAACAACAGATACCAGTCATCGATCGGCATGGCCCCTTATGAAGCCCTGTACGGAAGGAAGTGTAGATCGCCCTTGTATTGGGATGAGGTTGGAGAAAGAAGGGTACTTGGACCTGAAATAGTCCAGGAAGCTGTCCACAGACAGAAGAAGAACGGAGCTTAGTTTCGACATTGGAGATAAAGTGTTCTTGAAAGTGTCTCCGTCAAGAGGAGTGGTTCGTTTTGGCAAACGAAATAAGCTAAGGCCCAGATTTATTGGACCTTTTGAGATTTTAGAGAAGGTGAATGAAGTAGCCTACAAGTTGGCCTTACCACCCAACTTGAGTGACGTTCATGACGTCTTCCATGTCTCAATGTTGAGAAAGTACGTGTTTGATCCAAAGCACGTGATTAGCAAGGAAGAGATAGTCCTGAATGAGGACTTAGCCTATGAAGAGAAGCCCCAGGCCATTATGGATCGAAAGATCCAGAAGTTGAGGAACAAGGAGATCAGTCTTGTAAAAGTAATCTGGAACCATCATGGTTCAGAGGAGGCAACCTGGGAGCTTGAATCCGAACTGCTCAAGAAGTACCCTGATATCACTTATCACGGTTAGTATATTTCGGGACGAAATTTCTTTAAGGAGGGTAGGATGTAACACCCCAGATTTTCAGATAAGGTTTAGAGGATTTCTAATGATAATTAATTAAGGAAGAAATTTAAATAAGGTTAATTAAGGTCTGATGTGAGCTACGACTTTGGCGGTCAGTTTTCGTGAAAATCATCTTTTCGAAAAATGTGATATTAATTCTGTAAAGACCATTTGTGGTCTCGTAGAAAGGTTTTAACTCGAAGAGTGTGCCGGTGTTCTCGGAATTTTATTCTGAAGTCATTTGAGTTCCCGGTAATGAAAAACGTATTTAAAAGGTGAATAAATACTAACTTTTGCGTACGTTCGTGTTTTGAGAAATTTATAAAATCCTCCTTGTCGATCCGAGTCTTATTCTGTCAGGCCTCTCTTATGGGAAATGACTTAAAGATTCCGTTAGTGTTCACGGATTTCCATACTGAGGTCAATCGAACGCTCGGGAGCAAAATCTGTCAGTCTGTGTGAATAGTAAAAAGTAATTCCAAAAAGGAAATCTTTGCTCGTTTTTCTTCTAACGACCCCGTCTTCTTCACAAATCAAGTTGGTTCACTAGTATTCGAGCCAACGAGTCTCCTGGTATTTTTAGATTTCATGTCTGAGGTCATTTGGACCTCGACATCGAATAAAACAGCTTTTAACCGAATCCGGAGTAACTTCTGCAGTATGTCTGCACTGAAGTGGCTTCTCAAGGAAGCCAACCCCACATCTATAAATAAAGGGCTACCCTCTTTACTTTCATTTGCTCATTTACCATTCATTTCACTGCTAAGAGAGTTGGAAAGCTTTGAGAGAAAAGTCGAGAAAGTTCTGTCGAAGTAAAAAGCGTTATTCGTAAGTATTCTGCAAGACGACGAGCGGAGTGGCGTGGAAGGGATGCTGTGAGGAAATGTGCTAGGGGCGCCATTGGGTCGTAGCAGGCAGCTATACCGCCATTGCGACCTGTCAAGATGCCAAGCTAGCCACCTTCCTTCGACGCACCTAACCCCGTCCATTCTTGTTCGTCGGTCCCGATTCCATTTCTTTTCCGTCTTTCAATTCCGCGTTTACTTTCCGTTCTTCATGTTCTTCGTGTTCTTTATTAACCTTCCGTCTAAAGTTGTATTTCGATTCTTATTGAAATTCCAAGTAAATAGCGTTTACGTTATATTGCTTGCTTTATTCATGTCGTTATGATTCTCGTTATTATTTCTTGTGATTAGTCTCGTTATTCCGTTTAAGTCCCGTTCGAGTTATATTTAAAACATTTCATCGTTATTCTAAATGTTTAAAGAGGATTATCTTGTTTATGCCATTATAATGCCGATTTCTTTTTGAAGTTAAGCATGCCGTTTCACGTTAATTTAAATTATTGAAGCATGTTTTTTAAAAAATTTTATAAGTGTTCTTCATGTTCGTCGAAGTAATCGAGGAACACCAAAGAACCCAGATGAAGATTGCCCAAAATTGGGCTTATAGAGAAGCCGTCGGGGCGAGGCGGGGCGGGGCGGGGCGGGGGGGGGGGGGGGAGATGCGCCGCCGCGCAACACCCTCCACGGCCAACAGCCTGCCCACCGGCGCAAGGGTGCGCCGCGGTTGGGTGTCCACCGGCGCAGGGGTGCGCCGTGGCGGGGGCGTCTCTGTGTCGTCCAATGCTGATTATTCCAGCTATTCTCGTACCCTCTTTTCGAGCTTTTCGAGTCGTATTTTTCCCGAGTTATTTCCAAGTTTAATTTAAGAAGATTTTCAAGCTATCTCCGAGTTATTTTGAGTAAACTACTTAAGTTGTTTTCCATCTAGAACTCGAGTAATCAAGGTGTGATTTTCTTCAAATAAATTCCGTCTAGAACTCGTTTAGAAGTTGTAAAGTTGTGCAATCTATAATTAAATCTTAGATTTTAGTCTTCGAGTTAGATATCGCTTTAGATGGTTAATTTCTTCAAAGGAAACCGCTAAGTCGATAATTCGACTTTTGTAGGAGGAAGTGAGCCTCGAGGGAATTCGAAGAAGGATCATCAACTCGTTGCCTCATCTTTCACTCCGTGATCAAGGTGGGTAAATCTATACTCATCTAAAGTTTGAGCTAATAAGCTCTAGAAGCATATAGGGCAAATGAGATATCCAATAAAATATTTTGCTCTGCCTGATTGATCTCTGTACAAGGAAGGAAGAAAAGTAAGATATATTATTTTAATTGAGCTCTGGAGCATGTTTAGAAATGCTAGAAATGTTAAAGTGTTATTTATGCTTAGCATGAGATATTTGGAATTGTTTTGAGTTGAAATTCGTATTTATATACATTCATTTCCTTGTATTTGAATGTTGATGCCTTGTTAAAGCTTGTATAGTTAAGAATTAAGGATTGCCTTGTTAGGGTAATGTTAAATCCCTTGTAGGCCGAGATCATGCTATATTAAAGGATTAGCCCCTAGACGTTGTTCTAGGATTGGTTTTGCTAGCAAAGTTAAGGAAGGAAGGAACTTAGCATTTTACTTAAGAAGGAATTGAGCTCAGAGGATCTATGAACTTTTAAGTGAGTCACTGTGATAGGACATATTCTACTTGTTATTATCACTACTTTTTGGTGTCTTTTCTCCTTATTGTTTACCCTATATTTGTGTATTTTGGTGCTTTGATGTGTTGTTGAGTTGTGTAGGGATGTGGTATAAAAATGGAGAAAAGAGGCATGTTTTGGTATAAAAGGATATAAGTGAAGAGAAGTGCAGAGTTCAAGTCTGAGCAGATCAAGCCGCAAGGGCATGCAGCTGGAAGTTCGAAGCAAATTTCTGGAACCTGGGCTTCTACACACGTTTTGAGCTTGCTGAATCCAGTTCTCGGCCCACGAGTAGACCTGGACGCGGAAATACTCTTCCTAACTGCCTTTAGGAGTCTCATGCATGGGAGTTACCATAATTATTTAGACTAGGATTTTATTTCCTACTAGAACTCTATCTTTTATGGATTGAAAAATATATATTAGGTATCTAGTTTTATTTTATGAATATACACGCCAGAGACGAGAACGCAGCAGCGATCGGAATTAATTCAGTTCTTTATTTTCTTCTCTTCGATATCATTATAGCGCACTTAGACAATTTCTTATTGATCAATTCCAGCATGCAAAGTAGCTAAATTATTCGTATTCCGGTGACGACGACGAAGCTGCGCTTATATAACTGTGAGATCTAATTGTTTGTTCATAATTAATTGATGCATGTATCTGTTATTCTTGGATTTCGGGTCGTAATTATTCTAAGTTTATTGAATAGTTGCAAATATTTGGTAGGTTGTGATTAATTACTAGCCAATTAAATCGGCCATACGTAATCGTGGTTTAGGTTTAATAAGTGGTAAAACGGTTGCTCAAATAACTAGGGGAATAACAGAGTTAATTCTACAATCCTGCGTCAGAGTTTGTAAGCTAAGAATCGGGTCTTTCTTGTGCTCATTGCTGTCGGCTCATTAAACTCATAGAGCAACTCTTACAGTTGTCAGTTGATTAGGGGAATAATTAATGAAGCGTCTTCTTAATTATTGAAACAGTATGGAAAGATGAGGTCATGCCAGAAGCGTCTTCGGTGACTATAACTGATTTGCATGTTTTGATTAATTAATTCTTGCATCTATGATCGGTGTTATAAGTGGAGTGGAGTTTGTTGGATCCGGAATACCCTCTTATAATTGATTTAGTTCAGTTCGGTTGCACACGTATTCTCGTTAGTTGGTTATTTAATTCTTAGATTTATTTTGTTACATAATTCACACAAAACACATTTCTGGAAGTTTGGGCACGCATACTGAAAGTCAAGAGTAGTTCTCGCCGGTCCTTTGGGAGACGATCCTGCTCGCCACTGTACTCTGTAGTGTGGGCTTGCCGACGGAAGTCGGAACATTTATTTTTGGTGAAAAACGACGCACCAAATTTTAGCGCCGTTGCCGGGGATCAGTTTCAAGCAGTGACTACTCGAAATTTTCAGTTTGTTATTTACTTTGCTTTATTTTTAATTTTTCTGGTACATGACCCGTTCCTCTGCAGAAAAAGATTTAGTGTTCGATCCAGAGCCAGAGAGAACGTTACATCGATTGAGAAGAGCTGCTAAGGAGTCCAAGGGAACTCTCGAATCTGAACGAAACAATCTTGGTGTTGATCAACTTTTCAAAATGGCCAATAATGAAAATCCACCAAACCCGCAAGACCTTGCCGCAGGACGCGCTCTCCTCAATCCCAATGCTGCTGATCCTGAGCCCGAACATGAGCCTCTCATCAGAGAGCTGGGTCGACTTCGAAACAACCGTCCCATCTGCATTGTGCTGCCACTAATCGCAAATAATGTAGAGATCCGACCTGCATTCATTCAAGTGTTACTGAAGTTTGGTGATTTTCCAGGAGAAAGTGCACACAAGCACTTATCTGAATTTGATCTCGTGTGCTCGACTTTGAGAACTACAGGTTTTACTGCTAAAAACTTGAGGTTACTGACTTTTTCTCACACTCTGCAGGGAAAGGCACGAGATTGGTTGTTTGATTTTCCACCGGAGTCTATCACCACATGGGCGGAGCTAGAGGGACAATTTCTACGCAAGTTTTTCCCGGAGTCCCGAGCTGCAAACCTAAGGATGGCAATTGGTAGCATCAAACAAAAACCAAATGAGAGTTTGGCCGAGTATTGGGAAAGATTCCAATAGCTTTGTCGAAAATGCCCGGACCATGGATTCATTGATTATCAGCTTCTGACTAATTACTTTTACCGTGGCATGTCTTCTTTTGATAGAAAAATCATCGATGCTGCTAGCGGGGGAACTCTTACCAACAAAACCCTTGGCGAGGCCAAACAGCTCATCATAGACATGGCTTCTGGAGGACAACAGTATGAAGAAGAAGACGACAGCAGACATTGACCTGTAAGGGCAATCGACCGAGCCGAAGGATCCGAAGTGCATGAAAAGATAGATACCCTCACTTCTCTGGTCCGCGGACTTGCTATGGCGCAGACAAGGCTAAACCACTGCGGAATCTGTTCTGAAAATGGACACTTCACCGACCAGTGTCCCAATTTGCAAGGGCCCTCAACTGAACAAACTTGTTATGGATCGGACGATGCACAACAAGATGCTCTCAGAGGGATTAATTACGATGCCCCACGAGGAGATAACTTTTGGAGAAAGAGGAACCATGACCCTTACTCCAACACATACAATCCCGGGTGGAGAGATCATCCCAACTTTCGTTGAAGACAACCTGGAGACCAACTAGCAGCAGAAGAATTTCCACCAAGGCCCCCAAGGGGTGAGCCGTATGCCCACATGGACCGATCTGCGCCATCTATGAGTGAGATTATGAAGAGTCTCAAGCAAAACACAAGCCTAGTGAACAGTCTAGCGCAGAGCCAAAAGGCCTTTTAGCAGGAGACACAAGCTGCCCTAGGCAGTATGGGCATGCAGATCACACAACTCGCCACACAAGTGAACAAATTGCATGGGTATCAAGGGAACCTGCCTTCTCAAACTGAGCAAAATCCACAAGGGAACGTCAGTGCTATGACCATTCGAAGCGGCAAAGAATTGGTTGAGGTTGAAACAGAGAAGAAGAAAGACAACACGCGGTGTGGGCAAACAGCAGAAGCTGAAGACAGACCAAGCGCAGAGGGCAAACAATCTGCTGCCCCGTTTGCCCCTACTGAGGTACAAGTTCCACCTAAAATTTCTAACCTTATTGATGTAGCTCCTTTTCCTTCCAGGTTAGCAAGGCACAAGAAAGAGGGGGATGAGAAAGAGATCTTCGAGCTTTTCAAGAAAGTCGAGATCAATCTACCATTGATTGATGCTATCAAGCAAGTCCCGAGATACGCGAAGTTCTTGAAAGAACTATGCTCCAAGAAGATAAGATATGGAAAGAAGAAAAGATCAAGGTTGGTGAGACTGCTTCAGCCGTTATTCAACGGAAATTACCTCAAAAATGCCGAGATCCAGGTATGTTTTCAATCCCTTGCATCATTGGGAGCAAAAAAATAGAGAAAGTTATGCTAGATTTAGGTGCATCTATCAATGTTATGCCTTTCTCTGTTTATAAGGAATTATAGTTGGGTCCTATGAAAGATACTCGAGTCATCATTCAATTAGCTGATAGGTCCAACACATACCCTAGAGGTATAGTAGAGGATGTCTTAGTTAAGGTGAATGAGTTGATTTTTCCTGTTGATTTCTACATTGTTGACATGGATGATGCATTATCTGCACATAGATCCTTGATTGTTTTAGGCCGTCCGTTCATGAAAACTGCACGAACCAAGATTGATGTAGACAAGGGAATGCTAAGTTTCGAATTTGATGGGGATGTTGTCACATTTAATGTATTCGAAGCTATGAAGCATGTGGAAGACCCTGAAGCTCTTTTTATGGTTGATACTATCGATTTCATTATTGATGATTTTGTTGAGCATAATTTTAGGGATGACAAATTAGAGCAGGTACTCTTTAATGGAATGCCCAAACCCACTGCGGATTCGGAGAAAGAAAGGGCAATCTGTGAGATAGTCCAGCAGCTGTACGCAGCCGAGGAGTTTCCAACCAGCAATCGGACAGGCCGTTTGCCCTTGCCGACTAACTCGAAGCTAATTTTACCATCTCATGTGAAGACTCCAGTGTTGAAGCTGAAAGGGCAAGAAGCAAGGATAGTCGAGCCTGTGAAGAAGCATAATGGTGCGGGGATGGAAACGATTCCTTTCGACAGGGGTAGATCTGCTACCCCTGAAATTGTCTCTTGACCGTGTCTCCCCTCGTCGAGCCTCCGACGTTAACTAAGGGCGCTTCTCGGGAGGCAACCCGATTTCTTGTTCTTTTATTCCTTTTATTTTTCAATTTTTGCTTTCTTCTTTTTATTTCTTTTATTTTCTTATTTTTCTATTTTTTTTTACTTCAGCCATCTCACTAAAAAAAAAGAAGAAAAAAAAAAACGAGGTGGAACCACAAAAATACAAGCCGCAAGGGCATACAGCAGACAGGGCGCGCTTTTGGGTTACCCGCCAACTCCAAGTGTGGGGGGTGTCTTTAATCAATTTTTTTTCTGCAGGGACTCAATTGCACAATTGACATAGTTAATTTGGGACTTTTTGTTATAAAACCCTACCCCCAATTCGATTTCACCCATGACTTAGTCAATTTCACCCTCTTTCAAATTTTTACACCCTCTTGCAGAAGTTACACCACCAGTCGCCGACCGAGGCCCTCTCTGAACTCAACCGACTGTCGTCCTTCCTCCGCCGCTCGAGGCGCCAGACCATTGGTGAAAAGAGCAAGTGCTCCGCAATCTGGCGGATCAGAGTTAGTCCTCTCTTCTACCTTCCTTTACCTCGCTTTTCATTTTTTTTTTAGTTGTGTCAGCATGTTTTGTTTTTCTTTGTGTGTTCTTGAGTCTTCGTTTCTCCCTTTCTCACAGTGAGGACCCTGTGTCTTTCAAGTGTGGGGGGTGTCTTAAGGGTTTATGTTTATAAAAAAAAATATATGTTTTATTTGAGTCATATACTTTGTGATTTTTTTAGGAATTTGACTAAGTGTTGACAACTCGAATTGATGAGTTTGGGTTGTGATTGGTTTGACTGAATGAGAGGTCGTTTTTTTTTGTGATAGAAATGTGCCAAGTTTGAATGAGATATTTAATGATGAATCATGCTTTCAATCACTATGTTCTAAGCCTACAAATTGTGAATTTTTGAGCCTATGAGCATGCATGAATTAAGAGCTCAATTTTTGTATGATGTGTGTGGTCTGATTTTGTTTCTAGGATACTTGAATTGCTTTGCTGCCCCTATTGTTACCACCTCTGATTTCAAGCACAAAAATGATTAAGGTATCTAGGGATACCCGAGCTACTGACCCAAAAGAAAATACCCTGCTCGTACATTGCCAATTAGTGAGCCACCTTGAGCTTAAAAGATCCAATTTTATTGATTGCAGCCACTATAAATGAGCCATAGCCTTTCTTTTGGCCTGCGTTTTATCCTGAAAACATGAAAGTACCTTCATGAATGATGTCTAAGCTGCACAAATAAGAAATATGAGGTCTTGAGAAAGAATGTGTGAATGTTAATACTCTACTCCTCCAAAAAAAAATAAGAAATATGAATGAGAAGCAAAGCTTCCATCAAAACATAAAAAAAAAAGAAAAAAAAGAAGAAAAGAGAAAATGAGGAGTAGAGTATGAAGAGAGTGAATGAATCTGTATGCTCAAAATTTTGAAATAAGACATGTGCTGATGTTGTTGTGCTGTGCTGGAAAAGGGATTTACATTCTTATGCTTGCATTGTTTCTTTCACTTTAGCTACTTTGGCCAAATATATCCTACCTCATGAACCTAAGCCCCATTACAACCAAAAGAAGAAAGACCTTGTGATTTGTGTTTTGAAATGGAAGTGTGACATCTCTAGGTGACAAATGAGCAATTCTATGTTGAAAAGAACTGATCATGACTTTCGAGTGAACAGTCTCATGACCTGATTTCTTTGAGAGTGAATGAGTGAATCTTGGTGAGTCTGGATTGTGAAGCATAATTCTAACTTGATTGACAAAGTGTTGGCATATTTCTTGAACAAATCGGTTGGTGGTTTGTGGAGTGATTTATCACAGCCTGTACTCTAAATTCGCATCACTTTGAGGAATTAACACTTAGTCGTTTCTCTAGTTTGAAGTCTGTTTTTGTTCTTGATGTTTTCTTTGTTCTTGTTTTTGTTGCTCGAGGACGAGCAAGGGTTAAGTGTGGGGGGATTTGATAGGACATATTCTACTTGTTATTATCACTACTTTTTGGTGTCTTTTCTCCTTATTGTTTACCCTATATTTGTGTATTTTGGTGCTTTGATGTGTTGTTGAGTTGTGTAGGGATGTGGTATAAAAATGGAGAAAATAGGCATGTTTTGGTGTAAAAGGATATAAGTGAAGAGAAGTGCAGAGTTCGAGTCTGAGCAGATCAAGCCGCAAGGGCATGCAGCTGGAAGTTCGAAGCAAATTTCTGGAACCTGGGCTTCTACACACGTTTTGAGCTTGCTGAATCCAGTTCTCGGCCCACGAGTAGACCTGGACGCGGAAATACTCTTCCTAACCACCTTTAGGAGTCTCATGCATGAGAGTTACCATAATTATTTAGACTAGGATTTTATTTTCTACTAGAACTCTATCTTTTATGGATTGAAAAATATATATTAGGTATCTAGTTTTATTTTATGAATATACACGCCAGAGACGAGAACGCAGCAGCCATCGGAATTAATTCAGTTCTTTATTTTCTTCTCTTCGATATCATCATAGCGCACTTAGACAATTTCTTGTTGATTGATTCCAGCATGCAAAGTAGCTAAATTATTCGTATTCCGGTGACGACGATGAAGCTCCGCTTATATAACTGTGAGATCTAATTGTTTGTTCATAATTAATTGATGCATGTATCTGTTATTCTTGAATTTCGGGTCGTAATTATTCTAAGTCTATTGAATAGTTGCAAATATTTGGTAGGTTGTGATTAATTACTTGCCAATTAAATCGGCCATACGTAATTGTGGTTTAGGTTTAATAAGTGGTAAAACGGTTGCTCAAATAACTAGGGGAATAACAGAGTTAATTCTACAATCCTGCATCAGAGTTTGTAAGTTAAGAATCAGGTCTTTTTTGTGCTCATTGATGTCGGCTCATTAAACTCATAGAGCGTCTCTTACAGTTGTCAGTTGATTAGGGGAATAATTAATGAAGCGTCTTCTTAATTATCGAAATAGTATGGAAAGATGAGGTCATGCCAGAAGCGTCTTCGGTGACTATAACTAATTTGTATGTTTTGATTAATTAATTCTTGCATCTGTGATCGGTGTTATAAGTGGAGTGGAGTTTGTTGGATCCAGAATACCCTCTTATAATTGATTTAGTTCAGTTCGGTTGCACACGTGTTCTCGCTAGTTGGTTATTTAATTCTTCGATTTATTTTGTTACATAATTCACACAAAACACATTTCTGGAAGTTTGGGCACGCAGATTGAAAGTCAAGAGTAGTTCTCGCCGGTCCTTTGGGAGACGATCCTGCTCGCCACTGTACTCTGCAGTGTGGGCTTGCCGACGGAAGTCGGAACATTTATTTTTGGTGAAAAACGACGCACCACACTGCTGGGTTAATTCCCTCACAAACTTGTTTGGATATTTGAGATAACCCCTCTTCTATTCTATGGCATGCCTAAGGGTGTAGTTGACATCAGGTTTGAGCCAGGATGGGCCCAAAAAGAAAAGAAAAGGTTTTACGGATATGGAGAGAGCTTTTGCGTTTTGCTCTCCATATACCGACAGTTGAATATTGGATATCTTGAAGTTATTAAAGTATTTTTGTTAAAACCCACTGAGTACATTAGTACTCATGCCCCCTCTTTTTCAAATATTTTCAGGTTAAGATGCTGAGGATGTTGGTGGCTGTGGATGTGGGTTGGCTGCCAAGATTGTTTTGCTATTATCTAAGTTCTTTTGAAATCCCATTATGTGTTCTGCTACTCTGATACACTCTTTCTAATTCCGTTCAAGTTCTATTATGTTTAACGAGATTCTAAGAATATTCCCCAGTCATGGTTATCTATATATAAAGATGCATATTAAGATTTATTTCCACTTCTCGAGTATATTTTCCTTTCACCTATGAAGAGGCTTATTCACTTTGATATCTGTCTATTCGCTTTGACCTATGAATGGGTCTATGCTTGTTGGTATATGATTAGTTAGCCGTTTTATTCTGCTAAAGCATGTTTCCTTTTTAATCAAGTAAACCCGAGTATCATCGTCTATCTTTCGAAAGTATATCTTTATTCGTAAACCCTCTTTGTTAGTCTCCCATCTTTATTCTTTAATCCCTTAATAACACCCCGTCCCCATTCGTTAATCCCTATCTCGGGACCGAGCTGTTACATTTTTGCCCTTACGCCTCATAAATTTAAGATCTTTAGATTAATTCCAATATTTTTGTTGGCCCACATGTGGGTGGGCCTTTATATTTGGGGGATAAAGTAAATTGATTTAATTATGACCCAAATAAATTAATAGATATTTTATTTAAAAGAAATGAAATCTCAATTCATTATAAAAAAATAAAAATAAAGAATACTTCCACCAATTTCATCTCTACTTCTTTGGTTGCTATTCTGGATAAATTTTTTTTGACAAAACCTTGTATGAGACTGTCTAACGGATCTCCTTGCGTTAGACGGGTCAAAACCCATCCAAACCCACACCCAAGACCCGGCGTGTTTTTTTTTCCTTGCTGCTGGGCCGCTTCTCCTTTTCTCCTCCTTTTTTTTTGGACCTGGGCCTGCAGCCCAGCTGGGCTTGTTTAACACCCTTTTTTTTTTGTTTTTTTTTTCAGCTGGGTGTGTTTCCCTCTTTCTTTTTCCTTTTTTCCTTTCTCTTTCTTCTCTTTTTTTTCGTTTACTTCTTTTTCTTCTTTTTTTCTTCTTTCTTTTTCTTCTTATTTTTTTCGTCTCTTTCTTTTTTCTTTTCTTTTTTAATAATTATAATATAGTCTTTCTCAGGATATACATTTATTTTAAAAAATTATATATTTTTTTCCTGGCGGTTGAATAATTATTGAGCCAAAAAATAAGTATCATTAATTAACCAAAGTATCATTATTTTTTAGGTGAAGTATTATTAACTCACATATGAGTATCATTATTTATGGGGTGAAGTAAAGTCTCATTATTATGGAAAAAAGTATCACTAATTGCAGAAGAAAGTATCACTAATTAGAAGAAAAATATCATTAATTGCAGAAGAAAGTATCACTAATTAGAAAGAAAAGTATCACTAATTGCAGAAGAAAGTATCACTAATTAGAAGAAAAGTATCACTAATTGCATAAGAAAGTATCACAAAAGTATCATTAATTGCAGAAGAATGTATCACTAATTGCAGAAGAAAGTATCACTATTAGTGATGCTTCATTTTTTATTACTAGTGATACATACTTCATAATTAATGATACTTCTTTGTTGTTAATTTAATAATTAATATTTAATCATCTGCAATTTTCATTTTAATGAAAATATAACTTTTATCTTGTGAAGTATCATTAACAATGATGTGAAGTATCATTAATTATGGATGAAGTATCATTAATAAAATCATTAAAAAAATACACAACTTCTAACTCTTCGTATCACTAATTGCAAAAGAAAGTATCACTAATTAGAAGAAAAATATGACTAATTTCAGAAGAAAGTATCATTAATTAGAAAGAAAAGTATCGGTTCAAACATATTGCAATTCAAAAATTGAATCATTAGCTCCATAAAAGAAAATGTTGCATTTTCAAAAATTGAACATGATAGTGAGTAGTAAGTACTCATTACATTAGTGATGCTTCATTTTTTTTTACTAGTGATACTTACTTCATAATTAATGATACTTTTCTATTGTTAATTTAATAATTAATGCTTAATCATCGGTAATTTTCATTTTAATGAAAATATAATTTTTATCTGGTGAAGTATCATTAACTGTGATGTGAAGTATCATTAATTATGTATGAAGTATCATTAACAAAATTATTAAAAAAACACAACTTCTAACTCTTCGTAATGAATCGTGAATTGGAGTCATAAAAAAAAGAGAGAGAGAGACCAGCTGTGCGTGTGCGTGAGAGAGAGAGAGGGGGTGAGGTGGCTATTAAAATTGCCAAAAAAAAAGAGAAGAGAGAGAGAGTTCAGCGTGCGTGCTGTAAGAGAGAGGGGGTGGGGGTGGGGGGTGGGGTGGGGGCGGCTGAAAGAGGAAAAAAAAAGAGGAGAGAGAGAGTTCAACTTGCGTGTTGAGAGAGAGAGAGAGAGTGGGGGTGGGGGGGTGTGGGCTACCAAAAAAAAAAAGTTGGATCCAGGTCGGGTTAGGATCCGTCTAACGGAAGCGACCCGTTAGACCGTCCTACAGGAGTGTGCCCCGTTTTTTTCCTCTCTTATTTATATTAGCGTTTTATATTTTATATGGAAAATTCTAAACACAGCCCCCATTTTACTCTTTATAGCCCCATAATCTTGTAAAATATTAATGATAATTAAATAGACTTTTTTGCCCTTTATTTAAAACCCCAACAAAAATATCATAGCCCCCAACCCTAAATTTAAACTTAAAATTCCCAGAATCCCTGAAAACAAAAGAAACGATGTAATTGCTTTCACTCTCCAAAATACATCAAAGGATGTAATTAAGAATATTTTTTTTCTGTAGAACAAATAATTATTTGAGCTTATAATTTTAATCATTCGTGTGGTACATTTTTTTTACTTGGTTAAAGTTTCAACATTAATGAAATTAATTTCAAGAGATCAAATATTTAAACACTAACAACTAACTAAATCTAACGGCAAGCTACCACTCTTTTTCCTCGAAAAAGAGAAAAAAAGTGAAGTTGTTTTCTAAAAAAAATGAAAATAAATCAAATCTGTGCAAAATTATGTTGATCATTCGGTGAAGCTATGAAAAAATGATTATCCATGGTTCCTTTAATTCAATCAAAAAACTATAGTCAGAAATAAAAGAAAAAATGAACAAGATGAACCGTGAGGCTAAGGCAGAGAATTAAAAAGAAAAAAATTGTCACTAGCTAGCTTATATCTGATCAGCTTCTCATATCCATCTTCCTTACCCTTTCTTGCTTTGAATTATTTTTCAAACCCTCTCTTTGCGGCACATGTTAAAGATAGTTATTTAAAATCTAATTATGAACTAATTAACCCTAGTGGATAGTTATTTAAAATCTAAACTTAATTGTATACTCTACCTATGAAGATATAATAATTAACAATATTCAATTAGAACCGAATTTTAAAAGAAAAAACAAACTGAATTCAAAATTCAAAATAAAAATAAAAAAAATATTAAAGAAATACAAAAAAAATTTGAAAAATAAGTGCAAAACGCCTAGGTTTTGAGGCAAAGCACCTCTACTGTGTTTTCCAGCCACCACATGCCAACATGCATGATTAAAATTTAGGAAAAGATTAACGTGTTCTTTCTTTTTTTTAAGTTGAGGAATGATGGTTGAAATAAAATACCGGAATAAATACTACCTCCGTCTCAATAGCAACGTCCCCCTTTTATTAAAATAGAGAGAGTAAAAATTTAGAAGAGGACCTTCCTATTGGGACGAAGGAAGTATAAAATAAATTGCATGCTAATGATGAAAGAGTAGCTAATTTTAAAATAAGGTTTTGGCTTTTGGGTCGCTCCAGTTCTACATGATTTACATTCCTCTTTTTTAATAAAATATGTCAATTAAATGCGAAAATTATAGTAGTAGAGACATCTATATTATATCTAAAAGTAAGATAGTTATCTTAAATAGAAATCATAAATTTCCCCGCTCAAAATATATTTCCGGACATAAAAATACTTAATATAAAATTGAAATAAATTAATAATAAATTAATTTTTAATAATATTGAATATAATTTCCATAAATAATTAATATGGAATCAATTAATTATTTCCATATCTCTATAGAAAAATAATTAATTATATACTATATCTAAAATAGGATGTAAATATGTTAATCATCAATCTATATTTCCGTATAATATCTATTATAAATAATCAACGTATATATAATTATGTCAAAATCATTGTATAATTACATTAATCTATCACTCAACTTTTAATTGATCAATCATGAAATTTTTGTGCCATAATTTTAACTGTGGTATATTTTAAAAGGTTAGTTTTAATCATGGTATAATATAATAATATCTAAATTAATAATTAATAATTATATATAGATTATGTCATGTAATTAATGAAAATATTTACTATTCAAACGTAATACCAAATTACCTGCAAATCACTGTTTTTATAATTCTAAAAACATTTATTATATTGGTTAACTATTAGTGCTTATGATATATATATATATATATATATATATATATATATATATATATATGGAATCGATTCTCATCAATCGATTCCAATCAATTTATATATAGTATATAGTATTAATTTTAAAATCATGGGTATGGCCGAGAGCTTTTTTTTAGATGAATGATTTTGACATTATAATTTTTTTGCACCCATCTTATGTCATTTTTTTCCCACATGGCATATAACATAAATTGTTGTTGATATTATTTTTTCATTGTTTTTTTCCATTTTTTTTATGATTCAAGAATGAGTTTGAGGCGAAGATGATTCGAATGACGAACAACCAATATGTTGCAGAAGTAAGATGAATCATGTATTTGAAATTTTTAGTGTCGATTGAAGGTAATCTAAAAAAATATGTAAGATTATGATGTGACTTCTAGAATTAAGAAACATACGAGTATTAATGGAGCACTAAAAAATTAGAATTCTATAGTATTTTTGTACAATCAATTCGATCTGATTGCAACTAAATGCGCGGAACTTTATTTATTTCAACTTTTTTTTTTTTGAAAATTAGTAACTGATGTAATGTAATTGGAAATGAATGCAATTATATTTGTAATATTAGATTGACTATTATCCAAGAATGTTATTTATTTATTCATTAATTCATATTGTTATTTTTTTTAAACATTTTTTATTGATGCTTAATATTTTTGATTATTTTATTAATTTTTGTTTTGATAGATCTATCTTTTAAACAGTATACAAGTTTGAGAATGATAGATATTAGTATTAGGTTTGTGATAAATTTTAGTTGTGTAATTGTAAATTAATATTAAGTAAGTGAATTGTATTAAAATTTATTTAATTCCAATAAAATTTTCCATTCGAACCTAAAGAATTAAATTATCCCTTTTATGTTTATTTATTTGAAGAAAATAAATTAAGAAATATTTTTGGGTAACAATACAAAGCAAGTGGACAATTGGAATCATGATTGACTAAGCGAAACAATCGAATCATATTTATCTTTGCTGATAAAATCTATATAAGAATAAATGCATTGTTGTTATATTGAAAATAAAAAATACATAAAATAAATTTAATAGTTACTAAAATTTGGAATTACAATGTCGAAGTTCAAATTTACGAGACATAAAATGCACATTTAATTTTCGCAATTATTTGCATTTTAATTGGGTTCAAAATTGTCTAATTAAGTTCCTAAAATATGTCTACCTTAATAAAGTCAATATTATCCACAAATATATATTTTTACACTCTTAATATAAATGTTTTTTGTCTAAATACTATTCTAATTATAGAAAAAAAATACAATGATCATAAGTGGGTAGATACTATATATCTCATTATAGGATGATTTTTGATTGATTATAGACAAAATTATCAAGTTTATGGAATGAGAAATGATTACAAGTTGATTGAAACTTATATTTTTGTATTTTACAAAATTTTCACAAATAATATTTATTATTCTGAGAATATCCTAGAGCACTTTGATTGAATTAATTCACTAAAAAAATCTGAAACATAGTTTATCCTAATCAACTAAGATGTATATTTTGTTTCATTATTTTTTTTAGGAAGCTAAATCATCAATAAATTTTATTCTTTTCTATCTATTTCAGATTTTTATTGACAAGTTGTGAATTTCTTATACTTTTATTTATTTTTTAGGTTTTCTATATATATGTGTGTGTTTAATTTGTATATGTGTAAAAAAATGTAGTGCTAGAAAATATATGAGAGCGTGAGCAAAATATTTTCAATGTATGTTTTTAATGGACATTAATAGCATTTATAATGGAAGGAATAATAGAGGGATCAAAACCATTGATACATTTTAAAAAAAAGTTGTGGGATAGATTTTAGTCGAGAAAAATATTTTGTAAGTAGAGTGCACCTGAGAAAATAATTAATTAAATAATCACTTTTTCTATAGTTAAATTTTCAAAATTAAGTAGGATATATATTATACTTATTGAAGTTATATATACCTTACATATTTTAAAGCTTGATATTTATATTGTAATTAAATTAACTTTTGATGGCTTTCAATTTAATTCGTGTTTAGTTTGTGTATTTCTTACCATGACGTACATGCGATTGAGATTCATTTTTGTTAGTCTATATTGCTACACAGACAACTTTTCTATTTTCAAGCAGTACTTTTAAATAAAATATGATTGTAATGAATTTTTTTCTTTACTTGGTGATTTGTGTTTATATGATTTCTTAATATTATCTATTACATGTATATGGGTAAACGACCATGTATATATATATATATATATATATTTAAAGTTTTATTACTCATAAAAATTTGTTGCCAAAATAGTGTATTTATTAAACAATTTCTTCATCGCAAATAAAATATGTTGCTATGAGGTGTATTTTTTTCTCCATAAAATACTGACAATTATCTCATGTGAGAATTTTTACATAGAATTTTATTTCCAACCATGATTATGTATATATGTTGTTATTTTCAATCGGAGTGCTTTGATATTTTAATTCATGTACGTGTAGGAAAATATTTCATGTATTATTATTATTAGTAGTAATAGTAGCAGTGTATATGATTATTTTTCTTTATTACATTTTTGAATAAAAATATAATTTAATTTTATTAATTTTGGATCAATATAATTATTCATTTTTCTATTTATGATAAAATTTTATATTAAATACACATATACTATATCTTATACATGTGCATCGCACAGCGGGTAATACTAGTGAATATTAAGAAATAAATAGTTTGTACCGGATGAAATTCTCTGTACCACTTTGTGCGACACTCCATGCTACACGATTAAATTTATTAATTATATACCCTAATTGAGTAGAATGAGTTGTAATTAATGAGTATAAAATTAAACTAAAGTACACGAAAATAAAATCGAATAAAAAAAGAAAAATAATAAATTTAATTGTGTAATATGGAGTGTTGCACAAAGTGGAACACAAAATTTCATCCTAAGCAAATGGAATTGGTTGGTGAAGAAAAACAATGATAGAGATGTAGATACAATAGATAAATGCTGGTTTCTAAGTTTACTTGGTTTACAGTATTTTATGTTCCATATTTATCAATACTCTATTCCATATTTGGTATTTTAATTCATGTTCCACAATTGAATTTATGAATTTATTTTTCAATTTTTCCTTCATTTTTTAATTTATTGTGTTTTAGTTTAATTTTACACTTATTAATTATGTTCAATTAGGATTTATATTTATTTTTTAGCATTTCATGATTTTCAAAGAAATAATTTTTATCGTTGATTATTTTATAAATATGATTTTTAATTTTTTAAATTTTAATCTTTTGTTGATATATAAATGTGACTAGGTAGATTATGGTATAATTAATTTTTATTTTTTGTAATATGTATTATTGAACTTGTAAATTCGATTATAAAATACGGATTGAAAACACCAAATGTAGAATAGAAAATCTCATGCGCAAGAATGGAAGATTGACGGTGATCGAATTCACATCATCATATAATGGTCTCTTCATGTAACGTAATGATCCTAGAAATATTAAAGATTGTGCATGCACATCTCCTATAAAATATATCCATTGGATGGACATTTTGAATCCTCTACTTGATAGTAGTTGCACTTATCTTCTTTCTCTACAACTCTCTGACAATTGGCCAAGTCTCAGGAGCTCTATAATTGTTCTACTGATGAATTTTATCTTTTAGCGGTTATTAATCATCTTACATATATGCCATGTCTTCTTTTTCTTAGGTTTTCACGCTTTGTTTTCTAACTTTGACTTTCTGACCTTGAAAATTTTATTTTATTCGATTTTGTGCAATGTTTTGAATTATTCCCGCTGAGTCTCTAAAACCTGTTGGAACAGTCTGGAGAGTCAGGTACAATTGATATCAGATCGGGTTTTGTTGATTTGCTTGTGTGATTTTCTTCTTCGATCATCCTTAGCTGATTGATCAGGTGCACTGGTTTCTTCTTTGACCAGGTTCTTTGATATCTTAATAAGCTCTGCTGATTTCTATTCTCTTGAACAATTTTCTTTGATTCATCAAGCATCACTTAATTGTCATGCGTAGCTGGGAAACCAGCTACACTGGTTTCTTTTCGTGATGTCTTGTTGCTCCCTTAGGTACTTGAAAACATTAATACTCGCAAGATATTTAAAGGTGAATTTTGACATAAATCAAAATATAAACATACTTTTTCCAACATATAGAGAGAGAGAGGGAGAGAGGTGTCTTAACTCCTTTCAAAGTAGTAATGAATGAACCAGATTGTAATAGGATACGCCGAAGACAAAACCCAACTACTATATATCAAAGCAAAATAAGTAAATCAAATTTTCCAAATTTTTTTGGTTTCATTTTGTTCAAGTTTGCAGAACTCACTAGGCGCTAGTCGGGCGGCCGGATAGAGCCTAGCGCCTAGATTGTCTAGGCGGGGACCTAGGCGGAATCTAGGCGGTTTTCTATTTTTTATAATTTATTATTACATGTTGATATTTATATATTAATTTTTTTCAATTACCATGATTTCCACATCGATTATATAATGAAAATTAAAATGTAGGTTATTGTATAAAAGCTCAAATTAGAGTTTTAACTTTTTTCAACCTTTTTTACATCCCACATTGATCTTTACATTGATAATTAGGATGAGGTTGTTGTATAAAAGAGAGGCTAATCATAAATTATAACCTCAAATTTATTTTTCATCTTTGTTTCCTTTTTCTACACTCCACATTCGTTGTAGATTGAAAAAATGGCATGTAGGTTGATGTATAAAGGTCGGAAAAATCTCAAATTTTTTATTTGGTCATATTTTGAACCAAAAAATTAAAAAAAAAATAATAATTAAGGAAATTAATCGGCCGATTAATCGCCTAGGCGGCGAGGAATCGACCACCCCGATTTCTTAGTCGATTAGGGTGTTTTTGGCACAGCTAGGGACATCCTAGTCCAAATTCTGCAACCATGATTTTGTTAGATATCCAAGCCACAGGGCCCTAACTTCACCACAAAAATCAGTTCAAGGGTGGAGAATTGACCCCTAACTTAAGTATCAATCCCACCCATATGAGGATCCCATATGGGATTGTAACAATTCCCCCCCGCCTGACAGACCGAACGTCCTTGCTCACACTCTGGGGGCTGTCACTCCGGAACCACACGGGGCACCAAGTAGCCCTCTCCCAAGTAGCCCTTTCCCGTGACGAACGATCCCGATTCCATTATTAAATACCTAAACTAAAAACCCTAACTTCACCACAAAAACTAACTCAGAGGTGGAGGATCAACCCCAACCTTAAGTATCAATTCCCATATGAGAATCTGATATGGAATCATAACACATTTTTGTGTGTGAATAAAAACTCTACTAGTGCGCGCGCTAATGTTGTTACATCCATCAAATGAGGGATTTAACTGAGCCTAATTTTAAAATTGACTGGGTTTAATGATTCAATTAGTCAACGAAAAGCAACGTGAGTTGAAAAAAAAAATAAAAAAATCGAGAAGGCAATTTGGCTCTTCTCCCGGTTTAGAATAAGAATATGCGGATGTGGATGTGGTGCGCGTGTGGACGTGGGATGAGGGGTAACGCAGCTAGAGAGAGAGGAGGCAAAAGGATGAGCAAAGAGATTAATCCCACTAAGAATTGTCCGGCCATTGGCCGACACAACACACATTAGTGGGCGACAAATTCATTTTCTAGCCTCATGTTGGATACTGCTCAATAATTAATATACTTTAATAATATTTAATCATCTATCACATATAATTTTTATAATTTAAATAGTGCATTACATGTTCAGATATTAGAGTAGAATTTACCCATTCGTGGTTGCATATATATAATATTTATTTGAAGGAATGTTGAAATGAGAACCAAGGCCCTGTCTAGAAGCTTAAGAACCAATTTAAGTCTTAATTTTGATTGGCTACAATTTAGTTAATTTTTTAGTGAAAGAAGGTGTCAAACTAGTAATATATGAGAATCTTAATGAATGAGTGTTATTTTCGTGATTTAGAGTTTATTATTATTATTATTATTATTATTATTATTATTATTATTATTATTAAGATTTTGGACTCAATTTTTGGAATTAAATTGACAACACTTTAAAATTGTTGTCTTTCCATACATGTATATTGATAAGCTAACATGAAATATATATGTTGCTAACATCAAGGAATTATGTTGCTAGCATGATGGGATCATGAAAAATTGAAATATTGTGTAATATGTTGTAACATCATTCATACATGAAATTGCTAATATGTTAGTAACATATATATATATATATATTACTAATATATAAACAACGATTTGCTAATATGTCAGTAATTTATTGCTAATATGTGAATAACAATTTGCTAATATAATTTATATATACGTGCGGTTGGTTTTCCTTCAATCAAATGGTCGTAACTTTCTCAACATTTAATATTTTTTTAAATTCATTTTTTGTTGAAAAATAGACTCGACTAACTTTTCAACCATATATAGCTCATGCTTTAATTATTTTCATATGAATGCAATTTTGCATTCAAAATCGAGTATCACATGTTTCATATTAGTAACATAAATACAAAATATTATTAATGTTGTGGTACCATATTAACAAAGTCTGACAGTTATAACTCGTACATGCACAATAAATTACTTTTTATATTTTTCATCACTTTTTGTTCAAATAAACATATTTGATTGAGATCTTAAATGACAAATGATGAAAAAAAAAACTTGAAATTTATATACTATTTACATATATCAGATTAAAAATGAGTAAATTATAATTGTTTAAAGTTTTTAAGAATTTTTGCAAATATGATGACATCACTATTTAAAAAAATATCTGGGAATACGTTTTTTATTTCTCATGTTTACAATTACTAGAGTATTTCCTGTGCGATGAACTTATAAGATATAAATAATTTTATTTATAAGAAATTATAATCATAAAAAAATTTATAAAATTATTAACAAAAAAATTATAATTATTGTGAATTATAGAAATTTTTGCATTATTCATTTTGAGTTAATTATAACATACATTTGTCATTAATGGTCATTGAGATTAAGCTCAACAAAAAAAGTACAACAAAATGATGATTTAAACCTAAGTGACATAGTCCCATGTGAACATATGAGAATTTTGAGCTTTGATTGCTTTATTGTATTTTAGCATGGATTATTGTTCTGAGTGTGTCAGATAATGCAGTCAATCCCTAGAATTTACTCTGGCTTCTATCTCGACATTACATGTTTACTTGAATTGAAAAAATGATTTTAGGTCGTCTTTGTTACATGTATTTTCGCCTATATTTTTTTTGCCTATCTTAGAAAGATTCCCTAGTCAGCCCATTTGAGCCTACTTTGAGTCTATTCTTTTGATAGCCGGGGAAACTGAGGAATTTCATGTTCGGATGATTGGTGAAGTTGTGGTGAGAACTATTAGTGTAATATTTGTATCATGCTTTATATATTTAGAGTGTTGTGGAAATTGTTGAAATAAATCTTATAAGCTCTGAAAAAAAAATGAAAAATATACATATATGCCTATGTATGTGTATTTTCGAAAAAAAAAGAGAAAGAAAAAGAGAAGAGAGCATAAAAGATTTGCCCAGCACCTGTTCTTTTATCTGTGGATTATAGCATGTTCTGTTGGTGTTTGTATTTGATAATGGAAAGGGAGAAGAGAACTAAATAATTGTTAGTTCTGCTGAGAGTTGTCTATTGTCGTGATTTCTGGGGGATGATTGAGAGTAGCTAACTCAAGAGTTTCTGGGGAAGTCACTATGTCATATTTTGCCTTCCTGTCCAAAGAGCCGGCATTATAACCAACATAAGTCCTAATTAATTCTTGATTCAAGTACACACATTTTAGCAGTAGAGAGATAGACAATTTGCAAACATATGGTGGCTTGCTGTGTTTTTCTGATCTATGAGAGTTCCCTCATACACTGGAGCATTGAGCAAAATTTTCTATTACCTTTTGAGAGAGTGTAATTCCAATGATTCTGATTCTTGTGCTATTAATTTTATATGTCCAATCTTTCCATGTTCAGCTTAATATATCTGAGGACGAATCCGAGGCAAGTATCCTGATCATCACTTCATATCTTTCCTTCTCTTTTCTTTTTCGTTGCTCGGGACTAGCAACAGCTTAAGTTTGGGGGTTTGATAGCTGTGTATTTTACACAACTTTCATCTATGAATTGATGCTCTTTATTATATGAAGTTGTGTATTTTATATTGTTTTAGTGCTTATATTGTTATCTTTTGGAGTTTTTTATGTGTTTGCTAGTTTTGCAACAATAGTTGTGTTTTAACTGCATATTTGGAGCAAAATGAGCAAATATAGTCGAAAGAAGTTAAAGAGGTGTTTAATTGGGCTCTTGAGCTTAATTTGATACTAATTTGGAGTTAATGAACTGGATTAAATGATTGAAGCCCGAAGAATTCCGAAGCCCAACGAGAAAAGAGACCGGGTCGACCCGGAAAGTGTCGATCGACCGGTCCCAGTACAATTTGTACAGAGGTGGGTCGATCTGACCGAAGTCACCTAGGTCGACCATGTGCAAAAAATACCTCTGGGTCGACCTATTGAGCTCGGTTAACCCATATGAATGGGTTCGTGAGAATTGATTTTATCCACTCCAACTCAGGGTTTTGACCTAAATATAAAAGCCTCAATTGATACACACGAGAAAACAACTCCAAGATGGTGGAAACATAGCAAAAATTCATCATACAACTAGAGAGACACCAAGATACTCGGAGGAGACGCACTAGACCTTGATTGAGTCGATAAGGTTGATAGAGATGGAGTGTCGTTGCAGCGAAGTCGAGACTACTTGATTACTCTACGTTTTTCAGTTTTTCTTTATTTGTTGTCATGAACACTTATACTCTAGATTATTTTGTTTATTTTATCATGTCTAGCTAAATTTCTAGCTAGGTTTTAGGGTGTGGAATATTATGGATTTTTATATATGACTCGATTACTTTTCTTCCTACTATCTCTCGGGATTTGATTTCTATGATTTATGTAATATCGTGTATGGATGCTTGATTACCATTTATGCATGCTAGTTATTAATCTGAAGCACTGACTAGAGAAGGATTAATGATAGAAAGATATAAATCATTTTATGTGTGCTTGTAAGGACCGACCAAGTGAACAAGTATCGCATAGGGTTGAATAGATCTTCATATGCTTGATTAGGAGTAGCATCATGTGTGAAGAATTGACCGCAGTGAAGCATGTGCTTGTTATATCTATGGTATATGCCGTTACAAGCAACCTGGTAACAATCTAGTGATCCCCCACCACTGATAGACTAAAGACAAAAAGTCAGGTTGAAAGAGTCAATGATTATATAATTTGAGATAATAATTACACTATCCCTAAAACCTAGGTTTTTCCGATTAATTTTTTATCTGCATATTTTCGATAATTACTATTTATTTATGTTGTTTATTTTTTTCTCTTTTTATGCGATAATTATTGTCTAGATATTAAGTGAGTACTTGTGTGAGAGTCAGTTAATTCAGTCTCTGTGGGATACAATACTCTTGCTCATCTAGGTATTACAATAGCACTGTGCACTTGCGGAACATGTTTTTTTATTAATAAATAGCATGTCAATTGTAGAGAATATAGCACTGAGAGTTTTAGAGTTGACATTGTACCAGTTCTTTTGCGGCACAGTTCATTCTCCTTCTTCAATATCCACATGCTTTCCATCATTGGAAATAGTTGGATTTTCCCATCCTTCTGTGACGCTTTTCCATGCAAGCTCATCTATTGATCTCAGAAATGCCCTCATCCGTCCTTTCCAGTAAGGATAATTATTTCCTTCAAGTAATGGTGGTCTGCCGTAGATCCTCCTTCCTTGATTGAACTCATAACTTGAACTTCAACCAAAATCTTCATGCAGTTATGCACATTTCAGGACTCTTTTCGCTTTTAACCAAAGACGACCAGCTTTGGTACCAATTGAAGTTACATAAACTGAGCAGATATAAACATGCTCATGATCATTTGCACATACATTGTCATGAACATGTAAGGTCAAAAAGATAAATTGAAAGTAAATAAATGGCACGAGGTTGATAACCATGTTCGATCAATTGATCTACGTCAGGGGAACTTCTTAAGTCTGTGAGAAACAATCCACTACTCCATTGCAAGGTTACAAAGGTTATTACATTATGACCTCCCGTCACTCGATCTCTTTCCTATGCACTACAACCTCTTTCGATAGACTGAATTGTGAGATCCCCTCACAACCTAGACCCCCTCTGGTTCCCATAGGAAATCTCTCCCGAGACTCCTTTAAGTGTGTATGAAAGAATTTCAAACACATACTAGACACATAATGATCACAAGGATCAAACCTAGTATACCCGAATACTATATGCTTCAAACTTGAAGTCTCTTAGACTCTCTAGCTCTTGTGTATTCGTAAACCTCTCGTACTCTAACTAGTCTGATTCACAGGCTATTTATAAACATAAGACATAGCCTAAACAAGGTAATCAGATTATCCTAATTTGAATCAAACTCAACAAGAAAACTTTCCTAGTTTAATTCGGACATCGCGTAGTTAGAATCATTCCTTGAATAGAACTCACCTATTTCCTTCTCGATCTTCATCTTGAATATGGCATCTTTTATTCAGAAATGTCCATCTTGAAAAGGCAGCTTCAACTCCTTGAAATCAGCTTGGCACGTCTCTTAGAAACTCTCTGGACAACCATATACATGATCATGTTCACAAACAAGCCCAAGTACATTCTTCGATCTTCAATCAGATTGGCAGCAGAATGTTCATATCATAATGTCTAGAACATGGATTTCAAACTTGAAAAACCAAAACCTTTGTGTTCTTTGAATTTCCATAAAGATCATGACAATCTAAAATACTTAGTGCATAAAGATGGCACTAACACAATTAATTACAGATTTTCGAATCTACAATATATATATCATATTTATATAAAGTGAGGTATTTTGAACTCTATATTTTTTTGTTTAGCTAAGTCCATAGGTTTGTTCAAAATCATTATCTATACTATATACGCGCGTTTTATTTATTTTGGCTGAACATTAAAATTAATGCATTAGGCTTTAAGCGTAAACTTTGGGGGGGGGGGGGTTAAGCTACTCTATCCTCCCCAATTATATAGTCCCTATTACTATTTTGGGATGTCCCAATCATATAGTCTCATTGTTATAAATAGTATTAATTTTCATAGTAATGTACAAATATACACCCTTATTATGTCTTGCAAATTTTAAAACTAACCATTTAAAATTTTTAAATTCATAAATATTAAATAAGGGTAATATTTGATGTTTAGCTTAATAACTTTTTTTCATAAATATTTTTAATCTACGTACGAAGATAAAATAGACTGTATAATTGAGACGGATGGAACTAATATTTTTCAAATTGAAGAACTTTTTTGCGTTTTAGGGGAAATACGAACATTATTGTATTTTATCCCTAAAATTAATTTAAAATTTTAATTTTCTTAACTCTTTTATATTTGTAGTATACAATAAAATTTAAACTTTTGATTATGTAAAATTTAGTGTATATATAACGCTAATTGTGTAACGATGCTAAAAAATTGAATTTAACTTTATAAGCTAGTAAGTTTTTTAAATTATTTTAATTTGGACCACTAACATGTAGCTTGGTTGATATTCCACCTTTTTGTAAGAGTGAGATATTTGGGTATGAATCCGAATCTCCCATAAAAAATATATTTTAATTTGGAACCTGGAGAAGAGTGAACTAGACAACTTGGAAAATCACGTAACTATCATTTTCAATGATGAATAATAAAAAAGAATATTAGAGCTTCCAGGTCAGTTTGGATTGTTCTCGGTAACTCAGGAACATAAAGTTGGTAGTGTTCTAGTTTATGATTGACAACTTCATTTGGAATCCACTGGGAATGATGCGATCTTCCAGGAGTATCAGGTTACAACGACAGAATTAATGGAAGATCCTGAACCCTAACTTCACAACGATAAAGAACCACGATAATGGATGATGTGACCCGATGAATATTGGAAACATGAACTTGAAATTGGTGTTGACGCCACAAACAAATATGAACGGTTGTTTGATAAGTCGGTATAATCTCACGGTGTGTGCGTAAAATTGAAAGAATACTCCAGAGAGAAATAAATTCACAAAATAAATTCAATATCAATAATAATGTGTTTTGGAACAAAACAATACAACCCTTATATAGTTGGTTCAACCCTAACTTTATTATCCCAAATAAACTAGGAAATAAAGCATAAAAATTCAGAAATCCAGAACAGTCCGTACAGGGGCGCGACATGGGGTCACTCACGCCCCGAGTCGCGCTGCAACTTGTGCCCAGACCAAAGCGAAACCCCCTGTGTCAGTGTGGTTCACCTGCGCCATCAATAGGGCTGCACATCGCGCCTTTTGGCGTGACCAAAAACTCATGTCCTGGTCCGCGTTGCACATCAAATGGCACAACCAGTCACCCGTACTCCAGCTCGCGCTGCAACTCTCTTTCAACCATGCTGCAACTCGAGATCAATGTCCTTCACTTCTACTCGGGGTTCTACTCCTTCCACGAGTCTTTTGGTCACCTCTTGGCTCCAGACTTCTTGAATAAATCTATTGAGACTTTCCTTAAACCTCTTAGCTCTTGATCTTATCATTGGCCCTTCCGGCACTCTAATCAGGTCTGACATCAGCTCGGCTCGATCCATATCATTTCCCTCTTCTTGAAGAGGATTCGTCCTTAAATCCAGCTCATCACCTATATCAAATAGATCCAAGTTAGCAACATTAAAAGAAGTGCTAACATTATACTCACCTAGAAGATCTAATTTATAGGCGTTGTCATTTAGACGCCCCGCCACTTGAAATGGGCCATCACCTCTAGGTA
Source organism: Perilla frutescens (assembly GCA_026008535.1). Taxonomy (NCBI): domain Eukaryota; kingdom Viridiplantae; phylum Streptophyta; class Magnoliopsida; order Lamiales; family Lamiaceae; genus Perilla; species Perilla frutescens. Next base: position 11,197,304 of record BRKX01000015.1, read on the forward strand.
GCAACTTAGATCGCCTTTGTGCTAGAAATCTCTCTTTCCGCATATGTAACCATACCTAATCACTGGGCTCAAACATAACTTTTTGCCGTGCTTTGTTGGCCTTCATGCATATTGCTCAGTTGGCCTTTCAATGTTCGCCCTTGCGTTCTCATGAATCTATCTTACAAAATGAGCTCTTTTTTCTCTGTCAAGGTTAGTATGCTCTTGAACAGGTAAAGGAATTAAATCCAAAGGAGTCAAATGATTAAAACCATAAGCCACTTCAAATGGAGAGAATTGAGATGCAGATTGAACATACCTATTGTATGCAAATTTAGCATGCGACAAACATTCTTCCCAAGTTTTTATATTTTTCTTAATTATAGCCCTAAATAATGTAGACAAAGTCCTATTGACTACCACAATTTGATCATCAATTTGTGGATAACAAGTAGTAGAAAACAAGAGTATAGAACCTAGCTTACACCACAACATCTTCCAAAAGTAGCTCAAAAACTTTACATCTCTATCAGACACAATTTTCCTAGGCATACCATGCAATCGAACAATCTCCCTAAAGAACAAATTAGCTATATGAGATATATTATTAGTTTTGTGACATGGAATAAAAAGCGCCATCTTAGAAAACCTATGAACAACCACAAAAATAAAATCTCGACCATGTTCACTCTTAGGCAGACCTAGCATAAAATCCATAGAGATATCAACCTAAGAACATGTAGGAATAGGGAATGGAGTGTACAAACCATGTGGTTGGACTTTAGACTTCGCTTCTCGACATGTAGCACATTTACCACAAATTCACTCCACATCACATTTCATATATGGCCAAAAGAAATTTTTATGCAATACAACCACAATTTTTACTACTTCGAAATGCCCCATTAAACTACCACCATGTGCTTCTAACAATAACAAATCACGCATAGAGCAATTAGGCACACATAATTTGTTTTCTTGAAATAGAAATCCATCATGCCTATAAAACTTGCCACTATCAGATTGTTCACATGCACAAAAAATTTCAGACACTCAAAACCTAGTAACTTAGCACCTAGAGTAGTGATTAAGATGTACCTTCTAGAGAGTGCATCATCTACCATATTCTCTTTTCCTTATTTGTATTTGATGACGTATGGAAATATCTCGATGAACTCCATCCAACGAGCATGCCTCTTGTTCAGCTTGTGCTGCCCTTTCAAGTGCTTCAAAGACTCGTGATTTGTTTAGATCTCAAACTCCTCAGTCCACAAGTAGTGTTGCCATATCTGCAATGCTCGAACCAACACATACAACTCCTTGTCATATGTCGGGTAATTTAATGTTGCGCTTCCAAGCTTCTCACTAGAGTATGCAATCGGATAAACCTCTTTCATCAACACTACACCAATTCCAATGCTCGAAGCATTACATTCTACCTTAAAATTTTTAGAGAAATTAGGAGAATAAAGTACCGGTGAGTGTGTCAACTTCTCCTTGAGCGTATGAAACGCCTTCTCTTGTTTCTCTATCCGATAAAATTCCACGTTCTTTTTTATTACTTCCATCATTGGTGCTGCTAGGCTACTAAAATGGGCACAAATCTCCTATAAAAGCTCACAAGTCCATGGAAACTATGAACTTCTCCAACATTGGTGAGACTTGGCCATTCTTGAATAGCACGAATCTCTCCTCATCCACATGTACACCATCTACACTAACAACAAAATCAAGAAACACAACCTTGTCTATGCAAAAGATGCATTTCTTAAGGTTAGCATATAACTGTTATTTTCTCAAAGCATCCAACACACATCTTAAATGCTCAACATGCTCCTTTTCATTCTTGCTATAAATCAAAATATCGCCAAAGTAAACCATGACAAATCTACCAATGAAAGCGCATAAAATATGGTTCATAAGATGCATGAAAGTACTTAGAGCATTTGTTAACCCAAACGGCATCACTAACCATTCATACAATCCTAATTTCATAATAAATGCCATTTTCCATTCATCCCCTTTCTTAATCCGAATCTAATGGTATCGACTCCTCATATCTATCTTAGAGAACACATAAGCACCATGCAATTCATCTAACATATCATCTAAGCAGAGTATAGGGTATTGATACTTTACCGCGATATTGTTGATGGCTTGACAGTCGACACACATCCGTAGGGATATATCCTTCTTTAGTACGAGTAAAATGGGACTCGCACACAAACTCAAACTTTCCCTCACTTGACCTTTTTCCAGCAGGTCTTGAATTTGCCATTTTAGCTCTTTGGTCTCCTCGGGGTTACACTAGTATGCTGGTCGATTTGGTAAGATAGCGCTAGGAATAAGTCAATCTGGTGCTCGATCCCACGAACTGGTAGGAAACTCGGTGGCATCTCTTTAGGAAAGATGTCTTCGTATTCTTGCAAAGGAGACAACACAGAACTAGGCAAAGACTGGTTAATTTGGTTAGTGTTTAAAAGGCTGTCTTTGCGGATTAAGAGGTACATCAGCTGCTCATTTTGCACGGCCCACTTCAAATCACTAGCCGTCACAAAACAGGAATGTTGGAATAACTCTTTTCCAACCTTTTCTCATTTCCCATCTTTCTTCATTTGATCAGCCTCTATCTGTAGTTTCATTTAATCCTCACATACTTGAGATGGTGTAAGAGGGGCTAGTGTCACCATCTTCTAGTTAAGTACAAATGAGTACTTCTTAGTGAATCCATCATGCTTCACACACCGATCATACTGCCATGGACGCCCTAATAGAATGTGCCCAACTTGCATTGGCATGACGTCACATAGTACCTCATCTTCATGCTTCCCAATTCTGAATGGGACACGAACCTTCTTGTTCACATTTGTCTCTCTACTGTCATTCAACCACTGTAACTTAGACGACTTGAGATGCTTCAAAACGGGTAGTCCCAGTTTGGTCACCATCACCATGCTAGCTACATTTGTACAACTCCCTCCATCAATGATCATACTGCAAACCTTATCCTTGATATGGCCGGGTATGGAATATGTTCTCTCATTGTGCTTCTTACACACTCTTTGTATGCAGGCTCAACGACTTCTTTGCAACCAATGTTAGTGCTTCGGGTGCGGCATATTCTTCATCACTCGACCCTCCTGACAAAGCGGGCATTTTCATTTCTGACTCCTCACCATCTGTCACAATCTTGCCACTATCCTTCAAAATCACCACCCTCTGATTTGGACATTGGCTGGCTATATGTCCTCTACCTTGACATTTAAAACACTTGATGTCCCGATTTCAACTTGTAGACGACTTCAGGTTGTTTAGACTGGGTGTGATAGGTACCTCAATTTTTATCTTGGAGAAAGGTTGTTTCTCCTCTTTCTTCCATTGGTTCGTCTTCTATGGAGGTGTGTTGGTACTTTGATTCTGCCTCTAATTGGATGAACTCACACAGTTTTGGCCACCCCTCCTCTTGAGCTGGTTCTCCACCTTTATGGCCAGCTACACCACATCATTCAAGTCCACATAGTATTGCAGCTCCAATGTGTTTCAAATCTCCTTATTTAGCCTTACTAAAAATCTAGATGTGGTCACCTCCCCGTCTTCTACCACATTAGCTCGAATCATGGCTATCTTCATCTCTTTGAAATACTTATCTACACTACTCGAGCCTTGCCTCAAAGTTTGTAGCTTGTTTTATAGATCTCGGTAGTAGTAACTAGGTACAAACCTCTTCCTCATCACTACTTTCATCTCAGTCCAAGTATCAACTGTTGGTTCTCTATTGCGCCGTCTAGAGGATGTTAACTATTCCCACCACACTAGCGCATAATCTGAGAATTCGACAGCTACTAACTTTACCTTCTTGAACTCTGAATAGTTGTGACACTCGAACATCATCTTCATCTTGCATTCCTATTCAAGATATGTAACTGGATCATTTTTTCCTTGGAATGATGGGATATTCATCTAGATGTTCCCTAGATGATCATCTTCTCGATTCCTTGCTCTTCTATTTCTCCGTCCTCCAACTGTAGAGTACCTATCTTTCTCTTCATAGTCTTCAAAATTGGACTTCTGTATTCTCCTCTCTCTCTCTCTCTACATGTAGATAATGTCTAGCCTCCACTCGGACTACTCGACCTCCTCTTCCACCTCTACCTCTACGGTTCACACGAGAAGCTGGTGTCACTTACTCCTGGCTTAGTTGATCTCTTGTAGATACTTGCTCAAAGAACTCCTCCATCCATTTCATCATGGATTTGTTCATCTCTTGCTATAGCACATGCAACATGTACTTCATATCGAAGTTCTTGTTGGTCTTATCTCCAGAACTTGTAGTTTTATTTGACATATTTTTTTTGTCCTTTTATTTCTTTTTTTTCACTAGATTTTTTTACTAAAAGATGAATAATAAATGTAAAGAACGAACAAAGTAAGCAAATGCAAACAATAGAACACATTAAAATTCCTACACAAGTTCTATATTCTCAACTCACGTTTATACGCTCATGTATCACTCAAATTGGCTTTTTTTTCACTCTATTGAATTCACACTCTCTGACTTTTACCACTTGAATTCCTTTCCACGAAATTCACCAAAGTTTCACTACCACACTAATAAGACCCAAATAACTTATCTAAAGCAAACACCAAAAATACCGAAAAATTATACCAAAAATTTTGACCTTTCCACTGACGAAATATATGCTACTGGGAACTTAAATATCAAGTCAAAATGTAATGAAAATGTATAAAATTTTCCCGAAAAAAAAAACTTTTTTTTAAATCAGCCAATTTTTCTCTTTTTTTGTGCTGATTTCAATTCTTTCTCTTTTTTTGATAGGCGAGAAAATTAAATTAAATTAAAATACGAGATAGAATTGGAACCTGATGCAATGTCGAAGCTTTACTACCACTTGATGCGATCCTCCCAAGAGTATCAGGTTACAATGGTGGAATTGATGGAAGATCCCGAACCCAAGCTTCACAACGATGAAGAACCACAACGATGGACGATGTGACCCGATGAAGATTGAAAACACGAACTCGAAATTGTTGTTGATGCCACAAACAGATATGAATGGTTTTTTGATAAGTTGGTGAAATTACACACCCATGTGAGAAGTATCTGTTTGCACAACGTTCACAGAAAAATTGTTGAACGTTATAGATATGTTCATAATAAAGTTAAAGAATGTTATTGTGAACGTTTATTCTATTTGCAGAAAGTAAAGCACGTAGATGTTTGGTAACCCTATTCGATCAATCGATCTACGTCAGGAGGACTTGTCAAGTCTGTGGGAAACAATTCACTACTCTGGTGCCACATTTACTGAGGATTTTACATGCAGCTGACTTCCCGTGTCTCGCCACCTTTTCTATTCGTACACCCTCTTTCACTAAATTGAATCATGAGATCCTCTCACAACCTAGATGTCTAACCTATCTAGTTCCTATAGAAAATCTCTCTCCGAGACTCCTTTTGACAGTGTATGAACAAGTGTGTTTCAATATACGATGACTAGAACACTAATCTCTAATCTAAGATACTACTGAAACTATATGGCTCAAAACAGTTAGAGCACTTAAAACAATCTCTGCAGTTCTTCTATTCAGTGTGTTCTCTGCTTATTTAACATGTCTGATCCCCTAGCTATTTATAGATGAAAAGAGATAGCCTAAATAAGGAAACAGAAGTCCTAATTTGATTCGAAAATAAATAAGAAAACTATTTTTATTTAGAACCGAGATGAAACTCGAACCATGTTATCAATTCTTCCATGTATAGAACTCTACCTTTGACTTCAGTCTTGGACTCTTTTTAGCAGCTTCTGAATAGATCTCGGAATCTTCTCTTGATTGTAAACTTGAACAACTCTATCGATCTTTGGAAGAATAATCTGGACAAAGGATGTTCATGTAAACGTTCAAAAATGTTACAATGAACATTGTTGATCTTTGAGTCTTCTCTTCAGATGCAAATGTCCATGTACTTTGCAATGTACATTGTTGATCTTGAATCTTTACATCAGGTAGCACAGTGGAATCTTTTGTATGTTCTCATATTGTCTTCAGGCTATCACTCAAGCTAGCTGGCAGTACACAACACGTTGAACAATCTCTGTTGTGGCATGATACACAACAGTCTTCTTCTCAGCTTAATCCAAACTCCTTACTTTGAGCTATCTTCAGGAAGTTCAAATCACGTTTATGTGTATTGTGATGAACATTGTCCAAAACAATAGTAATGTACTTGAAAAAATCAAATACAAGAGTGATTTATGAATTGCCATAAAGATGAATTACAATCAATCACTTATAATAAGAGCAATGTAGAGCTCTTGATAAACAAACATACTACTTGTGACATCGTTGATTCCAACTTGACTGGCAGATTGATTCCAATGTCCTCCTCTTGTGCTCGGGTTCTACTTCTTCCACCGTCTCTTGGTCACCACTTGGCTCCAGACTTCTTGAATAAATCCATTGAGGCTCTCCTTAAACCTCTTAGCTCTTGATCTTGTCACTGGCCCTTCCGGCACTCTAATCGGGTCCTACATCAGCTCGGCTCGATCCACATCAGGGAGCCTGGCCCCTTCTTCTATCTTATCTACTGCCTTACTGGCCACCTGCCTGGTGGGGATGGCTCCTCCATTGTGGGCAACTCCATATGCAAAGAACGAAGCCCTATCGTTATAATGTAGAAGAGCTATAAGTAAAATAAAATTTAAAGTTTAGGGTGAAACAAAGTTTTTCCTAAATGAACTTTTTATTATTATTATTATTATTATTATTATTATTATTATTATTATTATTATTATTATTATTATGTCTGGAGAAATTTGTAGCCAAGTGAATGTAAATTGGGCAAACTCCATGTTGTGTATATAGTAATACAACTTGTAATTACCGAGAAAAGTAGTGTATAACTCAAACTACAAGTGAACAACACTAATATCTCGACTTTCAAAAACATATAAAAATATTTGGAAGGAAAATTAAAGTAACCAAGATCGTTTGAAAACTCTTTTTCTAACCAACAATTGTACAATATACTTTTCTAACTAAATCAAGATGTAAAACTCCAATTTACCCTTGATGAATATTTTAAAAAGTAAAACATTTTCCTACCTTATGCACTGCTACAAGCACGCACACACGACACCCTGGTTGACTCTAAACGCACACATGACACGTCAGTTTATTTTTTTATTTTTATTTTTTTCTGAACACACTCACACTACATGCTTGCACACACTTCACGTTTACTTTTTTTTTCACTTTTTGTGACACGTTCACTTTATTATTATTATTATTATTTTTAAGCAATAAATGGTAAACTGAAAATAAAACATTGAAAAAAATTAAGTAAAAATATGTGACACGTTCAGTCATACTTTATAACTTTTTTTATTTATTTCATTTTGTCATTTGAATGCTCATAGTCACAGTTGTGGGTAGTTGGATTTTAAATAAAATGCATTAAATGTCACGCACCAAACACAATATCTAGTATAATAGATGTTGATTGTCTGAAAATTTGCAAAAATTTGTTCTGCTCATTGGTTGAAAAGTTTGGGAAGATTCTTTGATCAAAAAGTTTGGGAGGAGATAATCTAAAAGGCAAAAACATTACAAGGTATGTTCCAAATTTTTTTGTTTTTATGATTTAATTTATTTAAATTTTATGATTTATGAAAATATTAATTTTTTAAGGAATCCTAAGCATCTGTTCAAATATGATAATCTGAAACATTATATATAATTTTTGAAATTTTGTATCTTTTAAATGATTAGATTATAGAATACATTAGATTTGTAAGATGTGAGAAATAGATTAACATGTATATTAACCTCGAGACGTGTTGTGAAAAGAAAAAAATAGCAAAAAAAATAAAAAAAAAGTGTTACACGTTCATGGAACATGTAACACTTGTATTCAATTCAACGTGTAATAGTTTTATAAAAAAATATTGAAAAACCAACATGTTATACATTCAATGAATGTGTTACACGTTAGGAACAAAAAGTGCAACACGTTCTATGAATGTGTAACATGTTAATTTTTTATGTGATTTGCCAGGAAATCGACTACGAGACGGAAGACTTAGAATCAAACACGATGGTGTATTATGCGATTTTGGTGGTTAGAATTGGGATTTCAGTGTTTTTTATTATATGTGCTATTTAGCTCAAACTGGACACGTATATGATCTGAACATGAAATTGATTTGGCAATGACTCAATGACACTTCTAAGGACTTGGGGTACTTGGAAAAATGTTGATTTGGTTGGAAGATAGGTGATACGGACATGTATGATGAAAGGCTGGACTAGATAGGATAGACGGAAGACTTAGAATCAAACATGACAACTACGAAATGATTCAATCCAAAGTATTATGAAACTGATGGTGTATTGTGCGATTTTGGTGGTTAGAATTGGGATTTTGGTGTTTTTTTATTATATGTGTTATTTAGCTCAAACTGGACACGTATATGATCTGAACATGAAATTGATTTGGCAATGACTCGATGACACTTCTAAGGACTTTGTGTACTTGGAAAAATGTTGATTTGGTTGGAAGATAGGTGATACAGATGTGTTTGATGAAAGGTTGGGCTAGATATGATAGACGAAAAAAAATTGTGATGTGAGAACTTACCCGATACGAACCTCGGTCCTTGTGGACAAAAACGTGTACCTTAAAGTAAATACTCGAATGGCGAGGTCACCCTGGATCTTCAATGATCGGGAATGAAGTGATATTATTAATCAATATTCAAACCCTGGCTACTTTAATAATGAAATAGAACATGTATTTATAGACATAGAATTGGTTCCCCTAGGCATGTTGGAATTGAATTAGGATTTCTAGTCTAATTAGGATTCTAATTTAAGCTTATCTAAAACATTATTTAAATACCAAAAATAAGATAAAGAAAATCCAAACTAAATAGGATAAATTTGAACTCTATCAAGTGATAAAGTTGAACTCTTCTAGAACCATGCCACATGATTACACGACTCTTTACCTTGTATCAATATTCAATTGTGATCAAGTTAACCAATTTGACTTGGTTAAGCTCGATTCCATCTTCGATCTTCTTCCGGACATAACACTGGAAATAGCCTTGCAATTACTTAGCTCATAATCTTGTGATTGGACATTTCAATACCAACTCTATGTTTAGATCATCAATACTATGTTGGGTTTCATCATTCCCCCTACTGAAAAGAATTCATCCTTAAATTTGAATCGTCATAATGATCGAACTCACCTGCAGGAAATAGAGATAAATCAGACACATTAAATGTTAATAAGCACTTGTACTCACCGGGATGATCAATGCGATAGACATTGTAGTTAACACGGGCGATGACGGTTAATGAACCATCTCCACACGGCATCAACTTCAATTTTCGAAGGTTCAGAAACTAGCCAGGGCTAAAGTGTATCCAAACGTGATCATCGGTATTTAACAACACTTGGCGTCAGCGTGGGTTGATATTGGTGGCAGTTTTGGTGCCTTGAAATTCGATTCGGGCTCAAACTTTCTCATGCATTTCCCGAACAGGCTCAAGTCTCTTCATACCTTTAACACTTGTTAGATGCTCAACAAATAAAGGTAGCAGATCCATTGAGGTTAATAGATTAAAACTATAAACAACTTCAAATGGTGACATATTAGTAGAAGAAGGAATAACATGATTATTGACGAAATTCAGCATATGGTAAACATAACATGGTTATTAACGTAATTCAGCATACGGTAAACTCTCTTCCCCATGATTTCAAGTTATTTTTAATCTTAGATTGGTCAACCTCTACTTCTATTTTACTCACAATGAAGCCAAAAAACACTACTTCTTCCATGCAAAATGAACACTTAGACAAATCGGCATACAAATATTGCAGAACATAAAAGCCCAAAAATATGCCTAAGTGTGCGTGTGTCGACCTACTGTATATCAGGATATCATCAAAATAGATGACTACATACTTACCCATTACCTCACCTCAGACATGATTCATAAGATGCATAAATGTACTTGGTGCACACTACAAGAAATTCACTGAATAGCGACGGAATTTTCCGCCGCCCCATACCCAATTTTCATCGCTAATTTAACGGACGAGGGAATGGCGACGGAATATGTCCATCTCGTAAATTCAGTCACTAGAAAAAGAAGGTGACGGAATATTCCGTCGTTCCGTCGCCAAATTCACCGAATAGCGACGAAATTTTCTATCGCCCCATACCCAATTTTCATCGCTAATTTAACGGACGACGGAATATGTCCGTCTTGTAAATTTAGTCACTAAAAAAAGAAGGCGACAGAATATTCCATCGCCAAATATAGCGACAGCCTTAGCGACGGAATATTTCATTGCCTTAAAGTGTCGTCGTAAATTTGGAGTGACCAATAAGGCGACAAACGTGTTTCATCGCCTTTATTAGCGACAACCAAGGTGACGGAAAATTCCGTGGCCAAATTAAAAAAATAATTTAATTTATAAAAAAAAATCAGGCGACGGAATATTCTGTCGCTATGTTTTTTATTAATTTGGTTTTTTATTCATTTTTTTTAATTCATTTTTCTTTTTAAATATTTATTTGTACCCAAACATAATAAAAGATCATAAAACTAATATATATATATATAAATATAATTGTACATAATTTAATATAAATGTGTAATACATGTATAAATGTATAACATTAGCAATACAACTATGTGCCCGACCCATTATCTTGCCTTTCAGATCCGCTATCAGACCCTCCGGATCTATCACCAGCACCACCCTGCTGCTGTCTGAGAAGGCGCTCAAGCAGGGACTCCATCCTGCCTGCTTCTCCAGGCACCTGCTCCATAGACGCATGCTGGGCACTCAACTTCTCATCCATCTGAGCCTGTATCTCAGCCAGGCGAGCATCGAGCTCTGACCAGGTGTACAGTGACCCGGAGCCCAGGCTCGATGACAAAGAGGATCCTCCAGCTGCAGTAGAAGGGCGACGAATGGCAGGGGCCATGTTCGCCAGCCCAATAGCGTGCCCCTTCCTATCAGGCGCCACCACCTGGTGGAAAATATCGCCCATGTCTGGCTCTCTGCCGTCCGCTATCCACTCAGCAGCCAAGGCATCACATTTATCTTATATTTATCAGGATAAATGTAATTCATTTTTCAATATAAATTATTTGTATATACGTATTTATATATATATTAAAATATTAGTAAAAACTTACCTTGTTCTCCCTCACCTTGGCTGTGGTCCAAAGGCCGTTTGGGCAGTGAAGCTTGAGATAGGTCAGGTAGCGCACCTCCCACTCGGACAAATACTGCTCTGTAGCCTGATTCAACAAAATAAAACAAAATCCATTAGAAAGTGTTAATTTATTATACTATAAACTTGAATAATTATTATAACTCGTACCAGATCGCACATATGATCCACGACAGATTTGGCACCTCCGTGGTGAGTCTGGCTAGATGATCCTAGTCCATCGGGCTCAATGTTGCGGTTCATCTTGGCCAGGAGACCCTTCTCCTGAGTCTCCTCCACCTGCCAGTATGCTATCCAGTCAGGCCAGTCCTACTGGCGCACAAAATCGGGCTTCTTACCCGTCTGGTAGTCATCCTTCTTCATGTGGTACACCATGTCCCTATACCGGTCCTGACACTTCTTCCAGAAGAGAGGAAACACCTCCTCATCAGGGAATAACCACCTAAACTCCTTTTGTATTAACACATCTATAAACAATGACGTTAGTAACAATATTAGATAACATAAATATATATAAATCAATTTTTTACCTTGAACTCAACCCAATACAGCATCCTCCTATCCATGGCCACCATCTTCCAAGCGAAGCCCGTAGGATGTATATACCTCTTGAAGATAGCTGTAATTCCCTCGAACAGGTGTTCGAGGGCCTCATAACTCTGAAAATGCAAATTAGATTCAATTATAATATACATAAAATAAATAATTGAATATATTGATATATATCTCAACATATCTGTCCCTGCCCACAGTCTTGAGCCCAAGCTCCTGTCTCGAGTCAACAATATGGGACTCCTCTCCCGTAGCATCGATTCCAACCTGACCGACACTGTCATCAATGGTGCTGCCAGCGGATTCCTTAGATGACAGCGCTTGGGACCTAGCCCCGTGAGATCCACCACCTCTAGTCAGCTGACAAAAAAAACTCATAAAGATATCTATACACATGATCTTAATCAAACAAAAATTAATTAGGAAAAAAATTTGGCAGCATAACAACGTAAAACCTATATTTTGACCAAGTCATCGACGTAACTTAACTAGGTTCGGGGATTAACTAGCAAAACCCAAACACCAGAGAGATCCAGGAGCCATCGTCCCAATATAAATACATAAAATTAATATAGAGGGATCCAGGGGCCCTCGTCCCAATCTAACCGCATACAATTAATTCAAATTAACACTTTATATTCATTAGGCTTACAAGATTCAAAGTGGCCAAACTTAAAATCTTCAACTTTTTAAAATAAATGAACACAAGTTTTGTGTTGTAAGACAAAGTGATATTATTAATTAATATTCAAACTCTGACTACTTTAATAATGAAATAGAACATGTATTAATTAATATTCAAACTCTTCACCTTGCATCAATCTTCAATTGTGATCAAATTAACCAATTTGACTTGGTCAAACTCGATTCCATCTTCAACTTTCTTCCGGACATAGCACTGAAAATAGCCTTACAATTGCTTGGCTCATAATCTCGTGATTGGAACTTTTAATACCCACTCCATATTTGGATCATCAATGATATATAGGGTTTCATTAGTTTTTTAATTTTTTTTTCTTTTGACAACACATCTGATATTAATATACGTGATAATCTATGAACTTGTAACACATTAATTGTTTTTATTTTTTATGGAATTGAACTTTTTTTTTATCTGCAGATGGCTTGACAATGTGTAGTTGTATAACACAGTGGTATATGGGAGAGATTAGAGTACTTAGATGGTGAAGATCAGCTTGTCACATTTTATTCAATTGGTTATCTCGTGATGGTTTGATACATGAGATTCATGAGTTTATAAATGACATCTCTGATAACTACTTCCTATACATTGAATTATTTGAAAGAGGGCGGGTGATGGAAGGAAATTGAAGGGGCTTATAAAAACAAATATTGATTTAATACATATTCGCAAATATGTATTAAATTGGTAGGTCAGTATTATTTCTTTACTAGAATAAAAATAATACTTAATTTATTTAATTATATCCCAAGTTTATTGGAAATAGAAAATTAAATAAAGTAGTAGAGCAATTTAATATTCTTCTAGATCCCTGTTGTAGCCCAAAAGAGACTGAAGTGGACTGGAGATAGAACAAGAGATAGAGACAGAGGTCTAGTTGATCAAGGACTCTATATTTTCATCCCATCTCTTATTATATAAAGAGGTGGGGATCAAAAATCATAGCATAACAATTCATCCCTCTTGTGTTCTCTTAATCTCCACAGAATTCACATCCGTTTAGTAGATTACAGCCCACTCTGTATCTAAACACAGTTCGGGATTACAACAGCAGATCAAGGAGTGGAATAGCACAGTGGGATGCCGATTCTCATACATTCAATAACAAGATTAGATATGTAATCTTGTCCTCAACCTGTCATTTAATTTGTAAGTCGTTTTTCGATTTCTATGTTTCCGCTTTTAGTATAATCGAAAATCGGATTGTATGTTTATTAAACTTGATTTATTAAATACATACGAGCTGCATAAAAATGTGATTTACATGATTATGGATTAACGAACAACCAATAAGATCCTGTGGTGGTTTAATTCAAAAAAATCCTAACAACTGGTATCAAAGCGGGTTTTAGCACTGTTCTAGATTTAATCCTAGGATGAATTTGAAATATATGTTTAAATTTGATGATGAGTTTATGATGTTTAAATTTTCAGATTTAAATGTTCATATATTTCATTTTTGTTGTATTCAAAACTTGGATGAATTTTTGATGAAGATCGAAAATTCTAGTTTTGAAGATCCCAATAATTTTCAATTATATCCTATTAGATTTGGAATAGATTTTTGATGATATCAAAATTTTTCAGATTTAATTGGATAGGTATTCAAAAATTATTGTATCAAAATTTTCAAATTTTTGGTGTTTTAAATTCCCTAATTTTACCTACTAAATTTTTGATCCTATTGAATTAATTTGGAGAAGTTTTTGATGAAAATCAAATTTTCAGATTTATTTAATAGGTGGTTTCAAAAATTAGGTGTATTAGAATTAGATATGATAATTTTGTATATATATTAAAAGTTATGTAATTCTAATCTAAATAGATTTGAAAATAGAATATTAAATTTGGAAGAGTTTGAAGAGGATCAAATTTTCAGATTTATTATTCTTGTAATTTTTAAAATCTATGAGGAGTAGGATTGGATAAGGTAATTTTTGATATATATCAATAGTTATCAAATTCTAATCCAAAAGGATTTTGAAAATAAAATTTAAATTTGGAAGAGTTTGAAGTGGATCAAATTTCCAAATTTATCTTCTAGAAATTTTCTAAATTGAGATAGATTAGAATTGGATAAGTAATTTTTGATGGATATCATAAGTTGTTTAATTCTAATCTAGATAGGATTGAAAATAAAATTTAAATTTAGAAAGAGTTTGAAATGGATCAAATTTTCAGATTTTAATTTTGGTATTTTTGATCCTAGCTATATATTTGGAATAGATTTTTGATAGTTATATCAAGATTTCTAAATATTAATTAATCTGGGTATTTTTTGAAAAATAGGTAATAAAATTGGTGGATAATTTTAATAAATTTCCAGATTTGTTCTTATGCAATTTTTGACCATTACAAGATTTAATTTGGTATATAATTATTTTAATTTCCAAATTCTATCTTGTAATAATTTTCAAATTTTTTAATTTAATTAAACAAAATTTTCGTAAATTATGTATCATGTATGAATATTATATGTAATTTTATGTTAATCATATAATTGTGATTGTTGGATTTGTAGATTAATTTATTTGCAGGTTATACCAACTATCATGGCTCCTTATTATGTGATGTATGTTTTAATTTAATGTTGAATGTATGATTGACCATATGTCGGTTTGGCTACATGATTTTAATCCATGAGAAAATTCATGGATTACGTCTAGGATTTTTATTTTATTATATTATTTTAATGTAATAGGAAAAATAAAATTGTTAGACCTAGTAGTGATTTTTGAAAATCACTAAGTTTTGAGTTGTAATTCTATTTTAGATATATTAGGATTTTCGTATAAGGAATATATATTCTATATTGAATAAAATTTGGAGATCAACTCAAAGAAGGAAAGAAGTTCAACCCTAATCAAGGAAGGACATCCCGATTCACGCCCCGAAACCCTAATTGGAGCTAGGGTTTTCGGCGAGGCACGGTGGTTATCGGCGGCGGCCATGCCCGGGATTCCGGAGCTGTCTTTCCAGTTTTATCTCATCAAGCAACATGAGATATAAGCCATGGTAGTTGATTTTATTATTATGCTTATTATGTTGTTTTACATGCAATCGGAGTTTTTCTTTTTATGTGATGTTTGCATGTTTTTAAAATGGGATAAAAACGAAACCTCAACATAAATAACTAAGTGAGAGAGATACATGCCAAAGTATGTGGAAATCTCAAAACAGTCTCCATTAATCTGGTTTAATAGAGAAGTGATGGACATGCGCGTTGACAATAGGTCTTCCTCCATATCAGATGTGTCATATCACTGGATTCTCTAGAAATTAAACCTCTTGATAAAGATAGCTGTAGGACACTGTTAGAACTAACTGAATCCTCTATCTGGAGCAGTGAAATTCGAATGAGTGCCCTTGGGGTGAAGATCATGGTGTTCACACTTAGTTGTAATTTATTAATAAACGTCCACACTATCGTGTCTTATTAATTAGATGATTACATGACCATGATGGTTATCGACTATTAATTTACTTGTCATAAGGAAGTTTGACTGGAGGTATATTAAAGGTTCCATAACCTGTTGAAAAATGAATTTTATAAACATCCACTATGCTATTATCCTAAAGGTTGTGACTGTACTGCATGTTTATTTTCAGTTATTCTATATCATCATTGCACTCTCCAATATGTCCTCTATTCTCAAAGAAAACAAGTTAATCGGTGAAAACTATAATAACTGGATTCGTAACCTTAATCTCGTCCTAACTGCTGAGGGATACAAATACGTACTTGAGGAGGAATGTTCTCAAAATCCGGATGAGCAATCTAGTGAAGTGCAGAGATTGGATTATTGTTGGAAAAATTATCAAGATGACCCAGCTGGTGGTTTTGATGAAATGTCAAAACATATGGAAAAGTTATTTGAAAAATTGCAGATTATTCAGACTGGAAGTTGGAGTAATGACTAAATAAGACTTCAAATCTTAGCTCAGTTGAAGCGAAAATACAATCGCTTTGAAGCATTGTCAACCAACTTAAAAGAATGTTGCATCTAGACCAGTCAAGATCCACTCTTCAAAAGCTCAAGAGAAGTTGTGGTAGGAAGAGATTGGAAGACGTCAACAAATGAGTAAGTCATCAGTCCAACTGAAAGCCAAGAGAGATTGATGAGGAAAGAGTTAGCTTGAAAGCTCAAGACCAAACTGAATTGACCAAGATCAGTCAGTTGGGAGAAGAAAGCTCAATTGAAAGCCGACTGAAAACTAGAGCTGAAAGCTCTAATGCTCAGCTGCTAAAAGCTAAAGCAGCTGATCCAAGGCACTCCAGGACTGAAGCATAAGGCAGCTGAAGAACTGCCAACTGGACAATCTCAGAGCTGAAAGCCGAGACAGCTGAGACCCCATCAACTGAAGTCCAGAACTGATAGCCGCAATAACTGCTCTCCGACAAGCAGTTATTAGATAATCCTGACAGGCAATCGCAAGAAGATCTTGACGATCCTGGAGCAGAAGCCATTAAATTCAACGGCTAAGTTCATTCATACTTCAACGACTAAAAGCATTAAACTGTCATTAGTGGAATCAACTAATCCACCAATCCGAACGGTCACTAAGATCACTCATCTATATAAGAGAGTAAATCTCATTCAAACATAAGACTTTTCACGCACAAGACATTTGCAAAACTAACTCTTGCCATTTTGCAGAACAAGCTCTTTTTTCTCCCTCCCCACAGCTCAAAGCTTAAATCTCTTAAGTGCGAAAAGTCCCAACTGACAAGGCATGCTTCAAGTTCCAAGCAAGCAGCTAGCTGACGTAGAATTCTAGCCAGAGCAAAACTTCTCAGTTCAGTTCTTCAAAGATCAACCATCCAGCTCAAAGTTGAAGGAGCACTCCAGGTTGATAATAGATTTAAGACTGCCTTCTTGAAGATTGAGAGAGATCTAAAATCTTATAAAGACGGGCAATAACACCTAAAGTCTCAGTGAGCAGTTGGGACCGGTAAGTGTGAGTTGTCGACCTAGAAACTGGCTAAGGAGGGGCGTGTACCGACGGGTTTGTTCTTTTGGGACATCAACAATTGGAAAGGAGGTCGCGCTCGGTTTAAAGGGTGCCGTTTTCAGGTCCAACAAGATTCTTCACTGCGTAACTGTAATAAAGAAACTTTACATTTGCATAGTGGATTGTCCTTCTGCAGAAGGAAGATAAGTCGTAGAAGCAGAAAGCTTCGAACCTCTATAAATCTTGTGTGTGCTATACTTTATACTCTAAGTCCTTGCATGTTTCTAAACTGCACACTATAAGCACACAAGCTGCACTGACAAGCTAAGTCTTCAAGCTATCAGTCTTAATTGATCAGTTCATAAGCTAAGCTCTCGTCAAGCTCTCTCTTACTCAACTGATCAGTGCACAGATAAATTGTCTAAAGCGAGTCAGGGCTCTATATATTCCGTAATTAGTTTAAAGTTTTTGAGTCAGTTTATTCACCCCCCCTCTAAACTGATATATACTCACACCGGGACCAACAATTATGATATGTGGATTAAGTCTGATGAGATGGCGTGTTGTTACATTTTGGATTTAATGTCAAATGTGATGCAACATCAACATCAGTCGATAAAATCCACTTATGACATAATGCTCCATCTCAAGGAGATCTTTGAATACCAAAATCACTTAGCTCGGTACTTAGCAATGAAAAACTTGATGAACACGAGGATGGCTGACTCCATATCAGTAAGTGATCACATTCTCTAGATGATGGGTTACCTATCGGTGATCGAAACCCTTGGTGAAGAGCTGGATGCCGAATTTCAGATAGATATCGTGCTTCACAGTCTTTCACCGAAGTTTGAGCAGTTCAGATTGAACTTCAATATGATAAAGAAGGATTTTACCTTATCCGAGCTACTCATAGATCTTCAGGCAGTTAAGTTACTCCAAAAGGGGAACTCAGAGGTGCACATAGCTAGGGCATCTTCTTCGGGGACCAAGAAGAAGAAGAGGAACGCTCCTAAGACTGCAAATGTGGCGCCTAAGGCTAAGAAAGCTAAGGCAAAGATTCCTCCAGAGGACTTCAAGTCCAAGGCAAAGTGTTTCAAGTACGACCAACCAGGTCACTAGAAGGCGGCGTGTCCCAACAAGAAGAAGAAGGGTACATCTTATTCTCTCATTGTTGAAACATTTTTAGCTATTTGTTCTGCCCAGTTATGGGTAGTAGATACTAGAGCTACTGATCATATTTGTATGTCTTTACAGGGGTTCCTGGTAAAAAATTAGTTGAGTGAGGGCGAGATTAGAGTCTATATGGGCGCTACGAAAGCGGCGGCAGTTGCAGTGGGAGACGTTACCTTATCTTTTAGTAGTGACAGGATTCTAGTTTTAAAGCATTGTCTTTATGTGCCGAATTTTAGGCAGAACCTCATTTCTGTTTCTAAATTATTTTTCAATGGATATTTTGTTTCTTTTGATAGCAAAGTCGTTATCACAAGTGGTAAACATTTTATCTGTTCTAGCACATTGGATGGATATCTTTATTTACTTAATCCTATGCAATACACTAAGCAAATGCAATTACTGAATACATCGATCACAAACCCTAATAAAAGAAAAGAACTTTTGGAACTGAATCAAACCTATCTTTGGCATCTTAGGCTCAGCCATATCAACCTTAAGAGGATACGAAGACTAGTAAATGATGGACCTTTGTCTTCTTGGTCCTAGAATCGTTCTCTTTGTGTGAATTCTGTTTGGAAGGTAAAATGACCAAGTGCCCCTTTAAGTCTAAAGGGAATAAATCTGAAAAAGTCTTAGACTTGATTCACTTTGATTTGTGTGGCCCTATGTCAGTTCAAGCTTGAGGAGGGTATGAGTATTTCATCACACTCATTAATGACTACTCAAGATATGAATACATATATCTGTTACACCACAAGTCGAATGTTTTGAGAAATTTAAGGAATTCAAGGCTGAAGTGGAGAAACGAATAGGTAGAAGTATCAAATCACTGTGTTCTGATCATGGTGGTGAGTACTTCTCAAGTGAATTTAGGGAGTACTTTGCAGAGAATGGGATTACATCCCAGTTGACTGCACCTGGCACACCACAGCAAAACGGCGTAGCAGAAAGAAGGAACAGAACCTTATTAGAGATGGTTAGATCAATGGTGAGCTATTCAAAGTTACCCATTTCGTTCTGGGGATATGCCCTAGAAACAACAGCTTACATTCTTAACTTGGTTCCATCGAAATCAGTTCCTTCTACACCCACAGAACTTTGGACTTGACGAAAGCCTAGTTTAGGTCATGTTCAGATTTGGGGTAGTCTTGCACATGTGCTAGATGAGGAAGCTGATAAGCTGGCTCCTCGTACTGATGTAAGGTTGTTTGTTAGGTATCCTAGAGGAACGAAGGGTAGTTTATTCTATAGTCTTAAGGATAAGAAGATCATTATTAGCACCGTTGCTCGATTCTTAGAAGAAGACTATGTGATAAACCACAAGCCAAGGAGTAAAATCTTCCTTGAGGAGTGACGAGGATAGGGTTCGAACCCTATACCACTAGTACAAGAAGAGAAACCACAAAATACTGCACAAAGTGTCACAGATATACATGAGTTACCTCGTCACAGTGGGAGGGTTGTATGCCAACCTGACAGATTCATTGGTTTGGGTGAATCTTCAGATTTCCCTGAAGGACTAAATAAGTTGGATCCCAGGACCTACGATGAAGCAGTCCAAGAAAAAGATGCAGATTCTTGGAAATCTGCAATGAAATCTGAGATTAGATCTATAGATCACAATCAAGTCTGGGAGCTTGTAGAACCACCTGATGGGGTAAAATCCATTGGATGCAAGTGGGTCTACAAATTCAAGAGAGGACCTAACGAGAAGTTTGAAACCTTCAAGGCAAGACTAGTGGCAAAAGGGTACACTCAGAAAGAAGAGATCGACTATGAGGAAATCTTTTTACCAGTAGCCATGATTAAGTTAATCTGGATTCTCTTATCTATTGCCACTCATTTAGATTATGAAATTTGGCAGATGGATGTTAAGACAACTTTCCTTAACGGAAGCCTTGAAGAAAACATCCACATGAAGCAACCAGAGGATTTCATTGCTAAAGGGTAAAAACACCTAGTGTGCAAGCTTAATAGATCCATTTATGGACTTAAGCAGGCATCAAGATCTTGGAACATTCGATTTGATGAGGTTATCCAGTCATATGGATTCGTGCAAAGTCCGGATAAGAGCTGTGTATACAAAAAGAGTGATGGAAATGTGGTGGCTTTCCTCATGCTATATGTTGATGATATCTTGCTTATTGGAAATAATAAGGTCTTATCAGACATAAGGGTGTGGTTATCCAAGCAGGTCGACATGAAGGATCTAGGAGAAGTCGGACATATCCATGGCATCAAGACCATTCGAGATGGCCAGAAAAGGATGTTGTGGCTATCCCAAGCGACCTATATCGATACAGTGCTAGCTAGGTATAACATGCAAGATTCCAAGAAAGGTTTTATACCTTTCAGGCATGGAATTCATCTATCCAAGAAAATGTGTCCCCAAACACAGTCTGAGATAGATGAGATGAAAGGAGTTCCATATGCTTCGGCTGTGGGAAGCCTATGTATACTATGCTATGCCCTAGGCCTGATATATGCTATGTCGTTAGCATGATAAGCAGATATCAGTCTAATCCTAGATAAGGACACTGGACTGTAGTTAAGAATATTCCCAAGTACCTGAAAAGGACTTGAGATTATATGCTAGTATACTGCTCTAATAGTCTCATGCCTTTGGATTATAAGGACTCAGATTTTCTATCCGATAAAGATCAGAGTAAGTCTACCTCAGGCTATGTGTTTACATTGGGAGGCGAAGCCATTGCATAGAGGAGCATCAAGCAGAAATGCATTGCTGACTCCACCATGGAGGCTGAATATGTAGTTGTCTCTGAGGCTGCAAAAGAAGCCATCTAGCTCAAAAGCTTCTTGTTGGACTTGAGTGTGGTTCCTGATTTGCTAAAGAATATCACGGTATATTGTGATAACTCGGGTGCAGTGGCAAATTTGAAGGAACCCGGTGCCCATAAGGCAAGTAAATACATAGAGAGAAAGTACCATCTTATATGAGAAATCGTTAAGAGAGGGGACGTGGTCAAGATTGCATCGGAGGACAATCTAGCTGATCCATTCACGAAGAGCCTTCCAGCTAAGACTTTTGATGGTCACGTGGAGAAAATAGGAGTGAGATGCAGACCCTGAGGCACCGTTTAAGATTTAGTTTTGGTTGGAGAGTTAGCCAGTTTATTTTTATGCTTGAAAGATATGCTTCAAGTATAAGTGGGAGATTTTTAGTTTTGTATACTAGAAGACATGTCTTTGTATACAATTTTAATGATATTTTATGATTATATAGAATGAATAATATTGTAGTCACTGTTTGCATTTAAATTATTATATTTTCATTCATGTTCATTATACTTACATTGTGAATGATATAGTGTGGGAAATCACACGGTAAGATCATATCATTGGTTCTTTGTATTGTATTAAAAGGCCCACGGCTTAGATGGTCCTGAACCCACCATCGGTAGACCGTAAATTAATATTATGATTAGTTTGTCTTGACTAACTGATTATTCTTGTACGCTAGTGTGTGTATTGAGGAGGATCACAATAGGATACTATTCTCTATTCTGACCTTAAGTTAGAGAATAAAGATCCACAGAGTTCGAGTTCTTAACCCATATATATTGGCGGACATATATATGTTGTGTTCATTACCATAAGTAAATAGCAGTACCACCATAAGTAAATACATATCCGGTTGTATTTCTCCTCCCATCAAGGTCATTGGACGCTAAATCTGCATCAACATAACATGCCGGCTCAACATTCTTGCCATCGAAACATAAAGCCTTTTCGGTGGTACCTCTTAAGTATCGAAGGATCCACTTTACTGTTTCCCAATGTTGCTTGCCCGGATCACCCATGAACCGGCTCACTACTCCCACTGCTTGCGCAATATCTGGCCTCGTACACACCATGGCATACATTAAGCTGTCAATTGCTGAAGCGTAGGGAACATTCTTCATTTCGGCATGGTTTTCCCTTGTATTCGGTGACTCCTTCTTCTATAGCTTAAAGTGACTGCCCAAAGGTACACTTACTGGCTTCGAATCATCCATGTTGAATCTTTCCAGGGCCTTCTGAATGTAAGTATCCTGCGAAAGATACAATTTCCTTGCTGCCTTGTCTCGCTCAATTCTCATGCCTAAAATCTGATTAGCCTCTCCAAGATCCTTCATGGAGAATCATTCCGATAATTGTTTCTTCAACCTATCCATTTCTTTTACATCAGCTCCTGCAATCAGCATATCATCAACATATAACAATAGGATAAGATAGCTTTTGTCGAACCTCTTGTAGTAGCAATAATGGTCAGCGTGGCATCTCTCAAAGCCAATTTGCAACATAAAACCATCGAACTTCTTGTACCACTGCTTTGGACCTTGCTTCAAGCCATACAAGCTCTTCTTCAACATGCACACAAGATTTTCCTTTCCATTTACTACGAATCCCTCGAGCTGTGTCATGTACAAGTCCTCCTCCAAATCACCATGAAGGAATGCCGTCTTTACATCCATCTGATGTAACAATAGGTTTTCTATAACTACCATACTCAACACTAAGTGAATAGTGGTCAGTTTCACAACATGAGTAAACACATCGGTATAATCAATACCGTATCGTTGCTCAAACCTTTTAACAACCAGCCTCGCCTTGTAGCGCTTGCTACCATCAGCTTTATTCTTGATTCGATAGACCCACTTGCAGTGCAATGCCTTCTTCGCTTTTGGAAGCTCCATCAGCTCCCAAGTGCCATTTAGGAGAAGAGATGCTAGCTCATCATCCATAGCAGCTCTCCACCTTCGTTTATCACTACCTTTTCCTGCCTCTACATAGCATTCAGGTTTACCACCATCATTAAGTAGCAAATAATAGTTAGAGGGTGAGTACCTATCGAGTGCACGTCGCTCTCTAGCCGATCTTAGCAGCGGATTGTTCGGTGGTTGGGTGTTCGGCTCTTCTTTAAGCACCTCTTCAATGTTCTGACTTTTCTTGCTCCCACTCGAGTTTGAGATGTCTAACTCGACCACTTGGGGCTTAGAATTATTAGAGCTCGATGCCTTCAATCTGTCCTTATATAACTCCTGTTCATTGAAAACCACATCTCTACTATGAATAACCTTTCGATTCTGCTCATCCCAGAGCCTATAACCGAACTCATCACCTCCATAACCAATGAACGTACACTTAACAGATTTAGCATCCAACTTACTTCTATCAACAGCAGCAACATGAGCATAAGTAACATAACCAAACATGCGTAGGAAGGATAGGTTTACCTCCTTTCCCGTCCATTCTTCCTCAGGTATTCGAAACTCCAATGGAACTGATGAACCTCTATTGATTAGGAATATAGTTGTGTTGACTGCATTTATCCAAAACGTCTTTGGCAACCCACTTTTCAGCCTCATGCATCTTGCTCTCTCATTCAACATCCTGTTCATGCGTTCTGCAACTCCATTCTGCTGTGGAGTTCCTTTCATGGTCTTCTCCATGCGAATTCCATTCTCAGTACAGTAATCTTTGAACTTCGCAAGTTCATACTCTTCTTCATTATCAGACTTTAGACACTTCACCTTCAGCCCTGTTTCAGTTTTTATGAGGGCTTTCCACTTTCTGAAAGCATCAAACGCATCAGATTTATTTTTAAGAAAATAGACCCATACCTTTCAAGTGAAGTCATCAATGAAGGTCATATAGTACTCCGAGCCACCTAGGGACTTCAAAGGCACCGGTCTCCATAGATCGCTGTGGACCAACTCCAACTTCTGTGTGCTAAAGCTTCTGCCACCTCTCGAGAAACTCACCCTTTTTTGTTTCCCGAATATGCAGTCCTCGCACAAGCCAACTTCAACAGTTTTTCAAGCCGGGCAGCTTACCCTTCGAACACATCACTTTCATCCATTTCTCGCTCATGTGGCCAAGCCGACAGTGCCACAGTTCTGCATAGTTTGCTGCACCTGCAAGATCAATGCAATCCTTCGAGTTAATTGTCATATACAATGTACCCTCCTTTTTTCCTCGAGCTACTATCATATCTCCTTTGGTTATCTTCCAATTGCTGCAGCCAAACGTCACTGTGTAGCCTTCTACATCGAGCTGCCCAATCGAAAGCAAGTTTCTCTTCAGTTCGGAAATATGTCTGACTCCATTCAGCTTTAGTACAAATCCATTGGATGTCACTACTTGCATGTCTCCTTTTTCCACCATTTTTAGAGGCTCATCATCAACAAGATGTACCTTTCCAAAATCACTAGAAACATAATTTTCCATTATGCCAGCATTGCTGCATGAATGGAATGACGCTCCAGAATCCAGTACCCACGAATCCATCGAACTGCTCACACTCAAGACCAATGCGTCACCATCATCATCAGACGTAGTAGCATTCGCTGTCTTCTTATCTTTCTGATCCTTATTCTTGTTCTTCTTCGGTGCTTCACACTGATTTTTAAAGTGACCGTACTCCTCACAGTTCCAGCATTGGATTGAACTCTTATCTTTTCTGGATTGGCTCCTTCCTCTCGGCTTTGACCTTCTCCTGTTCTGCTTTCCCTTTGATCTGCCCCTATTTTCCGTATTTAGTGCTGACCCTGAAGTAGAAGATCCCGATTCTCTCCTGTGAATTTCTTCACCAATCATCAGATCCCTCACTTTGTCAAACGTCAGTTTTGCCTCTGCGGTGCTAACTGTTGTCACTGTGCTGGCCCAACTTTCTGGCAGAGAATATAGAAAATTTAGGGCACGAAGTTCGTCATCGAATTTGATCTCAACCGAGTTCAACTGCGCGGTGATCATGTTGAACTCGTTCAGATGTTGTTGTACTGGTGTACCCTCTGACATCTTCAGATTAAATAAATGCCTTATTAGATGTACCTTGTTCATTGTGGATGGCTTCTGATACATCTCTTCCAGGATCTTAATCATATCCCTCATCGACTTTGCTATAGTCGTGTGATAAGCCACATCCTTGGATAACGACAAACAAATCGTGCTCGTCATATTTCTTTCCAGGAACTCCCACTCTGTCTATTCCATCTTTTCCGGTTTAGGTTTAAGGAGCTGATATAGATCTTTATCGTAGAGGTAATCCTCGATCTGCATCTTCCAAAAATCGAAATCAGATCCATCAAACTTCTCGACTGTAATCTTCCTGTCGTTGCTCATCGTGATTGCTCCCACTGAACCCGGAGCTCTAGATACCCATTGTTAGGAAATAACACGCACACAATCATGAAAAACAGACACAAGAATTGTTTACCTAGTTCGATACGATGTGTATCTACGACTGGGGGCGATGCCAAGCCAGGGTTTTCACTATATTTTCGGATACCATTTACAATGGGAGAATAGTAATATATAGATGCTAACAACCGAGCCCTAAACTGCGTGGGCCCCCAAAAAATACTTGTACGGATCGCCGAACTCGTGGTAGGATTCACTTCCTTCCAGGCTCCATACTCCAACACTAGATCCCTGTTGTAGCCCAAAAGAGACTGAAGTGGACTGGAGATAGAACTAGAGATAGAGACAGAAGTCTAGTTGATCAAGGACTCTATATTTTCATCCCACCTCTTATTATACAATTCAGCCCTCTTGTATTCTCTTGATCTCCATAGAATTCACATCTGTTTAGCAGATTACAGCCCACCCTGTATCTAAACTCAGTCTGGGAATACAGCAGAAGATCAAGGAGTGGAATAGCACCATGGGACATCGATTCTCATACATTCAACAACAAGACTAGCTCTGTAATCTTGTCCTCAATCTGTTATTTAATTTGTAAGTCACTTTTCAGTTTCTATGTTTCCGTTTTTAGTAGAATCGAAAATCAGATTGCAAGTTTATTAAACTTGGTTTATTAAATACATATGTGCTGCTTAAAAATGTGATTTACATGATTATGGATTGACGAACAACCAATAAGATCCTGCGGTAGTTTAATTCGAAAAAAACCCAACAGTAATTTCACCACATAAGGCATGTCCACGGGATTCTCAAATTGCATGCTTCTGAAATAGGGCAAATCATCCTCGTATTCGATCGGCTCTAAAAATACATGACACAGAAGCTACCAAAAGATTAAAGGATTAGTTAGAAATATGTAAAAAAAAATTCAAGTTGAATTAAATAATCACGCATACCTCCTCATCACTAAATAATGTACCAATATGGACCACCTTATTAGAGAACTTCCACTTCAAACACTTCGGTATTGTAACCTCGGACACAAATTCTACATAGTACAATCCGACATGAGGTATAGCCTCATAAACCCATTTCTATAAAATATCATATTTTGTTTCTTTGTTAGTTCGGTATTAAATGCAAAAAAATATGAATTCAAAAACACAATTGAAATAGTACTTGTAATGCCCATACAGGCCCATGGAAGTGGTATGTTCTCCTATTCAATGTTGTGTCAAAGTCAGCCTCTGACAATGGAATCCTTCACATATAATTCAATAAGACGCTAAGTAAGTAATAACCCCATGGGAAAAACTTCCATCGATCTGTATCTTCGACCAAAAGCCACACTCAATTATCTATGATGTGCACTGGTCATATCCGATTAACTTGTTGTACAAGAACAACACATTGGCCGCCTTCACATAATCATAAGGATCATCTCAAAGGTTATAAGTAATAAACCTATTATACAAATCAGATATCTTGATAGGTGTACAACTCAACACCTAACTATAAAAGTTGTACTGAGGAATACGATAATCTACATATGGATCAAAATCAGATCCACTGAGCATTAACCTCGTTACTAGTGCATACTCAATAGGAGAAAATCTAATATCGATTCCTCTAATAAGGAACCAAATCTCATGATCTAAAGCACCATCTACTGAAATCTCTCATGTCATGAATGCGTGTAACGTGATATTACAACTAGTTCCTCCAACAAAGTTCATTATTAATCCAAAAAGTACATCCCTAAACTCTTGAACGAGATCGACATCAGCATCTGTTATATTTTACAATACATCTATAATACTAGAGGGGCAATTCTTCTAGTATAAAGTAATCGAACATGAAATGTTATGTAGAGCCTCTCTCCTCTATACCCAATGGCACTAATATTTGCAAATAAAAATTTATTAATTAATAAATAAACAAAACTAATAGATTGCTAATTAGTTAGAAAATTATTTAATAACTAAACATTAACAAATTAATTCATATTTAAACAATACAAATTAACTAAATTTATACTAATGGCTACACGTTCATATTAATTAGTTCTTGAATTAGAATTTTATTAGTGATATGATTTTCACTAAACTTTATTTATCAAGTGCAATACTTAGTACTTACCGTAGTGATTGATTGTTATTGATCGTTAAGGTATAGAATCATCATTAAGTATTTGGTTTTTTCAAGTACATTTGTTGTTTTGGAAAATGTTCATAAGAATGTACAAGAACGTGATCTAAACTTCCTGAAGACAGCTCAAGCATGAAGATAGGATTGAGCTCAAGATGAAGAGTATTATACATCGAGACACGACAGAGATTGTTCAATACACTGAATACTGTTAGTTAGCTTGAGTGATAGACAGAAGTCAGTTTCTGAACATACAAGACATTCCGTTGTGCTACTTGATGTGAAGATTCAAGGTCAACAATGTTCATTGCAAAGTTCGTGAACATTTGCATGAACATCTTTTATCCAGATTATTCTTTCGAGATCGTTGAAGTTGTTCGAAGTTTGCCCACCAAGAAGAGATTCAAGATCGTTCAACAAGATGCCTTAATTAGCTTGAAGAGCATGTGTAAGATAGAAGTCTAAAGATGGAATAATTCTAACAAGGCAAGTTCTCGGTTTTGAAGTTATTTAAGAAAATTTTCTTATTAGATATCTGATAGGATTAGGACTTCTGATTCCCATGTTTAGGCTACATATTTGTCTTATAAATAGTTTGGGATCAGAACTTGTTAGAAACACCGAATGCACTGAATAGATAGATTCTATATAAAATTCTTACGAGCTCTAATTGTTTTGAGCCACATAGTTTCAGTCATAAGTTTTAGACTAGAGATCAGTGTTCTAGTCATTATGTAGTGAAACACTTTTCATACACTGTCAAAAGGTTTCTTGGGAGAGAATACATGTGGGAACTAGATAGGTAGAGTCTGGGCAGTGAGGGGATCTTATAGTTCAATTCATCGAAAGAGGGTGTAGGGGTAGAAAGGGTATCGAATGACGGGAGGTCAGCTGCGTGTAATATCCTAATTAAACATTGCATCAGAATAGTAAATTATTTTTCACGGACTTAACAAGTCCTCCTGACGTAGATTGATTGATCGAATAGGGTTACCAACTCTTTCTGTGTTTTACATTCTGCATTTACTGTTAAGTTCATAATAACATTCATATACTTTACTGTGAACTGTATTATAAATGTTCAAGAACATTATTCTAAACCTTTGCAGAACAAATACCTAACACCATGTATAGTTTCATATTTAATTAATTTTCAAATTTAATATGCTCTTGAATAGGATTCAATTATTTTTTATTTAGGATTAGAATTTCAACGTTTTACATGTTGAGACGAATTTGGAATTAGAATTTAATTAATTTTTGAATTATGATTTTATTAATTATTGAATTAAATTTCATATTTATTTTTTCAAAAAAAATAATTAGGATTTACTTTATTTTTGTTTCATCTTTTATATAGGATTAGCGTGTGACAAGTTGAGATAAAATCTCAAACATGTTTTAATTAATTTTTTTTAATCTCTTATCCAAATCATAACCAATTAAATCCAAAAACCCTTCAAATAAATTGAAATCTATCACTAAATTCAACTAAATTCTAATTAATAAATAACCAAGTAAATTCAAATTTATAAACAAGATATCAAATAAATCCAAATACATAAACGATACCAAATAAATCCAATATTTTAACTAATAGATGTGATACAAAACAAAAGAATTTCGCAAAAAAAAAAAGAATTGAACGTGTTTACACATTGGCTTCCAAAGTGTTACACTTGCATCCAATGTGTTACACGTTGTAAACATGTGTTACTTGTTGGAAGACAACTTGTAAACACGTCCAACCACTAATTTTTTTTCGTTGAATTCAATTCACAACCAAAATTCAATTCAATTCACAATCAAATTACAAATACTCAACCATCAATTAAATAAATAATTGAATGAAATTATACTAATTAACAAAAAAATAGATGAATACAACGATAAAAACCTATTGAATCTCCTCCATTTTTTCCAAGAGTGACTTTTGCTTAGCGGCGGAGGGGGGACGGCGGCCTCGGCGATGTCGGTAGGTCATGCTCGATGGTCAGCATTGCGTAAAGTTTTACACGGTGTAGTTGAGCGTATACTGTTACTGTTAAATTCTATCTCAATTGAATTGAATTTGGGCCTGTAGGGCGTGTAGAGTTTTTTTTAGCTAAGGGCGTGTAGAGTTGAATTGAATTGAATTGTGTAGAGTTTCAATTCAATTGGGCGTGTAGGGCATGTAGAGTTGAATTGAATTGTGTAGATATATTGCTCACGTGTACGCCTCAATTTGAATTGAATTTTGTAGAGTTGTTGCTCACGTGTACGCCTCAATTTGTGTGTAGGCCTCAATCTATGTGTAGTATTTTGAATTGAATGGTTTGAAATTATTGCTCAAACTTTGACCGGTCCCAAACAATTCATTAAGGGTATTATGGTGAACAAAGAAAAGCTTGTTTAGAAAAGAAGATTCTACAATTCTTGGTTAGGAAAAAAGTTTGCTCGTGTATCTTGGTCACATAGATATATTTTGACCTTTTAATATTTTCACAAATCTAGCACTAGAATAAATTTTCGGTATTTAAAAATGTAGCGTGGCTTATTAAAATTCTACAAGAAATTCAGTCTAGGATAAAAAATGACGTAAAAATAATATGGTCTCGAATCCCAACTAACCACATAAAAAATATACTATGGTTTTAAATTTTTTAAAATATTATAAGGGCGTGATATCTTTATAATTTTTAATAGTCGTGACATTTATTAATCGGTCCAAATATTAGAATATTTTATAAAAAAAATAAGATATTTTTATCATTCACTTAATCTAAAATATGGTATTTTACTCCAATATAACGAACAAAAGTAGTGATGGGTAACAAAACAGAATCGTAAATCATGTTCATGACGTGCACATTAGACGGTTAACGTATTGATTGTGTCAACTCGTTGATTGGCGTTGACCTACAAAAAATATGTCAAAATCAGTATCAATCATAAAACTAATTAAAAAGTATTGCTCAAAATTTCAAAAGTATCACTCGTATCCTTAAAAGATATCAGGTCTGCTATTTATCTTATACTAGTTTATTTAGTTCAAATTATGATTTTTTTTCATTCTAATTAATGTTTAAAGTTTAGGAGTTTGGGAGTTGTATTTTAGTATTAATAATGGTTTTCAGGATTTTTGTAGTATTTTTAGAATTTTTAGGGTTTATTTTGTGTTTTTTAGGGTTTATATTTTTTAAGGTTTATTAATCTCAATTAGGAGTTATATTCAAGTTGAAAATTTTAATTATCGAGTGCGAGTGCGTGACGCACAAGCCCACGCGTTAATGTCCAACGAGTACATTGCGCGAGTCGCCGGATTTCAAAAAAATTAAATTAATTCACTTTAATTTTAAAGTTCACTAATTCCATTTTAGGGTATATATTTATTTGAAAATTAGGTTTTTCATTTTCAATTATTGTTTATGTTTGATTCGAAAAAATTAGTTATCGAGCGCAATGTACGAACCCACGCGTTAGTGTCTGTCGAGTGCATTACATTAGTCACCTGAATTAAAAAAAATTAATTCACTTTAATTATATGATTAATTAATTCCATTTCGGGTATATAATTTATATTTATTTCAAACTAATTAAAACAATTAACTTTAATTTTAAAGTTCACTATTTTTAGTTTAAAGTATATCATTTTTGGGAAAAAAGTTAAAAAAAAAAAAACAGAAAATCTCAAAACTGTTGGAAAATAGGATTTAATAAAGTGAGTGTGACTCATTTTATCCGATTTTTTCATGACCAGGATATTTAATTTTGGAGGAATTAAATATCGTACGATTACTCTATGTCGTGAGTAGATAATCATAGTATTTTTATTTTCTCAAATCCGATTTTTGGTGAGTGAGAAATAAATGGTTAAAGTTGGTCACACGATTGGGCATTTATGGTGTGTGGGATAATGTGTTTAAGACACATTAAATAATCCCACATTGATTTCTTAATCAAATTAAGAAGTGTATTTAAGTGTATTAACACTTAAGTGGAGTAATCAAGTGCACAAGGATGTGGGCCATGAGCCCACACGCGCACACACGCGCGCCCGCTCGTGCCCGTGCCCGTGCCTGTGCCCGGTGCCCGGTGCCCGTGCCCGGGTCGACTCGACTCGTCCTCGTCCTTGTCCTCGTCCTCGGACTTGGATCTTGGCAATTGGACTTTGGGCGTACGTGGGCTTCCGGGGCTTAGCCGTATCGGTTTTACGGTACAGAAATGGTCGGGGCGTGGAGCGGGTCGGCGGATCGGCTATCCGGGTCCGGGACGTGTGTGCACATGGTGCTAGTCCAGCTTGAAGGTGTAACTGTGTAACTCCCATGAGTTAAGAGCCTTCAACACCTGGAGCTGGTGGAGCCTCAGGTAACTGTCATCTGGAGCTGGTGGAGTTAGTGGGCTGGACAGTAACCGAAAGTAACTCCTGTCCGGAGTCAAAGTCTGCAGCTGCCCTTGGACACGTGTTGGGATCCGAGCCGACAAGGGACACCTGTCGGGATCTGCAGAAGGTAACTCCTGGAGGGCTTAATGGCGAGACAACAAAAACAAATTAATAAAATATTGAAAATATATATCTGTGTGTGTGTGTGTGTGTGTGTGTGTGTGGGCTTGGCACGTGGAATACATGCACCCGACAAAGTTGATACGACCAAAACAATGCGGAAGCAACGAATTGAACATACGTTAACTATAAGAATGATTCAACCCAAAATACCTACTGCAATAACACCTAAATATGATCAAATAAACTGACCTAAACCCACAAATTAATTAGAAAACGAATTGAATCCAAAACAACACAAATTAACCCGAAAAACCCAAATAATGACGCGATTGGAAACCTAAGTAAATGAAGTCAGATTAAGCTCAAATTTTAATAAAAGGTACAATTATAAGTCAGGAGAAACGTATCCAAAAATCATCCAAAATGCACAAGCGGTTTGGGAGATGGCTCGGTGGTCAAATTCAGACATCTAGGGCTCGTATTTTTGGATCAAGGAATTATAAACCTAAAATCTGGGCTTGGGGTGAAGTATGGACGATGGTGGTGAAGTTTTGGATGGTATGGGAAATGTGTGGAGGCGTGGTGGTGGCTGGAACAAAGTGGAACGATGGAAAATGAAAGATAGAAGTGAATCTTACCCAAAACGAACCTCGAACCTACTTGGATCCGAAACGCGCCTATGGAGCAATCTTCAATGGCTGTCTAACCTGGATACTATTGGATATTATGAACGAGACAATGGATTTCAATTTTGAAGTACCAACAACAAACTCTACGTAAGAACCGATTTGTGTTGTGTGTGTCGCACACGTGAGACAAGTGAAATAGCAATCGCTTTTGATTCAAACAAGTCTGAATAAAATAGTTCAAAATGATCCCCTTATATAGGTGAAGGGGAGAACGAAAATAAGAGATAAAAAATAAAGAAAATATGATCTATAAAGCTATTAGGAAACTACCTGAACTAGAATTCTATTCAAGGTAGGAAATTACCTTAATTAAAATTCTAGTCAATCTAATTAAATAAGGAATGGAAATTACATAATAAAATAACTAAAATCTGATCTAAATAATTAAATAAAATAACTAAAATAATTCGAGACCCAAATATAACATAAGGGTTCGAATTCTTCAAACTATGCTCTTCAAAATCCGACTATGCCTCTGACAGATAAGACATGGTCATGCCTTATTCGCAATCAACTCCTGGATGGCTTCTAGTCTTGATCTTTGATTGTGAGAAAGGGGACGACTTGGGGTTGGCTTTTCAATGCTTGGCATGTCCTCATCAAAAGTTCACTATGTTTTACCGTTTTTTTTCTTATTGGACCTCAGCTGGTGTGATGAACCATACTCATACATCTTGTATATAGGAAACTAGGCCGAAGAGAATTATTTTCAAGGAATTGTAAAGAATTGTGGTTTACTGTTATGTCAGCGTTTTATGTTGGCATCAGAAGGTTCCTTTAAAAATAATGGACATATTCACAATATCCATCATCATTCATTAATATTGATAGTCCACGTCAATTTATAGCGATAGGGATGGACTCATTCCTAATTATATATATATAGGGGATGGTTCTGGTGTAAACCATCCCTAGTGCGTAAACTGTAAACCAATCTCACACCACATATCCTTCAAAATTCAATGGTCCAGATTTGGTTAAAGAGGCGGTGGCATTATTGTAAATAAAAGGAACTTAAAAAACGCGGTGGCATTTTGGTAATTTTCGCGTCAATGTCAATTTTTTTTTTAAAAAAAAAGCGGACTTCCAGAACGCATGCTAACGGAGACACAAGCATATGCTGACGAACATATAAACATATGCTAACAATGCAGTATCACTGCATGCACAACACGTAACTTCAAATGCAAACTTGATTTTGTTATGAAGTAATTAAATGACGGGTTTTATATGGTTAGAAAGCTAGTTAAGCCTACTTTTCAACAAAAAAACAGTTTCAAAAAAATATTAATCGTGGATACAGTTGTGATTTTTTGATTGAAGGTTGTTATTTGCATTATTTGACTTCAATCCACTACATTATTGTTTCATTAGCATTATGTAATACATTCCTTGAGCATTACATAATGCTTCAATTAGCATACGATATTGCTAATAGAAGTAAAGGATTGAATACAATAATGGTGAAGGAATGTATATTACATAATGCTAACAATATGATTTAACAATCCTAATGTTATAAGGCTATTGTCATATGTGTTATATAATTCTATTGTTAGCATTAGCATATGCTAACAGTAGCATATAACAATGCTAACAATAGCATTAACATTCATTTTATGTTAGCAAATATTTTAGTATTCAATATTATTAACTTTCATTTATATTATCATCCCTTGTGAAATAATTAAATGAAGAGTTTAATATGGTTAGAAAGGTTCTCAAACTTACTTTTCAACAAAAAAAATTCAAAAACATATTTATCATGGATAAACTTATGGTTGTTTTATTGAAAGTTGTAAGTTGCATGTTCACTCTTTTATTTCACTTAAAAACGACCCGCAAGTGTACGAGGCAAATTATAGTAAAACACGGTGAGAACATATATCGTATCCTCAGGGACTAGATGTGTAATCCAATTAGATACCCAATTATAAATTACTCCACTCTAGATAGATAACCAGAACAAATATTGTATGCTTTAAATAAAACTAAATAAACGATACTAATAAATTGAACAGCAGGAGAACAAAATTGCAAATAAATTGACAATGAACTATAAGGATAAAGGGATTCCAGGGAATGCACGCATATGGATTTAACAACTTCAATTAACATAATGAACCATTTTCAATTTCTAAATCTGCAGAGAATCACGTCAATGTCTAAATCTTCTCTCTTGAGTAAGTTTTAAATGTAGGTCAAATGCCAAATTTTATCTCTCGATTTCAATTCGTCATTTAACTCCAAAACGAAAAAAAGATTATTACTCTCACATAGATTACCAATCTCTCGATTTGACATTCATGTGCTATGTACTCCTATTCCGTTAATTCATTTAACCTCTCTCGAGCGATAAACAATCAACTAAACATGCGTATTTATCGGCCAAATAAATTCACAAGGCAATTAAATCCAGGAGACATAAGCAAATTAAGAAACGGAACAATATTAAAAATCAAAAGTCATAAATCCATAGTTGTAGCAAACCCTAGAATCTCGTGATGTTTAGCCGTTCATGTTCGGATTACAAACTAAACAAAATAACCAAACAAGTGTAGCTAACATGATTAAAGCAAACTAAAATTAAGAAACAACTTATGCTTGGTTGAATCTTCAATCTCGGTTGATCTCTGATGCTCTTTCGTCGTTCCTCTGCTTTTTCTGCTCTCCAATAGGGTAAAAAGTCCTCCTTTTTTTCGTGTACAAAAGACCCTTAAATAGTCGAGGGAAACAAATTCCGAAAAAGGAAAAATTCTAAGATTTCTGGATAAAAACGGCACAGAGTGGCACGGACCGTGCCACTTCACAATCACGTCAGGGATCTGGTCGGCAAATGGCACAGGCCGTGCCGGAGTAGCACGGACCGTGCCCCGAGTCCCGAGAGTTTTAGGCTGTGAACGTCTTACGGCACGGGCCGTGCCAAGTCGGCACGGACCGTGCCGTTTTACGTGCTGACTTCAATCCGTTTTTTGTCCCGTTTTCACCTCCCAACCTCGACTCATATGTTCTTTCCACTCGGTGACTTTGTACATCTCGAAATCAATCCATTTTAGGCGGTTTTCCTATCAAAGCTCAATAAACCCGTAACTGTGCCAAAATAACACAATTCAATACAAACTAGTCACAACCACATGCATTCGACTCTAAAAATATGTATAAAACACACCCGAAATGCATATAAACTACGAGTTTATCAAATCCCCAAACTTACCCATTTTTCATCCTCGAACAATAAAAAGAAAGAATTAATCTCAAGCATGGAGGGGATGTTTTTACAGTTTCATTGCCTCAGACAACAAAAAAAAATCAATTATCCGAATCAAATAAACAATGAGCAAAATAATCTCGCACAACACGACTACTAACTTGTATTTAGCCTTGAACTTATGACCTCACCGGATTCGTGTATCACTCACTCTCAAGTGTTTAGGATAAAAATAAAAGCACTCAGAACTGGATTAACTTGAAGAATTAACCATAAGCTTGCCCAATATCTAATCTCGCCTTTACATGCAAGGAACGTGGAATTAAGATAAAAAAGGACTTTCTAATTTGTTTGTAATGTAGGTTTTTGGACAAGGTGGGGAAAATATAGGCCAAGTGACTAAATCGGACTTATCAAGTTGATCACTATCAACAATTCCTCACTGACGCTCAACCCCAATATCGAACTAGTAAAGTTAGACTTTGTCTAACTTTCTTCCTCCTTCTCCAAAACCATAAATCAACGGTATCCCCAAATTATATATATGGCCACTTAGATTTTCTAAAAGCACAACAACAAACAAAATTTTCTCCTTTTTTTTTTTAAGTGTCATATCTTTATTTCAACTTCAACATCTTCCAAACCCTTTTCACCACCGCACTTCATCATTTTTCTTCCCAATTTCCAAATTCCACCAAAGCAATTCATCCCTCCTAAATATTATACCCACTCAACAAGTCTGAGAGAGAAGACATATATCAACAAACAGGATTGAATTAAATTGGATATCAAAGAAACGGCTAAAGGTTCAACGGGGTTCACAATGGTATTTTGAAGTGTTTTGGTTAATAATAACAGGACAAAATAGGGCTAACAAAAGATGGCCTTAAATCATTTCAAAATTCCCGCACATCCTGTTAAACTTGAGCAGAACATAGGCAAGTTCTAGACATTCCACAGCAATCCAGTTTTTCACACACACAAGAAACGAATTATTCAGCTCAAATTCTCACAGGGCAGTCATAGTTCAAGTCAACCAAGCAATTCGTCACAATTGCACCTATTAAGCTCAAAGTAAATCCAATTCAAACATCAATTTCAATATCCCCACAACAATCATCACAGGCAACTGTCATCCATCAACTACAATCGAGAGATCAAATTCGATGAAGAAAACAACCCGCACAACACAAGCAATAAACGTGAACTAATCCTACAACTAGAATCTAATGCACATGACCTATCTAAATGCCGAAAGCGAATAAAAGCAAAATGTTAGAACAGGGATTCAAGGCATAACGTCCACCCATCCCCCAAACTTATTCTCGACAGAGCATAAGTTTGGTGAAACGGACAGGAAAACCTTGAATCGCTAACCTCAACGGATCTCAAGACGGAGGCGGGTTCAGGAAAAACTGCGATCCCCACTGTTGCATCATCTGTAACATGGTCACTACATTCGCGTTGATAGCTTTCACATTCGTATTCATACGATTGAAATCACGGTGCAGCCCCTACATCTCCAACTCGACAGAAGAGAGACGGCCATCCATATCATCTATGCGCTCCTCTTGAGAGCGATGTCGTGGTCGGCGTCGGCCTGCAGCGCGTGAGCTCGAGAGGGCATCAGTATCCACCCATGAAGTGGCACCCCCTGTGCTGTCATCAGCATCCTCATACTGCTGCTCCTCATCCGTCTCGTCTGCCTCTGCTAGCTCAGCCACTTTGGCTCTAAAGGATAGGACCGGCACAACAGCAGCAATCGCGGCCTGATGGGCTGGTGAAGACATACGCCAATTAGCATTGTGCCGCCAATTCGTCACTTGAGTCAGGGCCCTGTTGGGCAAGGGAAAATGATCAGCGGCCTTCTGTGAGAAAAAGACCCGGTTCGTCCGGTCTACTCTAATAACGTCCATGTTGATCAAGGTCTCAAGAGAGAAGACTATATTTCCGGGCAACACCTCCCATCCGGAAAAGTCAACACCGCAATAAGCCGTAATGGGTGTGATAATGCCTCCACATGTAAGAATGCCACTCTTTTTAGCACCCGAATGGCTTAAATGTGTCGCTATGTAGGCCCCTAAATTGAAAGCTTGCTCCCTCAGAGCACACCACAAGTAGAAAATTTCACGGTTCTGAACCATACCACTGTCGTATCGGGTGAAGAGAGAATTTGCGCACGCTCGCTGCACCAACCGCAGAACTGAATTGCGGATCAAGGCCGCCTTGGCCGTTCGAGGCCGGAAACTGGGCCCCACATCATCATCATGAACCAATGTGATGGCATGCCAGAACTCATCATCATTGGAGCCATACTCCATCGGATTTCCACAGGGATTGTGAAACAAGCGGTTAAGATCCGCCTTGGACACAGTGAAAGGCCTATTATCCAGCTGAAAAGAGATCGACAAAGGTCGTCGCGATCCACGATGTTTGTGCACCTTGATGGTGCTCAAGAACTCTAACATCATACGCCTATAGGAAGGCCACCGTCCACTCAACATGTTGTCCACTCCAGCCCACTGACACAGCTCCCAAAAATCCTCGTTCACACCATATTGGAGTTCGGATATCGCGAGGGGAGGCACTTCAATTGCACAAGCTTATCCCATCGTTCTCTATGTTCATCCTCAGTCAACACCATCCCAAAATAGGCTGGGTCATGGGGGTTTTTAGGGTTCACGTACGGAGCTCCTCTGCGCCCTCAAGTCATACGGGGAGCCATGAGAGAATAATCACCTACAAAATGACAAATGTGAGTACGGGACTCACCCTATCCAAGCAAGCAACCACCAAGCTACCACAACGACCATATGAAAGGCAAGTAATCCACAAACGCAAAATGTAGCACCCTAATTTAAGAAAAGCACAAAGTTCTTAGCATCAATCAAACCAAATTCACCCAAAAGCTACCAAATAAGTAAAACTTATGAAAAACATCACCAAGCCATGCGTTGACCCCCCAATTTCGGCCCTCAATAACAATGCTAATCAATATGATGTGGAATTAAAGAAAGACAAGCATTAGAACAAGTGGATTCTTACAAATTCAAAGAAAACCTCATGCCCACCACATGTTCGACAAAATGCTCCAAAGAGAAAAGGAAGCCAAAACATAAAATTGGGACACCCCATGCTTACCCATCAACTATAAGCAACACCAATCCACTAATCAAGATAAGAAAGTAAGAAATTTTGTACCTTTGGTAAAGAATTGAGCCCAATTCGAAATTAGGGCACAAGAGAAGGAGAATTATACCTTGGCCTTGCAATTGCAAAAGTGAAGCTTCCAATAAGGGGAAGAATGAGGGAGAAGGGTAGAGATGTGTGTTCGAGAGGTGGAAATGGGTGCAAAATGAAATTCAAGGGGAGGGGACGTGTGTTTTGTTAGTGGGGGGGGAGTTGTGTGTGTGTGTGAGAAGTAAAAGGGAAAGGGGAAACATACCTTTTAAAATGAAAGGGGCGAGCTGGGTGCGTAAAACGGCACGGGCCGTGCTAAAGTGGCACGGTCCGTGCCTGAAGTCCCGAGAGTTGCAACCGTGAGGTGTCTTACGGCACGGGCCGTGCCAATGGGGCATAGGCCGTGCCAAAATTCATTTTTTTTTGCACGAAAAAAACAAAAACAGAACCAACCACAAAGAAAACACAAGCAAAAGAAAAAAAACCAACAAAAAAAAAGAGAAGAGAACTAAAACAAACCAAAAATTGGGTTGCCTCCCAATAAGCGCTTGATTTAACGTCTCTAGCTCGACATACTTAAACGACCTCAATCATCCGCCAAGAAGATGGTCGACACCTCACTTTTCTACTCTGGAGAATAATATCTCTTGATTCGTTGACCATTAACCCGGAAAATGTCACCCTCTTGAGACAGTAACTCCACAGTGCCATTATGCTCACTTAGCTTCCGGATCACAAAAGGACACGACCATCTTGACTTTAATTTTCCAGGAAAGAGCCTTAGTCTGGAGTTGAACGAAAGCACGGATTCCCCCACCTAGAAATCCTTCTTGGTGATCATTTTATCATGGAACCACTTTGTTCGTTCTTTGTACAACTTCGAGCTCTCATAGGCTTCATCCCGAAATTCCTCCAACTGATTAAGGAGCATAGCACGATTTTCACCCGCCGCTTGGAGATCCATATTCAACTTCTTCACTGCCCAATACGACTTGTGCTCCAATTCCACAGGCAGGTGACAGGACTTCCCGAACATAATCTGATAAGGGGAAAATCCCAAGGGAGTCTTGTATGCGGTCCGATACACCCACAGTGCATCATCAAGCTTGGGCGCCCAATCCTTGCGAGTAATGCCCACTATTTTCTCCAAAACTTG
This sequence comes from Perilla frutescens, assembly GCA_026008535.1. Taxonomy (NCBI): domain Eukaryota; kingdom Viridiplantae; phylum Streptophyta; class Magnoliopsida; order Lamiales; family Lamiaceae; genus Perilla; species Perilla frutescens. The sequence goes on from BRKX01000015.1 coordinate 11,237,962, forward strand.
CTTGACTTTCCGATTTTCTAATTCGGCTTGTCCATTGGCCTGAGGGTGGTATGTTGTGGTAACTCGATGCTTGACTCCATATTTAGCTAAGAGGAGGTTCATCCACTTATTGCAGAAGTGTTTTCCCCCATCACTGATGATAGCTCGAGGAGTTCCAAACCTCGTGAAGATGTTCTTCCTCAAGAAATTCAAAACCACCCTTGCATCATTGGTTTTGGTGGGAATGGCTTCAATCCACTGAGAGACATAGTCGACTGCTAGGAGAATATAGAGGTATCCTTCAGAGGAGGGGAAAGGACCCATGAAGTCGATTCCCCACACATCAAACAGCTCCACCTCGACTATGCTCGTCAAAGGCATCTCGTTTCTTTTTGAAATATTTCCGGTCCGCTGGCACCTATCACACTGCAACGCAAATAACTGACATTCATGAAAGATAGAAGGCCAGTAAAATCCAGACTGTAAAACCTTAGCTGCAGTACGATTGGGACCGAAATGACCACCGCTAGGGGAGGAATGACACTGCTGGACAATAGGGATCCATTCGTCTTGCGGCACACATCGCCGAATCACCATGTCAGCACACCGGCGATAGAGAAATGGCTCGTCCCAATAGTAGAACTTCACATCGTGTAGGAACTTCTTCTTCTGATAAGCACCAAAATCCGGAGGAATTACGCCTCCAACCAAGTAGTTCAAGAAGTCTGCATACCATGGAAGCTAGACTCGACCACCAGCAATTCTTCATCGGGAAATACCTCTTTAATGGGAGCCCGATTCTCAATTCGGCTTTCATCTGTTTCCAACCTTGATAGATGATCTGCCACCATATTCTCACAGCCTTTTCGGTCTCAGATCTTGCAATCGAATTCCTGCAAAAGTAGAACCCAACGAATTAGTCTAGGCTTGGCATCCTTTTTATCAAAAAGGTATTGAATAGCAGCGTGGTCAGTGTAAACAATGGTCTTGGTACCGATCAAATAAGATCGGAATTTGTCAAAAGCGAACACCACTGCCAACATCTCTTTCTCGGTGGTCGTGTAATTCATTTGAGCTGCATCAAACATCTTGCTGGTGTAGTAAATCACGCAGAACAACTTCTCCCGCTTTTGACCAAGCGCCACTTCCAAGGCATAATCACTAGCATCACACATAAGCTCAAATGGCTGCGTCCAATCAGGAGTCACCAACACAGGAGCACTAACTAGTGCTTTCTTCAATATCTCGAATCCCTGCAAACAAGTTTCATCAAAATTAAATGAAATATCTTTTTCTAACAAATGGCACATGGGCTGCGCAATTTTAGAAAAATTCCCAATAAATCGTCTGTAAAACCCAGCATGCCCAAGGAAGCTCCTTAACGCCTTCTCATTGGCTGGTGGAGGCAATTTCTCAATGGCTACTACCTTAGCTCTATCAACTTCCAAACCTGCAGCAGAGATACGATGACCAAGCACAACACCATCTCTAACTATAAAATGGCATTTTTCCCAATTCAAAACCAAGTTAGTCTCCTCACATCTATGTAAAACACGAGTGAGATTATGCAGACAATGATCAAATGATGAGCCATACACAGAAAAGTCATCCATAAACACTTCCATAATATTTTCAATTAAATCATGAAAGATGGCCATCATACAAAGCTGAAAGGTAACAGACGCATTACACAAACCAAAAGACATTTTTCAGAAAGTAAAAACACCATAAGGACAAATAAAAGCAGTTTTATGTTGATCCTCAGGAGCAATGACAATCTGATTATAACCTGAATAACCATCCAAAAAGCAGTAAAATTGATGCCTAGCTAACCTATCCAACATCTGATCAATAAAAGGCAAAGGAAAGTGATCTTTTCGGGTGGCCTCATTCAATTTTCTGTAATCAATACAAATTCGCCAACCGTTAACTACCCGTGTAGCCACAACTTCCCTAGTTTGCTCATTTTTAACCACAGTTATTCCCCCTTTCTTTGCTACCACTTGGGTAGGACTCACCCATTCACTATCAGAAATAGGAAATACAATTCCATGATCAAGCCACTTTAGAACTTCCTTTTTCACTACCTTTTGCATAACAGGATTAGGACGACGCTGATGTTGTACACAAGGCTTATATGACTCTTCCATTAAAATCCTATGCATGCAAATAGATGGACTAATTCCCTTCAAATCAGCTAGAGACCAACCTATAGCATATTTATATTCTCTAAGCACATCAAGTAACTGACTCAACTCACTATCAGATAATGCAGATGACACAATCACAGGAAAAGTTTGACCTTCACCTAAATATGCATACATTAAATGACCTGGAAGTTCTTTCAGAGGAGGCGCCTCTTCTATCTCGACCGGCTTAGTCTCAGATGCTTTTTCTTCCTCCTTAATGCTCCACAAGCTCTCGAATTATGGTTCCTCCATCTCGAGCTCGTCAAAGGCCTGCAAAATACTCACACTCTCAAATAAATCAACATTATCAAAGTCAATAATTGGAGTACAAGAAAAAATAGAATGGCTAAGACAAAATTCCAGAGGATCAGAGGGAAAGCTTTTGGCTTGTTCGGCATCGACACAAGCTTGAATAACATCGATGGATTTGCATTCTTCCGTCTCCCCTTAGAACTTCATAGCATCATAGATAGAATAGACCACTTGCTCATCATTTACTCGAAGCGTCAAATCCCCCTTCTGCATGTTAATGAGGGCTCGGCTGTAGCAAGGAATGGTCTGCCTAGAATCAGAGGAACCTCGTGATCCTCTTCCATCTCCAACACGACAAAGTCTACTGGAAAAATAAACTTGTCAACTTTGACTAGCACATCTTCTACGATCCCCTTGGGATGTTTCACAGATCTATCTGCAAGCTGCAACGTGATAGATGATGGCTTCACTATTCCCAAACCAAGCTTCTTAAAGATGGACATCGGCATCAGATTAATGATGGTCCCCAAATCACAGAGCACTTTATTGAAGTAAGTGCTCCCAATCACGCATGGGATGGTGAAGCTTCCCGGATTCTTCAGCTTCTGAGGGAGCTTCCGTTGGAGGATAGCACTGCACTCTTCAGTCAAATTCACCGTCTCATACTCTTCAATCCTTCTCTTCTTAGCCACGATGTCCTTCAGAAATTTGGCATAATTGGGCATCTGCTCAATCGCCTCGGAAAACGGAATATTTATGGATAATTTCTTGAAAATTTCCAGAAATTTGGCAAACTGAGCATCCTTAGCTTGCTTCTTTTGTCTTTGGGGGAATGGCAATGGTGGAACATACTTGGGAGGAGGCACATATTTAGAGGAAGCTGCGCCAGCTCCTGTGTTAGACTCTTTGACCATCTCTGGTGTCTTCTCTACCCCTTCTTCACCCTCTACAGCTGCTTTTCCACGAGTCTGCTCAACCTGCTTCGACATCTCAGGGCCGTCATATTGTTTTCCATTCCATAACTGAATAGCTTGGCATTGCTCTTTTGAATTTATCTCAGTATTACTCGAAAACTGTCCCTTTGGCTGATGATTTCCTACAGCCTTGGCAATCTGGCCCACCTGCATCTCCAATGATTTCATTTGTGCTCCAATGTTGGTTGAGAACTTGTTGAATGAGATAGCCAAGTTTTCAACCTTTGCAGCTTCTGTATCCATCCTCTGCTTGGTGGCTTGCATGAATGATCCTAAAATATCCTCCAAATCCGGCTTCTTTCCGTCAGTGATAACTCCATTTGTGGTGGAAAAACCAGGAGGGGGCTGCTGAAAATTGTTGGGGTTGGAATAGTTGAGCCTATCCCGATTGCCATACTGCGGACTGTCTTGGTTCTGTCGGTAGTTATTATTGTAGCCACGTCCCTGCATGTAATTAATGTCTGCTGGACCATCATGAACTGCAGCTACATGATCCGGTGCTACCTCAGATGGTAGAGCACTATTCTTCGTTAACAACGTAATGGCCTTCGCCATAATGGACATTTGAGCTGTCAACTCCTTCAGATCATCAGAGGACGATGAGATTTCAGCTACCCGACGAACCGAGTTTCTCTGGGATGGCCACTGAGCACTATTCGATGCCATCATTTCCAACAATGCTATAGCTTCTTCTGCAGACATCTCCAACAAGGCACCACCCGCAGCTGCATCTATCTTGTCACGTGTGGCTTCCAACAGTCCATTGTAAAAATAACATACCTGCTGATCAGACTGAAACCCATGTTTTGGGCACTTTCGGATGAGATCTTTGAATCTCTCTCATGCTTCATACAACGGCTCCTGGTCGAATTGCCTAAACTGTGTGATTTCATTTTTCATCCTCAGTGTCTTGCTCGGAGGACAATACTTCACCAAGAAGTGCTTAGACAGCTCGGGCCATGTACTGATGGAATAAACATCTAGAGATTGATACCATAATTTTGCTTTATCTCGCAACGAGAATGAGAAAAGGTGGAGCCTAATAGTGTCTGCTCCAACTCCATTAATCTTGACAGTCCTGCATACTTCAAGAAATTGCGCCAGATGCGCATGCGGATCCTCCAGTGCGCCGCCTCCAAACTGATTCTGTTGCACCATCAGCACGAGTCCCGACTTCAGCTCAAAGTTGTTAGCATCGATAGCCGGCATATTCAGGCCACCATAATGTCCAATGGCGTCAGGCTTCAAAGCCTGACGAATCGGTGGTGCCACAACCTGTGGTTCTTGCTGTTGTTGCCTTAGTAGTGCCCTGAGCTCATCCATCTCGCGGTGCATGGAAGCCATTTCCTCTTCCCTAGTGGCTGCCATCTTCACGGCTCTGTCCCTCTTTGCGTTCCGATGTCTAGCCGAGGCCTCGATCTCAGGATGAAAAGGTACTAAAGTAGTTGTGCCTTTAGACGGCAAGTTCATACACTACCTGCTAAACAATAAAAAGTTAAAATGCAGCAGAGACTAAATAACCGAGAAACAAAAGGAAAATAAAAACTAAAAATACAATCTAAAGTAAAGCGGAATAATCGAATAAAATAGAAATCAGAATTACTCTAGTCCCCGGCAACGGCGCCAAAAACTTGTTCGCTCTTTTATTTCACTTAAAAACGACCCGCAAGTGTACGAGGAAAATTATAGTAAAACACGGTGAGAACAAATATCGTATCCTCAGGGACTAGATGTGTAATCTAATTAGATACCCAATTATAAATTACTCCACTCTAGATAGATAACCAGAACAAATATTGTATGCTTTAAATAAAACTAAATAAACGATACTAATAAATTTAACAGCAGGAGAACAAAATTGCAAATAAATTGACAATGAACTATAAGGATAAAGGGATTCCAGGGAATGCACGCATATGGATTTAACAACTTCAATTAACATACTGAACCATTTTCAATTTCTAAATCTGCAGACAATCACGACAATGTCTAAACCTTCTCTCTTGAGTAAGTTTTAAACGTAGGTCAAATGCCAAATTTTATCTCTCGATTTCAATTCGTCATTTAACTCCAAAACGAACACAAGATTATTACTCTCACATAAATTACCAATCTCTCGATTTGACATTCATGTGCTATGTACTCCTATTCCGGTAATTCATTTAACCTCTCTCGAGCGATAAACAATCAACTAAACATGCGTATTTATCGGCCAAATAAATTCACAAGGCAATTAAATCCAGGAGACATAAGCAAATTAAGAAATGGAACAATATTAAAAATCAAAAGTCATAAATCCATAGTTGTAGCAAACCCTAGAATCTCGTGATGTTTAGCCGTTCATGTTCGGATTACAAACTAAACAAAATAACCAAACAAGTGTATCTAACATGATTAAAGCAAACTAAAATTAAGAAACAACTTATGCTTGGTTGAATCTTCAATCTCGGTTGATCTCTGATGCTCTTTCGTCGTTCCTCTGCTTTTTCTGCTCTCCAATAGGGTAAAAAGTTCTCCATTTTTCGTGTACAAAAGACCCTTAAATAGTCGAGGGAAACAAATTCCGAAAAAGGAAAAATTCTAAGATTTCCGGATAAAAATGGCACGGGCCGTGCCCTGAGTCCTGAGAGTTTTAGGCTGTGAACATGCTGTAGCACGGGCCGTGCCAAGTCGGCACGGACCGTGCCGTTTTACATGTTGTGACTTCAATCTATTTTTTATCCCGTTTTCACCTCCCATCCTCGACTCATATGTTCTTTCCACTCGGTGACTTTGTACACCTCGAAATCAATCCATTTTAGGCGGTTTTCCTGTCAAAGCTCAATAAACCCATGACTGTGCCAAAATAACACAATTCAATACAAACTAGTCACAACCACATGCATTCGACTCTAAAAATATGTATAAAACACACCCGAAATGCATGTAAACTACGAGTTTATCATTGCATTATTTGGCTTCAATCCAATATATTATTGTTTCATTAGCATTGGATAATACATTCATTCAACATTACATAATCTTTCCATTAGCATACAACAATGCTAATATAAGTAAATGATGAAATGCAATAAAATTAAATTATTGAATCCTAAAATTGATGTAATAAACCCTTATATCAATATATGATATTTTCATTAGCATATAACAATGCTAACAATATCATTTAACAATGCTAATATTATAATAATATTGTCATAAGCGTTACATAATTCTATTGTTAGCATTATCACGTGATAACAATAGCATCCGACAATGCTAACAATAGTATTAACATTCATTTATACTAACAAATCTTTTAATATTTCCTATTATTACTATTTATTTATATTATCATCATATGTAGTATGAAAGACACACGATTCTATTAGCATTATTGTAATATTTTCATTAGCATATGACAATGCTAATGTTAGCAATATATCTGCATTCTCATATAAAAAATATCTTAATGCATTAATGTATTGTTTATTATCAATATATTGTCTTTCGTTGGCAATATGTCATTATTTCGTTAGCATTATAGTAATAAGATATTGGCATTGGATAACCATTGCTAAAATGGCTTAATGCATTAATGTAAATTGTTCTCTGTCAATATACTGTTCTTCGTTAGCGATATGCTATTACTTCATTAGAATTATAAGAAAATAATATTAGCACTGAATAATATTATCAGATAAATACAACATATAATAGATTTCTAACATAATTCAAACAATATGCTAATGAAAATTAGTATTTGCTCATGCTACATTAAAGATACAAAAGTACCAGAAACACCAAAAGTAAAAAGGACTATGACAAAAACTAAATATACAAGGGAATTTAGCCGATTTAAAGCGTAGATTCTTTTATCTGAAGAAAAAATTGATCGTGAGTGCCTGAGATGATCTAAAAATAAAAAACATAGCTCCAGACGAAATTCAATCACCGGCGTTTTTCCAAACCATGAGACCTTGAGTTGGTACCTTCAAAATATTACAACGTGAATATTTAAAAGCATCTTACTTAGCATACATGATTATATTCGTTAGCACGAATATTAACATATATAACAAAAATACAATGCTAACAGAAAAATATAATGATGCTAACAGATAAACTATATCATGCTAACAACATACTACGTGAACAAAAAACCAAAAACAAATATATTAATTCTTCAACCAACAATTAATTAACTTTAAATCTGAAAACATAAATCATCATAAAAAACATCTTCTCTGAATAAAGAACACAGACACGACAAAAAAACTCAAAAAAAATTTCAGATGATTTTCAAATCTCATAAAAAAATACATGTTTAATTCATCAAATCTATAAAAAATGAAATACTAAAACAACGATGGTATATACAGAAATGGATCAGAAAAAAATGATCATGAGTGCCTGAGATAATCTAAAAATAAAAAACAGAGCTCCAGATGAATTTCAATCACCGGCGTTTTTCCAAACAATGAGACCTTGAGTTGGTACCTTCAAAATATTACAACGTGAATATTTAAAAGCATCTTACTTAGCATACATGATTATATTCGTGAACATATACAATTAAAATACAATGCTAACGGAAAAATATAATGATGCTAACAGATATACTATATCAGGCTAACATCATACTACACGAACAAAAATACCAAAAATATATATATTAATTCTTCAACCAGCAATTAATTAACTTTAAATCTGAAAATATAAATCATCATCAAAAACATCTTCTCTAAATAAAGAACACATACACAACAAAAAAAAAAGCTCAAAAATATTTTCAGATGACTTCCAAATCTCATTAAAAAATACATGTCGAATTCATCAAATCCTACAAAAAATGAAATTCTAAAACAGCGATGGTATATGCAGATATGGATTAGAAAAAAATTGATCTTGAATTCTTAATTGCCTGAGATGATCTAAAAATAAAAAACACAGCTCCAGACGAATTTCAATCACCGACATTTTTCCTCTTTTTCAGATCTTCATCGTCGTTACTATTGCTGAATTTTCTTATGTAGGTGGAAGGCGTAGCGATGTCGACAGTGGAGAGAGAGAGATGATACATATCAATTCATACTTATATTAGATTGAAGAGATGACAATAGTAGTGGCGGCAGCGACGGCGATGGTGGCGGTAGAGAGAGAGAAAATCGTAAAAGAGACAACAATAGTGGTGGTGGAGGCAGCAACGATGGAGAGAGAGAGAGAGTATGCCTCCATAGAATTACGTAAGGGAATGGATATGAAGAAGAGAAATCAAACCCTAATCATATTTACCAAATTAAATAAATAACCTTGCCACCATAAAATAAGTTAAATATTACAAAAATGCCACCTTGAATTGAATTTAATCTAGACTATTAATTTTTAATGGATGGATGGTGGGAGATGAGTTTACAGTTTACACACCAGGAAATTATTTATATTTGATCCATTCCCATATATATATATATATATATATATATATATATATATACACATACATACATATACATATTAGAGTTGAATTTTTTTTTTTTAACTTGGCTTTGGTAGATACCTACAATCATCTCAATCTTGTTCTGATTCCGTGTAATTGCATTAGGCTTTACGAGTTCAATCCAGCTTATAAATTATTTATAATATAAGATGTGACCAATAAAATATTTAGTAAAAAAAGCTATACAAGGCTACTGTTCGCATCTTCATAATGCTCCTACACACACAGATTATACACAAGCTTCGGAATATCATGATCATGATTGGATGGAGTTTTGTTTTAAAAAAAATTCATATGCATATATAGCAGTACTGTCAATAGTCAATACGACTATGCAGATCTAGCTGATCATCAGTTTACAATTTCTTCGTTGCTTGAGCGTCTTGTAAATTTCACTGGATTCATTGACAATTTAACTCCAGTTATTTGGCTTAAAAAGAAATAAAAAATTATGTACAATTTAGCCTACTTTTATGCCATGATTTGCCAAGTCGATGAGTAATGTAGGACAAAAGTTGACAGAAAATTGGTTGGATTCCATTTTCGTTAAGATAATGTAAAAGTTGAGAATCAACATGTACGTAATAATTATTGAAAAATCGGATTATTTCTATTAAAACCAGTAAATGTTGGGATACTTTTCTCTATTTGTGTTTCGATAAAAGGTGAAAGGTCGTTAGCAGCTGCAGCAGAAGCACCAAACTTTTCACTTATTTACTTAGTTATTCAATCTGGAAATTGAGAGAAGAATATCATAAAAAAACCTACACCAACATCTCTTTTCTTTTCTTTTTTCCTGAAAGATCAGCTACAAGCATTGATTTTACACATTTTTCACTAGAGAAAAAAAAAACACAAATCAATCTAATGGATTCATGGGTTTAATCTTTCTCTATCTCTTTCTGTGGCTGGCTCCAAAAGATAAATTTCTCCATGTCCAAATACACTAAATTTTCGACTTCATTTTTCATTATCTTCAATCATCTCCCAACTCATAGCCCCAACAAAATGTAGTACACGAGAGTAATAGGCAACGCGATTAGCATCCCAAATATAACCCTGTGAACGTGACACACATACAAACATTAACAAAAGAAAATAATCATAAATATATATATACACATATGTGTATAAAATAAGATACAGATGGAGATATGGTTACCCCGTGCTGAGAATGTCAGGATGTACATTATACTCCTTTGCAAAAACAAAGGGGACAATGCCTTGAGGTAGAGCAGCCTGCATTCATGTTTTGCCGATACAAAAACAACAAACAATTCAATTAGTATTAATATATTTTGGTATGTAACATATATATTATATATATTTTCCCTCGACTGTCACATTTTCATGTTGCCTTTGAACTTATTCACCATCCCTTTCCAGAATTAATGAGAAAATAATAATCCCATTTTTCCTTTCTTCCTTATAATATATGAATAAAATCCGAAAAGGAGATGGATTCACGTGTTGACTGTCATGTGTTGGAGTATTTTAGTGAGATTCTTTATAAAGGAGTTCACTTCACTTAATTCCTAGTATGGGGGACCATAACATAGCATATACATGGACTGTCACCAAAATACAAGAAATATTAATCTTAATTATTAAAATAAATAAAAAAATGCGTGGGAATATTTGTCTTCCCTCTTCATTAATCGCTCATAAAGTTTGTCTATATTCTAGTTCAAAAATGAGTTCAATTTCACCACATATGATTTCTATAAATGAATTTGATTATATATAATCTCATTCAACCTTTTATTTTCTACGCATATTACAAAATTAACATTACAAACCATGTAATATGTACATTTCTCATACTTCACTATGACTCTACCAATTGAAAACACACATTATTCAAGTTTTTACCAATTCCAATATTAGCAATAAAATCATTCAATAATATGGAGAAAAAAAATCAAGAAAATGAAACACTACTCGTTTGCTAGGTTGTATGGTATAAGGTTGGATGTGTTTGACATGGGATGTATTTTACCGTATAAGATATCAATATCATGTTTGTTTTGGTGTATTAAAATATATGTATTAATAATATATTGTTTCCTTAGATGTATTAGATTCTCTATAAAATTTCAATTCCTAAAATATCCTTTAATTAGTTACCATATATAGTGTGAATATTCTATAATAATATTTTTAATTAATATCTACAAGGTTATTTTAGTTTACAATTTTTAATAATTCTTTATGGTATTAAATATCTCATCAGCAGGGTGTGATATGATATACCATATAAATGGTTAACACATACCGGGCCCTCACATAATGATGGACTTCAATATTGCTAGCAAACAAAGTATTAGGGTGTCATAGGTATTTATCCCACTCTTATACTACCTCGCAAACAAGGCCCTAATAGTAGTGAACCTTGTCTAATTCTATTTAGTGACATTTATAAAATATATATATATATATATAAAATAAAAAATAGCATAGTGTGAAAAAAATAATGACCTGGACAATGGCAACACGCAAGAGGACGCCACGTAGGCCAACAGCAAAGGAAGCTGCTGCCATGACAGCTGGTCCTGTAAGGAATCTCACAGCCATCGCAAAAGTTGCCACGCTATTACCACATGCTATAATCCTCGGCTGTAATGCCATGAACAGTCCTGCGTGCACAACATCACAGCCCTTCAATCACAATCAACAAGTTCACACACACTGTGTGGTGTTTTAAATCTTAATTTCTATTTTATTAAAATTGTGTCTTCTCTAAGAGTAACACAACGCACACACGTCACACGCACAAAAGATTTGGCATGCGACAATAAAGAGGCAGACATGTCATTATGGCCACACTGTTGTCTACCTTTGCCTTTTAGCATGCTTTGCTTTCTTTTTCCACAGTTTATAATGATGTTAATCGGGTTGGGATTAATAATAAATGTCATTAAAGAGAAGTGGAGAGAGAGAATGAGAGAGAGAGAGAGGGTGTGATGATTACTCACCCAGACTGAACATGGCCATGCCAAGGCCTGCATCTGACAGTATAGATATGGACTTGGCTATTATTGCTGGCATTTCTACATGCCACCTTTAAAGGGTGAAATTAAATAAAATCAATATATATAGATATAAGTCACAAAATAAATTAAATGAGTTATGCAATTGGTACCTGAACGAAACTAGAGACCATGTTAAACCAATTAAGCTTGAATAAGTGTTGGGATTTCTAATGAGTTTCCTCCAAACCATGATCAAAATCAGCCTCGTCATTACACTAGTAGGAGGCATCACTTTCACTTTGTTCTCCCCCACTTTATCTCCTCCATTCTCTCTCTCCCCACCTCTGTTCCCAAAGCTGAAATCATCTCTCTCTAGATAATCTTCTTGATTGTCTCTTTGTCCTTCCACTAAATCAAATCAAATTCATACATCAACATTAACAAAACAACCAACCAATGTTAACGTTAATAAACAGCAAAACATCCATCAATTAAAATATACAAAAAGAAAAAGAAGTTACCTTTGTTAGGAGAAACAGCAACCCTAACTTCTTTACCATGCTGCTCTACCGAGCTATAATCATGGCCGCCAAACACATCCGAAACTGGGGAAGCGCTCGAGCTCCAAACAAACATATGAAGATCTTTCCCGCCTTCTTCACCACTTTTCTGCTGTCCATTCGCCTTCTTCGTGGCGGCAGCCGCATTCGCCTTCGAAGTCGGAGAAAACATACCGGGATTCGGCGCCGGATAATGCGCGTTCCCGTTGTTAGTCCCATGATAAAATCTCGTCTTACTCGCGTTGTTCCCACTCTCCTCCTCGAAGTTCGACGGCCGCGGCGTCGGCCCCCGCGATGCCGAGAGGCCATACACGTCGTTGGCGCCGAAGTTGGAGTTCCGTCCTCCGCCGCCGGCACCCATCATGGAATAGAAATCGGTATGGTTGAAACTCGACCCCCTAGGCGTCGGGTTTCGCGACGACTGCAGAGAGTAAATCTCTGCATTTGTTAGATTTGAAGGGCGCGGCGTGTTAGAGGAGAACCCCATTGATCTTCTGGAATAAATATCCGATCTCGAAGCATTTGATTTTCTGACTGTAACATGAAGTTTGCCGTCTTCTTTGATTTCGGCTTCGGTTTCGAGCGGATGCCGGCCGTCGAGCGACATGACGTCGGAGTCGACGTGGATCGACACGATCGAGCCTGCCGTGTCGGGGAACTGCTCGGAGATGAGCATCTTAGCGCCTCTGTATTCGAACATGAACAGCATCAACGTGTACCAGATGATGCATTGGAGCACGACGATCTGCACCATAAGCGAGCCGGAGAAGTCGCCGTACATTCCTTTCAAGAGGGGGATGCCCATGACGAGAGTGTTGGGAAGTGTAGAGAGAGAGAAGAGAGTGATCGTCCACTCGAGGCATCCGCGTTTGCTGACATTAGCCCACACTGCAAGAACCGCGAGAACGATGAGTTTCTGCAGCGTGTCGGCGGCGATGAATCGGAAGTTCATGCTGTAAGGATCGTTGCTGGCGATGAAGTGGAAGGAAAGGAGAGGGACGGCGAAGAGCGCGACGAAGCGGTTGATGCCGGAGCACTGGTCCGGCGTGAAAATTTTCCACCATTTCACCGAACCGTAGGCGAGGATCATGGCGACGTAGAGCGGCACCACCGCCGTCATGACGTGGTAAAAGTCAGCTCCGGTGATCATTTTTAGTTAGCTTTGGGGAATCCTAGATCAAGAAAGTAAGATTGAATGTGAGGAGAAAGAGAGAGCAAGTAGTGAAGGGTTTGAGGCAGGGGAGCATGTGTTTGGGTTTGGTTTATGGGGTTGGGAGTATTACTAGTTAGTGGTGGAGAGAGAGAGAGAGGAGAAACAGAGGGAATTGTATAATGTTTTTACAGGTTCAGAATGCAGCTTTGAGAGTTGCAAAGCAAGCTTGCACTTGCAGTCCCCAAAGCAGAGGGTATGTGTGGGTGGGTGGGGGGTGGGCGTGGGAGGAAGTAATTATATTTGCCCTTGCTTTGTTTTTATCCTGTTTGTTTTGAGAGAGAGAGAGAGAGAGAGAGAGAGAGAGAGAGAGAATTTGATATTGAGTTGGTGTGTGGACTGTACAATGTACATAGTTTGGGGAAAGGAAAATTTGGCCGGGGTGGTGCGTGCGTGTGTATTTTTATAACTTGTTTGAAGAGCTTTTTAAGGCTCTTCCCTTCTCATTTCTACCCTTACCCTTGTCTTGGATCCCTTTTCGTGTGCCCGATTGTTCACACCAGATCATCTCCGTTGCATTTTTTATTACATTTCCTGTTTCAAGTCTTCATTTAAAAAAAAAAATATTTTTTTTAATTTTTAATTTATTATGATTTTATTTAATTAAAATTTTCCCTTTAGTGTTCATCCATCCCCAATTAAGATATATATTAATATTTTTTAAAAAAAATTAAAAAAAATTCTAGTTATGCAATACCAAATGAAATAGGAATTGCAATAGAGGATCTGATCTGCGGATTATTGATGGATTATGGTTCCATTGTTATACACTACGGGCCGTGTTGTTTGTGTTGTTTGTCTCATAGGATAGATAATATAGATAAGATTGATTAGATTGCAATGTTCATAGATTACTAATATTGTGTTTGGATTGTTTAATTGCGATTTTAATTGTGTAGGATAATTTATTAATATTATATTTGGATTGAATGATTGAGATTTAAATGTACCAATGTACCAAAATGGTCCTCCATATTATTATTTTTATGAAATTTCAAATTTCTAATTATTAAAATATATATTAATCATTAAAAAAAATAATCTTTTAATAAAAATTGTAATGAAAACTGTAATTATTAAAATTTAAAATAATTGAATGGAGTACACAAATAACTATTAAAAAATTCAAGTTCTAGAGAAAAAAAACAATAATAAATTGAATAAACAAAAGATGTTTTCTAAAGTCGAACATTATTTTGCATTTGTTCTATGTCAAAGAGATTGACTACTCTAATGGAGCAACTCAAGCGCCACAAAAGTTATTGAATATTAATTATTTTGCCTATTATTATTTAATTTTTGATGCATATATACCAATTAAATAAACATTTCTATTGGTTAATTTGATTTTTTTTTGTATATATCTTTAAGCACCTAACTTGAAATCTGGAAAGATACAACAAAAAAAGTGTAATCTAAAATTATTTATTGTGACTTTTCAACATGTTTTATTATTTGATCATATGAATCAAAAACCAAAATGTAATCTAAAATTATGTCAAAGTTACAGATTTATAAGCAAGAAGACAATTCAATAAAAATACTACTTATAAATTGAGATGTTTAATGCTAATTTTACCTTCCATAATATGAACAAAATGGGGAGTATCAAATCTTTAAAACATATTCTCCGGATTGATACCTACTATTAACTAAAATATAATAACAAGCTAAATAGTTTAGGTTCCACAAATACACAAGTTCATAACATACTTCCCTAGCTAGATTTTTCCATTGAGAATCCTTCTAACCATCACAACATTTTTCTCATCTGGAAGTGAAAAGAAAAGGTCTAGGTCCTTAGTGTTATTGAACAAGGACTTCGCCACATAAATTTGTTCTTCATCAGTTAGATGGTTTATTTTACCTAGATCTTCATACACTTTTTTACAGGACAAAAATACATCATGCTCAAACCCAATCATTTGCACAAGTTCTCCCATTCTCGAATCAGTTTTTTCGCAAAAAACGTTCCTCAAATCTAGGAAACGATCATCAAGTAAATTAAGAATTTTTCTTTTTTACCTTTACTTTGATCTTTGTACTTAAACTAGTTCTTTCACGAGACATAGATATAAAATCATCTTCAACTTCTTCATCTTGATTCAGCGATGTAAATTGGACATAATCATTCCCTGTTGAGGTATGCAGGCTTTCTTCATCCTTGTGCAGTAGATCTTGGACAACATCAGCAGAGGTTTCAACGTGTATACCAGTCACTCGGTCCTTCCCAAATATTTCACACCAAGTAATGTATTTTAAATACTAGTGGGGACCTTCAACCCGTTTGGTCTAGTAATAGCATCACGCAATACTCTAATATCGGCAGCAGACCCTTCCCATCCAGTTAATACATACACATAGTTCACATTTTGATAAAAAAAAATAACTAACATATTCACTGTAACATTTCCCTTCATATTCCTATAACGTGCTTTATTAGATTGAAGCACTTTTACATATATCTAAGTGTCATCTAAAGCACCAAGACAACCATATTAAAAAGATACATGGACAATGGTCAAATATTTGTCAAAAAACAAATGTTTATGTGACATAAGTATTATTTTGAGATTACGAAGCTTTACCTTAAAAAATTCCCATCAATTATTAGTGGAATCATCTGTAATAGGCTGCGGTTTTACAAGTAAAATGCTATGCAACTTAAGTAATGTATTCAGGACAACATTAAAGTGCTTACTAATTGTGTATCCTGACTGTTTGAAGTTATACTTCACAATTCTATTTTTAGTATGGTGTGTTAAAATACTGAGCAACATAGTAATTTGCTCGGGTAGTTGGACATGACGCGTGGGGATAAGTCCTCCTGCATTCTCTAGAAGAAAACTTAAATGACCAAATGTGTTTCTATTCATTCGCAAATGGTCTAGACAAGTCACATCATCTAAATTAACAAGATTATGCATATGTTTGAGTTGTTTGCTAACTTTCTCTTTTAAACTATATCGGATAGTTCTATCACCACCACTCATTAAACGACCACGCATCCTTAAGTATAAATAATTAATAAACAAAATAAAGACTTTGACATTCTAGACAACTTCATATATTACAAGAAATTCATGTTGTTGATATGTGAGTTCATGTCCATCCTTTTGATCGTTCTCTGTAAAATTTAGGAACCATATAGGAAGCATTTAATAAACTAGCAGAATTAGAAAGCCTGAAAGATCATAAGCCTAGATCATATTAATTAAATACACATGTCATTTCAAAGTTCAAACTAAGTCATTGTTGTTAATCCGCTCACATTAAAATTAAGAAAGAAGTCATTATATTAAATTACGAATGAAGCCATTATATTGTTGTTACTCTGTCACATAAAAATTGAAAAGGAAGTCATTCCTCTTGGATGCGTAGCTGTTTAGGGTTTTATAACAAAAACATAAATTCAAAAAACTTCCTATCAAAATTGAAATATTATTATTTACAATAAATCTTAGTTGTTTTAACTCAACCACCTTAAAAGAAAATATGCATAGTTTCATTTTACTATGGCGGGGAACTGATAGATCTTTCTACTGCCTTAGTAAGGTAATGTCTATTTTCCTATTTTCACCATTTTCATGCAACACTTCCCTTAATTGTTTTAACCATTTTCATGCAACACTCCCCTTAATTGTGTGTTTGTCAAATAAAACTTAATTGTTCCTTTTCATTTACTTGAGCTTTTCTGCTTATCAGAATTTGATGCAATTATTATTTAGGAGGTGATGAGTTATAGTTGTTTGAATAGTACATCTTTTTCTTCTTCAATTGTATATATAGAAGCTATCATCCAATAGGCTTATATGACTACATGGATATGATATGATATGATTTGATATGATATGATATGATATGATATGGTTGAGACAATATGATATTTAATTATTTTCTCCAGATCTTATTATACCCTTTTCACTTAGATTTCTTGATTGAGTTGTGGTTTACTTAGTTGTTGTGTATGAGTTACTTTCCAATTTATTCTAGATTTTCTAATTTTTTTTCTTTCTCATTCAAATATGTCTCTGATCTTCTGCCCAAATTTTGTTTCTTATGCCATTAAGCCATTACCAGTAATTTATCTCCTTCATTGCTTGCATAGTATTTTCTGTGTTCGAGCTAATTTTTTTAATATGATGGACTTTGTTTTTGAAAATAACCAAGAAAAAATGGAAAGATGAAAACTGGAATAAGACCCGACTTATTTACTCAATCAAATTTTAGTTCTTGCGAGTTAGATTTTTTATTATTTTTTCCCTATTAGTATCAGACACAAGCCCTCCCCTTCTCGTTCGTCACCAAAATTGGAATTAAATTGAATTAATAAAGTTTTATACTAATCAACAAAATCACCCCTAAATCGGAAAAAATCAACATCTTTAATCATGATTTTGAGTGTGCCCTAATTTTAAATCCTAAGAAACAACCCTAGCAGCAAATAACTACGAACATAGGATGATAGGAATAGAACAATTCATACATGGCAGGCGGCGGAACGTCGACGATGATAGCTGCAATGGTAGAGACATCGGTGTTTGGTGGGTGATAGTCTTCGACGCTGGCTGCGATAGTAGTTCTTGTGAGTTGCGGACTGCTTCTACTGGTGTGGTTTTTTTTTTCTGCAACAGAGATGTCTTATATAGGGCTGGTAAAAAATACCGTCATACTGGAATACCGTCCATACCGTACTAAAAAAATAATGAAGATACTGATATTTACGGTATACCAATTTTTCGGTAGGTATGATACCTTACCAAATTTTTACGGTGAGGTAAATGTATGAATTTTCAAAAAATAAGGTATACCGGCATATATCGAAAGTTCGGTATTAGAGTTGTCAAAATCGGTCTGGCCCGATAGGCCGGCCCGACCCAGCCCGATTTTAGGCCGGGCTGGGCCGCATTTTTATAGGCCCGAAATGGTTGGCCCGACCCGAAAAAAAATGGCCCGAATGGGCCGGGCCGGCCCAGTGAAAAAAATAAAAATTTACCTTTAGGCCCACGGGCGGCCCGACCCGGCCCGAATTTTGGGTCGGGCTGGGTCTCATTTTTCTAGGCCCGAAATGGTTTCGGGTCGGGCCGGAAATGGTTTCGGGTCGGGCCGGCCCGACCCGAAAAAAAAAGGTTGGCCCATGGGCTCGGGCCAGGCCGGCCCGGCCCGACCTGTTTGACAGCTCTATTCAGTATACCGTCATATATCGATATATACCGAAGTGAAGATATATACCGTCATACCGTACCGCGATATATGCCGAAGTGAATGTATATACTGTTGTACCGGTACGGTATGGCGGTATATATCGGCACATCGGTATGTACCGTACTTTGAATTATATATATATTGCATATCTATAATGCAATATTTAGTAAGTTTATCATAAAAGTTATGTTTTGATATTTAATATAATACCTAAATTATAACTAAAAATGAACTATTTGAAATTAAAATGTAAAAAATAATAATCTTCTATTTTTCAATTAATAAAATTAAAAGTTAAAATGAATAATCAATAAAAATTAAAATAAAATGATATATATGTAAATTATAAGATATAAAATTATTTCAATACAATAAAAGATAAATTAAATTATGTAAGCATGTTAATCTTTTATTCTTTTTCAATTTTTAAAACTAAAAGTTAACAAGAATGATTAAAACGATTAAAAAAAATGAGATATATTTAGAAAAAATAATACTTAGTCTGTTCATCGTAAAATTTCATACACATATAATATTTAATATAATTTAATAATTAAATTATAATTAAAAATCAAACAGTGTGAAATCAAATGTAATAAATAATAATTATATTATTTTTCAATGTTTAAACTAAAAGTTATGATGAATGGTCTAAACATTTTAAAAAAATGAGATATACTATTCAATAATATAATATTTAGGCCTTAGTATGTTTATTATGAAAGTTTTGAAAATTATTAAATTTCATATAATTTAATACTTAAATTATAACTACAAATTGATCAATTTGAAATCAAATGTTATTGATAATCTTTTATTTATTTTTTAAATTTTAGACTTAAAGTTATGATGAATAGGAAAATATACTAAAATGGGATATTATATACAATATTATAATACTTAGTAAAAGTTTATGAAAATATTCTATTTCATATAATTTAATACAAAACTCCTACCTAAAAATTGAACAATATGAAATCAGATGTAATAAATAATAATGTTGTATTCTTCTTTAATCTTTAGACTAAAAATTATGATGAATTGTCAAAAAACTTAAAATAAAATGAAATATGTTATACAATGTTATAATACTTAATATGTTCAGCATAAACGTTTATGAAAATATTATATTTCATATAATTTAATACAAAACTTCTAACTAAAAATTGAACAACATGTGAAATAAGATGTAATAAATAATAATGTTATATTCTTCTTTAATCTTTAGAGCAAAAGTTATGAGGAATTATAAAAAAAATTAAAATAAAAAGAAATGTGTTATACAATGTTATAATACTTAATATGTCAACATAAACATTTAGGAAAATATAATATTTCATATAATTTAATACAAAACTCATAACTAAAAATTGAACAATATGAAATCAGATGTAATATATAATAATCTTATATTCTTCTTTAATCTTTAGACTAAAAGTTATGATTAATTATCAAAAAAATTAAAATAAGATGAGATATGATATACAATGCTACAATACTTAGTATATGTTCATCACAAACATTTAGAAAAATATTGTATTTCATATAATTAATACAAAATTCCTAACTAAAAATTGAACAATGGGAAATCTAATGTAATAAATAATAATCTTATATTCTTCTTTAATCTTTAGACTAAAAGTTATGATGAATTATTGAAAAAATTTAAAATAAAATGAGATATGATATAGAATACTATAATACTCAGTATGGATTCATCATAAATATTTAATATAACAATAATTTCAATATATCGTGAAAATGTCGGTATGGTACGGACCGAAATATGGTTACAGTAAGGTATACTAAAGTAAGGTATACTGAACTAAGGTACGGTAAGTGACAACAGTGTATTTTACACAATTTTTGGATATAAAATGATATTTTTTATTATGTAATATTCTGTATTTTATATAGCTTTTGTGCTTATTTTGTTATCATTTGAAATTTTTGATGTGTTTGCTAGTTTTGCAGTAATTGTTGTCAGTTTATTACATTTTTGGAGTAAAATTAGTGAACATGGATAAGAGGAGTTGAAGGGGTGATTAATTAGGCTCTTGGGCTTTATTAAATACTTAAATGAAGCCTAATGGACCGGATTAAGTTATCAAAACTCAAAGAAATTTGAAGCCAACTCGAAGCACGGGTGGGTCGACGCGAAGGAGCTTGGTCGACCCGGCCCAATGTAATTTACACATGAGTGGGTCGACCTGACTTAGCTTGCCTAGGTCGACCCTGTGCAAAAATAGGGTTTTGGGTCAACCCAGCCAGCTTGGTCGACCCATGTGCAACGGATCCGCGGGAATATGATTTTTTCACTCCAATTCAGGGTTTCTAACCTACATATAAAAGCCTCCATTTTGATACACGCACATACACAGAGGAGATGCATTGGAAAGAGAAAGAGAAGCCACACAGACACCTCATACACGTCTAAGAAGAGAAGAGAGGAGAAAGAGTTGTCGTCTACTCAAGAGGAGACGTCAAGGTTGTTAGAGACGGAGTACTATCATAGAGAAGACGAAGTCGCTGGATTACATATTGTTCATCGGTAACTTTACCTTTTCTATCATGAATACTGAAACTCTGATGTTGTTTATTTATTTTATTATGTCTAGCTAATTCTGTAGCTAGGTTTTAGGGATTGGAACCTATGAATTTTAATATATGAGTTAATTACTTTTTCTTCCTGCTATCTCTCATGGTTTGATTTCTATGATTTATTTTACATCTTATATGAATGCTTGATCACAATTTATGCATGTTAGTCGTTAATCTGAAGCACTGACCAGAGAATGATTAATGGTGGAAAGATAGAAATCAGATTATGTGTGCTTGAAAGAACCGACTGATTGGGTCCAAATTTACACTTATAATTTTCGGTTTATGCTCACTAGACACTACTTAGGACCACACCCGCAATTGGACAGGGTCAATTGTAGAAGCGATGAGCTTAACCCGAGTCGATCTCTCAAGGAAGACTTTATGTGAAAGAACTATCTATAGGCTACACATGCTTTCAACAAAACAACTAAAATAAAATCTAAACATTCTAACAAGGGGTTTGATGAGGATTATGCTACAAATTCGAAATAGATAATAAGGCAAGGTGATTAAATGCAAAAACACGAATTAAAACGAGATTAGCGAAAACAAGTTTGATTAAGGTATTAGGGTGTAGATTCTCTCAATGGTTTTATCACTATGCTTAAGTCAAGTTGATAATGCTATTCTCAGAAATATGATAGACCCTTCCAATTAGTTTAACTTCAATTCCTGTCACCGTCTATCCGTTAAACCTCTCTTAGCTATACCATACATGCAAGATTAACATATTAGGCTTAGGAACCCCATGCACCTAACGTCGAAGGAACCAATTTCCGGATTTAGATTCACAATCAAGACTCCTCTAAATCCTATCAATGTTCAAGTAGTGATCAATTACCTAAACATGAAAAAGTACGATTCCAACAACAACAATCAACGAGAACAAGCATAGATCAAAACCACATCGATCATCTACCCCCTAATAGAGAGATTAGCCACTAAACATGCTCAAAAAAACACAAATACCATAGAAGGAAGTCATCTCATAAATCAAATGCAAATAACTCAAACTTCTACAATATTAAGTATCTTTCAAGAGTTTTGAGACAAATCCCCACAAACATCTAAGAAATACAAAGAAAATACAAGAGAAACCTCCTTCGAGCTTAGCTTCTGCGGATAGCTCATCATCGGGGTTTTCTCGTCTTCCCTTCTCCTAGCTTGGCTTGGTTCACTTCTTCTCCCTCTTCTCCTCTTCTCTTTTGTGGTGGTGTTGATGGTGAAAATGGTGAGGAATGGTGGTGTAGAGATTTAGTGTGTGTAGTGTGTGTGAAAAGAGAGAGAGAGAGAGAGAGAGAGAGAGAGAGAGAGAATGGAATGGTTGAGAGAGAGAGTGGAGTGGTGAGGTTGAATGAGAGTGAATGGATTGAATCGTCCTTTTCTGGATCCCCAAAATCTAATATTAGATATGAGAGAGAGAGAGAGATCCGTGAAATGAAGGAAGAGAGAGAAAAGGTGATGGGAGTTGATGGTAAGGGATCAATTAATGAAGGGATTTTGTGGAAGATTTTTGTGCCCAAAAGTCTACTCTAGAAGTTTAGGGAATGATAACCTAAAATCTAGCAATTAAAAACGGCTCAAAAAGTCCTTGATCTAATTTTCGTAACATCAGTTGGAACTGGAGTGAAAAGGAGTGGAATTGCAACGAACATGGGGGAGAACTGGACCCGAGAAGGAGAGGAAACAACCCGCGCACCGATGGGCTGCAGGGCGCCGCGGGGGCGCGTGGCATGTGGCTGGGGCGAGTGCGGCGGGGCGCTGGGGTGCGGCGGGGGCCAGCCCCGCGGGGGTGGAGGGCGCCGCGGGGGCTAGCCCCGCGGGGGTGATGCGCGTGGCGGGGGCGCGAGGCTCTCGGCCTTTTCGCACCCCGCCCGCGCTCCTTAGCCCGCCCGTGCGGGTGCTTTTTCCTCCATTCTTTTTAACATCTCTTTCTTCTTATCAAAACAACCAACTCACTTACTCGGATTTGTACTTGCCACCTAATTGCCATAAAATACCTACTTTTATGATTAAAAGCTCAAGTTTTGCAACACTTGGCACAATCCACCATTAGAGCAATAAACACAAATAACACATAAAATCAACACATAACAATATAAAATTAAACAAAATAAATACTAAACACAATAAAATAAATAAATTAAAATATAACACAATTAGACACTAAACAACTCCTCCACACTTAGCTCTTTGCTTGTCCTCAAGCAAACAAGAAAATTAAAAATATGAAGCAAGAGGGAAATATTCACAAGGTGATCATGTAATTGTCAATTTGCATGGTTCTCACAAAAGCATACATTAATCAAAAATGTGAACACAATATCTTATCAAGTGAATCGCTTGTCCTCTCAAGTCTAGGAAAAACACGCTAGCCCAAATTCAATTAATTTACATCCCAAAAATCACATCCACATTTATTAAGGGGATTGCAAACACATGATAAGGATCATTAGGTCAATTCATCGAGCATACCCGGGCTTCCTAATGTGGTTTTCCATACTCATCATGCAACACGTGAAAGGATTGACACAAACATGAGAGGAGTAGAATCCGGAATGCAATCCCATTTATTTAAACACATTCATGGGGGGTATGGATCAAAAATCACAAAGTTCAACCATAGGGAGGACATCCCTAGTGTCCTTGCGTGGTTTCCCATACTCATAGTCGAATAAATCAACTAGAGGAGTAGAGATCCTTATTTTCCTCTTTTTCTCTCTTTTTTTTTCTTTTTATTTTTTTTATGATTTATTATTATTATTTTAAACAAGGACAAATGATTAAAGGGAGTAGTTTTCAAGAACAAGGCCGAACATGTTTCCTATTCTTTCAAGAGCAAGACTCTTCGATGTTAATCATAAAATTGTGATCCCATTCAAAAATAATTCATGCTTAAGAGTGACACCACGAAACACTTCCTTCATTCATGATCAACTTGAAAGTAATTCCTTGAAGATTCATATCAAAGCAAAAACATGCATTGTCCTCAATGAATGAAAACTAATGCAAGCAAAAGAGATAAGGGAGTAGAGAACGTCACAATTTTGTAGAAAACCGGCAACGTGCGCGAGCTCCTACAAAACAACATTAGGAAACACAAACGGAAAATATGAACAATATATTACAAAAAACAACACACACGAACACGAAACATTTTAAACACGAAATACATAAAAGAATCGTTACTGCTCTGATGGTGGATAAGGTGGTGGATTCATTGGCGTGAAAGAGGGGGCAAGAGTCCATGCATCCCAGCTCGTTTGGAGGGCTTGGATTTGCTCGTCATGACGGTCGACTCGAGCGTAGAGGCCCCGAACATCATCATGGATTGCAGTGATATCCTCGTGGATGGACTAAAAAGAGGCATCAATCCTCTCTTGCTGCTGCGTCATGCGGGCATTATGCTCTTGTCAATAGGTGGACATAGAATCCTGCAATTGAGTGCCAAAGGAGCTCATGGTATCGGTAATGGACTGCTGGAATTTACCCATCGTAGTGTCCATGTAGCCTTGGAATGAGCCCCAGTCCGTGGCAGGCATGTGGTATCCTTGATGCCCTGCATGTCTTCCTTGGTGCCCGCCGACGTCATGCTCGTCGTCGTCACCCTCTTCATTGGGCTCCTGTGGAGCTGACGAGGAACCTCCTGTAACCTCCATGGTAATGCGCTAGATTTGCTTCAAGGTACCGACACAAGTCCTCTTTGCATGAAGGCGCACCTCTCGCTCATTGTAAATCACTTCGACCCGCTTGAGCTCCCCTTTGTCGATTGTAGGGGCGTCAAGGTGCTTGTACCCAGGAGGAGCTGGGGCATCTTCATCAAGTGCGCTAATTTTGGCACAAAGGGCGGAGATGAATGTACAGAAAGAAGGGTGCTGGGTCTTTCGCATGATTGCGTCTTTGATAATGCTCAAAATGAAGGTGGACGGATACACTTTCCTGCCTTTCTTGGCACACCAAAGTAGGAAAACCTCAGTGGAATTCATCTTGTTGGCTTGCTCCTTGCCCGAAATATTGTATGCCAAGAACTTGTGAACCACGGACAAGGCGGGATCCTCAATGAATTTGCTTGGAATGCCCTTTGTATTCCAATTCCGGAATCCCGAAATTTCATGCCATGCATCCACAGCATTGAAATCTGATGGCATGTGCTTGATCCCCGTAGTTGGAAAATCAAAGTAATCACGCAATTTAGCCAAAGTAAGGTTATATTGCACATCAAACATCCGGAAGGTACAACTCTTTCCCTCATCCTCATCATATTGAAATGACACCAAAAATTCAAGCACGACATTATCATAAGCATAATATTGCATCCTAGCAAAGGTTTGCATATTTAACACCTTAAGATACTCCATTATTTGTTTTTCCAAATTCAACTCCCGCATCAACTTCCAATCAATGTTAGAGAGGACAAGATATCTCATGGCTACAGAGAGTGAGGTAATGGTTACCTTTATTGGGAGTTGTGATGAGGAATGGAGCTCCATATTGTTGTCGGAGGTCCGAGAGCATTGGCGGGGAGCTTGTGCCTTCCGGTCCTTTACCTTTGTCCGTGCCTGTGGATTTGCTAGCATTCTTGCTCTTATCTTTGCCCTTGCCTCCAAAAATTTTGGGGAGCTTCATTTTTGGGCCCATGGTGAGGAGGTTAGAGCTTTGCAGGGAGATGAAGTACATCAACAATTTGGGTGTAGAGCACAAGAAAACAGCCCGGCGGGGTGGTGTAGCGCGGCGGGGCTGGATGGAACGGCGGGGGTGTGAGAGCTTGGTGAATTTTTGGTGGAATTTCGGGGGAAGAAGAAAAGAGATGCTATGAATTTTAGCAGAACCTTGGAGTGAAATTTGGGGAAATGAAAGAGGGCGTATATGAAGATGGGGAGTGAAAGAGGTAGGTGAATTATTGGTGAGGAGGTTGAGTGCAAGTGTCCAAAGAGGGAGTACAAATGGTGAATGAAGTCTACAAGTGTTAAAAGAGGTGGGCCCCGCGGGGGTGGTATGTGTTGGATGGAGAGAGTGAGAGAAGGAGAGCATGATGGAGGGTGCCCCGCGGGGGCGTGGTGGAGCAGCTCCGCGGGGCACCAAGCGCGGTGGGGGCCTTCGGCGGGCGCGCGGTGGGGCTCTCGGGAAGCGCCCCGCGGGGGCGCATGGCGCGGGTGTCTCGGCCGTTTGGCACCCCGCCCGCGCTGTGTCTTTTTTTTCTCTGTTCTCAAAATTGCACTTTCTTGCTCTGTTTTTCTTTTCTTCTCGACCCCTGCAAAATTAGTATCCCCAATTAAAAATTTTCCACTCCACAAAATACCATGAACCAATTAAAATTAAGGCAAGAGAAAATAAAATCAAACAATAAAACTCATGGGTTGCCTCCCATGCAGCGCTCATTTTAATGTCTCGAGCTAGACGAAGTTTGTGGATGATTCACTCGGAATTGACAAGTTTCAATTCCTCTACATCGGCTTCATGCAAAAATTCTTCATAGTATGGCTTGACTCGATGGCCGTTCACTTGGAATGTAACATTCGTTACCGGATTCTTCAATGTGACCACTCCGTAGGGGAACACTTCTTCAATGAGAAACGGTCCGCTCTAACGCGATTTGAGTTTTCCGGGAAAAAGCCACAATCTAGTGTTGAAAAGAAGAACCTTCATGCCCGGTATGAGCTCTTTTTTGACAATTCGCCTATCGTGTAGCCTCTTCACTTTATCTTTGTAAATCTTAGCATTGTCATAGGCTTCATTTCTCAATTCGTCGAGCTTGGACAATTGCAAGGCTCGTTCCTTTCCCGCACTTTCAAGATCACAATTCACAACCTTAATCGCCCAATAAGCTCGGTGCTCGATCTCAACGGGGAGATGGCATGTTTTTCCGTAAATGAGGCGGTACGGACTCATCCCTAGGATGGTTTGGTAGGCCGTCCGGTACGCCCAAAGAGTATCCGGTAGCCTTTGTGACCAATCCTTCCTCGTCACATTCACAGTCTTCTTCAAAATGTTTTGAATTTGTTTGTTGCTAGTCTCAACTTAACCGAAAGTTTGAGGATGATATGGAGTCGCCACCTTGTGAGTCACTACATTTTTCTTCATTAATCTTGCAAAAAGCTTGTTGGTGAAATGAGTTCCTCCGTCACTTATGATCGCCCTAAGGAATCCAAACCTACTCAAAATATGTTCCTGCACGAACTTGATAACCACATTAGCGTCACAAGACCTAGTGGGGATTGCTTCAACCCACTTTGACACATAATCGACCGCTAATAGGATATACTCAAAACCAAATGAGCTAGGAAATGGTCCCATAAAATCAATACCCCAAACATCAAAAATTTCAACAACAAGATTGATATTTAAAGGCATTTCATTTCTTCTCCCAATATTACCGAGTCTTTGACATTTATCACATGAAATGGAGTAAGCATGAGCATCTTTAAAAATTGAAGGCCAATACAAACCGGATTGTAGAATCTTTCTAGCAGTCTTTTGCCCTCCAAAATGACCACCACAATGAGATCAGTGGCAAAAGGCTAGAACATCGGTTTGCTCCTCTTTCGGGACACATCTTCGAATTATCTCGTCTTTTCCCAAATGGAAAAGGTATGGATCGTCCTACGAGTAATACCTACACATTGCCAAAAATCTTTTCTTTTCTTGAAAAGAAAGGTTAGGTCTCAATTTATCACAAGCAAGATAATTGACAATATCGGCATACCAAGGAGAGGAATTAACCTCAAGAGTATGCTCATATGGAAATGTATCACAATCGACTCCTTTTTCATGCAATAAATTAAAATTCTCATTAACGGGGATGCGAGATAAATGATCCACTACCACATTTTCACACCCTTTTATATCCTTAATCTCAACATCAAATTCTTGCACAAGCAAAATCCACATAATAAGTCTAGGTTTAGCTTGTGGTTTGGTCAACAAATGCCTTAAAGCCACATGATCACTATGCACAATTACTTTAGAACCTAAGATGTAGGATCTAAATTTATCCAAAGAAAACACAATGGCAAGCAATTCTATCGGTTGTGGTGTAATTTGCTTGAGCACTATTCAAGGTAAGGCTAGCATAGTAAATTACACGAAGAATTTTATCAATTCGTTGACCCAAAACGGCACCAACGGCGGAATTTGATGCATCACACATTATCTCAAATGGTAAAGACCAATCAGAGAGAACAACAATGGGTGCGGTGATCAATTTCTCCTTAAGAGTATTAAACGCATGCAAGCATTTTTCATCAAACTCAAAAGGAACATCTTGAGCAAGTAAATGGCATAGAGGTTGGCTAATTTTTGAGAAGTCTTTAATAAACCTACGGTAAAAACCGGCATGGCCTAGAAAACTTCTAATTCCTTTCACATTAACGGGTGGAGGCAATTTTTCAATCACATCTACCTTAGCCTTATCTACACTCATTCCTTCTTTAGACACAACATGACCAAGCACTATGCCACAAGTAACCATGAAATGACTCTTTTCCCAACTAAGAGTTAGGCTACTTTCTATGCACCTTTTCAAAACAAGTTCCAATTTCTCTAAACAATCGGAAAATGAGGATCCAAAGACCGAAAAGTCATCCATGAATACCTCAATGAAGTCTCCAATCATTTCGGAGAAGATGGAGAACATACACCTTTGGAAAGTGCCCGGTGCATTGCATAGTCCAAATGGCATCCTTCGACACGCAAACGTACCAAACGGGCATGTGAATGCGGTCTTGGCTTGATCCTCCGGCGCTATGGCCACCTGAAAATAACCTAATAAACCATCAAGAAAGTAATAAAAACTATGATCGGCTAGTTTATCAAGTATTTGATCAATGAAGGGAAGGAGAAAATGGTCTTTTCTTGTGGCGGCATTGAGCTTTCGGTAGTCAATGCACATTCTCCACCCGGTGGTGGTTCGAGTAGCCACATGTTCTCCCTTGTCATTCTCAACGACCATTATCCCTCCTTTCTTCGGCACCACATGGACCGGGCTCACGCATTCGCTATCGGCTATGGGATAAATGATCCCTTCCGCTAGGAGCTTAAGAATCTCCTTCTTAACGACTTCCATTAGCACGAGGTTGAGCATCATTTTCCCTTCACGAACCGGCTTAGCCCCTTCCTCTAGAATGATGCGATGCATACACGTAGAGGGGCTAATGCCTTTGATGTCGGAAAGACTCCATCCAATGGCTTGCTTGTTCCTCTTTAGCACGGCTACTAAGAGGTCCTCTTCATCCTTTTCTAAACCGAAAAAGATGATCACGGGCTTCTTCTCTTCATCGTCGAGGTAGACGTATTTGAGATGAGATGGGAGCTCCTTGAGCTCAAGCTCGGGAGTAGGATTCACTTCCTCTTCGGTTGAGGCCATGACTTGCATTAGACTCATGCCTTCTCCTAGCAAGATCTCCATCTCTTCGCCATTCAACTCGTCTCCCCCACACTTGAGGTAGGCTTCATCCATAGCAAGCTCCTCGGATGAGGTTTCACTTCTCCACGGAGCACCTATTTCCTGCAAGAAAACCTCCTCGGCCAAGACATCAATAGCATCTATGTAAGAACAATTTTCCTCAAATGAGGAGACGGGGATAGCCTTGTTTTCATGAACGGAAAAAGATACCGTTTTTCCTAACACCGACATTTTTAATGTTCCATTTTTAACATCAATCAAGGTGTTTATTGTAGCCATAAAAGGTCTACCTAGGAGAAGTGTATGTTCTTTACCTGTTTCTTTCACATCACCCACATCCAAAACAACAAAATCAACCGGTATTATCAATCCACCAACCTTAACTAGAATGTCCTCTATTATTCCCCTAGGATATCTCATGGACCTATCCGCTAATTGAAGACACATTCTAGTAGGTTTCAATTCTCCTAACTCTAATTGTTTATAAATAGAGTAAGGCATCAAATTAATTTCGGCTCCTAAGTCTAGCATACCACATGCTTCTTTGCCATTTCCCAGAGTAATTTTAAGAGTAAAACTACCTGGATCACGAAGCTTTGGTGGTAGTTGATGTTGTAGGATTGCACTTGCCACTTCGGATACCTCTATCTTCTCATCCTCTCCAAACTTCTTTTTCTTTGAAGCAAGTTCCTTGAAGAACTTGACATAGGTCGGCACGTTTCGGATGACATCAAGGAGTGGAAGATTGACATTCACCTTGGATAGGAGTTTGTAGAACTCTTGGAATTGGGTGTCTTGCTTCTCATTCCTTAACCGGCTTGGAAATGGAATTGGAGGATTGTAAGGATTGATAGCCTTGTGGAGTGTGGGCTTCTTCACTTTTCCACTTTCTTTCTCGGACTCCTTCTGTTGTTGTGAAGGAGTCTCATCTTCTTTTTCAACCTCCTTGTTTGGGCTTGACTCACCAACCTTGTTATCTATTACCTTGCCTCCTCTAAGCACGGTAATGGCTTGAGCTTGCTCCGGTTGGCTAGGCAACTTGCCCAGCTTGGCTTGCTTTGCCAACTCTCCAATAGTCCCGGCTATTTGGCCTACTTGAGTCTCAATTCTCTTCACAGAAGCCTCTACGGATTCAAATCTTTGTTGAGTGGCTTGGATGAAGGATTGCAATGTGTCTTGCAATGTCGGCCTTGGTGGTTGGTTCGGTTGGGCTGGGTATTGTTGCGGCCTAGGATAAGGTGGAGCTTGGCCATCTCCAGCTTGTTGAGGTGGAGACGGTTATTGTGGTGGTAGAGGAGGTTGTTGAGGTTGTTTCCAAGAGAAATTAGGATGATTTCTCCATCCCGGATTGTATGTTTGAGAGTAGGGGTTATATTGTTGGTGCGGTTGGAAGCCTTGGAGAGCATTCACTTGCTCTTGAAGAGCATGGAAATGAGCCTCTTCACTTGACTCCGGCTCGATTGATCTTTGGCACAAATTGGCTCCATGGCCATACTCTCCACAAATCCCACACGTCTCAACGGTCATCACTTGTTGGGGTGGTCTCTCGGAAGTTCTAAGCATCTCTACTTGCCTTGTCAACTCGGCAAGTTGCTTTGTCACGTCATAACTAGGGTTAGCTTCATTGACGGAAGATCTCTTCCCCCTAGCACTCTTTTGTTGAGAAGTTGTGGCCATGGTCTCATAGATGTTTGAGACCTCTTCGGCGGTGCGTCCCCCAATGTCCCCTCCCAATGCATTGTCCACCATATATTGGAAATTCTGTGAAAGCCCGTCGTAGAAGAATTGGTTGAGCAACTCGGGTGCGAGATGGTGGTGAGCGCATTGTTGTTGGAGACCTTGAAATCGATCCCAAGCTTCATGAAATGATTCACCCGGAGATTGGGTGAAAGTAACAATTTGAGCTCTCAAGTCTTGGGTCTTTTGATTGGAGTAGTATTTGGCCATGAACTTTTCATAGACGACATTCCAATTGGCCAATGAATTGGCCGGAAGAGACATGAACCACGTCTTGGCTCGATCCTTCAAGGTGTAGGGAAAACACCTCATCTTCAATTGATCTTCATTCAAACCTTGGAGAGGAAAGGTTTGAACAATGGAATAGAACTCCCGGATGAAGTTCAAAGCATCTTCGGCCGACATCCCGTAGAATGAGGGAAGTTGGCTAAAATGGATGTTCTTCAATTCGTAGTTCCGTGCGGCTTCACCAAGAACTATGCAAGAAGTCGACGCCCCAATCACGGGACGAGCAAAGTCTCTCATGTTCCTAGCCGCATTGGCATTGTCATTATCGGGGTTGTTGAAAGGGTTAGCTTCCATCTCTCTTTCCCACTTGAACACGTCAAATCTCCTTGGTCGATGGATGTCGTCAAACACGGGGGCTAGTCTCCGATTGAGGCTTCACCTCCCTAGCATACACAAACACAAACGAAATGGAGATCAAATGTACATTGCGGAAAGAGAGGTGAGACTAAACAATCAACACAAGAAAATCAAAACAAAAAAAACAACTCAAACACAACACTTAAACAAGATCACGTTCACAAATACAAACAAATAGCATAAAAGAAAATATCGCACTAAAAAGACAATTCTTAAAAGTCTTCCTCGGGAACGGCGCCAAAATTTGATTGGGTCCAAATTTACACTTATAATTTCCGGTTTATGCTCACTAGACACTATTTAGGACCACACCCGCAATTGGACGGGGTCAATTGTAGAAGCGATGAGCTTAACCCGAGTCGATCTCTCAAGGAAGACTTTATGTGAAAGAACTATCTATAGGCTACACATGCTTTCGACAAAAGAACTAAAATAAAATCTAAACATTCTAACAAGGGGTTTGATGAGGATTATGCTACAAATTCGAAATAGACAATAAGGCAAGGTGATTAAATGCAAAAAACACGAATTAAAAAGAGATTAGCGGAAACAAGTTTGATTAAGATATTAGGGTGTAGATTCTCTCAATGGTATTATCACTATGCTTAAGTGGTGCGTCGTTTTTCACCAAAAATAAATGTTCCGACTTTCGTCGGCAAGCCCACACTGCAGAGTACAGTGGCGAGCAGGATCGTCTCCTAAAGGACCAGCGAGAATTACTCTTAACTTTTAGTCTGTGTGCCCAAACTTCCAGAAACGTGTTTTTTGTGAATTATGCAGCAAATAAATTAAAGAACTGAATAGACAACTTTCGAAAATATGTGTGCAAACGAACTGAATTAAATCAATTATAAAAGGGGTATTCCGGATCCAACAAACTCCACTCCACTTATAACACCGATCACAGATGCAAGAATTAATTAATCAAACCATGCAAATCAGTTATAGTCATCGAAGACGCTTCTGACATGACCTAATCTTTCTATACTTTTTCGATAATTAAGAAGACGCTTCATTAATTATTCCCCTAATCGATTGACAACTGTAAGAGACGCTCTTTAAGTTTAATGAACCGAAAGTAATGAGCACAAGAAAGACCCGATTCTTAACTTACAGACTCTGACGCAGGACTGTAAAATTAACTCTGTTATTCCCCTAGTTATTTGAGCAACCGTTTTACCACTTATTAAACCTAAACCACGATTACGTATGGCCGATTTAATTGGCTAGTAATTAATCACAACCTACCAAATATTTATAACTATTCGATAGACTTAGAATAATTAACGACCCGAAATCCAAGAACAACAGATACATGCATCAATTAATTATGAACAAATAATTAGATATCACAGTTATATAAGCGGAGCTTCGTCGTCGTCACCGGAATACGAATAAATTAGCTACTTTGCATGCTGGAATCGATCAACAAGTAATTATATAACGGCGCGATGATGTTATTGAAGAGAAGAAGAAAATAATACTGAATTAAAACCGTTCGCTGCCTTCGTTCCTCGTTCCTAGCGTGCGTGATGATAGAAAATAAACTAAATACCTAATATATATTTACAATCTATAAAAGATAGAGTTCTAAATAGGAAATAAGATCCTAGTCTAGGTAAATCCCATGCAAAATACTTTTAGAGGCGGTGGAGATGGATTTCCGCGTCCAGATTCGCGCGTGGGCCGAGAACTGGGCTCAGCAAGCCCAAAACATATTCTGAACCGGGCCTCCAAAAATTTGCTTCAATCCTCCAGCTGTATGTCCGTGCAGCTTGCTCTATTCGATCTTCTCACTTTTTGTCACTTGTATCTTTTCTTACACCAAAAAACTCTGCCTCTCTTCTCCATATTACACCATGTCCCTACATAACTTAACAACATATCAAAGCACCAAAATACACAAATATAGGATAGACAATAAGGAGAAAAGTCACCAAAAAGTTGTGATAATAACAAGTAGAATACGTCCGATCAAATCCCCTCACACTTAACCCTTGCTGGTCCTCGAGCAACACAAACAAGAACAAAGAAAACATCAAGAACAAAAACAGACTCAACAAGGATGAATGACTAAGCATCAACACCCCAAATCAGTGAGAAATAGGAGCATAAGCTGTGATATATCAATCCAAAAACCACTAACCACTTTGTTCAAGAAATATGCTAACATTTTGTCAATCAAGTTAGAATTATGCTTCACAATCCAGCCTCACCAAGATTCACTCTTCATCACTCAAAAACAAATTCAGATCAGGGGGCCATTCACTCAAAAATCATGACTAGTTATCTTCAACATAGAATTGCTCGTTTGTCATCAAAGTTATCACTCTTCAGGTTCATCACAAATCACAAGGTCTTTCCCTCTTTGGTTGTAATGGGGCTTAGGCTCATGAGGTGGGGTGTTTTGGGCTAATGTGGCTAAGGAGAAGTGAAATCAGGCAAGTGTAGGCATGAATGTCTCTGTGGAGTGTAGCTGCAACAAAATCCTTTCTTTTTTAATATAGGGCTTCTTTCAAAAGTGACAGCATATTAAGTTTTGCTCTTCTCCATACCCTTCTCCTCAATCTTTTCTCTCTCCTTTTTTCTTTTTTTTTCTGAAGCTGTGCTTCTTTCATTTTTTCTTTTCTCTCTTTTTTTTTCAGGAGTAGGGTGTAAGAATTTCTGATTCTTTTGTCACTTCCGGCCCTCAATTCTTTCAACATCGCAGCTCAAACAACAATTCATACAAAACATGCCTGATTCTAAGGACAAAAACGGCCAAAAGAAAAGCAAAGACTATTTTATAGTGGCTGTAAGCAATGAAAATGGATCTATTAAGCTCAAAGGGGCTCACTAATTGACAATGAATGGGCAGGGCATTTTCTTTTGGTCTAGTAGCTCGGGTATCCCTAATGTCTTGATCATTTTTGTGAATGAAACCAAAAGGTGACAATAAAACGGCAGCAAAGCAATTCAAGCATCGAATAGCCTAGTCAGATAACACTCATCAAAAAAAACTTCGAGCTCTTTGGTGCGTCGTTTTTCACCAAAAATAAATGTCCAGACATTCAGTCGGTAAGCCCTTACTGCAGAGTACAGCGGCGAGCAGGATCGTCTCCCAAGGGACTGGCGAGAATTATTCTTTATTTCCAATCTGTATAACCAAACTTCAAACGGGGGTTTTGAGATTTTTAAACTGAATTTTACGAAAGCAATAATAAATATAAATTAAATAAACAAATACACAGAGAACGGATTCTAACAGTTATTAAAGAGATATCCCAGATTCCAACTAACTCCACTCTAGCTCAATTAACCGACCCTTGATGCAAAGATTAATTTAATCAACTCATGCAAACCAGTTATAGTCGCCGAAGACACTTACTGACACGACCTAATTTCTCCATAATTTCTCGATAACCAGGAAGACACTTCACCAATTATTTCCCTAATCGACTGACAACCGTAAGAGACACTCTATAGGTTTAATGAGCCGACAACATTTAATTCTAGAGAAACCCGATTCAAATCTAACTGACTCTGACACAGGACAGTTGAGACTCGACTGTTATTTCCCTGGCTCTGAAGAACCGTTTTACCACTAGTTAAACTTAAACCACAATTGCGGATGGCCGGTCTAATTGGCTGCTAATTAACTCTGGATTACTAAATATTTGCAACTACCTAGCAAAACCAAAACAATTAAACGACACGAAAATTAAGAGTAACAGATACATGCAATCGATTAAATGATAACAGCAGTTAGATCTCATGATTTAGTCGGCTAGAGCTTCATTAAGTTGTCACCTGAGATATAATCGAACTTAGCTGGAATTCATGATTAAACTTGATCGCATAGAAATATTGAAAGCTTGAACACGATGAAGTAGAAAAGAAGAAATATGAAACTGAATAAAATCACGTTGCTGCGTTCTTGCGTTCGTTCAGTTCTGGATTCTGAATAATTGTTCGATTCTAATTAAAAGAGATCCTAATATATCTAATATCCATAAAGGAGTTTATCTTAACTAGGAAATAAAATCTATAGCTATCTAAACTAGGTAAGTTGACCAAAAAGACTCCTTAGGGTTGTGGACTTCCTTGTAGTCGCCTCCAAGCAATTCCCTAGCTGTACTTCACGTCTAGGCCCACTGAAAACCTCAAAACATATGGATCGGCCCAGTTCCAGTCGTCAAAGCCCACGAACTGCGCCCAGAAGTCCTTAACTCCTGTAGTATGCCCTTACTGACTGTGACTTCAAATTTCTTCACATCAAAATGCGCAGCTTTAGTCTAGAATCTCGGCTCTTTCTTCACTATGAGGCCAGTTACCTACATTCAACTCAAGAGACATTTCTTCCCACCAAAATAGAGCAATAGGGTAATTACATAACAATAATAGACATGAAATAGACCCCAAAACTTAGGATAATATGGTCCAATCAAACTACCCCACACTAAGACATTGCTCGTCCTCGAGCACACTTAAACACAAAACACACAAAAAAATTTTAAAGACACAAATGCAAATAGTGACTACTCTTGATCATAAATAGTAGAAACTCAGGCTGTCATGTAACCAACCACATCCACAGACCAATTTTTGTTTCATTAACCAGTGCATGCTCTTCATTCGAGTTAGGATTATGCACCTCGATCCAGCCTCACCAAAGATTCTCTCAAAAGTCACTCAAAACAAGGGTAACATGGGAAGAATTCACTCAGTCAAGACTTGATACTTTCAACATAGAATTGCCCTTATGTCAAAACATGAATCAATTAATCAAGTTATTCACAAATCAAAAGAACTTTTTATTTAGGTTTTAATGGGGCTAGGGTCAGAGGTAAGAGAGTTTTTGGGATAAGTGGCTATAATCTGAAAAAATTATGCAAGTGTATCAGAATTCATAAACAGCTGCAATGTTCAACAACCGGGCTCAAGTGCTTCAATTTATCTCATATATAGCTTTGCTATTCCTCCTGCCGTACAGCTCTCTCATTTTAATTTTTTTTTTGTTCTTTTCATTTTTTTTTATAAACATAACAGTAGGGCAGGGAATTTTCTTTTTTCGCATCTTTTAATCTCTTTTGCAGCTCCAAAAAGTATAGTAACACTTGCATAATTTTCCAAAAGGTGACGCAACAGGTTATGAAAAACAAAGGTTAAGGTTCGTTGAATTATGGTTTTCAAAAGAATTAGGAATTGTGGCTCAAAAGGGGCTTACTAGGTGATAATGCAAGGGTAGGATAATTACAAGCCAAAATAAGGTGAATTCCTAGTTGCCTTTTTCATCTTCATGAATACACTCAATCAATCGAACAAGCATGGCACTTAGGCAATTCAAGTATCAAGCAATCCTAATCTGACACACACACCAAAGGAACTTCGAGCTGTAACAAAGATGTTTCAATTCATTTTTATGCTCAAGGCTCAAAACTCACATATGTGGGCTATCAAAAGTGATCAAAATGCACATCCATCATTCTCAAATACATCTAAGCAACACATGATTTAATTCCACAAAAACAACCACCAAACAATCCAGTCAAACCAACAAAATAGCCCGTTCTCCTTCTATATCTAATCTTAAACAGTCACACACTTGCATTCAAAATAAAAATAAGAATATAGACAGACTCAGTACAAGCTAAGCATGTAAAATTAGTGTCTCCACCCCACACTTAGAAAGGTACAGTGTCCGCACTGTAAACGGAAACAACACACAAGCACTCAAAATAGAAACAAAGCACACACAAAGAAAATAAACAAACTACAGCAAAAAAAGGTAGAAGTGGACCAATACGCGCGCAGTCAAGGGTCGTCGCTCATATGAATCACCACTTGCTTCAGGGTGGTGAGTCTCCCATCAATGTCATCGAGGCGGTGGAGGATCTGTTGAGTGGCCTGGGTGATCAAGGCCTCAATGGCTGGTAGTAGTGAAACGGAGGGGGCGGAAGGACCTGCAACCATAGAAGGACTCAGGGTCGAAACACCCGGTCGAGCTAACTGATACTGCCCGGAGGCGTTAATGAAGAGTAGGCGCATATTATTCAATTCAGTCAAAGTGAGAGTAGTGGGGGAGATGGACTCTAAATCAGGGACATCCACTTCCAATTTTTCAGCCAGCAATGTAATGAGATGCCCAAGAGGGACTTTACCATGTGGGTGATTGGCGATGTACCGCCACTGTAAAGCTAACCAAAAACCAAAGTTGACCCGTTCTTGCTTTACCATACAAGTTAATAAAAAGACCTCCTGCTTTGTGACTATGATAAGCATATCAACCCTACCAAAGAAATTGAGAGTCAAGAAGTGATGACTCAAACGTAAAGCATCATCCATCATATTGGCACTCTTAGACAAACGCGGCATATAATGATCATCCACAGATAACTCACGCCAATGATCTGAAATAGCTAAAGCATGCTCGTCAGGTGTATCACACCAAGCAGAGTCATAAGCATCCTCAGTCACAGAAAGAGTAGATTCCAATCCCAACAACACATTTAACGTGTTCACAGACATATTAAATTCCCGCCCCCGCAATCGAAAGAGAATAGCATGCGAATCATTTAAGGAACTAGAAGCCTTAAACACAAAGGAAGACAGAAATTCAACAGTCAAAACATCATAGACCGGGCGAGAAGTATCTAACAAGATCTCCCACCCGATCGATCGAAAATTAGCACGGAGAGAATCATTTACCCCAAGCGGCGCGATGCTATCCTAATCGAAAAGTCGAGGGCCAAGGAGAAGGCGAGTCATGTTCTGGCGAAGACGGCAGTTGATCTCATCCACCGGGCGGAAAGGGGGACGTCGGCCGGAGCGGCGGCGAGAAGAGAAGGGTCCGGCAAATGGTGAAGGGGCTACGCGAGCAGGGGATGGAGGCGGTGAAGAAACGGGAGACACTGGAGCGGGATGAGCGGCAGTTGGAGCGGGTTCAACGTCGGCCGACGCTCTCTGGGAAGAGTCAGTGGCAACGACACGGTGGTTAGGACGGCCGGCAGTTGATTTGCTTCGAATCCGGCGTGGTGGTGAGGAAGATGGCGATCGCGGTGGTGACGAGGCACGAGGGAGTGTTGCGGTG
This sequence comes from Perilla frutescens, assembly GCA_026008535.1. Classification (NCBI taxonomy): domain Eukaryota; kingdom Viridiplantae; phylum Streptophyta; class Magnoliopsida; order Lamiales; family Lamiaceae; genus Perilla; species Perilla frutescens. The sequence goes on from BRKX01000015.1 coordinate 11,277,235, forward strand.
GCAGAAGGTGGAGGAGATGGGGTAAGAACCGGTCCGGCAGGTTCTGGCGACGGCGAGGGGGCGCGAGTGGAAGGAGAAGGGCCGGCGGAAAGGTTGCGCTTCTTGGAGCCACCGGCGAGGGTTTGGCCGCGAGTGCGAGGCGGGGAAGGGGCGCCGGCAGTGTGGGCTTCAGACAGAGGCGGCGGTGGTGCGGCGGCGGTCTTGGAGGCTTTTCTCTTGGCCATGATGGGAGGTCCGTTGAGGAGGGGCGGTTTGGGAGTTGAAAGGACGCGGGAGTTCTACAAGCAGTAAAAAAAAGAATAAGTGCTGTAACAATTCAAAGTGGGGGGAACAGGGTTAACTTGAATCAAATTAGGGCTAAGGGCAAAATCCCCCAAATAGAATTATGTAAATTGCATCGCAGCCCTTCTTTACTTAGAAAAATTGCAGTGGTACCCCTTACCCCACACTTAGAATTAAAGCAACATACACTTAGAGGTATTAGCATAAATCTGCCGGTGTTCCAATTCTACAGGAAGATGGCACTGCTTGCCAAAAATTAAGCAGTAAGGGGACATGCCAATCGGTGACTTGTATGCTGTGCGGTATGCCCATACTGCATCATCTAGGCGCAGGCTCTAGTCCTTCCTGTTAGGACTGACGGTTTTCTCCAAAATGTTCTTGATTTCTCGATTCGAAACTTCGGCTTGTTCATTAGACTGTGGGTGATAAGCTGTAGCAACTCGATGATGGACCCCATATTTCTTGAACAAGGCTTCCAATGTTCGATTGCAGAAGTGAGTGCCTTGGTCACTAATTATGGCGCGAGGAACACCAAATCATTGGAAGATTTGAGTTTTCAGAAACTTAGCTACCACTTTGGAATCATTAGTCGGAGTAGCTTGAACTTCAACCCATTTGGAGACATAATCAACGGCCAGAAGAATGTATGATTGGCCGAAGGAGTTCGGAAAAGGACCCATGAAGTCCATGCCCCACACATCAAAAATCTCACATACCAAGATCGGCACTTGAGGCATTTCATTTCTGGAGGAAATAGTACCAAGGCGTTGGCAACGATCACAAGTCTTGCAAAACAGGTAAGCATCTTTGAAAATCGATTCCCAATAAAACCCACAGTCAAGGATTTTACGAGCTGTCCGCTTTGGTCCAAAATGTCCTCCACAGGCATGAGCATGGCAAAACTCGAGAATCGACTGGATCTCGTCATCCGAAATGCAGCGTTGAATGACTTGATCAGCACATGTTTTCCATAAGTAGGGCTCGTCCCAAATGAAGTACTTAGCTTGGCTTTTCAACTTATTCTTCTTTGCTGATTCAGTTCCTTTTGGGAACATCCCAGTTGCGAGATAGTTCACCAAGTCAGCATACCAAGGAGTTGCACGGGCTGCGGCCAGTAATAGCTCGTCTGGAAAATCATCCGGTATGGGCATACCGTCAGACTGTGTGATCAGTCGGCTCAGATGGTCAGCAACATTATTTTCAGCGCCCTTTTTATCTTTGATTTCCAGATCAAATTCTTGCAAAAGGAGTATCCAACGAATCAAACGAGGCTTGGATTCTTTTTTGGAAAGCAAATACTTCAAAGCGGCATGATCTGTATATACCACAACTTTAGATCCCACAATATAAGACCGAAACTTCTCACACGCGAAAACGACAGCTAAAAGCTCCTTCTCCGTGGTAGTGTAATTGCATTGGGCTGGGTTAAGAGTCTTGGAGGCGTAATAGATGACATGGCTCTGCTTCCCACACTTTTGTCCAAGTACAGCTCCAAGCGCAAAGTCACTAGCGTCGCACATGAGCTCAAAAGGAAAGCCCCATCGGGGTGGTTGGATGATCGGTGCAGAAGTAAGTTTTGCCTTCAAGATATCGAAGGCCTCTTTGCATTGGTCATCAAAGAGGAATGGCGCATCTTTTTGCAGCAATTTGGTCATAGGCTGTGCGATTTTGGAAAAGTCTTGAAAGAAGCGCCGGTAGAATCCGGCATGCCCTAGAAAATCACGAATCTCTTTCTCATTAGAAGGGTAAGAAAGCTTCACGATTAAATCAACTTTTGCCCGATCGACTTCGATCCCCTTTGCAGAAATGACATGGCCAAGCACGATGCTTTGTTGCACCATAAAATGACATTTCTCGAAATTCAACACCAAATCAGTCTCGACACACCTTTGAAGGACCTTATCCAGGTGTTCGATGCATTGCTCGAAAGAATCGCCATGAACTGTGAAATCATCCATAAAAATTTCGATGCAGCTCTCGATCAAGTCAGAAAAAATGCTCATCATGCACCGTTGGAAGGTGCCGGGAGCGTTACACAATCCAAATGGCATCTTGCGGCAGGCAAATGTTCCAAATGGGCAGGTGAAAGTCGTCTTTTCTTGGTCCTCTTGGGCGACAAAAATCTGGAAGTAACCCGAGTATCCATCGAGGAAACAAAAGAACGATTTTCCAGCTAAGTGTTCTAGCATCTCATCGATGAACGGTAAAGGGAAATGATCTTTGCGTGTAGCATCATTTAGTTTCCTAAAATCGATGCACATGCGCCAACCAGTTTGCAACCGCATCGGAATCAACTCATTGTCTTCATTCTTCACAAGCTGAAAACCGGATTTCTTTGGGACAATGTGCACAGGACTGACCCATTCACTGTCGGAAATTGGGTAAATGATCCCAAGCTAGAGCAGCTTGAGGATCTCTTTGAGAACTACTTCTTTCATCACCGGATTCAATTTTCTTTGGGGATCTCGAGAAGGCTTGCAATCTGGCTCAAGGAATATCCGGTGCATGCAAATGTCCGGACTAATCCCCTTGATATCAGCTAATGTCCATCCTATAGCTCCTTGATGCTTTTTTAGAATTTCGATCAATCGGTTTTCTTGATTGGAGGACAGATCTTTGCTGATGATGACAGGCAGAGTGTCGTCCTTTCCCAGATAAGCATATTTCAAATGCTCAGGCAGAACCTTTAACTCCAGAACTGGGGCTTTCACATGTGATGGCAATATTGGCTCTGTGGCCGTCGGTAAGGGCATACGACCTGGCACGTTCCTTGCAGGAAATTCCTCGGTGGCATACAGCTGTTGGATAATCTCTCGAATTGTCGCTTCTTCTTCTGAACCTGCAATTTTGTCAGAAACTCCACCAAAAAGTACCTGCTCAAGTGTGTCCTCCCTGAAATTACACTCAACAAACTCGTCAACTAGAGAATCAACAACATCAACCATATACAGAGCTTCAGGGTCCTCGACATGTTTCATAGCCTCAAAGATGTTAAATGTGACTATGTCCCCATCAAATTCAAAACTCAACATGCCTTTATCAACATCAATCTTAGTTCGTGCTGTTTTCATAAATGGACGACCTAACAAAATCAAAGGTCTATGAGCAGACAAAGAATCATTCATATCAACAATATAAAAATCCACAGGAAAAATCAAATCATCGACCTTAACTAGAACATCCTCTACAACACCTTGGGGATAAGCATTAGATCTATCGGCCAATTGAATTATGACTCGGGTATCCTTCATAGGACCTAACTGTAGATCTTTGTACGTAGACAGAGGCATGACATTGATGGATGCACCTAAGTCTAACATAACACTGTCGACCTTCTTACTCCCAATGATGCAAGGGATAGTAAACATACCTGGGTCTCGGCATTTCTGTGGTAACTTTCGTTGAATAACAACAGACACATTCTCACCAATTGTGATTTTGGCATCCTTCCCATACCTTATCTTCTTTGCACAGAGCTCTTTCAAGAATTTGGCGTATCTGGGAACTTGTTTGATAGCATCAAGCAATGGGAGATTGATCTCCACTTTCCTGAACAACTCGAGGATCTCCTTGTCACTATCATCCTTCTTATGCTTCGCTAACCTGGAAGGAAAAGGGGCTGCATGAATAGGATTAGAAATTTTAGATGGTTCACGTACCTCAGTAGGGGCATCCTGAGCAACAGTTTGCTTGTCTTCAGCTTTCATACTGCCTTCAGCATCGGCAGTATGCCCATACTGCTGATTGTTCTGCTTTTTTGGCTCAACTGCAACTAACTCTTTTCTACTCCTAAGTGTGACTGCACTGACATTGCCTCTGGGATTCTGTTCTGTCTGGGATGGGAGCTTCCCGTGATTCCCTTGCATCTTGTTCATCTGTGTGGCAAGTTGGGTAATTTGTGTGCCCATACTACCTAGAGCAGCTTGAGTTTCTTGCTGGAACGCCTTCTGACTTTGTGCCAAATTGTTCACCAGAGCACTGCTTTGCTCGAGACATTTCATGATATCGCTCATACTGGGAATAGCCTTGTCAGTATGGGCATACTGACTGTCTCTCGGGGGTCTCGGTGGTAAATCTCCAGGTACAGGCTGATCGCCAGGTTGTTTCCATCGGAAATTTGGATGGTCTCTCCATCCCGGATTGTAAGTGTTGGAATAGGGGTCATTGTTCCTCCTTCTCCTAAAATTATCTCCTCGTGGAGCATCATAGTACATCCCCTTGAGCGCATCTTGTTGGGCATCACCCGAACCATAGCAAGCTTGTTCGGTGGCCGACTCGTGTAGTGTGGGACACTCATCAGAAAAGTGTCCATCATCTGAACATACTCCACAGCGAGAGCCCTTTGTTTGTGCCACAGCTAGGCCACGAACCAAAGAGGTGAGTGCATCAATTTTCTCTGTTACTCCAGAACTGTCGGCTCGATCAATGGCTTTCACTGGTCTGTGTCGCCCCTCATCTTCATCATCATACTGTTAACCTCCAGATACCATATCCATGATCAGTTGCTTTACTTCTGCCAAAGTTTTGTTAGTGAGTGAACCTCCACTGGCTGCGTCAACAATCTTTCTGTCAAACGTCGACATTCCACGATAGAAGTAATTGGTGAACAACTGATAGTCGGTGAATCCATGGTCTAGACACCGTCGGCATAGTTGCTGAAATCTCACCCAATAATCAGCCAAACTTTCATTCGGCTTCTGCTTGATGCTACTAATGGCCATTCGAAGATTTACAGCTCTAGTTTCTGGGAAGAATTTGCGCAGAAACTGTTCTTCCATCTCATCCCAGGTAGTAATCGAACCTGGTGGAAGATCAAATAGCCATTCCCTTGCCCGTCCATGCAATGTATGTGAAAAAGTCAACAAACGAAGGTTGTTGTCCGTGAAGCCTTAAGGACGCAAGGTAGAGCAAACCCAATCAAATTCTGCTAAGTGCGTGTGCGCACTTTCTCCAGGGGCATCACTGAACTTGGGTAGGACTTGGATGAAACCTGGTCGAATTTCCGCATTATGAGCGATGGTAGGCAAAACTATGCAGATAGGGCGATTGTTTCGATGACGACCTAGCTCTCGAATCAAGGGAGCTGGCTCTGCTGCATTAGCCCTGATTAAGGCTCGGTTCTCTTCATGGTTGGCAAGAGGTTCTTGATTGTTACGTGGATTTGGATTGTCTGCCATGTTGAACAGCTGTGGAAGATCGAGGTCGCTTTCAGGTTCGAAAGCCTCCGTGGCTTTTCGAGCAGCCTTTCTCAAACAGTGTAACCTTCTTTCTGGTTCTGGATTGTATACTAGCTTTTCTTCTGCAAGGGAACGGGTCATGTACCAGAATAATAAAAAATAAACAAATTAAAAACACAAACTGAAAAATAAGAGTAATCGCTGCTTAGAACCAATCCGCGGCAACGGCGCCAAAATTTGGTGCGTCGTTTTTCACCAAAAATAAATGTTCCAACATTCAGTCGGTAAGCCCTTACTGCAGAGTACAGCGTCGAGGAGGATCGTCTCCCAAGGGACTGACGAGAATTATTCTTTATTTCCAATCTGTATAACCAAACTTCAAATGGGGGTTTTGAGATTTTTAAACTGAATTTTACGAAAGCAATAATAAATATAAATTAAATAAACAAATACACAGAGAACGAATTCTAACAGTTATTAAAGAGATATCCCAGATTCCAACTAACTCCACTCTAGCTCAATTAACCGATCCTTGATGCAAAGATTAATTTAATCAACTCATGCAAACCAGTTATAGTCGCCGAAGACACTTACTGACACGACCTAATTTCTCTATAATTTCTCGATAACCAGGAAGACACTTCACCAATTATTTCCCTAATCGACTGACAACCGTAAGAGACACTCTATAAGTTTAATGAGCCGACATCATTTAATTCTAGAGAAACCCGATTCAAATCTAACTGACTCTGACACAGGACAGTTGAGACTCGACTGTTATTCCCCTGGCTCTAAAGAACCGTTTTACCGCTAATTAAACTTAAACCACAATTGCGGATGGCCGGTCTAATTGGCTGCTAATTAACTCTGGATTACTAAATATTTGCAACTACCTAGCAAAACCAAAACAATTAAACGACACAAAAATTAAGAGTAACAGATACATGCAATCGATTAAATGATAACAACAGTTAGATCTCACGATTTAGTCGGCTAGAGCTTCATTAAGTTGTCACCTGAGATATAATCGAACTTAGCTGGAACTCATGATTAAACTTGATCGCATAGAAATATTGAAAGCTTGAACACGATGAAGTAGAAAAGAAGAAATATGAAACTGAATAAAATGACGTTGCTGCATTCTTGCGTTCGTTCAGTTCTGGATTCTGAATAATTGTCCGATTCTAATTAAAAGAGATCCAAATATATCTAATATCCATAAAGGAGTTTATCTTAACTAGGAAATAAAATCTATAGCTATCTAAACTAGATAAGTTGACCAAAAAGACTCCTTAGGGTTGTGGACTTCCTTGTAGTCGCCTCCAAGCAATTCCCGAGCTATAATTCACGTCTGGGCCCACTGGAAACCTCAAAACGTATGGATCGGCCCAGCACAATGTTCAAATTGGTAATAGACATATGAAACTTTCGACCACCAAGAGAAAACACAAGGGCACGCCTATCCTCGAGCCCCCTCGAGACATCAAAATCAAAAAATGATAAAAATTCCACAACCAAGGCTCGATGCACATCAACAGAAACATCAAGTAACCTATCCCATCCAATACCAATGAAAAAATTCCTAATACGATCGTTGACACCTAACACATCAATATTAGCCCAATCAAAAAGGCACGCGCCAATGAGAACACGGTGAGTGTTCAAGTCGGTGCGGCGCTGTACCTCATCCAGTGGCAGGAAAGCCGGGAGGGCAGAACTCGAAGAAGCTGCGGGTGCTTTTTCCTTTGTCCCCTTCTTTGATAACTTGGCCGAGGCAGAGGTTGAAGGCGGCGGGTCTGAGACAAGGGAGGGATTGATAGCGCTCTTCGGTGGAGGAGTGGGGGCGTGCGGCGGTGAGGCAGCGGGCGGCGGACTCGCTCGTGAGGTTGAATTGGCCGGAGAAGGCGGCGGGGATGACTGGGGAACTATTGGCGGTGGTGAATCGGTGGTAAGCGGTTTTCGCCGCTTGGTGGTGGTGGAAGAACCCACCTCGGCTTGGCGCTTCAGCACACGGTGAAGGAAAGGTAGAGGTTGGTTGATTTCAGGGGGTACGGCGGTCGGAGATGGTGGAGGTGAATCGACCGGCGTCGGTGGAGACGAGTGTGCATGTAGTGCTGTTATCGCGGTAGATGGAGATGGTGGCTCTAGGATGGCGGCCTTTCGTTTGGTGGTGGACGATCGCTTCTTTCCCATGGTGGTGTACGGTGAGTATGGGCGGAGAAGTGGTCGGCGGTGGCGGTTATGGAGAGGCGGGAAGATTAACGGTTGTGTAACTTCTGCAAAAAAAATGAGAAGGGGGGTAAAAATTTGAAAGGGTGTTGAAATTAATGAAGTGTGGGGTGAAATAGAATTGGGGATTAGGGTTATGTGAAAATTAAATCCCCAAATCAACTATAGGTATTTTACAATTATGTCCCTATAAAAAAAAATGAATTTCCTAAATCCTCCCCACACTTGAAGTAGCGGTTGCTGCCAAAACCGCTCCCCCGTAGGCGGTGTGCCCATGCGGCCTGTAAATTGGTGGTCCGCCCCCTTTTTTTTATAATAAGATGGTTGAATTAAAAAAAAAGAAAAAAAAGAAAACTAAAGCAATAAAAAGAAGAAAATGAAAATTGAAAAAATAAAAGAATAAAAGAACAAGAAATAGGGTTGCCTCCCGAGAAGCGCCTTTAGTTAGCATCGAAGGCTCGACGGCATGGAGTAGCAAACGGTGAATTATCGGGGCTGCAAAATCAACCCCATCAAAACTTGAGAATGTGCTGTCGACACAATATGGTTTGAGCAACTGGCCGTTCACCTTTAATACCTTGTGAGTATCCAGACTGCGAATTTCCACAGCACCATGTGGACTGACAGATACTACTTCAAAGGGGCCCATCCAGTGAGACTTGAGTTTACCGGGCATGAGGCGGAGGCGAGCATTGAAAAGTAACACTTTCTGACCCAACTCAAAAGTTTTCCTCCGGATATATTTGTCGTGCAATAGCTTGGTATGATTCTTGTAATAACTTGCACTGTCATATGCCTCTAAACGGATTTCTTCGAGCTCTTGTAACTGATAGTGGCGTTCGGGACCGGCCAGTCGAGGATCCAAGTTGCACTGTTTCACGGCCCAAAAAGCTCGATGTTCCAGCTCTACGGGAAGATGGCACTGTTTCCCAAAAATCAGATAGTAAGGTGACATTCCGATAGGCGTTTTGAAAGTCATGCGGTATGCCCATGTAGCATCATCGAGGCGCAAGCTCCAATCCTTACGGTTTGGGCATACGGTCTTCTCCAGAATATTTTTGATCTCTCGATTGGACACTTTAGCCTGGCCATTGGATTGCGGGTGGTATGCCGTAGCTACTCGATGGGTTACTCCATACTTCTTGAAAAGCGCTTCTAAGGTGCGGTTGCAAAAGTGCGTGCCTTGGTCACTGATGATAGCTCGAGGCACACCAAAGCGTTGAAAAATCTGAGCTTTGAGGAATTTGGCAACGACCTTAGAATCATTGGTGTGGGTAGCTTTGACTTTGACCCACTTGGAAACGTAGTCGACAGCTAACAGAACGTAGGAGTGGCCGAAAGAGCTTGGAAATGGGCCCATGAAATCCATGCCCCAAACATCAAAAATCTCACAAATCAAGATAGGGACTTGAGGCATCTCGTTCCTCGAAAAATTGTTACCAAGGCGCTGGCAACGATCACAGTTCTTGCAAAAGAAGTAGGTGTCTTTGAAAATTGTTTCCCAATAAAAACCATAGTCTAAGACCTTGCGGGCTGTTCTTCTTGGGCCAAAGTGGCCGCCACATGCGTGGGCATGACAGAAGCTTAGGATGGATGGAATCTCTTCCTCAGGAATACCGCATCGAATGACTTGATCGGCACAAGTTTTCCACAAATATGGCTCGTCCCAGATGAAATATGTGGCATGGCTCTTCAATTTGTTCTTTCTGGCATATTCAAAACCTTTGGGAAAAATTCCAGTGGTGAGAAAATTCACCAAGTCAGCGTACCAGGACGCCCTTTCCGCAGCTGCAAGAAGAAGCTCATCTGGAAAATCATCCAGTATGGGCATACCATCGGATTCTGTCAACATTCTACTTAAATGGTCAGCGACATTGTTCTCGGCCCCCTTCTTGTCTTTAATCTCCAAATCAAATTCTTGTAAAAGGAGAATCCAATGAATAAGTCGTGGTTTAGACTCTTTTTTGGACAGTAGATATTTGAGGGCAGCATGATCAATGTACACCACAACCTTGGATCCAACAATATAGGATCGAAATTTCTCACAAGCGAAAACCACGGCCAGAAGCTCTTTTTCTGTAGTTGTGTAGTTGCATTGAGCTGGGTTGAGAATTTTTGAGGCGTAGTAAATGACATGACTGTGCTTCTCAATCTTTTGGCCAAGCACAGCTCCAACAGCATAGTCACTTGTGTCGCACATGAGCTCAAACGGGAGTCCCCACTGCGGTGGTTGAATTATGGGCGCTGAGGTCAGCTTCTCTTTCAACAAATCAAAAGCTTCTTTACACTTGTCATCAAAGATAAAAGGGGCGTCTTTCTGCAGCAACTTAGTCATTGGTTGAGCTATCTTAGAAAAATCTTGAATGAAGCGATGGTAGAAGCCGGCATGGCCTAAGAAGGCTCGAATTTCTTTCTCATTGGATGGGTATGGCAGCTTCATGATCAAGTCGATCTTTACTCTATCCACTTCTATGCCCTTCGCAGATATGACATGCCCGAGTACAATTTCTTGTTGCAACATAAAGTGGCACTTCTCAAAATTCAAAACCAAATCAGTCTCAACACACCGTTGAAGAACTCTATCTAAATGCTCCATACACTGCTCAAAAGAGTCGCCATGAACTATAAAGTCATCCATAAAAATTTCGATGCAGCTTTCTATCAGGTCGAAAAAGATACTCATCATGCATCGTTGGAAGGTGCCCGGGGTGTTGCACAAGCCAAAGGGCATCTTTCGGCAAGCAAAGGTCACGAATGGACAAGTGAAGGTCGTCTTTTCTTGATCTTCTTGAGCCACAAAAATCTGAAAATAGCCGGAGTAGCCATCAAGGAAGTAGAAATAGGATTTCCCAGCTAATCTTTCGAGCATCTCATCAAGAAAGGGCAACGGAAAGTGATCTTTGCGGGTCACATCATTCAACTTCCTGAAATCAATGCACATTCGTCATCCTGTTTGCAATCTCATTGGTATCAATTCGTTGCTCTCATTCTTCACGAGCTGGAATCCAGACTTCTTTGGAACGACGTGCACTGGGCTAACCCAAACACTGTCAGAGATTGGGTAAATGATTCCCAATTGGAGCAACTTCAGAATCTCCTTCAATACCACCTCTTTCATCACTGGGTTCAACTTTCTCTGAGGATCTCGGGATGGTTTATGATTCTCTTCCAGAAATATGCGGTGCATGCAAATATCGGGGCTGATCCCCTTGATGTCGGTGAGAGTCCAGCCGATGGCACCTCTGTGCTTCTTCAAAAGAGTAACAAGTTGTGTTTCCTGGGCTGCGGTAAGGTCTTTACTCATGATTACAGGTAGGGTATCTGCTTCGCCCAGGTAGGCGTACTTCAGGTGCTCAGGAAGAACCTTCAATTCCAGAGTCGGGGCCTTCACATGAGATGGAAGAATGGGTTCCGTGATGGGCGGCAAGGGCAAATGGCCGGCCACATTTCTGACAGGAAATTCATTGGCAGCGTATAACTGCTGTATGAGGTCTCGAATCTTTTTTTCCTCTTTTGAATCTGCAATGTGGTCGGGTATCTCTTCATAAAGTACTTGTTCTAAACTGTTATCCCTGAAATTGCACTCAACAAAATCATCAGTAATGGAATCGATAACATCAACCATAAAAAGAGCCTCAGGATCAGCCACATGCTTCATTTCTTCGAATATATTAAATGTGACAACATCCCTATCAAATTCGAAACTCATCATGCCTTTATCAACATCATTCTTTGTGCGTGCAGTTTTCATGAAGGGACGGCCTAGTAAAATCAGGGATCTATGTGCAGACAAGGCATCATCCATGTCAACGATGTAGAAATCAACAGGAAAAATCAATTCATTCACCTTAACTAAGACATCCTCTACTACACCTCTAGGGTATGCATTGGACCTATCAGCTAGTTGAATGATGACTCGAGTATCTTTCATAGGACCCAACTGTAATTCCTTGTAAACCGAGAAAGGCATGACATTGATAGAGGTTCCTAGGTCTAACATGACTTTCTCTACCTTTTTGCTACCAATGATGCAAGGGATGGTGAACATACCTAGGTCTCGACACTTTTGAGGCAACTTTCGCTGAATTATGGCGGAGACATTTTCTCCTACCTTAATTTTTGCATCCTTTACATACCTTATCTTCTTGGCACATAGCTCCTTCAAGAACTTCGCGTATCTAGGGACTTGCTTGATAGCATCGATCAAGGGTAGGTTGATCTCGACTTTCTTGAAAAGCTCGAAGATCTCTTTCTCGTCTTCCTCTTTCTTGTGCCGTGCTAACTTAGAAGGAAAAGGAGTTGCATTAATAAGGTAAGGAGGTTTAGAAAAAATCTGTACCTCATTAGGAGCAATCTGTGCGGCAGGCTGTGTGCCCTTAGCGTTGGGTCGGTCGTCAGCTTCTGCAGTTTGCCCACTCAGCGCGTGGTTGTGCCACTTCTGTTTCTCATCCTCTACTAACTCTTTCCCACTCTGAAGAGTCACAGCACTGACATTTTCTCTCGGGTTCTGCTCGGCTTGAGATGGAAGTTTTCCAGTATGCCCTTGCAGCTTGTTCAATTGGGTGGCCAGCTGGGTGATCTGTGTGCCCATGCTGCCTAAGGCGGCTTGCGTCTCTTGCTGAAAGGCCTTTTGGCTCTGCGCTAGGCTACTAATGAGGTTGGTGCTTTGCTCCAGACTCTTCATGATCTCACTCATAGATGGTATGGACTGGTCTGTGTGGGCATACGGCTCACCCCTTGGGGGTCTCGGTGGTAAATCTCCTGCTGCGGGTGGATCTTCAGGCTGTCTCCAATGAAAATTGGGATGATCTCTCCAACCGGGGTTGTAGGAATTGGAATAAGGATCATTATTCCGCTTCTTCCTGAAATTGTCTCCTCGCGGGACATCATAATTGATTCCTCTGAAAGCATCTTGCTGCGCATCGCCTGATCCATAACAAGCTTGTTCAGTAGGTGGCTCATGCAAATTGGGACATTCGTCAGTGAAATGCCCATGCTCAGAACAAACTCCGCAGCGGTTTGGCCTTGTTGTGCGCCACAGCCAAGCCTCGGACTAGGGAGGTAAGAGCATCTATCTTCTCATTCACTTCTGACCCTTCAGCTCGGTCGATTGCCCTTACAGGTTGATGTTTTCCTTCATCTTCTTCTTCGTACTGCTGTCCTCCAGAAGCCATGTCAATTATGAGCTGTTTGGCCTCACCGAGGGTTTTATTGGTAAGAGATCCCCCGCTGGCAGCATCGACGATTTTCCTATCAAAAGAAGACATGCCACGGTAAAAGTTATTAGTCAGGAGCTGGTAATCAGTGAACCCATGGTCCGGGCATTTGCGGCAAAGCTGTTGAAATCTCTCCCAGTATTCAGCTAGACTTTCATTCGGCTTTTGTTTGATGCTACTGATAGCCATTCTCAGATTTGCAGCGCGAGTCTCAGGAAAGAACTTTCGCAGGAATTGTCCTTCTAATTCCGCCCATGTGGTGATAGACTCCGGTGGCAAATCAAACAACCAATCTCGTGCCTTTCCCTGCAAAGTGTGAGAAAAAATGAGTAACCGTAGGTTATTCGCAGTAAAACCTGTAGGTCTTAAAGTGGAGCACACGAGATCAAATTCAGACAAATGTTTGTGTGCACTTTCTCCTGGCAAATCACCAAACTTCGGTAACACTTGGATGAATGCAAGTCGAATCTCCGCATTGTTGGCAATCGGGGGCAGCACAATACAGATGGGTCTGTTACTCCGAAGACGGCCGATTTCCCGTATGAGAGGCTCATGAGCAGGTCCATGATTAGCCACATTGGCTTGGATGAGGGCTCTTCATGCGGCAAGGTCTTGCGGGTTCGGTGGTGGATCTTCATTATTAGCCATGTCGAGGTGTTGATCAACTTCGAGAGTTTTTGTAGGATCTTTAGTATTCTTCCTCAACCGGTGTAACGTTCTCTCTGGCTCTGGATTGAACACTAAATCTTTATCTGCAGAGGAACGGGTCATAGACCAGAAAAATTAAAAATAAAAACAAAGTAAATAACAAACTGAAAATTTCGAGTAAGCACTGCTTTAAACCGATCCCCGGTAATGGCGCAAAAATTTGGTACGTCGTTTTTCACCAAAAATAAATGTTCCGACTTTCGCCGGCAAGCCCACACTGCAGAGTACAGTGGTGAGCAGGATCGTCTCCCAAAGGACCGGCAAGAATTAATCTTGACTTTCAGTCTATGTGCCCAAACTTCCAGAAACGTGTTTTGTGTGAATTATGTAGCAAATAAATTAAAGAACTGAATAGACAACTATCGAAAATATGTGTGCAAACGAACTGAATTAAATCAATTATAAAAAGGGTATTCCGGATCCAACAAACTCCACTCCACTTATAACACCGATCACAGATGCAAGAATTAATTATTCAAATCATGCAAATCAGTTATAGTCATCGAAGACGCTTTTGACATGACCTAATCTTTCCATACTGTTTCGATAATTAAGAAGACGCTTCATTAATTATTCCCCTAATCGATTGACAACTGTAAGAGACGCTCTTTAAGTTTAATGAACCGAAAGCAATGAGCACAAGAAAGACCCGATTCTTAACTTACAGACTCTGACGCAGAACTGTAAAATTAACTCTGTTATTCCCCTAGTTATTTGAGCAACCGTTTTACCACTTATTAAACTTAAACCACGATTACGTATGGCCAATTTAATTGGCTAGTAATTAATCACAACCTACCAAATATTTGCAACTATTCGATAGACTTAGAATAATTAACGACCCGAAATCCAAGAATAACAGATACATACATCAATTAATTATGAACATACAATTAGATCTCACAGTTATATAAGCGGAGCTTCGTCGTCGTCACCGAAATACGAATAAATTAGCTACTTTGCATGCTGGAATTGATCAACAAGTAATTGTATAACGACGCGATGATATTATCGAAGAGAAGAAGAAAATAATACTGAATTAAAACCGTTCGCTGCCTTCGTTCCTCGTTCCTAGCGTGCGTGATGATAGAAAATAAACTAAATACCTAATATATATTTACAATCCATAAAAGATAGAGTTCTAAATAGGGAATAAGATCCTACTCTAGGTAAATCCCATGCAAAATACTTTTAGAGGCGGTGGAGATGGATTTCCGTGTCCAGATTCGCGCGTGGGCCGAGAACTGGGCTCAGCAAGCCTAAAATGTATTCTGAACCGGGCCTCCAAAAATTTGCTTCAATCCTCCTGCTGCATGCCCTTGCAGCTTGCTCTATTCGATCTTCTCCCTTTTTGTCACTTATATCTTTTCTTGCACCAAAAAACCCTGCATCTCTTCTCCATATTACACCATGTCCCTACATAACTTAACAACATATCAAAGCACCAAAATACACAAATATAGGATAGACAATAAGGAGAAAAGTCACCAAAAAGTTGTGATAATAACAAGTAGAATACGTCCGATCATTAAGTTAAGTTGATAATGCTCTTCTCACAAATATGATAGACCCTTCCAATTAGTTTAACTTCAATTCCTGTCACCGTCTATCCGTTAAACCTCTCTTAGCTATACCATACATGCAAGATTAACATATTAGGCTTAGGAACCCCATGCACCTAACGTCGAAGGAACCAATTTCCGGATTTAGATTCACAATCAAGACTCCTCTAAATCCTATCAATGTTCAAGTAGTGATCAATTACCTAAATATGAAAAAGCACGATTCCAACAACAATAATCAACGAGAACAAGCATAGATCAAAACCACATCAATCATCTACCCCCTAATAGAGAGATTAGCCACTAAACATGCTCAAAACAACACAAATACGATAGAAGGAAGTCATCTCATAAATCAAATGCAAATAACTCAAACTTCTACAATATTAAGTATCTTTCAAGAGTTTTGAGACAAATCCCCACAAACATCCAAGAAATACAAAGAAAATACAAGAGAAACCTCCTTCGAGCTTAGCTTCCGTGGATGGCTCGTCGTCGGGCTTTTCTCGTCTTTCCTTCTCCTAGCTTGGCTTGGTTCTCTTCTTCTCCCTCTTCTCTTTTGTGGTGGTGTTGATGGTAAAAATGGTGAAGAATGGTGGTGTAGAGATTTAGTGTGTGTAGTGTGTGTGAAAAGAGAGAGAGAGAGAGAGAGAGAGAGAGAATGGAGAGAATGGTATGGTTGAGAGAGAGAGTGGAGTGGTGAGGTTGAATGAGAGTGAATGGAGTGAATCGTCCTTTTTTGGATCCCCAAAATCTAATATTAGATATGAGAGGGAGAAAGAGATCCGTGAAATGAAGGAAGAGAGAGAAAGAGAGAGAGAAAAGGTGATGGGAGTTGATGGTAAGGGATCAATTAATGAAGGGATTTTGTGGAAGATTTTTGTGCCCAAAAGTCTACTCTAGAAGTTTAGGGAATGATAACCTAAAAATCTAGCAATTAAAAATGGCTCAAAAAGTCCTTGATCTAATTTTAGTAACATCAGTTGGAACTGGAGTGAAAAGGAGTGGAATTGCAACGAACATGGGGGAGAACTGGACCCGAGAAGGAGAGGAAACAGCCCGCGCGCCGACGGGCTGCAGGGCGCCGCGGGGGCACGCGGCGCGTGGCTGGGGCGAGCCCAGCGGGGGCCAGCCCCGCGGGGGCGTTGTGCGTGGCGGGGGCCCCTTTGCTGGGCGTGGTGGGGGCGCGAGGCTCTCGGCCTTTTCGCGCCCCGCCCGCGCTCCTTAGCCCGCCCGTGTGGGTGCTTTTTCCTCCATTCTTTTTAACATCTCTTTCTTCTTATCAAAACAACCAGCTCACTTACTCGGATTTGCACTTGCCACCTAATTGCCGTAAAATACCTGCTTTTATGATTAAAAGCTCAAGTTTTGCAACACTTGGCACAATCCACCTTTAGAGCAATAAACACAAATAACACATAAAATCAACACATAACAATATAAAATTAAACAAAATAAATACTAAACATAATAAAATAAATAAATTAAAAAATAACACAATTAGACACTAAACATCGACCAAGTGAACAAGTATCACATAGGGTTGAATAGATCTTCGAGTCCTTGATTACGAGTAATAACATATGTGAAGAACCGACCGCATTGAAATGCATGCTCATTATATCTATGTTATGGTATATGCCTTGAAACAGCAGCCTGATAACAGACTAGTGATATGCCATCATTGATAGATTAAAGACAATTAGTCGAGTTGAGAGAATCGATAAATATTTTTAATTGATATAGTAAATCCATTTTTCCTAAAGCCTAGTGTTTTCGCATACATGTTTATTTCAATATTTTATTGCTTTGTATCTTTATTTTATGCTCGTTATTTTTATCTCTTTTTATCTGTGTGTTCTGAGTTTAGATATTAACTACGTACTTGTGAATAAGAACGGGTAAATATTGTCTCTGTGGGATACGATACTCTTGCTCACCTAGATATTACAATAATACCGTGCGCTGGCGGTACGATTTATTTGTTAATAAATAGCGTGTCAGTAAGGTATACTGAAATAAAGGTATGGTATATGCATTATGTGTCATACCGAACTTAAGGTATACCGAAGGTAAAGGTACGGTAATAGTATGTTTTTTGTCATACCATTAATTAAGGTAAGGTATAAGGTATGACAAAAAAGTAAGGTATGTCGTACATTGACACTCCTAGTCTTATACATGGCTCATTTGAAATTCTAAAGTGAATTGGGGGTAGAAAAGACTGAAAAAATTGAAAATGAGAGTAGTCTCGTCATTTAACATCATAGCCCATTACTCCTGATTAATAATCTGAGGGGGGTTGGACGGATTATTAATCAACTAAACGATGAATAAATGGTCGGGTCCAATATCAATTATGGGATCAAATCCAAAAAATCAAATGATTGATTGAGTTGGAATAAAGTTTATTAATCCGGATTCACCCTGCAAACAAAATGTTGCCTGATATTCGGGTCATTGTTTAGTCGCAAACATTTTAGTTTGTGATAGACGGTGATGAGTAATTGAATTTATTTCAACATTTTGGAAAAATGGTCAAATGCATCGAATTAGGTTCCTAAGGTTTTTTTTAGCACTTGAAATTTCATATTACACTCTCTATATTACACTCTATATTGCACTTTTAAATTGTGTATTTTTATATATTTTTTTCAATTATATTTTTTTAATAATTTAGTTTAACTTTAAGATTGTGTTTTAGGGTTCACCCCACCCAAATAGGTTTTATAATCATCTTTTAATATGATTGATTTATTCAAAGTTTAATTTCATAACCTTTTAATTCATTTTTTTTTATATATGTTGATTATGATTATTATGGTTGATTTTTTAGGTAAAAATAAACTTTTAATAACATATATGTACATCACTACTATTACCACTCCGAATTGCTTAATTTTAATAAACCTAATCTTAATTTAATAAATTAAGTAATTGTTATGATTGCTTTTATGAGTTGAATAAATTTTAATGTAATTATTTTTTTAAACGAATGTAGTCAGTTTTTGTGAAACGGCTTGGAAAATTGGAAAACACTTTTTATTTTATGTTGCAAGTTTGGACACGTTTATATAAAATGTTAGCGGTTTTTTTTTTTTGGGGGTGGGGGAGTTAGCAATTCATATAGACGTGGAAATTGGAAATTCGGCAATTTTGACGTCATTTTTAAAAAAATTATGGTCAAGTGATGACGGGCTCGAATAGACGAGAAAATTATCGGTTGAATTGGAGGTCAAATTGATTTATTAAAATTTGAGGATGTTGAATCATGCTTAAGTTTAAAGTTAGTGTTTTAATTACCTATTTTTAAAGTTCATGGAAAATTTACAACTATACTTAAAGTTCATGATTTTAGAACTTTTACTTATTTTAAATTAATTATTATAATTACTACTACAATGTTTTCTCCGTTCAATTTTTTAAAACCTATAAAAAATATGCCATAAAAATTGTTGACACTCAAACGCTCCTATCACTAAAAAAATATAAAAAAAGACGAAGTATTTGACACCCAAACACGCCTATGTTACTCCTAAAATCTATTTTTAATCGAAAGCATATTTTGTTTTAGTATTTACTGACTAAATTTGTCAAAGTCCGATATTAAGGATCGTTACTTATGCTTTTGTTGGGTAGTATATATATGAAATTAATATAATTTAACTTAAGTTAAAAAAATCCAAATTATCATAGTAGTAGTAGTAATTATAATAATTAATTAAAATAAACAAAATGTATACTTTTTTTAAAAAAATATTTTTCATAATAATAATAATAATAATTGTAGATCCGGAAATCAGCAATTAATCGCATCAGTCCGGAGCAGCGGCCAATCTGTGAAACAAAATCAAAAAATACGTAATAGCCAAAGACCGTCGGGGGTGACGATCTGATGAAGCCATGAAAAGCCTTGAAGAACTAAATCCGGAGCTGCCATTTAGAGGTTCAATTACACGATTTCGAGCCAAGAAATTGAAAGGTTGTTTCCAAGCAATTATTCGCAAAAAGTTTGAAGAATTAGAAAAAGTTAAATGCAGCCCCAAAATTGTTACTTTGTTAACAATTAAAGATTGGAGATCAAGGTTTGAAGAACCAACACAAGGCAGCTCAAGATTGGTGTCCGTTTTGAAGTTCGAAGAAGCCAAAGAAGCTCGAGGAAGAGATGATTGTTCAAAGCAACCCCAAGGTGATCACAATGCTCTCAATTGAAGATGAAGACCAAGTCTTGGAGGATTGAAGCTTACTTGGTCGAAAATTGGAAGATTTAAATTTGATGCCAATCCAGGAGGTTATGGCAAATAAGGCGTGACCATGTCTTATCTGCCAGAGGCCTGTCCGAGAATTCGACCCCTTAAAATAAATTATGGGTTTTGAATTAATTATTTTAGACTATAGTAATTAATTATTTGAGTCCAATTTTTGTTATTTAATGTAATTTTCGAATTTATTAGAGTCAAAGTTGACTAGGTTTTATTTAAGGTAATTTCCTACCTTAATTAGAATTCTAGTTTAGGGAACTTCCTAGTATAGTTAGAGATCCCTTTTGGATCAATTTTTTAGCCTTTTTTGATGATTAATTTCGTTCCTCATAGTCTTATAAATAGAGGAACCATGTCATATTGTTACTTTAGACTTTATTTGAATTATTAAGATTTGCTTTCAATATTGTCTCAACCCCGTTTAAATCTTTGTGAGTTTTGATTGAAAATTCATATTCTTGGAGCTAGCAACTTTAAGTCTTATTCCAGGGTATTGCTTAATCCACTTGAGGGATTAACCGGTATTGGCTATCCGAAGATCAACTTAGAGATTTCAATCTTGGATACGTTCGAGATTCAAGGAGGCTATCGGGTTGTGATTCACATCAACGAATCATCATCCATCAACCATCATCGACGTCTTCCATCCTCATCGACGCACGCCTCAATTCAGCCCCCAAGTTCGAATTTCATCCCGTTCCAATTCAATACGTAAGTTCGTTTCATCCCTAACATATCCTACATATTCCAAGCCTTTCTTCACCATCATAATCACACGAATTTATCCTTAAATTCCAGCCCTAAAAAACCGTCCCTTTTCAGCCCCCTTTCCGTTAATTTTATGTTATATAATTCATGTCATTTTTCTACGTATTTTAGTTGTCTAGATTGTCATATTTTCGTTGTTTATTGAGTCGGATTGAAGCCCTTCATTCGCTGATGTGTTTCGTATCCAGAAGTCTTCCGCTACGTCTCTTGATCGTCCTAGATTAATTGTCCGGGTCGTATCACGATCATTGGGCCTCCGACGCTCAAGTCGGAAAAAGAAAAAGAGTAGAAAGCGATAAGATATGAAATAATTGAATAATTAAGCCAGAATGTGACTAGAAATCGAGGGAACGTCGTTCAAATCTAGAAAAAGTGATGAGACCGAGATTAGCACTGAGGATCTAAACCCAGAATTGCAGCTGAGAGGTCCAGTGACGAGATTAAGAGCCAAGAAGCTGCAAGGATATTTCCAGTGCTATGTTCAAAAGAAGTTGGAAGAGGATGGAGCTGAATTCAGACAATACAAGTTGGTGAATTTGACGAGCATCAAGGGCGACTAGAGACATGGCCATGCAAGTTTTGATGTGATCTCAACATGAGTAAGACCACGACTCACAAAGTACACAGACAACAAGAACGAACACATGTCGGTAATGTAAAGATTCAATACCAACAAACAAGACACGAATAGAACTATCAAGTATATGTGGAAATAAACAACTATAGACTCGATTATCAATCTAATTTGGACTCGATTAAGAAGACACTTAAAATACCTAGATTATGACTCAACCAAATAAAAACACAACCAATTAAATATGGATTAAGATCGGCTAAGGTCAGATTTAATGTTAGGCGATTATGGGCTGAATTAAGACTACGAAGTATAAACGATTATGGATGAATTGTATAGATGAATTAATGATCGATGATGATGAAGAATGGAACGTAGATGGTGATGAAGTGTACGGCAGTTTGGTAGATGATGTGCGGCGATGGTGATTCAAAAGGTAGAAGAAATATACTTACTCGAACCCCATCGTTTGATTGACGAAATACGATTTTTCGTATACTCCGGATTGGTAGCAACTCCCCCTAGAACTCGATGGCACTAGAAAAATCTTTTGATAGGACTTAAGATTTGCTAGATCAAAAGAACATATAAATGTTGATCAACCTAAGGATAGTGAGACAAAGAGAATATAACTCAAATACTTCAATCAATGTCTGAGTTGTAAATGACATAATGTTCTCCTATTTATACTACTATAGGGACGAAAATAAAGAGGCCATAATAACAAGTTATGGCTAAAAATTGTGAGTCCTAATCTAGTTAGGATTGTTTCCTTAATTAAAAATCTGTTTTTAAGGAAAATTCAAAAATACCAAAAATAAGATAATAAAATCTAAACTAGATAAAAATAAATCCCAATTGGATTTGGGCCTTCAAATTGATGCATAGGGCTTTATTTTGGGCTGAACTACACGCCAACTTTCAAACTTGGTCTTCTTGGGCTTGATCTTCAATTGTCAACACAGTGACAATTCTCGGACTGCATTTATCTTCTTGTTCTCCAACTTCGAACTTTCTTCTAATCAACACTTGTAAATATTGTTGAAGCTTCTTAGCACGAAGTCGAGTAATTGGTCCATTTAATTGCAGCTCGATGTCCTCTTCCTCAGTGTTGCTTGGACCGTTCTCATCATGTTTGGACGTGTGTCCTTATTTAATTACTTGTTTTATTTTAATTGGACTATTATTTAAGTTTGTGGATTTAGTTAATTAGTAGCCCAATTATCACAACTTGCTTAGGTGATATTGGACCCAGTTTTTTAATTCAAGCAAAGTTCGAAATTACCAAGCCCAAAGTCTTGTAATTTTCGAACCCTAGGCTGAATATTTAAGCTTGTTCAAACACTTTAATTCTTTACACTTTTTTTGAATCCAAAGCTTTACGCTATAAACTTGTCTCACGCAAAATACAATCGGTTCTTGGTAGAGTTTGTTGTTGGAAACTTCAAGCTTAAAATCAATTGATTCGTTCATGATATCTAGTAGTATCTGGATTAATCAAGCCACCGAAGAATACTCCATAGGTGCGTTTCGGGTTCTCGTCGATCCAAGGTTCGTTTCGGGTAAGCTTTACAATTCATTCTTGTTTCATCGACACATTCACTCCCATCCCTACATCTCCAGCCTTCATACACATTTTCTATCATCCATAGTATCATCCTCATCATCCATATAGCCTCCCAAGTCCAGAATTCGTCCATACAAGCCATCGATCAATTTACTAAACCCTAGAAGTCTGAAAATTAATCACCGTGCCAAATTACAAACCACTCATGCGAATTGGCTAACTTTTGGATATGTTTTTCATGACTTCAGATTGTACCTTCTATTAAAATGTGAGCTTAATCGGAGTTGATTTGCTTAGGTTTCTATTCGAGTCAATTTGGGGTTAAATCGCTAGTTTTGGGTTGTGTTTTGGATTAATTAGTGTTCGAATTTATTCATTGATTAAGGTCAGATTGTTTATCATATTAATACTCTTATATTCAGTTGGTGTTTGGATTGAATCATTTTTTATAGTTGACGTGTGTTCGTTCTTAGCTTCCGCATATTGATTGGCCATACCATAAATTTCGTATAAGAGCCACGTCAGCTTTTGATGGTCGTGGTTCAATCCAAATCATGTGTGACACATTAGGGGCAAGAAGAATTCGATTAATTGTATAAAAAACATTTGGTCAAAAAAAAGAGGAAAACACGATCGATTACAAAAAAAAATCGAAGACCTATTGTGATCACCGTGTGTTCTTGATTTGTTTCTTGAATTTTCTTGAAGTTCTTGGTTGATTCTTGATTGGGAGATTGTGTCTTCTTGCATTGGGTAATAGTTGTTGTCGTCTTTTCTTTGTGTCGCAATTGTCGTCTTCGTCGAATAGCGATTGGGGCGTCACATTGCAGTTGGTATTATCTTATTTTGGAGTCTTAATTTTTTTGGTTTAAAAGATAGCGGAGTTTCAGTCTTAGTAGTTATATAGGAGGGAGGGTCGAAATTTCTTGTCCTAGTTCTAATATGATTAGTTTTGGTACATTCCTAGTTCAATTTGATTTTAGTAAGGTAGTTTCCTATTTAAGCTCAATTTTATTTCCTTGTTGGATTTGTGTTTACATTGTGGTACAATTTGTTTCCAAAATTCATCCTCTTTCCTTCTTAAAATTTTCGGCCATCATATACCTATCTAGCCACCGAAAATTTATCTTCCAACCACTATAATTCTACATTGCCGCAGCCTACACAAATTTTCAGCCTTGTTCTTCTTTTGCCGTGAGCTTACCGATTTTGAAGTCTAATTCGTGGTATTATATATACTCCGTGATTCTCTGAAAGTCAAGTCTGAGCTCTTGACTCAAGTTGATCGAGTTGACAACAGGTTCTATTGGGGATTGTGAGATATTGAGTGATATACACGAGTGAAAAAAAGTGAGAGCTGATCATTATTTCTTCATTCCAGCTATGTTCTATTGATTAGTTGTGTTATAGTTTCTGTTTAGTTAGCATAGAGTTGAGATAAAAAAATGTTCGTTAAAAAAAAGTCAGTTTGTTTTCATTAAGTTCAGTTCGTTGATTACTCTTCTAGTGTGATATAGTTGCTATTTACATTGAGTTGAGCTATATTCACGCAAAAAAAAGAAAGAATTCATTTGTTTCTTTTCATTTATCTGTTTTGTAGGTACCATGAAATCCGGAGACAGATCCAAGTTGAATGATAAAGCACCAGCATCGCCTACTACTCCCACAGACGTGACCTCATCATCACAGCAGCCTTGGGATGCGCAGTATCATTTTACTGCCTTATCCCAACACTTTGAGAGGCACAATCAGATGCTGGAGAACAAGATTGATGATATGTTGGCCAAAGTAATGGCACAGTTCGAGCGTCTTAACACTCGAAATCTATTACCTCCATCAGTTCAAGGACAACCTATCCAGTAAGAGGAAGCAGCTCGTCAGCCAGACGTATCCACAGTCAAGCCTACCAGAACGAATGTTAGAGCACAACAAGCTCAGCGTCACCCACCTACAGTGTAAGAGAACGATCCCGATGATTGTTATTAAGAATATGGAGACTATGGAGAGGAATCAGAGGCTGAGTATGAGCCTCCACAGAGACGTGATCACCCACGTAGACCTTACAAGCGAGCATTCCGCAATCCGCCCCGACATGACAATGCAGATGGCTTGTTAAAAAACATTAAGACAAGCATACCGGCATTTGAGAGATTGCATGATGCAGACTTGTACCTCGATTGAGAGAGTAAGGTCAAAAAAATATTTGAGTTCTATGATTTTTCAGAAGTTAATAAGGTGCAGCTAGCTTTATTGGAATTCACCGGGTATGCTGCTACTTGGTGGGAATTTCAGCTGCGCAGACGTCGTCGAGATAGATATCCCTCCAATTGACACCTGGCAGGAAATAAAGGATTTTATGAGAGGCCATTTTATTCTTGTACACTATGAACAGGAATTAGAACGCAAGCTCAGTCAGATTCGCTAGGGAACTCGATCTATTGAGGAGTATCACAAAGATCTAGAGATAGCACTGAATCGGGATGGTAAAGAAGAGACTCTAATTGCTACTATTAACCGGTACATATAAGGGATGAATCCTGATATTGTGTGTGAAGTTGAGCTGAGAGACTTCGATAGTGTTGAGGCCATGATTCACTATACCTCTATTGTAGAACGATAACTCAGAGATGGACACCGATGTCCTTCACAGTCGATGCCTGCAAGGACACCATGGGTTCTAGGCGATTCCTCTATGCCTAGGACAGCCCCTACACGTCCTCAAGGTCAGTCTACACAGCCCGTTTGCCATTTTGAGCAGTTTGCACCTCAGCCCAATCGCAGACCCGAGTTCAGTTCGGCTACACTAAACAGAAACAATCAAAATCGAACTGTACAACCTAATCAACCTTAGAATGGTACTCCAAGAAGAGCATGTGACGTCTAGTGTCACAAGTGCAGAGGATGGAGACACTTCCAAGCACAGTGTCCGAATCGCCGAGTTCTTTTCCTCACTGAACATAATGAGCTAGAATCAGCTAGTGAAGAGGAGCTTGATGATCCTATTGATGCAGGGGTCGAAGATCAGCCCCTAGATGGCTCTCCAATAGCCGTCATTGATGAAGTGAAGCCGAAGTAAGCTCACATGAGTCTTGTTTCAATCCGAGCATTGAGTTTTATTCATGAAGAAGATCAGAATGATCAGCGGGAGAACATATTCTACTCTTGTTGTCCTATCCAAGATAAGGCATGTTCACTCATCATCGATAGTGAAAGCGTTGTGAATGCTATCAGCTAGTATGCATTGGGAAAGCTGGATTTGATTCCAGAAAAGCATCCTAAACCCTACCGATTGCAGTGGTTGACTGACAGAGGCAAAATCAAAGTTAGATATCAGGTAAATGTCACTTTTTCGATTGGTAGGTATACTGATACTATTCTATGTGATGTCATCCCTATGGAGGCGGCACATATTTTGTTAGGTCGTCCTTGGCAGTTTGATAGGAAGGCGATACATGATGGATTCACCAATACTTATGTCGTGACTCGAGATGGACAGACCACCAGATTGTGGCCTTTGGTACCTAAGGATGTTGTTGAAGACCAAAAGAGGATGCCTAGAAGTTGATGTCCAGAGGCTCTTCAGAGGAGACTCTATTGTAAGATCCGAAAATAGAGAAGACCTCAAAGAAAAACAGGGCAGCAGTGAAGAGGGCACGCCAAGCCGCAAGCAGACCTCGTGAGCCCACACCACCATCAGAAGATCAAGACGAACAAGGAACCGAAGGGCACGGGGAGGAAAGACAGTCTAATGTCGGAACCTTTTCTGCTCTGAAGCATGATACTCAAATCCTGCAGGTGGCCTTAGCGGACTCTCCTCCATTTGTTGTCTGACGTCCACCTTCTGTGCTAACGCACTAGGTCCTACATTAAATGGATCACTAAAAGTAACAGAATGATGACACTCAAAGTATACCAAATTTAGTTCGCTGAACAGATTGGTGGGTTTGATGTAGTTTAGATGGCGTGCGCTGTCATTGATGGTCAGATCTTCAAGTTTACTGCGGAGTGAAGCGTTCTCTAATCTCAGAAGTGCTAACTCCCCCGTACATGGTGTTTACCATTTGATGTTGTATATTCCTTAGAACATGAGCCATCAACAGATTAACATCATGTGAAGGCGTAGCGGTTCTCCCATCTTGTTGGGGTCCTTTTCTAGCTTTGCGGCTCTCATTAGGTGTTGCCATTTTATTTAACAAATAGATTGCTATCCCACGGTGGGTGTCAAATTGTAGATCCGAAAATCAATAATTAATCGTATCAGTCCGGAGCAGCGGTCAATCTGTGAAACAAAACCAGAAAACACGTAAGAGCCAAAGACCGTCGGGGGATGACGATCGTTGGGCCTCCAATGCTCAAGTCAGGAAAAGAAAAAGAGTAGAAAGCGATGAGATATAAAATAATTGAATAATTAAGCAAGAATGTGACTAGAAATCGAGGGAACATCGTTCAAATCTGAAAAAGCGTAGGGAAGAAACCCGGATGTTGAATCGCCTGAGTGGAATTAATTTAGAAAACTGTGAACTCAGTCCTCTTAGGGCATGGCGTGAAGCTTGCGGGTATTTCAGCGTAGTCGTCAAATGAGAAGGGGGTCTCCTTTTAAAGGTGGAGGTAGCAGCTAGGGTTCGCGTGGATCGTGGAAGCGGTTGAAGGACGTGACGGCTCCTCTAAACTCGTCAACCTTTCCGGATAAGGCAGAACTGATCGTTAATTCAAATTTAAAATTGAACGGTTATCTATTGGAATACTGATTGTACGTTGTCGTTCAACCCTTTTGGGCCAACATATCGGGTTGACGAAAAATGACCACTACAATAATAATAATAATAATAATAATAATAATAATAATAATAATAATAATAATAATAATAATAATAATAATAATAATAATAATAATAATAATAATAATAATAATATGATTTTGAAATAATTTATAAACAAAATATAGAGAAATTACGGAAAGCTTGGTGATAAAATTAAAATAAAGAGAAGAAAATTTTGTACTCACTAGTTTGGAGTGGTAATAATAGGGAGGGTGTATGCATGTTACTGTTTACCAACATTAAGGGCTTATTTATCATACCTAAAAAATTTTAAAGGACTTAGTTGATCCTAAGAGGAAATATTAATCAAGGGTGATTTTGACCCTTTTTTTCTTTATTATTTTTTTATTATAATTTGATTGTATTTGGATAGTGAACAATGTTTTTTTTCTTTTTGAAAATATTTGGATGAGGAACATTACTCGTCAAATGGTATGATCCAAAGCTCATTATTAACGGTTTCCCATGTTGAATTGGGTTGGTTTCCGCTACTAGGTTATTTATTATTTTTTTTATAAAGTAATATAGAACATCGTTGTCTATGATATAATTTATACAATATTTATATTCAAAACTAATTGTAATATTTAATATGTTGTGATATTACTGTATCATTTGCACATGAAATTGTCAATTAATTGTACTTTTTGTGTTGCATTTTCTATTATACTTGTGATTTTCTTAGATTCTCTTTCATTTTTTTCTTAGATTTCTATTTGTTGTGTTTTAGTTTAAAATTGCACTTATTATTTAAAGTTCGTACTACCCAATTGAGATTTATTATAATTTTTTAATATTTAATTTTTTAAATAATCAATTAATAACTAAAAAACTTGAAATGCTAAAAAATTACAATGCACTGTAATGAGGTAGATAGAATCTTAAATAATAAGAGTAAAACTAAACCGCAGTACAAGAAATTTAAATCTTAAAAAAAACCTAAAAACACTAAAAAACAATCGAGTTTGCAATATAGAATAGAACACAAAAACTACAATAGAAGATCTTATCCTGTTGGTTTATCATACACATATTAATTATGTTTTATTGTATTGAATTCATGAAACTATATCATGTTATCGATAATTACATTTATAATTTGCATTTTCTATTTCTCCTGCGTCGTCATATATTCTTTTTCTTTTTTCTTTTTTACGAACTCTCTATTCATTAATTAAGAAAACATTATAACATGTTCGTTGTTATAGTATGAGCATACGCTGTAGGGAAGTGAACTCTCCTACGCCATTATTTGCAAAATTTGGTTTAATTTTTTGTCCCACAAAAATAAAAATAAAAACTAATTACATATGCTTATATCTAATGATTATTAGCTAAAAAAAGTACAATCATTTGATAAACTAACAAACCTAGATAATATGAGCAAATCTAATAACTATTATTAACAAAAAAAAAATCTAAAAAATAACAATACCTATATATAGATGAGCTTTTTGTTTAGTTGATATTTTTTTCTTACTTGAAAGTTGAAACTAAGGGATGAAAATAATGAACCACTCCCAAAATAAGTTATATATTATTATTATTATTATTATTATTATTATTATTATTGTTATTATTGTTATTGTTGTTGTTGTTAAGAATCCATTTGCTTCATGGTTTCTTAATGAATCTGCGGAGCTTCTTGAGCTAAAACGCTCATTTTGTTTGCCGAGCATTATATTGGATGTAATTGCTATGGGAAAACTCGGTTATTAATTAATTGAAAAAAAGCTCAATTTATATGTGATTACAGTTTTTTCCAACACCCGTTAGAAAGAATTGGATTATGTATATGTAATATTAAACTATTTTACACAGTGCGGTAGTATCATAATTAAACGGTGTGTGTGTGTGTTTAACTTAACCAGTATTAGACCAGCATTAGTCTATTAGATTCGAAAAAATCGATAGAATTCTTGCACGAGCATTTAATTTGCAATTATTGAAAACCCCCTAAAATAAAAACAAATAACGATTAAAAAAAAAGAAGCAATTGAAAAAGTGAGGAAAACTTTCAATCAAAAAGAAAAAAAAAATGTAAGGTACGACTGGGCAGGGGTATCTTACACTTCGCAGCTTCTTTGCATCAAAATTCAAATTAATTGCTATAACTTAATATACTTTAATTATACAACTCAAGTAAGAATATCTGACGATATCGGTGTGTTTTGGATCATTACATCCATCTTGAGTTGTCTCATTATTTATTGCAATGTGATTAGAAACACTTGATTGTGAGTCTCAACATTCATATTAGTTTTCACTTTTATGCCTGGCTATTTTAGCTGTCTCGCTTGAGTTGGCTTAGTCACTTTTTCCAGCTCAAAATGATCACCACAAATCCGTATTTGCTACAACCATTTCCACTTCTAAGTTATGTTGATGCAACACAAAAACTTGTGTATTTGATCAGTCAAAATATGTTACTGGCAGTGACAACTGTGTATTTTACATATTTTTTGAATAATAATTGATGTTTATTATATGAAAAATTTATGTAGTTATGTAGTGTTATGCTTAATTTTCTATGGTTTTCGAAATTTTTATGTGGTTATTCATTTTGTAGTGATTTTTAGCAGATTAATGATTTATTTGATGCAAAGTCATTAATTATAAGTTTGGAGAATAATAGAAGGATCCAATAAAGATTTTGACTTTAATTAATGATTTAATTAAAGCAATTGGATAGATTTAAGTGAAAAGCCCATGAGTTTTTAGAGCCCAGTTGGTCCACAACGTCGGTTGACCCGAAAAATGTTGGTTCATCAGCTCAGTGGAAAATGTAAAGGACTTGGTCGACCTGGCTTTGTTCAGTCGATTGGACCATAACTAAATATAGGTGCTTGGAGTCGGCCTAGTCAGTTGGGTCAACCAAATCATGTTCACTTAAAGAATAAATGATGCTTTCCGTTACATCTTCGTCTTATGTATGTCCCTCCAATTCCATTTTCCGAGAGATTGATAAGGAGGCGACAACAATAAAAGCTGCTGAGACCTCTCCAAAGAAGTCACAGATGCGAGAAAAGATGGCAGAGATTCCACCAGAGACAGTAGAAAAGCCACCAGAGATGGTCGAGATCCCAGCTGAAGACATTCCAGTTGTAGAGATGTAGCTCGAGAAGACGGACATACAACCAGAGATAGCAGAAATTCAGCCAGAGGAGATAGGAACTCCAATTGTAGAGGTTTCAACTTCAGAGATTTTACCAGAGGAGAAAGAGATTCAGCCAGAGGAAGTAGAGTTGTAGCTAAAGACTGCAGAAAAGTTGCCTGAGTTTGTAGAAGAAGTGGAAGCTCAAGATCTGCCCAAGAAAGGGGAAAAACCATATAATCCATCCAAGAGAGCTCAAAAATATAAATGGTGCACCGGTAATTGAAAATGCATAGTCTTGAAACTTATTGATGAAAGCAAATTTTCTGTGCATGAAACTCCAAGAAAAGGGAGTCAAATCCAAATTATATACAATTTGGAGGATGGAAAAGAAAGAGAAGCCACATGATGGTTTCTACAACATGGTTAATGATGAAGTAAACAAATCCTTCATCTGTGAGTTTCCGAGATAAGTTGTTTTATATTCTTCTAAATTTATTTGTGTTCAACAAATAAGTTTGGGGGAACTTGAAGAAAATTTATCTTATCTGATTATTTATTTTCTTTCTTTTAGTTTTTTTTTTTGTGTTTTTGGTTCATTTTCGTATTTTTGTTTAGTTTAGGTATTTGGATTTTGATAGTAATAAGGTGAGAAATAGATTGAGAAGTCCAAAAATCAAAAAAAGAGGTAAGATTTGGCCAAGGGTTGGTCGAGTTGTGTGGGTCGACCCAAATCATTGTTTTCAAGAGCAACTGGGTCGAGCCACAAGTCGATTGGCCCCAGTCTACCGATGGGTTGACCTAACCCTTAACAAAATACACATGACTCGGTCGATCCGCCAGTCGACCCACCGATCGACCTGTTGGTCGACTCGAGCTGTGCTTTTGGAGTTTTATCTCTCTTTTTCACTACTTTTCACACACTCTCCACACACTACTCCTAAATCTCTCTTGTCCTTCTTCCCAAGCTATCAAGGTATGCTAATTTCTTTTCATTTATTATTGTGTTCATATGAGATGATGATTATGCTACCCTTGATTAGTGATTTAATCAATGCAAATATGTGATTTAGTTGATTTTAATCTTAGGATATAATTTGAGGATTTCATGTATGATGTGATTTTGTTTAAATTGATGTGTAATTATGTTCATATGATGTTGTTCATGCTTAGTCTAAGAGGAAATGATCTAATCTATTGAGCATGTTATTTAATTGAGGAATTATTATTGTTGAGGTTTAGCAAAATTGAAGTTTAAATGTTCTATGTATTGGATGAAGATTTCCTTGAATTTGTGCATTTGTTTAATTACTTTGAAGTTGTTAGCATAATAAATTAGAATGGTTTAAATGAACAAGAATTTAAGTGGAATTTAATTGGCCTATTTTGTTTAGCTTTGGTAGATAATGGGGGATGATGATTTTTCTAATTGTGTGTGGAGAGTTTGTTGTCGTGGTTTTGTACTGATTATGGATGCATGTGATTCAATGGATGTGTGTTGGGGTTGGCCCATTTGTCCCTTTTCCAGCCCATTACTAAAATACCTATCTACCCGGCCCAGCCCCAAACCCTTAACCCTAATTGTCGATCCAACTTCCTAATTAAAATAACATTAAGGCTGTTGATACTTCCCTATGCTCTAGAAGCATCTATAATATCACTCATCTCCCTCACTCTCTATACACTCGATCTCAGAATCTAATCTCATATTCTCTCTCTCTCTTTTTGGATCTTCTCACCTCGCTCCCACGGTTTCTCTGGCCGAAGTTCTGACCATCGGCTCCTATTTGGCCGCTGAGTGTTTGGGAGGAGTGTGCTGTGAGAGAGAACCAACCCTAGCCACCCCCGCTTCCTCTTCCCCTTCCCTGGACTGTTTCTCCGATCGCCGGAGAGGGCTACTACAGATCCCAGTGGGAAAATCTGAGCCGCCGTGCCTTGGGCACTTTTTCCCACTCATGATTGCCTCTTGTTCTTTCCTGTTTATCTATTTATTGTTTCTGCTGGGTTTTCTAACTAGCTCATTTGATTGCTCTATAGATCTGGAGATATTTGTGCCTGTGAAGAACCTTGAAGGTTCCCTTGACTTTCATCTCTGAGGCCATTACTGTTGTAGCTTGAAGAAACCCTAGAATAGCATCTATAATTGTCATTTTCTTGTAAACCCTAGTAAACTCGGTTCTAGCTACTTGAGTAGCTTATGTTAGGAACCGCTAGAGGTAGGGAATCAAACGGTGTAATCCCTAGCTAGGCGATACCACAACAGTGGTATCAGAGCCTGGTTTAGGCCTAGCCGGGGGCACCCTCCTGCCTCCATTCCTAGCACCCCGCCGCCGGTAAGGGCTGCGCACACTTCGCCCCCCTCGGGCTCCTATCTTAGGGTAAGTCCGGCTTTCCCCTTCCTGGGAAAGCCGGCTCTGGTATTGTTTCTCAAAACCCTAAAACTCCTTGGTAGTATCATGTCGATCCTGTGCCTTAATTGCTTCCGCTTATTTGTCTCTGATCTGTTCCTTGGCATTCCAAGCCAAATCCTTGTCTGCTGCTTACGGTCGGGACCGTCTGGATTCCCCTTTGGGTCTCCTCAAAGCGGGTTGCCCCGATAGCAAAGATAAGTAAGGACTTTTCATTTAATTTTTGGGCTTAATTTGTTGTGCCTCTTGTCTGTTTTCTTTGATTGTTTGTTCCTTATCCTGTTTTTATTGTAGAACCCCTGAGTTGGATTCCTGTTGACTTAGCAATAAGTCTGTGGTGGTGATTTGTGGCTGAAAAGGTGTTAGGGATTGACCTGAGTGACCCTCCTGCGCTACAGATAAATCTGTGTTGCGAACTGGGATAGCCTCAGCTCTAGATTCCCCAGGTGTTCCTTTTCTGGCTTGTGGAAGCTTCTGTTTCCTGGTTATTAGTGCATCCCTGCTTGTTAATCTGTGTTCTGGTGATTATTCTGAGAATCTTGGGTAATTCTGTGAAATTTTCTGTGTTTAAGTGAAATTCATGTGCTAAGCATGAATACTCTGAGTGCTGTCCCTTTTAATGGGAGTGGTGATTTTGGTGATTGGCAGACTAGGGTTGAATGCATTTTGACAAAAGAAAATTTGTGGGATGCTATTTCTAATAGAATTGATGAGCATGAAGCTGATAAAAATCTTGCAAAATTAAATGTTGGTGCTAGGGCTACAATTCTGTTAAATCTAAGTAGTGCCATTGTGAGGCAAGTGTCTCACCATAGATGTACTAAGGATTTATGGGATGCCTTCACTGATCTGTTTATTGCAAAATCTGAAGAGCATATGTATTCATTGCAAAGCCAAATTATGTCTTTTCAGATGGATCCTTCTAAAGATGTTGACACAAATATGCATGAATTCACTAAGCTTTTGTAACGCCCCAAACTACCCCGTTTGGCCACGTCACTTAACATACAATTTACATACATATTTTGTGTGCTTATTTTAATATGAGCGGAAGCTTAGGTCAAAATATGATAATATACAAAGCATGATGAGGTAAGGCATCATAATTTTCAATATAAATTTCGTCCTATTAAGCATGCAATCACCTAACCTATCGGACTCATAGGTTTACGCAACCCGCCCGTCTAGCACCCTAAATTAACAAACATAACATATGGGTTCACCGACACAATTCCCACATAGAAGGCTCCAAGGTCGAACGGCCCGCCTTTAAATTGTTGCACAAGATCAAGTTATATACATGATAACCTACAAAAGATCGGGCTATTCCCATCCCCAATAATCATTGATCATAAAGCAAAATAGTGATCAATGTAATAATAACAATAATAATATGAGTGTTATCGAAGGAAGAGCATGCAAAAGATAAACACAAGCTTGTGGGGTTCTCTTGTGTTCACAACGCTCCTACTCGGGCTCCGACTCCTCAACCTGAAATTCATTGAATGAATGGGGTGAGTATTTAACAACATACTCAGTGGGGAACACTGAAAACAGTTATAGCTAATTGCACAAGTGAAAATATTACATATGGACTTTTCTTTTCATTGTGGAGACTAGTCTCAACCCCGTAGGGTCTAAACATCATGATGCCCCCGTTAATGAACATCTTTGGCCCTGTAGGGATGCCCGCAGACATACTACCCCCCAGGGAGGACATTAACAGGTCTATATTCGATCACAAGGATCTCTGTCCCGAAGGGTCTCTTGTCGACCCCGAAGGATCTCTTTCATTCACCGGTCCGAAGACCCTTCATATTTATACAATCAAAGCACAAAAATAACTATAACATTACATGTGTTCACAGTTTAGAGTTACCCCACCTTATGAGACGCTTTCACAATTCCTCAACCTTTGAAATACTTCTTGGCCGTGCACAAGTTGTCCTCCTCGAGCTCCAACACGTCACCTAGCACCTTTTATTCTCTTTTCAATTTAGATGTCGAGTTATACAAATAAATCATAACTTTGAGTAAACTCATGCTATACTGTACTTTAAGGTCTTCAAACATATCCATATACACAATCATGGATATACAAGCTCATACTACGATTTTGGACTCAAAATACGCATTAAAACTCTTTGAAGCATTTGATCGAACACGTTACAGGCACACATTTAAACCACATGATCATAACTCATTTTAAATCCTTTAGACCCAACATTTCAAATACAAACACCTTCACCCTAGGGCTCTAACATACTTGAAATTCAACTCCAAACAACAATCATAACACCTCCATACCATATTAACAAAATAAGGGGAAATTAGGGCAAAAACTCTAAACCCTAGCATCAAAGAACCATAGGAATTTGATATAACTTCACATATAGCTTCAAGGAGATAAATAAACCATATGTTCAAGATATCAAGCAAGAAAATCAACAAAATTGAGAATCCTCAAATTTGGGTAACAAACCCTAGTTTCCAAAACAACAAGAAATGGGTGTTTAATCCCCAACAAGGAGAGGTGTAGAGGTTACCTTTGTTGATAGATGATGATGGAAGAATCTACTTCAAAAGATGAAAGATTTGTAGAGAGAAGGGGGAGGAAAATCGCCCATATGGAAAGAAAATGAGGAGGAAATGAATAAGTGTTGTATTTATAGGTAGAAAATCCACGGACCCGCGCGACCGCGCAGCCCCCGCGACCGCGCAGCCCCCGCGACCGCGGAACCCCTCTCTCGGCCCACGCTCCCCGCGAGCGCGCAACCCCCACGGGCGCGCGTCCCTCGCCAGCCCCGCGGGCGCGCAGTCTCCCGCGACCGCGCACGGCCCCGTAGGCGCGCACCTCCCCGCGAGCGCGCGACATGCCAAAAATCATCCCCCTTATTTTAAACCACTCCATTTTCCTTTAAATTTTCAAAGCACTTTTAATACATACCGAAAAAGCAGGGGGCGTTGTCCCCTAGCCCCCATCGGGGCGCTTCGCCCCCTGAACCCCCGACTCGCTGACCGGTCAGCGAGACCCCCGATCAACTCAGCGTTAGGGTGTTCAAGGTTTTGGCAAACAAAATTCAATGCAATAACATTCATTATCGCATAACTCGACACTTTAGTATTAAAATTTAAATTGTGTTATATACTCAGTATAACATCACTGTGCTATGACGTACCGGCTCGAGTGAGACAACCTGCAATAAAAATAACGGCATAACATACAAACATACTCACATGATTAATATTTAGCAATATTAATTCGAAATCATTTACTAAAATTATAATTTATAATTTAGCAAAAAGGGTCGGGGTATCACAGCTTTTAAAGGATGTAAAACTTGCTGGAGATGATAAAATTGAAGCTTATGCTCCTCAAATCTTGCTTGGTGCTATTCCAGAAATGTATGCTGAAGTTAAATCTGCATTAAAATATGGTGGGTGTAAACTAACTTGTGATATGATTGTGTCTGGGTTAAAGGCTAAAGAAAATGAAATCAAGAAACTAAATTCTAAACCTCTGCAAAATGAAATCATGTATGTAAATAAAAACTTCAAAAACAGGCCCTATATTGATTTCAGCCCAGAAAACCCTAGTGTATTAAATGCAGAACAGCATAAAAGAGAATCTGAACTTGAGGAAAGACATAGAAGGGAATGCAGAATAGAGAAATCCAACAACCTTTTTCAGCCCCCCTGTGATAACAGGTTTTTCCCTCAAAGTTCTCAAAGACAAAATCATTACCATCCCAGAAACCAACCTTTCAGACCCTCACCCCAAAATTTCCAACCCCAAGACCAAAAATCTAAGAAAACATGTTGGAATTGTGGGAAACCTGGTCATTTCTCCAATAGGTGTAAGCAATCTAAGAAGGGTAGAGGTTTTGGGAACAATCATGCTAATCTCACCATGCAATATAACCCTGAGTGTTTTGGGTGTGACAATAATGAGCTTGATTATGAAAGGGGAGAAATGTATATGGTTCACACTACTTCTGATTTCCAATTCATAAATTTGTCTAATGTTGTGTCAAACTCTATGCTTGAATCTGAATGGTTAATAGATTCTGGATGCACCTTTCATGTCACTCCACACAAGCACATCTTTTCAAATCTTAATCTATCTAAATATGGTTCTGTTGCACTGGCTGATGGCCAACAATGTGATATTGAAGGAAAAGGTGACATATGTCTGAAATTTGAGAATGATAGCATGATCAATCTGCAGAATGTGAGATATGTGCCAAAATTGAAGTTTAATCTCTTATCTGTCTCAAAACTTGCTGATCAATTGCTTTATGGCTCTGTGAACCAAAAATGTTTCAGTTTTGAAATGAATTATGTTCACTATTTTGATGCTCATAGAAAGGAAGATCTATACTCTGTGTTTGCTAATACTATGTCTATCTTATCTGCAAACTTGGTCCAATCTGATAAAATCCATCTATGGCATGCAAGATTAGGTCGCATGAGTAACAAGGGTTTAGATATATTGAATAAGGCTGGGGCTTTTAAAAATGATAAAGTTTTTGTCATGCCTTTCTGTGAACCCTGTCTGTTGGGAAAACATCACACGTCCCCTTTCCCTCTGTCTGTTGCATTTCCAAAATTAAAATTGAGCTCTCATATTCTAGAATACCTGCATGCAGATGTGTGGGGACCTTCAAAGGTTCCTACCCATGGTGGTAACATGTTTTTCTTATCTATCATTGATGACTTTTCAAGAAAAATATGGGTTTTCTTAATGAAAAATAAGTTTGATGTTTTCATGAAGTTTTCAAAATGGGCTGCTGAAATACAAAATCAAACCAATATGAGAATTAAGTGCTTAAGAACTGACAATGGTTTGGAATATTGTAATCATGCTATGGATAACTTATGCAGTGAAATGGGAATTAAAAGACACAAATCTGTTCCCTACAACCCCCAGCATAATGGGGTTGCAGAAAGGATGAATAGAACTCTCCTGGAGAGAGTTAGAAGCCTGCTTGCAGGCTCTGGGCTTGATAAACCATTTTGGGGGGAAGCTCTCATGACTGCATGTTATCTTATAAATAGATCCCCCTCTGTCCCATTGCTAGGAAGACAACCTGAGTCTGTGTTTTATAATAAGCCTATTTGCATTGATAACTTAAAAGTTTTTAGTTGTTGTGCCTATGTACATCAAAGGTTAAGTAAAATTGAACCAAGGGCTAGAAAATGCATCTTTCTTGGCTATCCTGAAGGGGTAAAAGGCTATAGACTGTGGGATAAAACTCTGCTTGGCTTCAAAACCTGTATTAGTAGAGATGTTACATTCAATGAGAATGACTTTCCATGTTTGATGAAATCATCACCCTCTGTTGCTCCTTGTGAGGTGGAGAAACCTGCTGATGTTTCATTCATCCCTGATCTGTCTAAGGTGGACCCCCCCTCATTGAGCATGATTTGCATGATAATATGAATAATCAAGATGATATTAATGTTGATGATTCTGCTTCAAATGCTTCTGATCACATGAATGTTTCTGAAACATCTGAGTCCCTTCATGAACATAATTCTGATCATAATCCTGAGCATAACTCTGAACAAATAAACTTGAATGATTATGTACTTTCAAGGGATAGAGTCAGAAGGGAAATTAGAGCCCCTTCCAGGTATAATGGATGCAATTTATCATTTTATGCTTTCAATGTGTTTAACAACCTTGAATCAGCTGAACCTAAAACCTACAAAGCTGCTGTTACTTGTCCTGATTCTGAAAAATGGGTTGATGCCATGAAATGTGAAATGAAATCTTTACATGATAATGAAACTTGGATCCTAGTTAAGAAACCTGATGACTGCTCTGTTGTAGAATGTAAGTGGCTATTCAAGATAAAACAGGAAATTAATAATGTTAGATATAAAGCTAGGCTGGTAGCAAAAGGATTCACTCAAAAGGAAGGAGTTGACTATAATGAAATCTTTGCTCCTGTTGTTAAGTTCACCACTGTGAGAATCATGCTTGCATTAACTGCTCACTTTGATTGGGAACTCAAACAAATGGATGTGACTACTGCTTTTTTACATGGAGAACTTGAAAACAATATCTATATGCAACAGCCTGAAGGCTTTATTGATAATAACCACCCTGATCATGTTTGCTTATTGAAAAAATCTTTGTATGGCTTGAAACAGTCACCTAGGCAGTGGAACATTAAATTTGATAACTGTATGAAAAGTATGGGCTTCTGTAGAAGTAAATTTGATCACTGTTTGTACTATATGTTATCCCCTGTACCTTTTTTCTTGCTCCTATATGTTGATGACATGTTATTGATAAGCCCCTGCTTGATGACTGTGAAGAATGTCCAATCTAAACTCTGTGCCAACTTCAATATGAAAGACTTGGGAAATGCAAGGAAGATTTTAGGTATGAACATTGATAGGGATAGAAATAAGCATACTTTGATACTGCACCAATTCCCTTATGTTGAACAAGTCTTGAAAAATTTGATATGCATGCATGCAAACCTGTTTCTGTTCCTCTTGCATCTCACTTTCAGTTAAGTAAAGATCAATGCCCTAAGAGTGATTTTGAATTAAAAGAAATGGTAGATATACTCTATGCTAATGCTATTGGATCTGTCATGTATTTGATGATAAGTACAAGACTAGATATAGCCTATGTTGTATCTTGCCTAAGCAGATATATGGCTAATCCTGGCATGCCCCATTGGGAAGCATTGAAGTGGTTGTTAAGATACTTAAAATCCACTGCCTCTTGTGATCTAACTTTCTCAAAATCCCTAGATGGAGTTAAATGTGTTGGCTATATGGACTCCAATTATGCAAATGATAGGGACCACAGAAAATCAACTACATCCTATGTGTTTACCTTATGTGGGTCTTGCATTAGTTGGAAATCTCAGCTGCAAAGTATTGTTGCATTATCATCTACTGAATCTGAGTATATTGCTGCTACTGAGGCTGTCAAAGAAGTCATTTGGTTAAATGGTGTTCTGTCTGAAATTGGATTTATTGATGATAAACCCATGTTATTTTTTGACAGTCAGTCTGCAATTCAACTATGTAAAAACCCTGTATTTCATGATCGAACTAAACACATTGATGTGAGATACCACTTCATAAGAGACATTGTTGAGAAAGGAGAAGTGTTGTTGAATAAAATTCCCTCTGAGTTTAACCCTGCGGATATGGGCACTAAGTGCCTACCAGTTGCAAAGCTGGAATCCTGCATGAAGTCTCTTAACATGGACTTTGGTTAAAACTTATGGAACCTGAGATGGGCTCTCACAGATAAATCTGTGATTCTAACACCCATCTTAATTTTTTCTGAGGCCTTTGAGACCTCATGTTGGTTATTCTTTCCTTGGTACTTTAAGCTAGGTTTGAACAAGTTTTTTAAGGGTGAATGATCTTTTGAGACCAAAGACTTGTTATTTGGGGTTGGTCTCGCGTGGAAGAGACTGGATTAAACACGCACAGTGTTTACTTCCTCCTTCTCTTAGTGTGACTTTGTGTTACATTCATGAGTAAAAATATATGGCAATGATGATAATCTCGTGTGTTTTATTTTGGCAGGTCCTCCTCCTTGGTGACAGAAAAAGTCTAAAAGGGCCAAAGGTGGAAATGTTGGGGTTGGCCCATTTGTCCCTTTTCTGACCCATTACTAAAATACCTATCTACCCGGCCCAGCCCCAAACCCTTAACCCTAATTGTCGATCCAACTTCCTAATTAAAACAGCATTAAGCTTGTTGATACTTCCCTATGCTCTAGATGTTGGGGTTTTTTTGAATTAAACCACCGCAGGATCAATTTGGTTGTTCATAAATCCATGTTCATGCAAATCATAATTTTATGTAACATGCATGTTTATCACAGTCTAATCAAAAAGCATGCAAAGCAGATTCGAATCTAATAAAGCGGAAGACATAGAAACGAATCTACTTACAAATCGATAGACGGTCTGTGGACAAGATTAAAGATCTAATCTTGCTGTTGAATGAACACTGTATGGCGCCACCTAACACCTCAAAAATCGAGCACCACAGATTCTACTCCAAGATCTTCTGTTGTATTCCCAGACTGTATCTAGATTCAGAGTGGGCTGAAATCTACTAGATAGAGTTGTGAAATCTGTGGATAACTTTGAGAGACAA
Organism: Perilla frutescens; assembly: GCA_026008535.1. Classification (NCBI taxonomy): domain Eukaryota; kingdom Viridiplantae; phylum Streptophyta; class Magnoliopsida; order Lamiales; family Lamiaceae; genus Perilla; species Perilla frutescens. Next base: position 11,318,047 of record BRKX01000015.1, read on the forward strand.
AGAGGGGCTGATTTCCTATGATTTTCATCATCAAAATTTCGTGCCCCCCTCCCCTTATATATAGGGAGGGGCGAAATTTCATGTTCCAGCCCTACTGGGCTTGGGCCTCTATCTCAAGTTCAATATCCAGTCCACTATCAGTCAATTGGGCTACAACAAGGATCTAGAAGAATATTAAATTAGCCCACTAATTTATTTAATATCCAATATCCAATAAACCTAGGATATAATTAAATAAATTAAGTTTTACTTTTATTCCACTAAAGAAGTAAAACTGACCTACCAATTTAATACATATTTACGAATATGCTTTCTCCTTTAGTCCAGCCATTCCCCGTGCTTAAGATATAATGTTCATTAATTAATTATGTAAGCCTCTGACAGCTATAATTAATTAACATCTAAAACCTTAAGTAGTACCACACAAGCTTTATCATGTAAGGAATAAATTCCACCTGCAGGGTTTCAACATGAACTTGTGCTTCCTCAAGAGAACATCATCAACCTGGCGCACCAGGACACAGTGCTCATGCATACTGCTCGAGACATCATGTATACATTGTTATTACCCAAGATATCGAATTCGATCTACGAAAAGATCTCACTCATTGATAAATCAAAGTAATAAACAACGCACACATATGCTCGCCAATATCACATGAGTTCATAACCCGAACTCTTTGGATCTTTATTCTCTCAGTAAATGGGTTAGAGACAGAGAATAGTATCCTATTGTGATCCTCCTCAATACACTAACTAGTGTACTTAGAATAATCAGTTAGTCAAGATAAACTAACTTATCAGATTATTCTACGGTGTACCGATGGTGTGTTCAGGACCATCTAAGCCGTGAGCTCTTTAATACATTACAAGGTTCTAATGATATGATCTTACCATGTGACTCCCCACACCATATCATCTACAATGTAAATATATGGAACATTGCATAAAACAATTATAGAACATAATCTAAATGCAAACAGTGACTGCAATAACTTTCATTTCATATCATCATATCATCAGAAAAGTATACAAAGACAAGTCTTCTAGTATACAAAACTAACAATCTCCCACTTATACTTGAAGCATGTCTTTCAAGCATAATAACTAACTGGCAAACTCTCCAATCTAAAACTATCAACTCAAACTGCGCTACCGGGTCTGCATCTCACTCCCATTTTCTCCACGTGACCATCAAAGGTCTTAGCCGCCAGGCTCTTCGTGAATGGATCAGTCAGGTTGTCCTCAGATGCAATCTTGACCACCACCACGTCTCCTCTCTTAACGATTTCTCGTATAAGATGGTACTTTTTCTCTATGTGTTTACTTGCCTTGTGGGCTCTGGGTTCCTTCGAATTTGCCACTGCACCAGAGTTATCATAGTATATCGTGATAGTCTTAGGTAAATCAGGAACCACGCCCAAGCCCACTAGGAACCCGTGGAGCCAGACAACCTCTTTTGCAGCCTCAGAGGCAGCTACATACTCAGCTTCCATGGTGGAATCCGCAATGCATTTCTGCTTAATACTCCTCCATGCGATGGCTCCACCTCCTAATGTAAACACATAGCCTGAGGTAGACTTACTCTGATCTTTTTCAGATTGAAAATCTGAGTCCGTGTAACCTAAAAGGTACTAGGCTATCAGAGCGGAAAACCAACATGTAGTCTCGAGTCCGTTTAAGGTACTTGAGAATGTTTTTGACCGCAGTCCAGTGACCTTGTCCAGGGTTAGACTGATATCTGCTAACCATGCCAACGACATAGCATATATCAGGCCTAGTGCATAGCATAGCATACATCAAACTTCCCACAGCCGAAGCATATGGTACTTTCTTCATTTCCTCTATCTCAGACTTTGTTTGGGGACACATTTCCTTGGATAGATGAATTCCATGCCTGTAAGGTATAAAACCTTTCTTGGAATCTTGCATGCCAAATCTAGCTAGCACTGTATCGATATAAGTCGCCTGGGACAGACATAACATCCTTTTCTGGCGATCTCGAATAATCTTGATGCCAAGGACATGTCCGGCTTCACCCAGATCCTTCATATCGAACTGCTCGGACAGCCACACCCTAATGTTTGACAACGCCTTCTTACTGTTTCCAATAAGCAAGATGTCATTAACATAAAGTACGAGAAATGCCACCACATTTTCGTCACATTTCTTGTACACACAGCTCTCATCCGAACTTTGCACGAATCCATATGACTGGATAACCTCATCAAATTGGATGTTCCAAGACCTCGATGCCTGCTTAAGTCCATAAATGGATCTCTTAAGCTTACACACCAAGTGCTCTTGGCCCTTAGCAATGAATCCCTCTGGTTGTTTCATGTGAATGTTTTTCTCAAGACTTCCATTTAGGAAAGCCGTCTTGACATCCATCTGCCAGATCTCATAATCCAAATGAGCGGCAATAGACAAGAGAATCCGGATTGACTTAAGCATGGCTACCGGCGAAAAGGTTTCCTCATAATCGATCCCTTCTTTCTAAGTATACCCTTTTGCCACCAATCTAGCTTTGAAGGTTTCAACCTTCCCATCAGATCCTCTCTTGCGCTTGTAGACCCACTTACAGCCAATGGGTTTTACCCCATCCAGTGGTTCTACAAGTTCCCAGACTTGATTGTGATCCATAGATCCAATCTCAGACTCCATTGCAGTTTTCTAGGAATCTGCATCTTTATCTCGAATTGCCTCGTCATAGGTCCTGGGATCCAATTCATTGAGACCCTCTGGGAAATCTGAAGCCTCTCCCAGACCAACGAATCTATCAAGTTGGCGTACAACCCTCCCACTGCGACGAGGCAGTTCCTGTACTTCTGTGACACGTTGTGCAGTGTTTGGTAGTTCCTCTTCTTGTACAACCGGTGTAGGATTCGATCCACCCCTTAACTCCTCAAGGATGATGTGACTCCTTAGTTTGTGGTTTATGACATAGTCTTCCTTTAAGAATCGAGCATTGGTGCTAATAATGATCTTCTGATCCTTAGGACTATAAAACAAACCACCTTTCGTTCCTCAAGGATATCCAACGAACAGCCTTATATCAGTACAAGGAGCCAGCTTATCAGCTTCCTTGTCCAACACGTGTGCTGGGCTACCCAAATCTGAATATGGTTCAAACTGGGCTTTCGTCCAGTCCATAGTTCTATAGGTGTAGCAGGAACTGATTTCGATGGAACCAAGTTAAGAATATAGGCTGCTGTTTCCAGGGCATATCCCCAGAACGAAATAGGCAACTCAGAATAACTCATCATCGATCTAACCATCTCTAAAAATGTACGATTCCTTCTTTCCGCCACGCCATTCTGTTGTGGCGTTCCAGGTGTAGTCAACTGGGATGTAATCCCACTCTCTGCCATGTAATCCCTAAATTCACTTGAGAGGTACTCGCCACCACGATCAGAACGTAGTGACTTGATACTTCTGCCTGTTCGTTTCTCCGCTTCCGCCTTAAACTCTTTGAATTTCTCAAAGCATTCAGACTTGCGACGTAACAGGTAGATATAACCGTATCTAGAGTAATCATCAATGAGAGTGATGAAATACTCGAACCCTCCTCAAGCTTGAACTGACATAGGGCCGCATAGGTCAGAGTGAATCAAATCTAATAGCCCTTCGGATCTATTTCCTTTTGACTGGAAAGGACGTTTGGTCATTTTACCTTCCAAACAGGATTCACACAAAGGAAACGATTCCAGTACCAAAGAAGACAATGGTCCATCATTTACAAGCCTTTGTATCCTCTTAAGGTTAATATGACCTAGCCTTAGATGCCAAAGATAGGTTTGATTCAATGCCGAAGGTTCTTTTCTCTTGTTAGGGTTTATGATCGATGTATTCAATAGTTGTCTATGCATAGTGTTTTCAGTTGGTTTAAGAAAGTATAAGTGTCCATCCAATGTGCCAGAACAGATAAAATGTTTACCACTAAAGATAACTACTTTGTTATCAAAAGAAACAGAATATCCATCCATAATCAGTTTAGAAACTGAAACCAAGTTTCGCCTAAAACCAGGCACATAAAGACAATCTTTCAAAACCAAAGTTCTATCACTACTGAAAGGTAAAACAACGTCTCCCACTGCAACAGCCGCCACTCTCGTAGCATTGCCCATGTAGACGGTGATCTCATTCTCACTCAACTGTCTTTTTACCAGGAACCCTTGTAAAGACATGCAAACATGATCAGTAGCTCTAGTATCTACTACCCACGACTGGGTAGAACAAGTTGCTAAACATGTTTCCACAACCAAAGTGTGAGATGTACCTCTCTTCTTCATTGTTAAGTGGCGAGCCGAGCGGTTCTGATAACCGAAGAGCTCCTTAAGGTTGAGCATGCCATCATAAGCAGTCTTCATAGTCTGATGCTGATGTTGCAACACATTCGACATGGAAGCCAGAATGTAGCAGCGCACTATCTCATCAGACTTGACCCACTTGTCATACACAGCCCTTTGGGCTTCGTCAGAACCCTCATCTGGCTTCTGAGGACAAACCTCTTCAAGTACAAACTTGTGTCCCTCAGCAACAAGAACTAAGTTAAGGTTACGAATCCAGTCATTGTAGTTTTCACCGACAAGTTTATTTTCTTTGAGGATTGAGGACAGATTGGAGAGTGCCATTGATGATATGAAAAAACTGAAATTAAACATGCAGTACAGTCACAAAACACGTTTAGGATAAACAGTATATAATCGAAAGCCTCAAAAAAAATTATATACTTTTCCACCGACACTTTAAAAACGTCTTTTATAAGCCACGATAGTGTGGACGTTTATAAAATCCATTCTTAAATAGGTTAAACCTTTAATTTGCCTCCAGTTGAGTTTCCTTACAACAAGCAAATTAATAGCCGGATTAAACACGGTCATGTAATCATCTAACTGATAAGCCACGATTGTGTGGATGTTTATCAATAAATTACATCTAAGTGTGCACACCATTATCTTCGCACCAAGAGCACTATTCGAATTTAACCGCTCCAGATGGAGGAGTCAGTTAGTCCTAATAGTGTTCTACAGCTATCCCTTTAGGAGATTTAATTTCTAGAGAAATCTGTGATATGACACATCCGATATGAAGGAAGACCGATGTCAACGCGCATGCCCATCACTTCTCAATTAAACCAGATTTTAATGGAGACCGAATGAGATTTCTACATACTTTGGTATGAATCTCTCCCACTTAGTTATTTATGTTTGAGGTTTCATTTTATCCCATTATCGAACATGCAAACATCACATAAAATGATAAACATCCATTGCATGCTTCAACATAATAAGCAACAGTAATATTCCAACTATCATGACTTATATCTCATGTTGATTGATGAGATAAAACTGGAAAGTCAGCTCCGGAAATAGGGCTTGGAACCGCCGCCCCTTCACCGCGCCTCGCCAAAAAGCCTAGCTCCATTTAGGGTTTCGGGATGTGAACCGGTGAACCTTCCTTTTTGGTGCTGAATCACTTTCCTTCTTTTGAGTTGATCTCTGATCTTTATTCAATACAGACTATCTATTCCGAAAGGAAAAATCTAATATTGCTAGAATAAAAATTACAACTCAAAAACTCGGCCTAACAGCTTTATATCTATTACATTAAAACAACGTAAAATAAAACCTAGACCTAATCCATGGATTTTCTCATGGATTAAAATCACGTAGCCAAACCGGCATACGGCCAACATCCATTCAACATAAACATACATCACATAAAATAAAGGAGCCATGATAGTTGGTAAACCTGCAAACAAACACAGTCTACAAAACCAACAATCATGTATTATATGATCCACATAAAATAACATATGATATCTATGCATGAATATTAAATAATATTCAAATTTTACAATTAATTAAATTAATTAATTCGATATTATCCACAAGATAAAAATTGGAAATTAAAATAATTATCCACCAATTTTAATCTTGTATATTTGAAAATATCCTTAAAATAAATCTGGAAATTATTTATAATTATCCACCAAATTTATTTAAAATTTTCTAAGCCACCCTAATTAAATAATAATTGGATATATTGATATAAATTAAAAATCTAATCCAAATATTATCCATAAGAATCTAAATCTTTAAGGATAAAGTTTGGAGATTTGATTCCAATCCAAAATCTTCCAAAACTTATCCAAATTTAAATCTTATCACAATTAGATTTTGATAATTATTTGTATATATCCAAAATCACCTTATCCAATATTTAATCAAGATTTTCAAAAATAATACCAATAATAAATCTGGAAATTTGATCCACTTCAAATTCTTCCAAATTTAAAATTCTATTTTCAAATCTATCTAGATTAAAATTAGGTAAATTGAGATACACATCAAATAACATCAAATCTTTACCAATATCCATAATTTTCGAAAACCATCATTAAATAAATCTGAAAATTTGATTTTCATCAAAATCTTCTCCAAATTATTTTAACAAAATCGAAAATTACATTATATTTCACATTTGGAAATTTTGACATTAATCAAAAGACAATTCCAAATAATATATTAGAGGTTTCGAAATTTTCAAGAATAATAAATCTGGAAATTTTGATCCACTTCAAAAATTACCAAATTTAAAATTCTAATTTCAAACCTAATTAGATTAGAATTAGATAACTTTTGATATACATCAAAAATCACCTATCCTTATTCTAATCAACTTAATTTTCGAACCACACTACATTTAAATCTGGAAATTTTGATCTTGATCAAAAATTCATCCAAATTTAATTCTAGGTATCGAAAATATAGAACACAAAATTAGGGAATTTAAACACATCAAAATTCGAAAATTTTGACCTCCAAATTTTCGAAAATTATGAGATACAAATCTGAAAATTTGAAGAACATCAAATATCATTTCAAATCTATATCCATAATGACCGAAAATTCTTAACCACTCAAAACTAGAATTTTTGAATTTTTCATCAAAAATTCTTCCAAGTTTTGAATACCATAAAATCGAAACACATGACAATTAAATCTGAAAATTTAAACACCATAAATTTATCAACAAATGTATACATGTGGTTTGAATTCATGCATGAATTAATTCTAGAACAGTGCCAAAACCCGCTCTGATACCAGTTGTTGGGGTTTTTTTGAATTAAACCACTGCAGGATCAATTTGGTTGTTCATAAATTCATGTTCATGCAAATCATAATTTTATATAACATGCATGTTTATCATAGTCTAATCAAAAAGCATGCAAAGCAGATTCGAATCTAATAAAGCGGAAGACATAGAAACGAATCTACTTACAAATCGATAGACGGTCTGTGGACAAGATTAAAGATCTAATCTTACTGTTGAATGAACACTGTATGGCGCCACCTAACACCTAAAAAATTGAGCACCATAGATTCTACTCCAAGATCTTCTGTTGTATTCCCGGACTGTATCTAGATTCAGAGTGGGCTGAAATCTACTAGATAGAGTTGTGAAATCTGTGGATAACTTTGAGAGACAAAGAGGGGCTGATTTCCTATGATTTTCATCATCAAAATTTCGTGCCCCCCCCCTCCCTTTATATATAGGGAGGGGCGAAATTTCATGTTCCAGCCCTACTGGGCTTGGGCCTCTATCTCAAGTTCAATATCCAGTCCACTATCAGTCAATTGGGCTACAACAGGGATCTAGAAGAATATTAAATTAGCCCACTAATTTATTTAATATCCAATATCCAATAAACCTAGGATATAATTAAATAAATTAAGTTTTACTTTTATTCCACTAAAGAAGTAAAACTGACCTACCAATTTAATACATATTTACGAATATGCTTTCTCCTTTAGTCCAGCCATTCCCCGTGTTTAAGATATAATGTTCATTAATTAATTATATAAGCCTCTGACAGCTATAATTAATTAACATCTAAAACCTTGAGTAGTACCACACAAGCTTTATCATGTAAGGAATAAATTCCACCTGCAGGGTTTCAACATGAACTTGTGCTTCCTCAAGAGAACATCATCAACCTGGCTCACCAGGACACAGTGCTCATGCATACTGCTCGAGACATCATGTATACATTGTTATTACCGAAGATATCGAATTCGATCTACGAAAAGATCTCACTCATTGATAAATCAAAGTAATAAACAACGCACACATATGCTCGCCAATATCACATGAGTTCATAACTCGAACTCTGTGGATCTTTATTCTCTCAGTAAATGGGCCAGAGACAGAGAATAGTATCCTATCATGATCCTCCTCAATACACTAACTAGTGTACTTAGAATAATCAGTTAGTCAAGATAAACTAACTTATCAGATTATTCTACGGTGCACCGATGGTGTGTTCAGGACCATCTAAGCCGTGAGCTCTTTAATACATTACAAGGTTCTAATGATATAATCTTACCGTGTGACTCCCCACACCATATCATCTACAATGTAAGTATATGGAACATTGCATAAAACAATTATAGAACATAATCTAAATGCAAACAGTGACTGCAATAACTTTCATTTCATATCATCATAAAAGTATACAAAGACAAGTCTTCCAGTATACAAAACTAACACTAGAAGCATCTATAATATCACTCATCACCCTCACTCTCTATACACTCGATCTCAGAATCTAATCTCATATTCTCTCTCTCTCTTTTTGGATCTTCTCACCTCGCTCCCACGGTTTCTCTAGCCAGAGTTCTGACCATTGGCTCCTGTTTGGCCGCTGAGTGTTTGGAAGGAGTGTGCTGTGAGAGAGAACCAACCCTAGCCACCCCCGCTTCCTCTTCCCCTTCCCTGGACTGTTTCTCCGGTCGCCGGAGAGGGCTACTGCAGATCCCAGTGGGAAAATCTGAGCCGCCGTGCCTTGGGCACTTTTTCCCACTCACGATTGCCTCCTGTTCTTTCCTGTTTATCTATTTATTGTTTCTGCTGGGTTTTCTAACTAGCTCATTTGATTGCTCTACAGATCTGAAGATATCTGTGCCTGTGAAGAACCTTGAAGGTTCCCTTGACTTTCATCTCTGAGGCCATTACTGTTGCAGCTTGAAGAAACCCTAGAATAGCATCTGTAATTGTCATTTTCTTATAAACCCTAGTAAATCTCGGTTCTAGCTACTTTAGTAGCTTGTGTTAGGAACCGCTAGAGGTAGGGAATCAAGCGGTGTAATCCCCAGCTAGGCGATACCACAACAACGTGCATATGCAATACCTGACCTCAGTGAGCTTTATGACATATATTCCTATCTTAACCCCTCTCTTTTCAAACTTATTCTTTATGGTATTTTGAATAAGTTTGGGGGGATGTGAGCATGGTTAAGATATAATTTTTAATTTTTCTGAGGGATGCATGATGATATTTTTATCACATCATTTTTTTCGATGGGGTTTTTTTATTATATTTTTCTCGGAACTTATGTACTATTGTTATTCTCATGTCTTTACCTCGTTTGTTTTTTTTAGTTTTGTGTCTTTGGAGCACACCTTTATTTATGAGTAGTAGTTCTTGAGCAGTCTTTCATCTTCATGTTAAATTGTTGTTTATCTTTCAATTAATGAGGAGAGATGAAATTATTGAGGTTGTGATTTGGTGAGATCAATTGCCTATGAGGATTCACGATTTTATGAGGTATCAAATTTTTTTTAAAAATTTTTGAATTTTTATGTGATAATTGAGTATGGTGATTGTTGATAGTGAGAATTAATAGCATTGATTGATATTTTGTTGGAATTATGGAAAGCAAATGAACCTGTGAGATTTTGAGCTTTGATTGCTATAGCATGGTTTTTTTCTTGAGTGTGTCAGATTATGCAGTGGATCTTTAGAACTTGGTTTGGTATCTGTCTCGAGATCACATGGTATGCTTAAATTGGAAAAATGATTTTAAGCCATTTTTGTTAGCCTTTGATTTATCCTAAATTTTTACCTATCTCTGAAAGATTCCTTAGTCAACCCGTTTGAGCCTTTTAAACCTATTCTTTGTAAGCCAGGGGATTAAGGAATTTCATGTTTAGATGTATGGGGGAGAAGTCGAGATTGGTCAATTGCTAGAGAATTGTTGTGATACTGATAAATTATTGTGGTGTCTTATAAGCTTATGAAAAGAAAAAAAAAAGAAAAAAAAAAGAAAAAAAGAGCATAAAAGACCCATCGGTATTTTTCTCTGATGAAGATTCAACATGAATTATTTGGTGATTTGTTTCATTGTGCATGGCGATTGGAGAAGGAAGAAGAAAACTAAACAAAGTTTAGTTTTACTGAGAATTGTTACATTCTGGCGGTGTTTTTTGATTTGGAGTAATGGAGATCCGCGACCTTGATTATTTCAAATTTGTCACATAGCCAAATATTTCCCTACCTATCCAAAGAGCCTACATTACAACTAAATATAAAGTCCTTTTTGATTTCTAGTTTAAGCATACATTTCAGTGGTGGAGAGATAGATAATTTGCAAGCTTATGGTTGATTACCGTGTATTTCTAATTTGAGAGTACATCCTATACACTTGAGTGTGGAGTGAATTTTTCCTATTTGCCTTTTGAGGGGTCTGTAATTCCAATGAAATTGATTGATGTGCTGTTAATTTTATCTGTCTAATCTTTCCATGTTCAGTTTGACGCATATGGAAGAAATCCGAGGCAAGTATTGTGATCATCACTTCATATCTTCTCTTTTCTTTTCTTTTTTGTTGCTCAGGTCATGCAACAGTTTAAGTTTGGGGGTTTGATAATTGTGTATTTTACACAACTTTTTGATATAAATTGATGATGTTTAAGTTGATAAGTTGTGTGATTTTCATAGCTTTTATACTCATTATGTTATCTTTTGAGTTTTTTGACGTATTTGTGAGTTTTACAGTAATAGTGGTGAATTTGATAATTATTTGGTACAAAATAATCAAGTATATGTTTGGAGAGCTAAAGGAGGGTCCAACTAGGCCTTTTGGACCGCATTTGAAGAGCAAAGTGCAAAAGAATTGATGCAATTAATTCTCCATAATCCAAATGAGTGATTGAAGATTTTAGAAAGATGGAGAATTGAGTTAGGAGCATTGTGCAGTTGAATCGGCTTAATCAGACAAGAAACAAGTGAGAACGGGCCGTTTTAGTGAAGCCTGCGCGCGCAAGGTCCACCCGTGGGTTGACCTAGAGGGCTTTATTTTATACATGGTCAGGTCGACCCATCCACTCGACCCGCCAGTCGATTCGGACGGACCCAGTTCGGGATTTTCAAGGCTTTTCTTTACTCTGGGCTTCATTTTAACAATAGGACTCCCTCCAACATTATAAATACCTCCTCTATTCATTATGAAAGTCATTCCACGCAGTCCCACACAATCCAGTTAGAAGTATACATTTATGGAGGCACAAGAGAGGCTTTGGAGGCTACATTAAGATTGAAGGCTCCGAGTTCTTTATCGTGTTGAACATTATGTTGTTTACTTTGTTTATGTTTTGTTTCTTTTATTTAATTATGTCTAGTTAATTAGTTTATTGGATTCTTGGGTTTGTAAGTACATTGGATTTCATGATTTGATTTATTGATATATATTTTCCGGTTATCATTGGATATTTGGTTTCGTAATTTGGATTTCTCATGTGTATATTGACGGCCACAACATATATATGCAAGTTAATTAAATTGGAAGATTCTAGTCATGACTGATTAATTAATGGGATATAATAGGTTAACAATTTTATGTGATGCTAGGAAGGACCGACCAAGTGAACTAGTGTTGCATACGGGTTTAAGTCCAAGGAACGAGGTTGTGAGTAATAACGTGTGCGAAGAATCGACCGTAGTGAAGTACATGCTTAGTATTTCTATGTTATAACATATGTTCTATGAATAGTCTGATAACAATTTAGTGATTTCCCACCTTTGATAAATTAAATAAAGTTAAGTAGTCAATATATTTGTCCTAAAAGCCAGTATATGAACTCTCCTTAGAATTCAGTGTTTCGTTTTTTGCTTTATTTAATTTAATTGTGTTTATGTTTTTTTTAGTCTTTATTTATATGTTCTCTCTTTCCTATTATTTGTGTGTCTAGATATTAATAAGGTTTTATGTTATAGTACTCACATTATTATTTGTCATACCATCCTTGTGGATATATACGATACTCTTGCTCACTACGTATTACAACTACACCATACACTTGCGGTTATTTTTCTGCTAAGGTCATGTATTCATTGTGCTAACAAATAATTATCATAATGCTAGCGTAGTATAGATTTATTAGGCTTATTCAATCTCAATTATGGTTTATTTCATCTTAATTATGGTTTATTCCACCTAATTATATGATTACTTTTTTTAAATTTAATTTTTTATTTTTAGTTCCTAATTGATTACTAAGGTTTATCCCATCCAATTATGGTTTATAACGTATGTTGACAGAGTATTGTCATATACTAACATAGTGTATTCACAGTGCTAACGAAGCAAAACCATAATGCTAACGTAGTACAAATATATTATTATTATTATTATTATTATTATTATTATTATTATTATTATTATTATTATTATTATTATTATGATTTGTTCCGACTCATTTAGGGTTTACCAGATCCAATCAATGTTTATTTCATCTAATTAGATTTATTTCATCCAATTATGGTTTCTTCCGTTTAATTAGCGGTTATTAAATCAAATTATGTTTATAATTAATTTTTAGAATATATTTTTCGCTAACAATAATTGAAAACTTTAATTAACATAACGATAATGCTTCGTTAGCATGATGCTAATACTTTGTTAGAATGACGATCTGTTATCAAATCCTCAACTATTTTTATAAGAATTACCAAATTACGTTAATAACCCCGCGCGAAAAACTTTTCAAATATTACAGAATTGTCACCACCTTTTAATCAAATTTGGGCCTTTTAATCCTCAGCTAGGATTGGTTTTCATCTACCATTCAATGGATTAAATAGGAAATCAATCCCCCATGAGAACCTAGGAACCAATTCTGACTTTAGATTTGATTAGATCTAATGACCTCAGTTTAGTCAAAGTTTTAGTCAAAATAAAATGATAAACTTGTAATATTTGAAAAGTTTTATAGTATTTCAATAATCATGATATTAAGATGCCATGTCCTTTTTATAGGTATATATATGTATAGATATAGTTAAATTCTAAAAAAAAAATCATTATTGAAACATTCATGTTTGGACCGTTGGGAAGAAGTTACTTTAATGCATGGTTTGTACAAATCATTAATTGATTTCACCAATCGCTACAATTTCAGATACGACTTGGTTTTCAAAAACTGGAGCGTTACGGTGTATATATAATTGAGTTACAACCAATTTATATTTATGTTTAAGGTGTCTATATAATTGAGGCAAAAATCAATGAACCTGTTTGGTTCTGGCTCGACCACAGACAGAATAAAAGAAATTCTTGAATTACCATTTTTGTGATTGCTCTTTTAATTTGTTATAGCGTTATCAGGGTTTATGTTTTATATATTAATGGCATTTACTTTATGGACAATGCTAAATGACACAAATTGTGCCGGAATAAATGTATAATTTAATAAAATTTCAATGTAAAATGATACTATCATCCTTGATACAATTTTGATTAAAATTTATTCCTCATTTTCTACACAATTTCCCAATATTTAATTTGAATGCATGAATAATAAATAATGCATTAGATTCACCTCACATTTTCTACACCAATTCCCAAGTACAATGAATTTATCTTAAGAAAATAAAAGTAGAAATTAAACCACTCAAATTAATATTTGTACTTGAACATGAATATGAAAAAAAGAAGTCATTTATGATTTTTATTTGATCATCAGGAATACAAGTCAATCTATCTAGTTTATTGCATTTAGTATTGCAACTTAAGTTATAATTTGAGCACAAATGAAGAGACGTGAGATAAGAGGACAAGAAGAAGTGAGAGGGGGAGAGGTTTAATAAGAGAAGTTCGTTAATCTGGCTAAGGTGTTTGAAAAGTCTCTTAATCTGGCGGCTGTTTTTTTTTTTATCTGGTAAATGTTTTTTTAATTATTATTATTATTATTATTATTATTATTATTATTATTATTATTTCACGTAAATATTTTTAGTAAGATACACACACAATTATTTAATTGTATTTATAACTATACATATTAATTGATAATTAATTATTTGTATAATCAAAATTTGCATGTGTATTATATAAGTACCCGTAACGAAAGTAATTCAATAACATCAATTGAAAAACTTAGAGATGTCTCAAAAACCCCACATTCATCATTCAAGTGAAAGAAACGTGAGTGGAAAGTGTCTTCCTCACCAGCCTCATTAGAGTCACTATACAGCTCATTGAGGGAACAATTTGATGATCTTAAGAGTGACATTAAAGAGTTTTTTTTTTTTTTTAATTCGAATGACATTAAAGAGTTGTTAACAAGGGAAGTCAAGATTTTTGGAGCTGATGAGCCACGACAACTTTTATTGGATGAGTCTTTGTTGTCTAACTTGTACGAGCTATATCTTGAGGTGGTTAAAAAAATAAAGGATGAAGAAGCTAAAAATATTCCAATGATTGATATTACCGGCACCACAATTGTTTTTTTGTCTAATGAAAATGCCAATGAAAAATTTAGTTTAAGCATGTAAAGATGTCGTGCATGAATTATATATTATTAAATATATCATATTTTCTCATATGTTATTTTCATTTAATTTTCTCATAATGTGCAATCAATAAATTTTTAAATATTTTTTAATCACATAATCATAAATTGAGTAAACATTTGATTAATTAAAGAATTGGAGTTCAAAGTTTAATTATCTTCTAAAAATATTTTTTTTATATATATAATAAAATTGAACCCACTGTAATACTATGAATTGAATAAAGCCATAAAGTTAATTATCTTATAAGACATGTTTGTTCATTAATCAAATAATTATAATTAAGTTGGGCTATAAGTGATTAATTACAGAGTTGAAGAGTTCAATTATTAAATGGTGGGAGAGAGATATCCGACATAAATTAATGGAGAGAGAAAATTAAAATTTTGAATTCATTTAAAATAAATAATCTAATAAGGATAATTTAGTCATTTATTATAATTATTCACAATTTGTGTTAAATAGAATTATCCTTAGTTTATTTACTCAAGGTACGACTAAATTACACTTTAGGTCCCGTAAGAATAAGGTCCAAATACTTTTAGTCCCAATGTATACAATTTCGGTCCCAAATTATTATTTTTTTGACATTTTTGGTCCTACAGTTTATATTTCAACACTTTTATTCCCAAAAACTAACGGACTATACTTAATATCCGTTAAGTATTTATTTTAGAGCCAAAACGATACCTATTTTAGATTGTAATTTTTACTACATTCCCTTTATTTTTGACTCTTAATTAGGCGGTCCAACCAAAATCAACAAAACAGGTACTGTTTTGCCTTTAAAATAAGTACTTAACGGATGTTAAGTATAATCCGTTTGTTTGTTATACCAAATTAAAAGTGTTTAAATATAAACTGACTTCTGATCAAAATTGTACATTTTGGGATTAAAAGTGTTTGGATCTTATTATTATGGGATCAAGAGTGTAAGTTACTCCTCAAGGTGCAAAACAAATAATCGATATAATTTTTTTATATACTTTGGATTAATTAGTACAATTTATATATAGATTCTCTTAAAATTTGTTTTCTTGTATTAATTATGTTATTATTTTATATAGGGTTGGTCTTGCATGTACCAATTGTATATAAAAATTTATATCAAACAGAAAAAATATCAATCTAATATTGAAAAATATCACTAACGTAAAAATGGTGTCTTTTCAAATTATTATTACATTTTTAATTTTAAAAAGTATGCGCATGATATAAGATTTATATACATATATGTAAAACAAGATTATCTTTAATTATTATTGGTATTCACGTTTCATTTACTGTCCACGCACACATATATAATAAACAAAAAACAAATACTCAACACACTTATATTCTCTACACCAAACACAGAATATAATATTATACGTCTATACCATTTGTTTTGCATAATTCCGATTTTACCTAATGTTATTCATTCAGAATAATTCCCCCCCAAGCACCCATGAAGAAGTTGAGTTTAGTACACTTTAATTAACTAAAAAAAAAAATCTTAAGTTAGATGGTTAGATACGATGGTTCAAAAAGCGTGAGATGATATTAATATTTGGATCTATTTTGAATTATACGGATGTATAGATCGGGCCAATTGATTTTCATTACATACAAAAATTATCTGACAAATTTTAACAAATCATACGATCAGTGACAAATCCAAAAAGAAATTCAAATTTCGAAGACTTCACAAGAATTCAATCCACGAGCCGTATAAAATTTCACCTCATATTATACACTAAGTAATTGATATCGATCTAGTGTATATCTTCTTGCATTTTCGCCTATGTGTCACGTATGCTAAACCCAAACTTTCAACGCAAATACTCAAATACATAAGATGTACATCAGACGGTCAACGCGTTGATCAGGTCAACGCGCGTTGACTCGGTCAAAGCGTTGACAAAAAAAATCGTGAAAATGGGTGATACTTTTTAGGGATACAACTGATACTTTTTTTTTTAATTTTAAATGATACTTTTTGGTGTTTCGATTGATACTAATCTTAACACTTTTTTTCTTTATTTTTTTTTTCTGGCCAATACTTTTTATTGATACAAATGATACTTTTGGACCTATGAAATGATACTTTTCAGTATTATAAATGATACTAATTTTGACGGATTTTTTGGTCAAAGCATTGACCGGGTCAACACGCATTGACCCGGTCAACGCTTTGACCGTCTGATGTACATCTTATGTAAAGGAGACTTGCCCAACTTTCAAAACCTAGTATTTTTGTTAATAAAAGCTTCTTTGACAGAGATTTTTTAGTTCATCTCTTTCACTTTCACATAGACTATATATATTCTATTCCAACCTAAATATTTTATTTTTATTTTATTACAAACCGTTTTATAACGTGAATATTGACTTTTTGTAAAAAAAAATGAAAAGAAAAGAAAAGAAAGTATAATAGACCCTAACAACTTTAGAAAAATAATTTTCTTGTTCATAAAAATGAAAAGGCCAATTTTAGATGGACCCCCTTGATATCGATTTTTTGATTAACTCCTCAAGTACCAATAAACATAGGGAAAAAATCCTCATTGGCGGCTGCAAAGTAGCTCACACATTGGTGCAAAGGTTATCTTCAATGAGATAATCATAAAAAAATAAATCAAAGAATTAGTCGTCCTAGAAATTATCAAATGAAATAGAATAAAAGCATATATATGCAAGCATGCATTGAATTGAATGATGAAAAATGAGCTTCTTAGAAAGTCCAAAAGAGGGGGAAATAAAATTATGGGGGGCAAAGATTGGCGTGTCAGATTTACAAACGCTGTTGGTGTTATAAATTCCAAACATAATGTTTTGAATGCCACAAATTGCTATCGAAATTCGAGATTTTTATTTGTTTCAAAGAGTATAAAAGGGCATGCAATTTTTTTATTACTTTGAGGAAACTCATCGTATGTCCCTCATCCATGGCCTTGGCTTTAAATTCTAAAAAGATTTCATTTTTATACTCCATATATTCATTGATAAAGGTTTATGGAAAGAGAGGGGCAAGAATTTAGGACCACTTTTTATGATTTTTGTGCAATCTTGAATTAAATAATAGGAGGGTTAACCTTGAAATGCCCAACTTTTTTGTCCTCAGCCTTCACTAATTTTTGTGTAAACCCTAATCTCTATTTTGAATTTTTAAATGGATAAAAATATTCGGATCAAATTGATCATGCTAAATAGTGACAATTCTGTAATATCAACCAAAATTAATACGTGGTCTGCCTACATTACCCTCGTCAAAAATTAAGATTTTGAATTCATATTTAAAATCTGCAAGTTTTTCTTTTTCCATTATTAAATATCCAGAAAGTCATTAAACTAACCATCTCCCTAATGAATTGTATAAATAAAAGAAAAAAGAAAGTGACAATCCTAAAAGTTCTGGAAATCGCATATCGATAACTCAGGGGATCGGAGCTTCATCAAAATCCATATGGAAAACCCAATGTAGAAAAAATCATATGACTAGACAAATCGAAAACAACCAGGAGAACAAAAATTATATAAAACAGCATCTGAAGTACAAGGAATAACAGAAGTCCAAAAACCAGAAACAACTATAGAAGAGGCTATATCAGCAACATGATTTCCCTCTCTATATACATGCATGTGACACACAAAAATGAATATGACTAATGAACTCAAGAACCGCACACCAACGAGCCTTCAGCTTCCAAGGGATCTGCAAACTCCTAGATGAGAGCAGCAACACCACATAAATAGAATCTTATTTTGTTTTCCTTATACACAAATATTGATAATATAAATATTAGTTGAATTTAAATATAATTAAGATGTACGTGTGTATATATGATATACAATTTGTTAGTAAGTTTAAATTAAATTATGTACGCATGTTATTAATCACAAGTTGCCTCAGAGATATATAACATATTATATACTATATATTTCTTGAATTTATTCGGTTCAATTTTCAGTTCGATCAATTTTAGTGAAAATTCATTGTTATCATATCATCGATCACTTCATTCTAGAACTAGCCACTATTATTAGGTGAAACGTGTACATTTGATATTTTATTAAGGGCAGCAGCTAAAGTGCAAAAATACCTCTAATATATATAAGGCGAGTCTTTTTGCACCTCATCCCTTTTATTTATTTAGAACTAAAATTTTATATTATTATATTATAATATACACATCTTTTTACAAGATTTTTATTAACAATTTTTAATTTGTAAATATGTACTAAAGTTTTCATATACACGTCTTCTTACGATTTTCTTCATTAAGGCAATTCCTAAAAATGTGATATTTTTTTATTAAATAAAATATTGTTTGAAAAGATTAGTTATTGTTGAATCAATATTTAAAGGTTAGTGTCAAACGCTATGTATTGATCATTCATATGTTATCTTTGTCATATGTTCTTTTACTCACATACCGACATGTGGTATTGAGAAGATTGGAACTCGTGACCTTTGGTCTTCAAACAACCTCACTCCACCACTAGGCCATCTCCACCGGAGCAATCTTTATCATATTTTAAATCTTGCTATAATATTAATATTTATGTTTTAAAATAAATTACTATTTTAATAGTTTTATATATTGTATATTAATAATTTATTATGAATTGAAATGATGTATTATTATTATCATCATCATCATCATCATCACCATCATCATCATCATCCTCCAAGTTTGGAGCTGCAATGTGAGGAGGATAGTGATGTCTCTTTTTTAATTAGGAATTGCATAAAATATCATTGCTATCAATCCCGATCAAATTGATACGTTTAGCACCGTCCTTTAAAATTGGGCTCCGGGCACTTGGATGAATCACAAATCTAACTAGCAATATTTATGTTGCTATACTAGTCGTAGAAATATACGGTCGGATTTCCATATATATCGACAGCCCCCTCAGCAATTAGATTAAAAATGGTTATACCTTAGAACTCAATTTTAGGGAATTCGCATTGAATGATAATATTAATTTTATCGTAACATGTATTACCGTTGATGCACAAGATCAATGTTATCAAGTTGTAATGAATTAGGAGGAAAAGGACAAAAGAGAAGAACGAGAAATCGGGCCTTCACAATGAGAAGGAAAAAATATAATAAGTAGAAAATTTATGCGGTTCCCTTAAAAATAACTAAATGGTAGAGTGATATAGTTTGTTACAGAAAATTTTGAATTCGAAGCACACTAATACACATCT
Source organism: Perilla frutescens (assembly GCA_026008535.1). NCBI lineage: Eukaryota > Viridiplantae > Streptophyta > Magnoliopsida > Lamiales > Lamiaceae > Perilla > Perilla frutescens. The sequence goes on from BRKX01000015.1 coordinate 11,337,885, forward strand.
AACATAAGCATGCCATATTGCTTTTTCAAGTATAACATCTTTTGTGTGGTTAGTTAACTACTGTAAAGAAAACAGGGTTAACCTAGTGCACATATTTTAAAAGTGGTTATCGATTACCTTGGACATAAAAAAGTAATAGTAGCAAATGGCTAGACGCTAGTGGTTTGTTATTGGTTTCTTTCCTAGTTTCATAAGACTTCCTCATGGGTAGGGCTGTAAACGAGCCGAGTCGGGCCGAATACCTTCAAACTCGAGTTCAACTTGTTTAAGATATATTCGGCTCGATCTCGAATTTGACTTGAACTTCAACTTCGAGCTCAAGTTCGACTCGACTAAGAAAATTCGTGATCGAGTTTGACTCGATAAGGATATGATGAAGTTCGATAAAAAAAGAACTCAACAAAAAACTCTATTCAAGCTTGATAAATTGAATAAATTATTCCATGTCATCATTTCTTTTTTGAATAGAAGTCAAACACATAGATAACAGTAGACAATATTTGTTAATTGACAATATTTGTTAATTTCTTTTCTTCAGTCGAGTGAGATTATAAAGTATATTAGACAAAAACTTGTATGAGACCGTCTAACGGGTCTCTTACGTTAAACGAATCTCCTTTGATCCGACACGGATCCGACCCGACCTGGTATATATATATTAAAAAAAAAGGTTTGAATCCTCCTCACTCGCTCCCTCTCTCTCGCTTCTCTCATAATCGCAGTTTGTCCTCCCACAACCGCCGGTGAAATTTTTACGAGCGCCACAACCGTCAGCAACTTTCCGACCACCGGCATTCCAGTCACATCCGAATCCGGTTCTGCGAGGTTAACATCTCTGGCGCAGACTAGAAGTTGATACTGTAAGTCCATTTAGGGCTTTTTTTAATTTAGGGCTTTTGATTTTAGGGCATTTTATTTGTGTTAATGCTTGTGAGAGAGGTCTTGCTGGATGAGTATTCCTTCTCGTTGGTGTTGAAATCTTGTTCGAAGTTGAGTTTGTTGAGCAGAGGAATGCAGATTCATGGGTTGATGTTGAAACTTGGGTTTGGGTCGGATTTTTTTTGAAGAATTTTTTGATTTGCATGTATGTACTGTGCGGGATTGTTCAATCTGGGATACTGGTTTTCGATAGGATGCCTAGAAAGGATTCTTTTTCATATAATTTGATGATTGATGGATATGTGAAGTGCGAGATGGTGAGTTTAGCGTGGGAACTGTTTGATATAATACCTTCAGAGATGAAGAATTTAGTATCTTGGAACACCATGATTAGTGGCTACTTGAAATTAGAGAATGGATTTGAGAGTGCGAAGGACTTATTTGATATAAACAATACGACTACATATTCAACTGAAGCCCTTGCAACCTGCTTGAAATGATGTTATTTTGAAACATGTTTGTTGTTCATGTGCATTGTTATAATATGATTGAATTTTTTCCCCATTAATTGGATCTTTTGGTGCAGGTAGAAAGCGGATTTCAGGTGAAATGAACGAGGAGTTGACGGGCTGTTTGAGGCATTGATAGCCCGGTTAAGTTGTTGGGTGATTACTTGGAGTTCATAGGAGTCGAGCAGGTTGCTGTCGTGGTGCTTTGAACTGAGTTTCCAGATTGAACTGGGGCGACGAGCTAGATTATTAATTAGTAATACTTAATAATACTATTTTACTTAGTGGTACTTATTTTTACATTCATTTGTTAGTGATACTGTATTTTTTAAATAGTGATACTTGACAGGTTTTTAGTGATACTTTTATGTTAGTTAGTGATACTTACATCAATTTGTTATACTTATTTTTAACTAGTGATACTTTATGTTTATTTAGTGATACTTTTATATTCTTCAGGTTTATCTCTACTTTATGACATAGTGATTCCTAACTTTTATAATTATGGATGCTTATTTTTTAAATAGTGATACTTTTATGTTAATTAGTAATACTTTTCTGTTACTTAGTCATACTATTTTACTTATTGTTACTTATTTTTACATTCATTGGATAGTGATACTTATTTTTACTTAGTAATACTTTTACATTTACTTGGTCATCCTTTAATTTTGACTTAGTGATTCTTGAGTTTAATAAGTAGTGATACTTTATTTTTTAAATAGTGATACTGTTTGTTTACTTAGTGATGCTTAACTGTATAATTCAGTGAGTTTTTTTTTTAATTATGTTATACTTTATCTTTTCTTAGTGGCTGTTTATCTTAGTGATCCCTTGTTCATCATTAGTGATACTTACTGGATAGATAATGATGCTCACATGGATTATTAGTACAACTTCAATGTTTTAATTTACTTTTCATAATGCAGTGAACATGATGATGAGGAATCTGATGATAGTGATGATAAAAATGCTGAAGATTCTTGCTCTGAACATGAAGTCAAAGCATTTTGTTACGAAGCATTTACTATTATATCCTTCATATTAATTTAATGCAAAGCATTTTGTTACAAAAATGTATTAAGTATTTTTTTCATATTTTGATATCAATAATAATGTAACGAGTATCAAAAATAAGAAATTGATAAATTATATGTAATGTATCATTAGTGATGAAGAAAATATCACTATGAATACCATTAAGTAACACTATTTACTGCATGATTTTTGAGTAACACTGTTTCATTTTTTTTAAGTAACATGTTACAATAATAATGCAACATGTTATATGATTTTAACAATAATATAATAAGAAAATCACAAGTTATATGAGGAAGAAAAATCACAGTATCAATATTGATGAATAAAGTATCACTGTGGATGCTGTGGAGTAACACTATTTACTGCATGAATAATTTAATGCAAATCATTTTGTTAAAATAATTTATTAAGAAATAATATAACATGTTTTATGATTTAACAATAATATAATAAGAAAATCACAAGTTATATGATGAAGAAAATCACAGTATCAATAATGATGAATAAAGTATCACTAAGCATCCGTGAAGTAACACTATTTGATAATCACAGTTTCAATAATATAATTTGGGATACATTTCTCAAAACAATCTGAATGCATTCTCAAAACAATCTGGGATTAGGGGTTTTGGACCCAAATTCCTTTGAAATTGAAGTGCCACCTGTATTCTTCTTCTTCTTTTTTTTTTTGAAGGTGCCCTTTGATTCTTTTTCTCCCACCCTTTGTGGTTGAACGTGCAGGATCCAATATTTGAATAGAAGAGCTTGAAACATCCGTATCCGTCACGGAAGGCACTGTACTCAATAGCTCTTCAACATATGCTACAACCTTGTTATGTACTCAACAGCTCTTCACAAAATACTATTGAAGTATTACTAAATATCATAGAAGTATCACTACTGTATATAAATATAATATAACGTGTGATGTGCACTTTTGTTGATTTACCGAGGCAGAAAAAAATATTATCAAATAAATGTGTGAAATGTATCATTAAATAGCATAGAAGTATCACTAGTGTACAAAATTCAATATACTCATGCGATTTACAGTTTTGTTGATCTATTCAGGCAGAATCGTAATTAAAATGAAGGATTATTATCACGATAGAAAGTATCACTAAATATCATAGAAATATCACTAATTTACGAAATACATTTTGCAGTTGATTTGTTACAAAATCAAAGAATAGAACTAAAGTACTACTTACTATCAATTTGCAACATAACAGATTCATCCTCGTTGATAGATGTTTTTTCTATATCTTCAACATTGTCTTCATTATCAAGTATAACAATATCTGAAATTTAGAAAATTTAAATCACTTTTAGAATTACTATAACACTAATAGATTACTAAATCAAAAGTTTAATGAATCGGTTCATAGTAACATTTTATCGAACAGTTTGAATTCAAAATTTGATATGCCTAATAATTGGTTAAAAATTGATACAAAATTTCAAATCTTCCAAAATAAGAACACATACCGGTCGTTGCTATTGTTTCTTCACCGGAATTAATCGGAATTCCAACGGGAGAAAGGTTACATACTTTTCTCAAATTATCCATTGAATCGTTCATGATTCGCCGGAGGGGCAAAATCTACGCGCCGCCGCGAGCTTGACGGGAAAACCTAGGCGGCGCGGCGATCTGGATGGGGAAAACGTGGTCGGGGCGGTGAGCTGAACGGGAAAATCTAGCGGCGCGGCGAGCTGAGGGAGAAAACCTAGGCGAGATGGCAGCGAGAGCTGAGGGAGAAAAAAAAATCTGATTTTTTTTAATATATATATATATATATATATATATATGTATATATATATATATGGCGGGTCGGGTTGAAACCGGGTTGAATTAGGAGAGATCCGTCTAACGTAAGCGACCCGTTAGACGGTCTCACACAAGTCTGCCCCATTATATTATATGATAAAGTCACTTCTTGTTTTCTAATTCAAATATGACCAATATTTAAAAACATTGTCCAAACTCACTAATAACATAATATCACGTAGCACTATTTAAAAAAATTAAAGAAAAAATATGAAATATTAAAAAATAATTTGGGATAAATTAGATTAAATATTACATAGTACAAAGGATGTAAATGTAATTGGACCACCACAAAAGCAAAGTTCTTAATTAACTCAATAGCCGCCATATTAACATTGACTCAAAATATACAATTTCTGTCCCCTTGGGATGGCCTAGTGGTGGAGTGGTGTTTCTTAAGGCCAAAGGTCTCAAGTTCGACCCATCACCAACACCACTAGGTGTGAGCCTGTCACACCTGGCTTGCCAAGTGTGGTTTACCTCCCCTGTGTAGGTTTGCAGGCTATTACACAGGGGTGGAGTTTACCCAGTGCGCACCACGGTAGCGGCTGTGAGCCTGTCACACCTGGCTTGCCAAGTGTGGTTTACCTCCCCTGTGTAGGTTTGCAGGCTATTACACAGGGGTGGAGTTTACCCAGTGCGCACCACGGTAGCGGCTGCGGGTTACCCTCGACATCAAAAAAAAAAAAAAAATACAATTTCTTTTTTGCAATTAGAGCCCATCGAACTTAATACTCAATAGTTATTCGGCCTCTTCAAGAATTTAGAATATAAAAGAAAAAAAATACAGTATAAGAACCGGACATTTCTTCATACCATAATCTCTCCATCGTTCCCAAATTCCTTTAATTTCATTGTGGAGCATGGGCAGAAAGAATCACATATCTGCAAAATTTGTCATAGATTTGAACATAATCATCAATGAAGCATCAAACAATTGAAATAACATATGCTATTAACAAAAGTTTAAAGTGTGAACTAATTGATATACTAAATATAATTGAACAACTATATTAAAAATGCTAATTCAAACTTTTTTTAGAGTAAAGATAAATTAAAACACCCGATAATATAAATTATGAAAGTTTGATCACCTCCTATCCATAAAAGGAAATATTAAAGTTAACAACACTATTTTATTGATTGATTTTTATAATCATGAATTGTAATAGTTATATGTTCTAGTATTATGGTGTTGTGCATAAACCTTATAATTATATATTTTCATCTTGTTTTTAAATGAAAGAACGCAGTTGAACTACCATTACTTTTGGGCTCTTGGCATTATGCAAGTTAATTCTTGATGCAAAACAGTGGAGTCGTGACCTTTTTCTTCAAAATAAATTATGTCAATTCAAGATAGAATCACTCTATTAATATAATATTTGTATTTTCCTTTTCAAATATTGTCACACAAATAACATCACAAACACGCAGTTGCAAGAAGAAAATATTGGATATGTGAAACATGCCAAAAATAAAATAAAATAAAATAATATTTACCTTTCTCTATCCAAAATGGAGGTAAGAAATGTTGAATGGGTTATATTTTGAGGCCTCTATTATAGAGAGGTCGAAAACCGCAAATAAAAGTTGTGTATTAATAAATATAATGAAAACATAATGTTATAAACGTAAATTAATGTAATTGTAGACATTGTATTGTGCATTGACAAAACATCCCTAAAATTGGTAAATCTTTATCATTTTTTTTTTTTTGACAAATTGCAAGATGATATAATTGTCAAAATCGTCTCACCTTTTCATGAATAGAAGCGGCTCATCAACATATAAGTACATTGAATATTTTTCATTTTTTTTTCTTTTGCAAAAAATGCACTTGTCATTTTTTTCTCCATAAAATACCATTAAATGTGAATCCACACAATTGTCCCTGCTATTCTTTTGTTTTTTTTCTTTTACATGAACATATAACATTATATATTTGAAATTAAAATCTCAGGCAATATTAAATATTACCTTATCATAGAATATATACTGTAAGACTAAACACTTGATTCCGTTTTTGAATTCAGGAACATCATAGCAATGCACAAGTTGCAGTTGTACCAATTAGATGACTCCAAACACAGAGGTGATATAGTTTTATTTGTATCATTTATATAATAGATGGATGGCGTTATGTGGATTGGCTATTTTGTAAACAATTATGGATGTAATGTGGGTGGAATATGATATTTTGCAAGATGAAATTATTTATACAGTTTTCTAAACAAACAAAGCGGTGCCCAAGTTGAATTTTTTAGGTTGGAAATTAAACTATTTTGCTAAAAATAGATTTAAACTGAGTGTTAGTGTTTGGACAATGGCGCCAGTGTAGGATAAGTGAAGATGATATAGTTTCCTAAATGATCACAAATCTCGATCAGGTGTGTCCCAACTCAATGGATATGTTTAGTGAATTTAGTTTTTTTTTTTTCTCATTTCATATTTTTTTTCAGAAAAATACCATTAAATGTGAATTGTCAAAATTATCCATACGATTCTGTTTTTATATAATATATAGATTCAGTAAATTGATATAAAAAAATATTGTCGAATCAAATGAACTAAATAATTATTAGATACTATTATTTGCTGATGTTGGTTTTGATGAATAATGGTGATTTAACTCAGTGCAATAATATTTTTTTGATATCATAGGTTTGATCAAATTCATTTGTATTTGTTTCATTATAAAGTCTCAATTCTCTTTTTTTTAGTAAAATAAAGTTCTCAATTCTTAACTATAACTATAAAATAGAATTTTATTTACCTCATAATTAGATAGTTTTTTGTTAGATAACTTCAAAAATTCAAATATACTATTTTATATTAATATTATAACTAAATACATTCTAAATGTATATCTTAAAGTTGGTAAATTAATTTTTTTATTACATTAATTTTTATCATATAAATATATTTACATATTCGTATTTTTGTTTAATATCATAAGTTTAACTTAATGTTTGTAAATATCATTAATTGATTCCTTATTAATTTTTTATTTATGATAATATTAATTATTAATTTTCATATAGTTCATATAGTCTATTATTATTAGTTGAATATATAGTAAATTTATCTGATAAATTAATAATATGATATTATGTTTATATAAATATAATATCAATATATAATATATAAATATTTACATATATATTTAGGTTTTGGAGAATTATTATGAAAATATTATTTGATTCATTAACATAGTTGTATTAACATAATTGTTAATAATTTGATCAAGTGGTTAAAGTAATAAATTGAAATACATTTAGCTAATGTTTGAATCTTGTTGGGGGTGAATTTTTTTTTGGCTTATTATCAATGCTTGCTTATAAACTTGATTAAAAGCTCGCAAGCTACTCGATTATAAGCCTGCGATCGAGCTACTCGATAAAAACTCATTTACAGTTGAACTTGAGCTACACGTGAGAAGTTTGAGTTTGGCTCGAGAAAATTATCAAGCTCGAAAAAAGTTCGAATTCGACTCATTTAATAAGCAATCGAGTTTCGTTCGAACTTTTTTCGAGCCGATTCCTGAGTAGCTCACGAATAGTTTGGTTTATTTACATCCCTAATTTAGGGCGTTTTTGGATAACTATTTTCATATTCATAGTTACATTCACCTAGGGCTGCAAATGAACCGAGCTACTCGTGAGATACTCGGATATTGAGCTCAATAACGTTATCGAGTCGAGTTCGAGCTTTGTAGTGTTCCAATTGTTAGGCTCATGAACATGTTTGAGATCGATTCTTATCGAGCTTGCTCACGAGTTAGCTCGTGAACATGCTTATCGAGCTACTCACGAACAGGTTCACGAGCATGTTCACGAACCCCCTTATCGAGCTACTCAATAAACAGGTTCGCGAGCATGTTCGCAAATTATTTGAAAATACATGTGTTGATATTTAAGAATTTTCATGACCTATAAATTGTATATTTAACATAAAATATATTTAATAAAATGTAATGTATGCAAAAAATAATTATACTGTAAAATTACTGATTACGATTAAGATTATTGCATTATACTTTCATTGATTCATTAACATATGTATATTCAAAGTAATGTATCAATACAAGAATAAATAATGAAATATTTTTTTAAATGATTTCAATATGTTTTAATATTTTATATTAGGAAGTTCTATAAATAGATCAAATCAAAATCGTGTAATCATCAATATTATAAGAATAATGAAATAATCAATATTCAATAGACTACAGATGATAATTTAAACATCGAATTAAAGAAATAAAAGAAATAGACATATGTAGCAAAATATAATATAGTCTAATTATAAAAATCAAACTTTGGTATATAAGAGTAATGTTCTTGAATTATATCTTTGAGAAAGTAATGTACCAAAATAAGAATAATGAAATCTTCATCAATAAATATAATAATAATTAATAAAATATTTTTAAATGACTTCAATATTTTTCAATATTTCACATTAGAACTTGTATATATATCACATAATAATAATGAAATCATCAATAGACGATATATAATAATTTAAATATTGACAGAATTAAAAGAAATAGATATACTATATACGTAACAAATATAATATCATCTAACTTTAAAAATCAAACTTTGGGATATAAGACTATTGTTCTTGAATTATATTTTTGAGAAGGTAATGTATTAAAATAAGAATAATGAAATCATCATCAATACAAAAATACACTACAAGAAAATGTTAAACTGGCGACGGAAGGCCCAATTTCCGTCGCCAACTTAACGGGCGACGAAAAACGTCCGTCTCCAAATTCTAGTCGCTAAAAAATAAGGTGACGAAAAAATTCCGTCGCCATATTCTGTTGTGTGAGAAAAATAAAAAAATAATAAATTAGCGACGGAATTTTTTTGTCGCTAGTTCCGTCGTTCAAAAAAAAATGGCTCGTACACATTTGGACCGCATCAACAAGCCAGAGCTGGCCTAGGGTACGGCCAGGATCGACCCACAAAGGGCCTGGTGGGCGCTGAATTAATTCAGTGAAATCCCGTGGTCTCCAGGATTTGAACCTAGACCATGTGAGCTAGTGAGTGTTTATGTTATTATTTAGAAATAATATATATATACACACGAACTCTATTTTGATTGAATTTTAATTTCTAAATTAAATAATTATAATATTCTTTATTTATTTAAATATCTATTATAATTTTTAATATTATATGTTTATTATAAAATATAATTATATTGCATTATTTATTTAATATTATATTGTTTTAGTTAATATTCTCAAATATTATATATTTATGATTAATAATATTTATAAAAATAAAGTTATAAAAATTATTAAAACAAAAAATTATTTAATTAGTAATTGAAAATAAAAAAATATTAAAAATAATATAAAATATTAAGAAATTAAAGAAAATAAAAAAATAAAAAATGTAAAATAAATAAAAAAGCAATATCTTGAAAAGATTAATTTCAAATTCGTAATTAATTAATAATTAAAAATTAAATAAATGACTTAATATAATTATATTTTAAAATATTATAGTACTATAAAATATTAAAATAAAAAATTTAAAAAATTACAATAAAAATAAAAAAATAATATAAAATATTAAAAATAAAAAAATCTAAAAATTTAAGATAAAATATTAAAAATATTAATTTGAAACTCGTAATTAGTAGTAATTGAATAATAAAAAATTAAAAAAATAATAAAAAATTAAAAAAAAATAATTTTTTTAAAAAAATAGAAAAATTTAAAAAAACTAAATTTAATTTTAGCTATGGAAAAATTTTGTAGCTAATTCCATCGCTAAAAAAAATAAAAAAAAATTAAAAAATATTATTTAACGCCGGATGTTCCCGTCGCAACGTTAGCGACGGAAAAATCCGTTGCTATTTCCGTCATTAAATTTTAAAAATAAAATTCTAAAATTAAATTATGACGTGTGAGGACGGATTATTCCGTTGCTAAGTTAGGGACTGATGTTCCGTCGCTAATTTAATCTGTCACTAATTTCGTCGCTCGTGTTGACCGAATACATTCCGTCACCATTTTCGTCGCTAAATTGATATTTTCTTGTAGTGATAATTCGTGAATATTTTTTCCAATGATTTCATTATTTTACATTAAAACTTATATATATATATATATATATATAAATGTATCAAATAAGAATTTTGAAATCGTCAATGTAAGAATAATGAAATTATTCATAGACAATAGATGATATATAAATATCGAATGAAAGAAATAAAAGTAATACATATACATGAAAAATATACTATCGTCTAATTCTAAAAATCAAACTTTGAGATATAATCATATAAGAGTATTGTCTTAAAAATAAGAAATAAAAAATAACAAAAATAGAGTATTGTTCTTTTTTATTTTGCGTATAAATCTAGGAAATAGAGTTTAATTTATTTTTATAATAGAGGATAGAATTTAACTTGTGTTTTTAAAATAAAAAAGTAAATAATAAAAAATATAGAAAATTGTATGCTATTCTCATTCACAATTTGAATAACAAATGCAAAAAACCCTACCTAGTCTTCAACTATTCATCTCTTCAACCCTGTTTGTCTCTTCCCATTCCCGCTGTTGCTTGCGACTTTCTGTTGTTGTTTGTCGATTTTTTGCAGTTGCTCGCTACTTTTCTCTGCTGCTCTTTCCCTTGTTGCTCGACTTTTCTTACTGGTAAACATCATTCCTCTCTAAGCTTCAAATCTTTCTGCATATTCAACAATTTATGCTATATTCAATATGCTATATCCAAAATACTAAGATTGATTCTTGATAGTTTGGATTGCTAAAGTTTCTACCTATTCATAAGTTTTTGCCCTTCCAAGTTTGATTATGTGCATAAGTTTTTGCACATTCTAACGTATATATGCTTTATGGTTAGAAAATATTTTAGATATGTATCTTCATTAATTTTTATACAGACTAAGTGATGAGTTACATTATTTACCATTTAGATGTCTACTCCAAAAGTTGAATCTATACAAGAATCAGCCACAAGTCCATTGTTTGTTGTACCAAAAGTCCAACTAATGCCACCGCCTCCACTATCTCCATCTGTTACTAATCAAGAAACTAAAACGACAGTTGATGCGGCTGAAACTAGAGAAGATGGAGATGTCAATCCTTACATGTTATTGAATGATGTGCTGATAATGTCTATTCTGAGGTTGAAGGGATTGAACTTAAAATGACAGTATGTGAAACACTTCGTAGTCTGTACGATGAGTATGTTGAGTTTTACAAATCTAAATTTGTTGGAGATATTGCTGATCCTCAAATAGATTGTCATGAAAGTTCTAAATTTGTTGTTGGTACAAAATCAAAAGGAAGAAAAATTAGAAGTAATTACAAAACCTACATGGAAAGTGTTGATAATATTGATGAGATCAAATCTGAGTTAGATATGTATTTTGAGGAAGGAGTTGTAGTCTGTAATGATGAAGAAGGGGCTGAATTTGATGCTATTTTGTGGTGGAAGTTGAAGAATTTAAAGTTTAGGATTTTATCAAGGATGGCTTGTGATGTTCTATCAATTCCAATAACCACTATGGCTTCAGAATCAACTTTTAGTGTTGGTGGTAGGGTTATTGATCCAAATCGTGCCTCTTTGAGAGTGGATACAGTGCAATTATTACTTTATACCGAAGATTGGTTGCGTGCACATTATGGTATTAAAAGAAAAGCTAAACTGAGCATTATTTTGCTTATATGTATATATATTGTCATTCTTGCTTATATTATCGTGCATAAATTTTATCTTTTCATATATTACTATATATGATAAAGAGAGCTTCAAGGAGATTTATTTGACTTGAGATATGGAGTTTAATCAAAGGTCATGATACTAATACAAGTATTTAATTTGTTCTTAGTCTTTCATCTTATATATAATGTGTTGTGTAGTATTGGTTTTTTGTTGCTTTAATGTTGTAGGATTGGAGTTGTTAACTGTTGGAAACATTTTTAAGTTGATCTGTTGTGGAGGTGCCACCGATGGCAAGTTTGAATATTGTTTGAAGATGAACTTTTTTTGGCATTTACTTTGTTTTGTTACTTGTCCTTGAATTAGTGGCCTGATTTACTACTGAATGTAGTTTTAAAGATGATGTTTTGCAGTTATTTTGCTTTGTTACTCAATTAGTGATGATTGGTAAACTATGCGAATTGAGTTAATCATTGGGTCTCTTTATAATTTAGATTTTGTTTGTTATTTATAACTTGTAAGATAAAATATTCAAACGAGCTTTTGACAGGTTTAAAATATTAAACGGGCTTTGTATCGAATATTTGAGCTGGAGTTCGATTCTTGTGAATTCGAGCATTTAACGAGTCGATCTCGAGCCGAGCTCGATCTTTAGACTTGTGTGCCAAGCCGAGCTTGAGCAAGAACATGGAAGCTCGAATCGAGCTCGAACACCTCAAATTCTTACCAAACCGAGCTTGAGCCTAACAGTGTTCAACTCGACTCGATTCGTTTGCAGCTCTACTGTAACGCCCCGGTCCCGGAAGACCGTGGAAATGGACGCCACGGGGGTTGGAATTAAGAAGCGGGAAAGAAAAGGGGTAACCTGAATAATAAAATCTCAACAGAAGACTCAGAATAGTCAAACATGCTGTATAATAATATATACATATTCATAACACCAAGATAGAGCTCGTAGTGTTTAACAAAAGGATATTATAAGCGCGGAGACTTCAATATCAACAGAATACTTAACAAAAAGAGACAATGGGAAAATACATAAACAACAAAAGCCCATCTCTCAGCATCGTCACCTCCACGCGCCAGCCTACTGACCTGAAAAATATTTGAAAATATTTGGGCTGAGTACTAGTGCACTCAGTGGGCAAGTTTTTACAATTCGAGTTATGCAAATCATTTTATTAAAGTAATCTATCTGTGTTCATGCAGGTAGTGAAGCTTAGGAGGTTTTAAAATTTAAAGCAACCTAAGTTCACCAAAATATTTTATCGTGAAGTGCTTAAGAGGGTAACCAGTCACTGCCCGTAACCCGTACTACATCACCACGCGTAAAGTTGAGTATGTCCAAGTATACCCAATGAGTATAACCCATAAGTGTTTCATTTTTGTCTCACCGACAAGGAGTAGGGCAGGACAAATAAAGCAAGCATGCATACTGTAGCTACTCACATTGACACAGCGCTGGTATATGAGACTCCGACAACATACAGTAGCACGTAAATATTTAACACAGATAGTCACATATGCAATTTTAACAAAGCAGAGCTTAATAGCTCGAAAGATACAATTTGCAAAAATATAATAGCCCACCTAGATAATAGATAAGCTTTCAAATTCTGTGCTGGTTTTGTTCAGGTTCTGCTAGCTCTTCTAGGCCTACAACAACCAACCTTGATTTAGTTTAACTAAAGGGTCTCTATTAAAACTTAATTTCTAAAATCCATTTCAATTAAAGTTTTTAATATTTTGTTTATTTCATTTTAGTTTCAGAACATATAAATAATTTTTCATAAAAATGAATTTAGTATCTTTTAAATTTTTAACAATAAGAACATTAAGTACACGATTAAATATATAAACTAATGAACTAATTACTTAATTATACCACTGTATCAATTCTTTTCTTTCATAGTAACTCATTCCAAGATAAATTTAATTATATATTATTTCATTGAAACAAAAATTCAATTACTCACTTGAACAGTAAATTAATCCGAATATATGTATTAAAGTAAGTCAAAACTCTAACCTGAAATTTGAAACTCTCGTCGGATGATCTTAATAAATTTGGGCAGAGTCTATTATTTTTTTCTCAAGACCTCAACTCATTTGTTACCATTTAATATATATAATAATGTATGGAAACTAAAGTAGTATGTGTACACCCATTTACCCATCCACCTTTCTTTTCAAGGTACACGTGTACTTCAATTTACAATCCTTCAAAATTTTGATTATATAGTTGATTAGGTGTACTTTTTGCTTTGTTATTTTATTATTATTATTATTATTATTATTATTATTACTATTATTTAATTATAAACACCATCTAGCATTGCCATTTCCCCAATATATATATACGTATACCTATATACTATATATTAAATATTATTTCTATCTTTATGGTAAATGGATGGATATGCTTATATATATACATACGTTTACTATATATATTAATTATATAATTAGCTATATAGTACATTTTGTATTTAGCACTTATATGCATATATTTGTATGTAAATAATAAAAAAAATCACACTAAATCTATTTAATCAAATTAAGTGCATATCTAGGGATCTAAATTAAATACGAAAATATTTTAAGGTATTTCTAACACACTCAATGGACACACATCACCTAAAAATGTGACCTAGAAGGGTCTGTTTTCTTTCCTAGATTATCCTTATGGTTAGCATATGCTATATATATATTTTAATACCAAAAAGTTTTGGATATCTAACTATTAGATATATATTCCTAGTTAAATTTAGAAATTAAAATTTTCGGGGTATTACACTCCTCCCCCTTTAAAAGAATTTCATCCCGAAATTCACGTACCTTCGAATAACTCAGGATATTGCTGTCTCATTTTACTTTCTAGTTCCCACGTTGCTTCAGTTCGATCATGATGATTCCATTGTACAAGCACCAATGGAATTTTCTTGCTTCTTAGGACTTGAACTTTTCTATCAAGAATTTCGTGGGGTTTTTCCTCGTACGTCATATTAGAACGTAGAACTAACTCACTTTCTTTGACAACGAGTTCTGGGTCAAACACGTATTTCCTGAGCATTGAGACGTGATACACATCTTGAACTTGTTACAGGTCTGGCGGTAGAGCTAATCGGTAAGCTACCTCACCAACTCTTTCTAATATCTCGAATGGACCAATAAATCTTGGTCTCAGTTTGCCTTGTTTTCCAAATCTCACAACACCTCGTGTTGGAGATACCTTCAAGAAAACTTTTTCACCAACTTGAAATTGTAAGTCTGTTCTGCGCTTGTCTGCATAAGCTTTCTGTCTGTCTTGTGCTTCTTTCATTCTTCCTCGAATTTGGTCGATCATCTTGACAGTGGTTTGCACGATCTCTGGACCCAAAATTTTTCTTTCTCCAACTTCATCCCAGTATAGGGGCGATCTGCATTTGCGACCATACAAGGCTTCATATGGTGCCATTTTTATAGTTGATTGGTAGCTGTTGTTATAAGCGAACTCCACCAAGGGTAAAACATCTTCCCAGCTTGTGTTTCCGTCCAACACAACTCCTCGTAGCATGTCCTCCAAAATTTGTATCGTCCTTTCTGATTGACCATCTGTTTGAGGATGAAAAGCAGTGCTGAAGTTCAGCTTCGTTCCCATTGCTTCTTGAAGACTCTTCCAAAACCTTGATGTGAAGCGAGTATCACGATCTGACGTGATAGAAACTGGAATTCCATGTAGTCGAACAATCTCCTTCACATAAATTTGCGCCAATTTGCTTAATTCCGTTGTTGTTTTGATTGGCACGAAATGTGCTGATTTGGTCAATCGATCTACAATGACCCACACTGAAGAGTTCCCTTTTGCTGATCGCGGTAAACCTACTACAAAATCCATCGTTATATGTTCCCATTTCCATTCTGGAATTTCCAACGGCTGCAATAACCCCGAAGGTCGTTGATGTACCGCTTTTACTTGTTGGCATGTTAAACATCTCTCCACAAATGTGGCTATCTCCCTTTTCATATTATTCCACCAGAAATATTGCTTCAGGTCTTTGTATAGCTTTGTGCTGCCTGGATGTGCCATGTAGGGAGTATTATGAGCCTCTCTCATAATTTCTTGCTTCAATGTGTCATTACTGGGGACACATAATCTGTCACGGAACATTAAAGCTCCGTCATTATCTTCCTTAAATCCTTTCGGTTTACCCGCTTTGACTCTTTGTCTTATCTTTTCCAATCGTTCATCATTTTGCTGAGCTTCTACAATTCTTGATCATAGTTCTGGTTTAGCTACCACTGCGGCTATCACACTTGCTGTAGAGCTTGGTGCAAACACCAATTCTAATTCCATCTTTTCTATTTCTCTTACAAGTTCCTCCTTATTTGTGAGTAGATATCCAATCACTCCTTGTTTCTTTCTGCTTAATGCGTCGGCTACTACATTTGCTTTCCCGGGATGGTAGTGTATCGTGCAGTCATAATCTTTCACTAACTCTAACCATCTTCTCTGCCTCATGTTAAGCTCTTTCTGTTCGAAGATATACTTCAAACTCTTATGGTCAGTATAAATCTCGCATTTTACCCCATAAAGATAATGTCTCCAAATCTTGAGTGCATGTATGACAGCGGCAAGCTCTAAATCGTGGGTTGGGTAGTTCAGTTCATGAGGTCTTAATTGTCGCGAAGCATACGCTACTACTTTCCCATTTTGCATCAGCACGCATCCTAAACCCAATTTAGACGCGTCAGTGTATATCACGAATCCTTCTACTCCTTCTGGCAAAGTTAAGACTGGTGCAGTTGTTAATCTTGTCTTTAGTTCCTGAAAACTCTGTTTACACGCATCAGTCCACTCAAACTTGACCTTCTTCCTCAAAAGTTGTGTCATTGGCCTTGCTATCTTTGAAAAATCTTTAATGAACTTCCGGTAATATCCTGCTAAACCGAGGAAACTTCTTATCTCATGAATGTTGGTCGGTGATTTCCATTTCTTCACTGCCTCAACCTTTGCAGGATCCACCTTGATCCCCTCTGCTGACACAATGTGTCCGAGGAACATTACTTCACTTAGCCAAAATTCACACTTGCTGAATTTGGCATATAACTTTTCTCTCCTTAGTGTTTCTAACACTAGTCTCAAATGTTTCTCATGTTCTTCTTCATTTCTCGAGTAGATCAGTATGTCGTCAATAAAAACCAACACAAACTTATCCAAATACTCATGGAAAACCCGATTCATTAAATCCATAAAGACTGCAGGTGCATTTGTTAACCCAAAAGGCAACACTAGAAATTCATAGTGGCCATATCTTGTTCGGAATGCAGTCTTAGGTATGTCATCTTTTCTTACTTTAACTTGATGATACCCAGATTGTAGATCAATCTTGGAAAAGATTTTTGCACCTGATAATTGATCGAAGAGATCATCTATCCTTGGAAGTGGATACTTATTCTTCACTGTCAACTTGTTTAACTCCCGATAGTCAATGCACATTCTCATAGTACCATCCTTCTTTTTGACGAATAGAATCGGTGCTCCCCAAGGCGATACACTGGGTCTTATAAAACCTAATTCCAATAATCCCTCCAGTTGCACTTTTAACTCTTGTAACTCATTTGGTGCTAACCGATATGGGGCTTTGGATACCGGTGCTGCTCCCGGTTCTAGGTCTATGGTGAACTTTACTTGTCTGTCTGGCGGCAACCCTGGTAAATCATTTGGGAATACATCTTCATATTCCCGTACCACAGGTACCTGACCTACTGTTAAACCTTCTTCTTTCTTGCTTACAAGGTTTACTAGAAACGCCTGACAGTCTCCTTTTTGTAACAACTTTACAGCCTTTAATGCTGAAATGATGGGAATTATATTTCCCATTTTTGCTCCATAAAACTTCACTTCTTCCTCGCCTAGCTTCTGAAATATTATCTCTCTCTCGTGGCAGCGTATTGTTGCACTCTCCTTTGTTAGCCAATCCATCCCAAATATAATGTCAAAGTCTCGCATCTCAAGAGCATAGAGATCAGTTGCGAAATTCTTTTCACCTACTACCAAGTCTAAGTTCTTACAAACACAATTGGCTAAAAGTGTTTGCCCTGAAGGAATGCTTACTGCTAAAGCTTCTCCTGCTAATTCTAGCTCTAGATTGAGACGTTTACATACATCTCTAGATATAAAGGAATGTGAAGCTCCAGTATCAAATAAAGCAAGCACAGGTATATCACACAAACTAATCATACCTGCCAAATTTCCAGGGTTTCCAGCTGCCTCTTGCTGGTTGAGAGCATACGCTCTGGCTTGTTGTGGTGCACGAGGACCTTGATTCTGATTTTGCTGAGGTCTGAGATTACTCCTATTGTTGTTGTTATTCCCTCGACCTCCTCCACTTTGTGGTCTCGTATTTCTCATGTCCTGTCTGAATTGTGGCCTCTGCTGCTGTTCTTGTGCTCCAGAATTCTGTTGGCATTTATTAGCATAATGACCCTGTCGACCACATCGATAGCATTGGACACATGGTCCAAAGTGATATCTGTTACAAGTTGCACACAACGGTGAATTCCCTTGATAGCCCTGAAATTTTGGTGCAACATTCACTTGCCCTGTAGGCCTTGGTCCAAAGTTCCTTCCTCCTTGATAGTTATGCTGAAAATTCTTTCCTTGATAACCTCGTTGTGGTCCATCCCACTTCCGTTTTCCCTTCTGATCCCCAGCTACTGGTTGAGATGGTGAAGCCTTTGATGTTCCTTGCATTGCCTCAATACTAAGTGCCCAACTCAGTATTTGACCATAGTTTGCTTCATCCTTTCCGATCAATGCAGTGCCTATCTCTGGTTTCAAACCCATGCGAAATTTTTCAATCCTCTTTGCTTCTGTGTCTACGGTCTGTGGTGCGTATCGAGATAACCTATTAAACTGCAAATCATATTCTGCGACTGATTTGCTCCCCTGTTTGAGATTCCAGAATTCATTAGCCTTCTGATGCTGATAATGAGCTGGTATGTACTTTTGATATAGGATTGTCTTAAAGTTCTCCCACGTGAACACTTCCCAATCTGCATCAGATATTGTCCTTCGAACTGACTCCCACCAGAAATCTGCATCATCCACCAGTTGATACAGGGCACAAGCCACCCTTTCTTTATCACTACAATGCAAAAACCCAAATATCTTTTCAAGTGCTCGAACCCAACGTTCGGCTGTGAGTGAATCCCCTTCTCTATTGAAAGTTGGGGGGTTATGGCGTCTGAACTCCATTTCAATTTGTGGTCCCTGACCCTGCGGAATATTCGGTACTTCCGGTACCGCCAAGTTCACATTTCTTGGTCTTCCTCTTGGCATTCTGCAACTAGTCAAATCTCCAATCGATCAACACTTGCGTAAAGATTCGAAAAGAAAATAAAAATAATAACCACTCATCTCGTAAAGAAAATGAAATATATATATGCAAAGCCTTCCAAAAATATATACACGATATATATATAAACCCAAAAGATATCCTGAAACATAACTTTTATATAAAAGAGTGGAGTACCACACATACATCATCTATACATCAAAAATATAATATACCGTCTAGTCCACTAAGTCAAAAGGAGGCTAACTACCGAATGCCTCATGTCGGAACGGTCTTATAACAACGACAACGTTTCCGACTAACAAAAGCTACTGAACTAATGATACAACAAAATGTCAGCGTCAGCATATACTAAACTACTCAAACTACTACAACTAAACATATATCTATGGAGACGACGGAATATACCAATGCCCCGGACGCCCCTCCGTATCAAAATCATGTCGAAAGTGGAGCGTCATAGATCCATCAGTTACTTCCATAGGCTCCTCATCGGGATTCTCCTCCGGGTCCTCTTCTGGGTCCTCCTCTGCGATGGGCTCTAACTGGGTCCCAGATGGACCAGCCTCATCATCATGCGATGCTACCGTGATAAGTGGCGACTTTGGTGCAGGTGGTGCTGAACGATCTATCTCCATCGTCCTCTCCTCTGGTAAGACCGATGTAAATGGTACTCTAAACATATCCATATCCTCCTCCACTATGGGTAATTGTGGAGCCACACATCGTCTATCTGCCCAAATTCGTAGCACATAAGTGAAGAATCTCGAGAAATAGACTTTCTCTGCAAAGGTAGGCGGAGATCTCTCTGAGAAAATATCAGCAACTCTTGCAGCCCATGGTCTCCAGGCTTGAGGCAGTCCAATAATATATCTCGCCGTAGCCTCTACCTCTGTAATACCACCGATACCCGAGACAGTCATCCATAAAGTCACAAAACGTGCGGTGAACTCTGGCACATCCTCCCCTGGTCTACTAATACATGCACGAAACCTCTCTATCCGCTCATCCATCGTCACACGAGTACGACACCTCTTTCGAGGTCTCACCTGCCATCCCGCCATCTACTTAGCATAATTTCTCAATCAGTCTACGTTCAATCATTTTCATAAATTCTTACAAGTTTAGCCTAAGTTCAACAACTACAGGCTAAAATCATCTTAAGTTCTCAAATTTCAAGTCAAAGTACTCATCTAGAGCACAAACATCAAATACAAATCAACTATCAATGTGTGAAATCAACATATGTCAATCATTCATAAGTATGCCCAAATCATAGATAAATAAATTCCTCACATGTATACAATAGAATCAGCATGGTTTAACACAAAATCCTGTACGCCCACAGGCATATTTCATTCTCAAACCAGTAAGTAATCAGTATAAGACTCAATCTTTCAAGGCATTCCCGCCAACATGGCAAATCACAATCTTTCATTTCCAAACAAATTTAACATTTCA
Source organism: Perilla frutescens (assembly GCA_026008535.1). NCBI lineage: Eukaryota > Viridiplantae > Streptophyta > Magnoliopsida > Lamiales > Lamiaceae > Perilla > Perilla frutescens. Next base: position 11,358,655 of record BRKX01000015.1, read on the forward strand.
CCAATTAATGTAAACTTTTAAAATCTAAAAACCGCATAAAAACATGCGTACCTTTTAGCTGTTGCGTGAGTGACGAGCTGAAGACTTTTATAATATCACACAGGAATTTCATGAAAAAGAGAAATGAAATAAGTTGACCCAACAGGTTTGCAGAGTTGCAAGACCTGCTCTGATACCACTCTGTAACGCCCCGGTCCCGGAAGACCGTGGAAATGGACACCACGGGGGTTGGAATTAAGAAGCGGGAAAGAAAAGGGGTAACCTGAATAATAAAATCTCAACAGAAGACTCAGAATAGTCAAACATGCTGTATAATAATATATACATATTCATAACACCAAGATAGAGCTCGTAGTGTTTAACAAAAGGATATTACAAGCGCGGAGACTTCAATATCAACAGAATACTTAACAAAAAGAGACAATGGGAAAATACATAAACAACAAAAGCCCATCTCTCAGCATCGTCACCTCCACGCGCCAGCCTACTGACCTGAAAAATATTTGAAAATATTTGGGCTGAGTACTAGTGCACTCAGTGGGCAAGTTTTTACAATTCGAGTTATGCAAATCATTTTATTAAAGTAATCTATCTGTGTTCATGCAGGTAGTGAAGCTTAGGAGGTTTTAAAATTTAAAGCAACCTAAGTTCACCAAAATATTTTATCGTGAAGTGCTTAAGAGGGTAACCAGTCACTGCCCGCAACCCGTACTACATCACCATGCGTAAAGTTGAGTATGGCCAAGTATACCCAATGAGTATAACCCATAAGTGTTTCATTTTTGTCTCACCGACAAGGAGTAGGGCAGGACAAATAAAGCAAGCATGCATACTGTAGCTACTCACATTGACACAGCGCTGGTATATGAGACTCCGACAACATACAGTAGCACGTAAATATTTAACACAGATAGTCACATATGCAATTTTAACAAAGCAGAGCTTAATAGCTCGAAAGATACAATTTGCAAAAATATAATAGCCCACCTGGATAATAGATAAGCTTTCAAATTTTGTGCTGGTTTTGTTCAGGTTCTGCTAGCTCTTCTAGGCCTACAACAACCAACCTTGATTTAGTTTAACTAAAGGGTCTCTATTAAAACTTAATTTCTAAAATCCATTTCAATTAAAGTTTTTAATATTTTGTTTATTTCATTTTAGTTTCAGAACATATAAATAATTTTTCATAAAAATGAATTTAGTATCTTTTAAATTTTTAACAATAAGAACATTAAGTACACGATTAAATATATAAACTAATGAACTAATTACTTAATTATACCACTGTATCAATTCTTTTCTTTCATAGTAACTCATTCCAAGATAAATTTAATTATATATTATTTCATTGAAACAAAAATTCAATTACTCACTTGAACAGTAAATTAATCCGAATATATGTATTAAAGTAAGTCAAAACTCTAACCTGAAATTTGAAACTCTCGTCGGATGATCTTAATAAATTTGAGCAGAGTCTATTATTTTTTTCTCAAGACCTCAACTCATTTGTTACCATTTAATATATATAATAATGTATGGAAACTAAAGTAGTATGTGTACACCGATTTACCCATCCACCTTTCTTTTCAAGGTACACGTGTACTTCAATTTACAATCCTTCAAAATTTTGATTATATAGTTGATTAGGTGTACTTTTTTGCTTTGTTATTTTATTATTATTATTATTATTATTATTATTATTATTACTATTATTTAATTATAAACACCATCTAGCATTGCCATTTCCCCAATATATATATACGTATACCTATATACTATATATTAAATATTATTTCTATCTTTATGGTAAATGGATGGATATGCTTATATATATACATACGTTTACTATATATATTAATTATATAATTAGCTATATAGTACATTTTGTATTTAGCACTTATATGCATATATTTGTATGTAAATAATAAAAAAAATCACACTAAATCTATTTAATCAAATTAAGTGCATATCTAGGGATCTAAATTAAATACGAAAATATTTTAAGGTATTTCTAACACACTCAATGGACACACATCACCTAAAAATGTGACCTAGAAGGGTCCGTTTTCTTTCCTAGATTATCCTTATGATTAGCATATGCTATATATATATTTTAATACCAAAAAGTTTTGGATATCTAACTATTAGATATATATTCCTAGTTAAATTTAGAAATTAAAATTTTCGGGGTATTACATCTACATCCACCTAACTTGTTTAATAATAATAATAATAATAATAATAATAATAATAATAATAATAATAATTGTTGTTGTAATTTGTTGCCACAAACACTGAAATTAGACACAGATTCGTAATGTCAAACTCAATGTTAAAGACAGTTAACACAACTTATCTTAACACAAATATGCTGGAAATAAAATGCACAAGAATACACGATATAATTTTAAATCATATACAACATGTGTATGATTGCCTCAGGGCGAAATTATACTATTAAGAGTACAAAATTTTCAAGCTGTTAATGTTAGACGCGAAGGCTCTTAACATTACAGCAACATTACAAGTTCTAATCTAGACTATCACTAAAAAGAACTAAAACATATAAATTGACATCCCGTCAATTCATATACAATAACATACAACTCGACATCCCGTCAGTTGATATGCACACTACAACATACGAGTTGACATACCGTTAATTCATATGCAAACTACAACATACAGATTGACATCCCGTCAATTCATATGCAAACTAGATCATACAAGTTGACATCCCGTCGACTTTGTATAATCGCTAAAACAAACAAATTGACATCCCGTCAATTTGTATGCAAACTAGTAAAGGTTTCACAACCTTGCTATCTATCCTAACTTGTACAATCTATTCCGTGAAAGAATTGAACAACAATAAACATTAAGATAGAAGAAGAAACGAAGAACGAAACCTAAACTAAGTTTGTGACCCAAGCTTTCTTCAATCTTCACACAGCGGAAAACGGAATGAGCTTGAATAAGTCTTCAAGTGTCGAACACATCCCTTATATGCTTCTTCACTTGAATTCTGCACGGTCCACGATTTCTCTTTCTTGAACATGGGTTGACAATAACCGCTTCACTCCATGACTTCATCGTTGATGGAAGAAACCGCCTCCAAGGCGTGGTTGATAACTTCCCCACGTTCATGCTCTTTTTCTAAATATCCAGGAAATATAATTTTCTGAAAAAGAAAAAGAATTAAATAGAGAAACCGCTAGACCTACAAAATAGGAGATAGAGTTTTGACTTTGTCAAACTCTATTTTAAATCATATATCTAATATGTATATATCCATTTATTTGAAATATTAATTCCGTGGATATAGACATATATTTTAAGATATATAAAATTATTTTATTTATTAAAATAATAAATAAACTAGGAAAGGATAAGATTAGTTACGACTATGTCATAGACAATGTCACAGGAAGTCTGTCTGACATCGAGTGCAACATTGAATCTCAATGTCATACAGCACTCAACAATCTCCCCCTTAATCTTAGCCTTTCTGCACAAAACATACAACTCAATGTATTTTGTACAATTAGAGTCGCAGCGGAAAATGGAGATCTTAAAATCTCCCCCTTAAGGGTTACTCCCTCTTAATTAGATCATATAATAGAAACTTGTTCTATTATAAAATCAATGTTGAACAGAACATTCAACACAAAATATCAATGTCGAACTCATCGTTCAACACACAAAATCAATGTTGAACTCATCGTTCAACACACAATATTCAAGACATATTGATCATTCAATAAGTCAAAACAGATTCAATATACCTAAACTGAATAAACATATAAAAACAAGAACACAATCATAAATTGCATTCAACAACAAAAACCAAGATATGCATGAAATGCATATAAAAAACCATATGTCCAGCACATATAACAACAGAAAACATTAAACATTGTTTTTAACAAAAAGTTTTAAATTTCAGAAGCTTAAAACATTAAGCTTCACATCATCTTCCTTTTTCCTTTGGCTGCACCTTTTCTCCCCTTTGCTTTACCAGCAACACTCGGTCCAGCATCCATATCTTCAGCATCTGCTTCATCACCATCAACATCATCATCCACTCCCCCTTTTTGTGTAGAAAGGAGAGTCAGAAAAGAATCTCGAGTCTTGGTGAGTTGACCAATCACATGATCAAGCAGAGTAATTTGATGTTGAAGAGACTCCAGCGGCATCATGACAATGGGAATGGAAGGCGTGGAGGCAACATCAGGATAGACATCAGATTGGGAAGGAGCAGGGGTACCTTCGGCAGAAGGAGGCACTAGATTTGCAGCATCATGAGGATAGGGAAGATCAATGATCCTGTCATCATTTTTCTTGGGCTTCATTATGGAGAAGGTGGTTTGCTCAGACAGCACACTCTTCTTGCGTTCCTTTAACCCTTGGCTCTTAAGGATCCCATAGATCAAACATGGGAAAGGAAGCAAGTTCGATGAACTGGACTTAGAGGCAGCCTTCAATGTTGCATCAAAGATGTATGCACCAAGGTTGAAAGGAAGCTGAGTTCCTATCTTGTACAGGAGAATGGCCTGATCAACTGTGATGACAGAGGCATTCGATGTGGGCAGCCAATTGCACACTGCAAGCTTGTATAACACTGAGTAAAAGAATGTTAACTTGGAAGCAGGCACTTTGTTGAGCCATTTTGACACCAGAACTCCAGTAATAACATTCACCACATCATCAATCAACTCCAAAGACATGATTGTATCCTCATTGCCCAACTCAAGAAACGTGTTAATAACATTAGAGGAAAACTTATAAATTTTATCCCTAACAAACACATTTCCAAAACACAGTTTAGAGGGATCTTCCATATCAGAAATGATGTTAGCATAAAATTCATGTATAACATCAGGATCATATGACACTAGTGACGTAACAGATTTCCATAAACTCCTCTCCTTAAGAAACACATCCATCCCATATTTTTTAAAGCTAAGAACATCAATCATTTTCTCAACCTTAAGAGTTCTCTTAACATAAAGAGCATGGGATTTCTTAGCCTCTTCAGAATAGAAAATCTTACTGAAGGCTTGCGTGACATCAAGCGAAGAGTCCTCATCTGTGCCAGAATCCTCATCAACGGGCTCAGCAGTAGGACTGACATTCCGTGTAACATCAGCAGGAGGAGAAGTAGGAACTTGTTCACTAGTGGAGTCGGACTCATCTTTCAGCGACTTGGAGGTAGCCTTGGACCCTTCCTTCTTCACCTTCTTGGAGGAGACGACCTCAGGTTTGTTAGTGTCATCACTGTGAAGTCGCTTTGATTTCCTTGTTGGTGGAGAAGTCTTCACCATCTTTGACAAAGATTGCAGGTGAGAAGTGGCTTCCGAATCGATTGGATTTGTAGAATCCCTAAACACATTCATCCTAATCGGCTTAGGGTTTAGGATCTCGGTTCCAGGAGGAATAATAAGATCGGGATGAACGTCAACTTCAGCTGGCATTTTCTTTGATGTTGAAGGCTCAGTGACATTTGCTGGAGTTGGTTCAGCTTGAGTAGTTGGTGGTGCAATGTCAGGGGTCTGAGTTGATGTTGTGGAGAGTGGGGGTTGTATTGCAGCAGCCGGAGTTGAGGCCGACGATGGGGATCCTTTTGTGAGCTCCATCATTTGCTGTAACATCATCATCATGGCTTGTAGATGATTAGGGTTTTGGTCCGCCATGGATGGAAAATAGAAGAGAAAATCGTTTGGAGGAGAAGGAGAAGATGAAACGTTGGAGAAAGAAAAAGCGAATTAGATATGGAGAGAGAGAGAGAGAGGGAGGGGTTTTGAATAAAAAAAGAGATAATGACAAACCACTTTATTATATTAAAATAATGAAAGTGATATCTCTCATTCTCTCTCTCTTATCATATCAAAAGATATGCAGATAAGTATATCTGCTTATCAACAAAAATTCAATTATTTATTATTTAAACACTAAATAATAAATAAAAAATAATAAAAAAAATAAATTCTGAAAAAAAATAAAACCAATGGAGACGAGTCATGATTGAATAAATTCTCATGAATTGATTCATAAAAAAAATCATATCATCATACCATAGTTTTTATTAATAATTTCAGAATTACAAAATCTGATGTCAAAGATCATAACATTGACTTTAACACCAGGATGTCTGCATTGACTAACAGACACACATTCCAAGAGATTTCCTTAGAGAAGAAAATCTCTCAAAATCCAAAGGTTTAGTAAATATATCCGCAATTTGATTCTCTGTAGGAATGTATTCCAATTTAATGATCTCTCGTTCCACAAGATCACGGATAAAGTGATGTCTGATGTCAATGTGTTTGGTGCGAGAATGTTGGACTGGGTTCTTCGAAATTTCAATTGCACTGACATTATCACATAACAATGTCAAAGAAGGACTATCCAGACCATAATCTAACACCATTTGATTTAACCACAACATTTGAGAGCAACAGCTAGCGGCAGCAACATACTCTAATTCGGCCGTAGATAGTGAGATATAATTTTGTTTCTTACTTGACCATGAAATCAGATTGTTGCCAAAATAAAAACATCCTCCGCTAGTGCTTTTTCTGTCATCGACATCACCTGCTCAATCGGAATCAGTATAGCCTACAAGATGAGTGTTAGAACTCTAGCAATATTTAACACCAAACCCAATTGTGCCTGAAACATAGCGAATGATACGTTTAACAACTTTAAGGTGGGATTGTTTAGGCTGAGATTTATATCTCGCACAAACACCAACACTAAACATAATGTCAGGACGACTAGCTGTTAAATATAATAAACTGCCTATCATTCCTCTATACATGGTAGAATCAACATTGCTACCAACATCATCTCTGCTCAACTTTTCAGAAGATCCCATGGGTGTCTTCATTGGTTTAGCATTCTCTAATCCGAAACGCTTGACCAATCCTCTAGCATATTTTCTTTGAGAGATGAAGATTCCATCTTTATCTTGCTTGATTTGTAGACCAAGGAAATAGTTGAGCTCTCTAACCATGCTCATTTCGAATGTGTTACACATTGAGTCTACAAAATCTTTGAGCAGATTAATACATGTTGAACCAAAAACAATGTCATCAACAAAGATTTGAGCAACAGTAATATGTTTTTGATTCTTCTTGATAAACAATGTTTTATCGACTTGACCTTTTTCAAAACCAAATTGGAGTAAGAATTCGGTCAGTCTAGCATACCATGCTCTAGGGGCTTGTTTAAGAACATACAAAGCCTTTTTGAGCTTAAACACGTGCAATGGGTTCTCATGACATTCGAACCCCTTAGGTTGTTCGACATATGCTTCTTCATTGAGAAAACCATTCAAGAAAGCACTTTTAACATCCATTTGATGTAAAGTAAACCCCACATAACATGCAATTGCACATAAAAGACGAATGGATTCAATCCTTGCAACAGGAGCAAATGTTTCGTCAAAGTCTACCCCTTCAACTTAGGTGTAGCCTTGAGCGACTAGACGAGCTTTATTTTTGACAACATTGCCAGACTCATCTATTTTATTTTTGAAAATCCATTTTGTCCCAATCACATTTTTATCTTTGGGGCGTGGAACTAATTCCCATACATTGTTCCTAACTAACTGGTTTAGTTCCTCATGCATAGCATTGATCCAAAAATCATCATTAAGTGCATCCTTAATGTTTTTCGGTTCAATGTTGGACATAAAGCAAGTGTTTGACATACAAATATTTAAAGAAGACATGCATACCAGTTTCAGCATTTCTTTGTATTCCTCTGAGTTCTTGCTTCTAGTTTGAACTCCTTCGGATTGCTCACTAATGATTTGTGAATCTGGATGATTCTTCCGAATTCGACTTAGAGGATCCCTTCTTGGTTCATCTTCGGCAGTCACCACCTGATCATCTTCACTGTCTGAAGTGAATGTTGGTGTTGATGTTTTGACTGAAGCTTCATCATTCTGTGGAACATTGGCTTTGACATTCTCAGTAGATGTCTTGTTCTCACAATCACTTTCAGCCTGATCACTTGACATTTTATCAGTGTCAATGAGATCAATTACATCATCCTCTTCAGATTTTGAAGCAATACCTGTGTGGTCATCAAAAACAATGTTAATTGATTCTTGCACTGTTTTTGTCCGAAGATTAAGCACACGGTAGGCACGACTGTCAGATGTGTAACCCAAGAAAATCTCTTTGTCGCTTTTGGAATCAAATTTTTCCAGATGATCCCTGTCATTCAGGATGTAACATACACATCCAAACACATGAAAGTACTTCAAATTGCGCTTCTTTCCCTTCAGGAGTTCATACGGTGTCACAGTTCTGCCTGGGCGAAGAATCACTCTGTTCCCGATGTGACAAGCAGTGTTAACTGCTTCAGCCCATAGCTTCTTGGACAACCATTGAGCTTGTAACATTGCTCTTGACATCTCCTAGAGAGTTCGATTTTTTCTCTCAACCACCCCATTTTGTTGAGGTGTCTTCGGAGCAGAAAACTCATGGATGATGCCTCGTTTTTCACAAAACTCTTCAAACATCGAGTTTTCAAATTCGAACCTATGATCTGTTCGAATGCATTTGATGTTGGACTCATGTTGTCTTGACACCAGCCTGTAGAACTTCTTGAACATCCTGAAAGCTTCAGATTTTTCTTGAAGAAATTCAACCCATGTGAATCTCTAAAAATCATCAACTATCACCAGAATGAATCTTTTTCCACTCATGCTTTTGGTGTCAACGGGACCCATGATGTCCATGTTAATCAGATCGAAGCACTTCGTGGTTTGACAAGCTGAGGAACCTTTGTGTGAAGCTCTTACTTGTTTGCCTTTTTGACATGCACCCCAAACAACATCGAGATTGATCTTCACAGGTGGAATACCCCGAACAGCATCAGCTTCAATTAGTTTCTTCAAACTTCGAAAGCTGAGATGACCCAGTTTTTGATGTACGAGTTGAGTGTCAACATTGACTGAAACATTGCATTTTTCATTCTTGTCAGCATGATAGCAATTATCCAATGCCCGACTTCCGAACATAATGCATTTATTCTCGCTATAAAAAACCTCACAAGTGTTCTTATTGAATCTGACATGCATGCCGTCATCACATAGTTGACTTATGCTAATCAGATTTGCTGTTAAACCTTCGACATGAAGCACATTGTGTAACTTGGGAAAGTTCTTGACATTCAAGGTTCCTTTTCCTACTATGTTACCTTGTGCTCCTCCACCATAATTAACTTTTCCTTTGCTTGTCGTGGTATAGTCATCGAGAAACTTAGAGTTTCCTGTCATATGCCTAGAGCACCCACTGTCAAAGTACCACGTATCAGTAATGTTGGCTTTCAAAGATGTGTAGACAACATTACACGAGATCTTTGCCTTCTTTGAACGTTTCTTCTTTTTGGCAGGTTTAGAAGAATTTTCCACGACAATCTTACCTGTTGTTATATCATCATGATATTTGAAGCAATAAGGTTTGATGTGTCTAGGCTCTTGGCAATAATGACAGACAAATTTCTTCTCCTTGGACTTGTCACTGACATTCATTTTGACATTTTCGTCAACATTGACTGGAACATCCTTGGAGCTTTCTCCTTTGACAAACTTGATAGGATTTGAGATAGACATTGTTGAACTCGATGTATATCCCAAACCTGCTTTTGTGTTCTGTCCCAGTGTTAGAACTTCGTTCAGAGTAGATGTCCCTTGATTGAGTTGTCGAAAGGTTTTCGAAGCAGCTTCTACTTCTCTTCTCAACTTGTTCAGCTCAAGATCACTTCTGGTGAGTCGAATCTCAAGGTCCAGTACTCGTTGCTTTAGAGTTTGGTTTTCTTCCACAAGAATCTCAAATTCTTTTGATTGTTCGGTCCATTGGACACAAACTTCATCTACAACCTTGTGCAATTGTTGTAGAGCTACTTGGTGGCTGACTTCGGACTTATCTTCTTCCACCTAAGACACTTCTGTAGTGTTGCAAAATTCATCCAGCAAAGTCATTTCATACCAGTTAGTGGTATTTGGAGAAATGTTAGAGACTTCTTGTGTAACATTCTCCATAACATTGCTTGGAACATCTGGAGTCACATGATCAAGACTAGTATCATAGTCATAATCAACACTCTCCATGTCAGTTAAAGTGCCAATAATTTCATCTAAGTCATCATTGACTTTAACAAACAATACAGTTTGTTTTTCAGCTTCTTCATCACCAGATTCGTCGCTTAACATGGCAGCACTATAATTTCTTCTTTGCTTCCTTTGGACAGTAGGAAATTCATTGGCATAGTGTCCAAAATCAGAACATCCCCTATATTGAACTGAGTCAATGTCCTTTGCTGCAACATCTGGAGACTTTGAAGATTTTGTCGATCCAGATGATGTCGACGAGGAAAATCAAACAATCTCCGTAGTTTGAAGTTTGGGGAACCTTTCTTCATTGACCGAACAAGGGTATTGAACTTCTTGGTAAGCAGCGCAACACTCAGGGGTTCATCTTCATTAATCTCCTGAATGTTCTCTACATTAAGTTCAACATTTGAACTTGATGTTACTGATTGAAGTGCAATTCCTTTGGAGGTGGTGTTTGATTTCTGATTTTCAAGATTCATCTCAAACGTGAGTAGAATGCTCACTGCTTCACTCAAACTCATGTTTGATACATTGTGAGCTTCTTCAATTGCTGAGATTTTCATGTTGAATCTCTCCGGAAGTGTGCGAAGAAGTTTGCTAACCATGTTTTCGTTCGAGATCGTACATCCGAGAGCTGTAGACTCATTTGACACTTCACACAATCGTTCAGTGTACATTGAAATAGTCTCATCTTCTAACATTCGCAGTGTTTTGAATTTAGAGGTGAGTAGCCGAAGCTTTGTTTGTCGTACACTGATCGATCCTTCACAATGTTCCTGCAGTATGCTCCATGCTTGATATGCCGTGGTGCAATTACACACCATTTTGAAGCACGGAACATCAACCAAAACAAAAATAGCATTGAGTGCCCTCGAATTGAAGTTGGAAATGATTCGATCATCATTAGTCCATTGAGTCTCCGGAGTAAGAATGTATACTCCATTTGGTCCTTCCATCCTCGGTGGAGAACATTCTTCAATTACAGCCAACCAAGCCCTCTCATCGATGGACTTGATATACATCTTCATGCGCGATTTCCACATAGCATAATTCTTGCCATTACTATCCAATGCCGGAGGACGGCACTGATTGATCTGAATATCCATCTTTCAGTGAGTCAACAAACCAAGGATCGAATACTTAGTGTGTTAAGTACCGGCTCTTGATGCTACTTGTTGTAATTTATTGCCACAAACACTAAAATTAGACACAGATTCGTAATGTCAAACTCAATGTTAAAGACAGTTAACACAACTTATCTTAACACAAATATGCTGGAAATAAAATGCACAAGAATACACGATATAATTTTAAATCATACACAACATGTGTATGATTGCCTCAGGGCGAAATTATACTATTAAGAGTACAAAATTTTCAAGCTGTTAATGTTAGACGCGAAGGCTCTTAACATTACAGCAACATTACAAGTTCTAATCTAGACTATCACTAAAAAGAACTAAAACATATAAATTGACATCCCGTCAATTCATATACAATAACATACAACTCGACATCCCGTCAGTTGATATGCACACTACAACATACGAGTTGACATCCCGTCAATTCATATGCAAACTACAACATACAGATTGACATCCCGTCAATCTGATATCATACTGTAGAATATATGCTAACTCAAATTTGATACAGTGAGATGGGGTCTGTGCTTGCAATTAATATTAGCAAAATATTTGCGTGTCATTAGCAAAATAATGTATGTGTCTTAGCTAATATTCCAACAAATATAGAACTGGTATATATAATCCATCATATCAAGTCATGTATGTTGTCAAAATTTATATTGCACGTTAGCATAATGTATAATAGTTAACAGCAAACCGAACATGCTTCTTACAAGCAAACTGACAATTCATAATTATCAATTACTTATACAGTTTGATCCACACAACAATATATATAATTACCTGTGCGAACAACCAATTTATCTTACATGTTAGCAACCAACATATGACATGCTAGCAAATAATATACTATAACATAGCCATCCGAATATGCTTTTCTGAAAGAAAAATCTACACTCATAATTAAGAAAATCATAATACCATATGAACTGTAAGATCAAAACAACTGCAACAAATATAGACGAAATATTTTCTAAATAAAAACCTGTATTCTCCATGTACGGCGGCAGAAACTGATTGAACAACTTTGTGTATATGTCTTGTTGAACGATGAAACTTCAATAAGCGAACATAGTGAATGATGAAACTTGAATAAAAAACTAACTGAACGATGAAACTTGAATAAGAGAATAGTGAAAAAGACGCCTCCTCCGAATCGCCGATTGAAAAAAAACGGAAGAAATAATATGAAAATAACTGTCCAAATATAACTGCATAACTTAACATATATCTAATCCCACGATTTATGGTAACTGATATGGAATATAAATAAAATTATATCTATAACCTTACTTAAAACTAATTGTTAAAAAATTGCATTTTTGACCCCATTTTTCCAAATCAATCTCGGCCTTCCAAAAAAATTGAATCACCGATCCAGATCCATTCCTATTTCCTACATATGAATCTTGTTCTCATTTGATCTCTATACTATATATATATATATATATATATATATATATGGGTGGGTTAAAATGAGAACCACACCCCTATGTAGGAACTAGGAACTAATTACAACCATTCATCAAAGCAATTTCAATGGTCAAGATTGAATTGAATTTTTAGGGGTCTAGATGCAATTAAATTATATTTTCAATTTTAATTAGATTTTAGATGGGTAAAATAGTAAAAAAAATATACACCATAATATAACGTTCCTGATATTTAGGAGTAATAATGGCAAAGAATCCTAATGGATATGGAAACTTATTCAATACAATTAGATGTTTCTTTTTCTTCTTCTATGCAAACCTAGAGAGAGAAATAGAGAGAGAGCGACTTTTCATGTCCCCAGAACACAAAAAAAAAACACAGCAACCTCTTCCATTTGATTTCGTTGCGATTTGATTGGGTTTTCCGGTGTTGACATGCGGATCGAAGAAAGTGTGAAGGCTATAATTCAGTGGCAGATGGAGGGCAAAGGTGTATCAAGAAGGGTTCTTGGTATTATGCGTGCGTTTCATTTTGATTTGTTTTGTTATTTACGTATTCTATTTATTATTTATGAGATTGTTTGTCTTCACTGTTAAAAATGATGCTCTTAATAGTTGAATGTCTGTTTGTAAGCTATTTGGCTATCTAGAAAGTTTTAAAATTAGTACTGGTCTCTTTTGATAGAATATCGATTTCATTGGTATTTGTTTGTAAAAATTGCAAATTAGTACTGATCTCTTATGTTGATAGGAAATTATACCTTGGTGTTTAGCAAATCGTGCATTTGGTTATAACAAAATTTCATTCTATATTTTTAGGGAATTGTTCTGTTGATTATAGCAAATTGACATTTTGTTTCTACCAAATATTTTCTCTGTTTGTTGCAAGTTATATCATCTGATGATATCAAATTGGTATATATTTATAGTAAATTTTTGTTGTATTGTTATCCAATAATTATGTCGACTGTGGGTCAAAAATTATTTAATGTGTTTATAGTTTGCTGCTTTCTTGAGATTCATAATTCATAGCAAATTATTCCTCTGTTTATAGCATTTTTATCCGCAAGTGTTTAGCAAAGTATGTAGTTGGTTATAACAAAATTGCATGTTTCCCATATTCATATTGTTTTAGCAAATTATTCATCTGTTGATAGCAAATTATGCCTTGGTGTTTAGCATATCTTGCAGCTGGTTATAACAAAATTTCATTTTTATGGTCCTATATTTTTAGCGAATTGTTCTGTTGATTATAGAAAATTGACAATTTATTTCTAGCAAATATTTTCTCTATTTGTTGCAAGTTATTAATCTGATGATATCAAATTGTTATACGTTTATAGCAAAAAAAAATTGTGTTGTTAGCCAATAATTGTGTCGATTGTGGGTTAAAAATTATTTAATGTATTTATAGTTTGCGGCTTTCTTGAGATTCATAATTCATAGCAAATTATTCATCTATTTATAGCATTTTTATCTGTATGTTTTAGCAAAGTGTGCATTTGATTATATTAAATTGTTCAGTTGTTTATACAAAGGTGCATGGTTTTCATATTCTCTTTTTTTTTAGCAAAATATTTCTCTATTAATAGCAATTATCCCCCCCGTTTTTAGCAAATTGTACAGTTGGTTATAACAAAATTGCATGTTTCCCATATTCCTCTAGTTATATCAAATTATTCTTTTGTTGGTAGCAAATTATTCCTTGGTGTTTAGCAAATAATGCAGCTGGTTATAACAAAAACATATTTTTCATATTCTTTTATTTTTAGCGAATTATTCCTTTATACTTATCAAATTATTCGGCTATGTTTATCAAATTGTGCAGTATGTTATAACAAAGTATGCATTTTTTTCAAATTCCTCTATTTTTAGCAAATTATATTTCTGTTTTTAGGTAATTATTCAGTTGTGTTTAGTAAAATGTGCAGTTCTTGCCTTTTTGTACATGTTTATCTATTTCTTTAGCAAATTATTCCTTTATAGATAGCAAATTATTACACTATGTTTAGCCAATTGTGTTTGTGATTCAAATAACGAGGACTACGCACACGAGATTATGTCAAAGAGACGGAATGATGTGAATATCGCTGACTGGGACAAGGAGATTCACTACATGTAAAAAAAGCATTGAAGGCGGATGAGAAGCGTGCAAGGGATGAATACACAAACTTGAGAAATAGAACGAATCTTGTGGTGCTACGTAATGCAATCTCCAAGTTGAATGAATCTCCAAATTGAGAAGTGATTTTTGTGTTTTTGCTAATAAATGTGAGTGTCAAATATGATAAATTTCATATTGGCAAACGAAATTTGTTCGTGTATTTCATTTCCTGAATTTTATATATATTGTTTGGATATATTGGTATATATTACCAATATATATTTTAATTTTAGCAAATAAATTAGGACATATTAGCAATAAATGGGGCAGACTTGGGTGAGACCGTCTCATACATGAGACGGGTCAATACTCACATGCGGGGATCATTATTTATGGGTGAAGTATCATTAACTCACATGTAAGTATCATTATTTATACCCGCATGTGAGTATCATTATTTATGGGTGAAGTATCATTATTTATAGGTGAAGTATCATTAACTCACATGTATTGATCCGTCTCATATATGAGACCGTCTCATACAAGTTTTTGTCGCAATAAATATATAGTATGTTAGCAAAAAATGGCTGAGCAAAGTACTAAATTGGGACATATTAGCAATAAATATATAGTATATTAGCAATTATATTTTGGCACTACAAAAAATTTAACAGTACTACACCTCATATTAGCATGTGATACAAATGACATTATCTAATAATTGGTGTATTATTAGCAAAGTCAATTTTTTAATAATACTATTGCATATTTTAGCTTAATAGCAAATGATTTAGTATGTATTAGCAATAATTATGTAGTATGTTAGCAATACTGATGAAGCAAACTACATACATACCTCAAAAACTCAGTATTAATTGGATGAAATAAACACCAATAATCAATTATTAATTAAAAAATAGCAAATAAATTCTAAAATTAAAATAATGAAATCGTATTGATAATTAAACCCCCAAAAAATGATTGTAAATTTTTTTTGTGTTCGATTGTTCATTGATATTATAGATTATTGTTTCCTTTTTTTTACTTGTAAGTATCATATTATAGTTTTAAAAACAGTAGATAGTAGTTGATTGTCTATATTAATAAATCATTTTTCTACAATATAGATATGAAAGAAAATAAAAAAATTTAAGTTGCTCTTGATCGGTTGATTAATAGTGGAATATACATGCATGAATGGTTAAATTACAAAAATTAAATAACTTCAACGAAATGAGACATTGGTTGGATGAGCAAAAAAAAACCAAGTTAAAGAGAAGAAAATAATTAAAATCTACGAAAATAAAGTATTCCAATTAAACAAATAGATCTTATGAAAATATGAAATGCCATGAAATAAGGGATGTGATATTCTAGATATTTGTTAAGTTACTAACATGCCCTCAACTTAATACAATTATAAAAAATTTGCATTTTTGACCCCATTTAATGAGATCAATCTTGACCATCTAGATTAAATGAATGAGTGGCTTAGATTGGTTCCTAGTTCCTACATGAGAATTTGGTTCTCATTTGAACTCTAGTCTATATATGTATATATATATATATTCATATATTCTAAAAAGGTGATGCATATATATATATATATATATATATATATATATATATATATATATTCATATATTCTAAAAAGGTGATGCTTGAGTTCTACCTCTTATTAGATAAAGGGGTAATCAGTTGATGTGAAAGGTGATTTGATGAGCCAATTTCTTAGAAAATTCTTCCCATAAACACTCTAGTGTGGCTCTTAATTTCTCTCATTTCCTGATTGGCCCTTATGTTTTCTCATCATTTTCTCTAGTGTTTATTCTCTAAAAGCTTCACAGGGTTAAAATGGCTGATCTAAAGGAGTTATTTGCCCTTTTCAATGAAATATATGAGAAGTCAGTTAGAACTCCATCATCTACTTCAATACCGACTGTCACTTCAAATCATATCATGACTGAACATGCTGGTACTGAAATGGATGAACCTTCTATGTCTCATGTTCCAGATTTATCTACAAAGAAGCAAGATGATGATGA
This sequence comes from Perilla frutescens, assembly GCA_026008535.1. Classification (NCBI taxonomy): domain Eukaryota; kingdom Viridiplantae; phylum Streptophyta; class Magnoliopsida; order Lamiales; family Lamiaceae; genus Perilla; species Perilla frutescens. The sequence continues at coordinate 11,375,511 of BRKX01000015.1, forward strand.
AATGTCTGACTTAGTGATATATCCAACAACAAGACTTTTGAATTTGAAGCCACTAAATGTTATCTATATGGGAGATGCTAGTAACCTCATAGATCCAGATCTAAAACCAAATGTTACATGTCCTGCTGAAGGAGTAATGATGATGAGTATCACACATCCTATCCAGATCTAGGACACACCAGTTTCAACATCAGCAGCTGCTCAGTATCACTCTCCAGATCATTCTGACCATGATGGTCTAATGGACGACCAATCATTTAATATAGGCAATATCTATTTCTCAGGTTATCTCTATTGTTTTAAAAAGGCATTTAGCAATTATTTTTTACTCTCGTGCGACTCATGATTTGTCTCAAATTGTGTCTCAATGACCAATTAAATATGAGAAATTTATTGAAGTGCTAAGCCTTAAGAAATATGGTATGAATGTTCATCTATGGAGAGACCTCTTTGGAAGATAGTAACTAAGTTTTGTCCTTTTAATGCTAATGTTACATTAGATATTTTTTTAAACTTAGTGTCTGATGTTGGATTCTCGTGCAAGAATATGTACGGTGCACTATTTGTACATCATAAGAGAGATCATAGAATGGATCTACAATAATTTTCTACTGCACTTTCTACCTTTTCCCCTCCAGAGGCTAATGTTCATGTTGGAATCCATGATTCACTTCAAAACATCGATGAACAATGGTATGGTGGACATGTGGGGAGACTTCAAATTCTTTCTTTCTACACAAAAAGATAGAGTAGTTTGTGGGTTGGCTTGTTGATGTTTTAAAAAGTTGAACTCTTTATGGTTTGTGAGCGTTGAACGCTTTTATTTTTCCGATGTGGTAAACATCAATTTTATTTTGCTGATGTGCTAAACATCATTTTTGAGGTGTGTATGAAATACATCTTTACTTTTGATATTGACGTGATATTAATTTTTAATCATGGGATATGATTATTGATTTTTAATGATTTATGATTCATTGGACTTTGTGTTTAAGATAATGTGTGATTCATCTTAAAATGTGTTTTTGATATATGCTCGCATATGTCTGTTAAGTTTTTGGCATGCTGCTCTGACATGTCTGTCCAGATGTGTGGACATCTCAGTGTTCACATTCATTCCTGTAAAGGGGATTGTACCCACTAATATTGTATATTATTGTACAGATAATAACTTAAGGGGGAGCAGACCTTAAGGGAGAGTTTTTAAACTCTAAAATTTTTGTTTTCCGTTGCGACTCTAACTATAAATATAGAGTTTCTATGTTTTGTGCACAAAGGATAAGATTAAGGGAGAGATTGTTAGGAATGTTGTTACATCAACTGTGTTCAACATTGTTGATGACATTATGCTTGATGTTATACTTGATCTGTAATAGCATTCCGAGAACATTGACTGAAACATTACGTATAGTAATCTCATCCTTTTCTAATTTTAAGGATTAATTATTTTTGAATTAATCTAATTAATTCATCTATCTTAATTAAATATATCCACGAAATTTGAATTTAAAATAGTGGATATAGGTGGTTAAGATAATGGATAAACTTAACTTTGAAATGGTCAAAGTTAGTTCCTACTTTTAAGGAACAACTGTTTTCCCTTCCCTACTTTGTCTAACCATCTTGCAAGTACTGAACGTGGGAAGGCTATTGCAGCTTTCTTAATTTTACAGATCATGTGAAAGTGGTTAGCTAGTTACGGTTGCAAAAGATGTGACATCGAAGTTAATGCTGCATCTAATGTTGTTTCGCCTTTCCGTAACATTGGTCTATTCCAGTTCTCATAATCTTTTCCTTTCCTAGATTTTCGGATTAATTAGTTATAATTGATCTGATGTATTGTTGGATCTTATGTCTTTATTATTCCCATGTTTCTAGTTGATTTAATCTAAAGGGATAAGCTTTAAACTTTTAGGGTTTTGACTTTGTCAAAATAGTTCCTAATTTTAAGGAACGTTTCTCCACTACCTTTGTGTTCTAATGTGTGTCTGAAGGTTGAAGACTTAGTGGGCAGTTATAAGAGTAGCAGTGATTGAATTCCATGATGTGGAGATATGTTACAGAGAGTGTTGCACGTAACATTGACTTTAACATCAATCGATGGATCTAAAGTTTAATCTTATTATTTCATAGTTTTTGGGATTAATTTATTTTAAATTAATCTATTTTATCACATTTTATTTTCCACGCATTTAGGAATTTATTGGTGAGTTAAATCATATTTAAAAAATGGATTTTATATGACTTTGAACTAGTCAAAGTCTGTTTCGAATTTATACGGGACGTGATGTTCCCACTCTGTCTTGAATGCTAACTGTTGCAGGTAAACATGGGTGACTGGAGTAACTGCCACTATTGCACGATATTGAAGAACGTGTGACACACAAAGCAGAAAGCAGTTATCTCAAGACCACTACAACAATGAGGAGTTGAAAGCGGTTGATTCAAGGCCACATCACACGTGTTCGTGAAGCAAGTGCTGGAGCAAGATAAATGAGTATTTAAGGTCTCCTTAGACCTTAAAATTATCCACCCAACCTGAGATATGCTACTACGAAAAATTTAGAGAGATCGAAGGTTGAGTCTAGTGTCTTCTAGAACTCGTCAACATTCACATCGACATCTCTCTTATTGTCTGGATCAACAAAGGTCTGTATCCTTGATGTGTTTGTAGGGTGTAGATTAGATTGAATGTTGCGAGTTCTTCAAGTAGATGTTGTTTATCTACCTAAGTGCTAGGTGGTGATTTTTACAGGGGTTGTCCGAGTGAGTGAAGCGAGGACAATTTCTATTGTTTTCATAGAGTTTATTCAATGGAGTGAACCGAGAATTATCTCTATATATTTTTATCTATCTAGATGTTAGATAGTTTATGTGTTAGGAATTATTCAAGTGAGTGAAGGTAGAATAGTTTCTTTGTAATTTTTATAGAGAGAGTTCGAGAGAGTGAATCGAGGATGATCTGTATGTGTATTTTGTTATCACTTTAATTTAGTGAAATTTTGCCATGAGGCAATCACAAACCAAAGGTGTGTGATTTAAAATTATTTTCGTGCATGTTGTTCTTTAAATTTCTGTTGACATTTTTCACAAGCTATTTTCTGCTTGTGTTTTAAAGTTATTTCCGTGCAAACTGTTTTATAGATTCCTGTGATAATGTTGTCGGTAAAGTGAGTAACACTGAATACAACATTTTATATAACTTTGCACATGTTTTCTATTTTTCACAGTATTTGAAGCAACAAATTCCAACATAGGTCATTCTAAAATTCTATATAAACCATGCTAATATAAATCTAAGATTGATTTGTGTGAAAAATATGCCTAAAAATGATTTTTTATATTTTTCATCTATTTTTTTCAAATAAACATATGCAATATGGATCTTGAATGAAAGAGTGTGAAATGAGCTTTAATTTGATATATGATTCGCATAAATCAAATTAAAAATAAATAAATTATGATAGTTTGAAGTTTTTAAAATTTTTTTGAAACATGATGTTGTCACTTTTTTTTTTAAAAGTTAATTTCTCTCTCTTGAGAAGCTCTATTATACCCATTTAATCGATTTTTCGTATTTCGTTCCAATTTTACCCTTAATAAAATGCATGACAGAAAAAACAGAAAAAACTATGGAAGAATTGAGATTTTGAGGGAAACTTACGCAGGAATATCGATATTCCCTCTGAATCGATTTTCTATTTCCACGCGGTTTCCCTCTGAATCGATATTCCTGCGTAAGTTTCCCTCAAAATCTCAATTCTTCCATAGTTTTTTCTGTTTTGCTCGTTGTTCTTCCCAACTCGATTTTCTGCTCCGTTGTGCCGCCGCTGCTCATCTACGTGGTTTCTTTCATCGTTCCTACTCTAGGTAATTTTTTCAATGTTTCGATTAACTCCTCGTCGCTCTTTTATGTTCCGTCAAATTTTTTCTGCCTCAACTTCTTTCATCTTTTTTGTTTCTTCAAAAAAAAATCTTAATGTTCAACCTGGAGAAAAATTATTTCAGTGTTTCCACAAATTTCTACTTTCTTTGTGTCGTCGTTCTTACCGTAATGAAAGGAAGAGATGTAGAAAATATAGCAGAGTGTTTGTTGAAGTCTTTTTGTGCCTATAGTGCTTTTTTTATGACTAATTCGCACATTTACATATTATTTTTGTCGAAGCCTTCTTCATCGATGATGCGTTTTAGTATATTTAATTACAATCTGTTAATTATGATTTTTCCATGTTAATTAATTGTGTGTGTGTGTATGTCATAGCAAGCTTGAGGGATCATCTTGTTTATATATTCGTTTACTCACTAAGTTCAGCGACACAATGTTGATGGTTCGAATAATCAACATCGCCTTGTTGGAATTTCTTGGGTGTGTGTTTGTATTTGAGTTGCAAATCCGTGCCCGCCACTTGTTTGAGTTCCAATTATAATTTATAACGTATGTTGATAGAGTATTGACATATGCTAACATAGTGTATTCGCAATGCTGACGAACCAAAACTATAATGCTAATGTAGTACAAATATATTATTATTATGATTTCTTTCAACTCATTTAGGGTTTACCACATCCAATCAATGTTTATTTCATCTAATTAGGTTTATTTCATCCAATTATGATTTTTTCCATTTAATTAGGGTTTATTAAATCGAATTAGGTTTATAATTAATTTTTAGAATATTTTTTTCGCCAACAATATTTGAAAACTTTAATTAGCATAACTATAATGCTTCGTTAGCATTATGATAATACTTCGTTAGCATAACGATCTGTTATCAAATCCTCCGCGATTTTTATAAGAATTACCAAATTACAGTAATACCCCCACGCGAAAAACTTTTCAGATATTACAAAATTGCCACCGCCTTTTTCATCAAATCTGGACCTTTGATTTTTGATGGATGTGTGGTATGAGATGTGTTCTCATTTCTCACACAAGGGGTTATTTTTATATAACCCCACCCCTATATATATATATATATATATATATATATATATATATATATTAGATCTCACACAAATGCTAATTGGACCAGAGAATGCGATTGCATTATAAGGTCGAAATAGTACCTCTCCCCTCAAAAACATGTTTTTACAAATTTTTGACTGCTACTCAGTATCAACAATAGGTCTGAAAAAGTATCTTAACAAATTAAAGAAAAAAAAAAAGGTAGACGAGCAAACCTTTATGGGTTGTATCTATTTGGGTATTGAGTGAATTGGGTACTAAGGTACCTATACCCCACCCGTCCACATAAAAAATATTGTGGATAATTACCTATGCTCGTGCCCATAACTATTAACTAGGTAATTCACCCACCCATCATAAGTAATTTTTGCAGGTATCCATAAGGTTCAATACCCATTGCCTACTAGTCTCGGTTAGGCACTTAAAGAATGACTGAACTTATTTAGCCCCTTAAACTATTATAAATGGTACAGATAAACACTTCCATCAAAATATATTAATTTTCTGTTAGTAACTAATATTAATTAAATGTGCAAAACTTTTACAACCTAATTCTGAGTGATTCATGCGATAATATTATGCAATGTTGGGTATGGAGCTCTTGCCATAGACTTTCTGATTATACCCTCAATTCATCAATTGAATGTCGGATAATGGAGTAATTGGATGGAGAAAACTCATAGGCTATGGTCTGTATTCATGACTTAGAGTGAAAATTTCGACGTTGATTCAATGTCGATTGAAATTTAATAAGGACATTGAAACTACAAAGTGTGGGCTATATAATCATTGTTATAATCCATTCAATAGATAACTACCGACAATACAATTTAACTTTAAATTGCACCGCCAAAATTTACATGTTCAATTAACCTTAATTACTAATGGGCCGAAATTAATATGTTTTGCTGGAAGTGGCTGATTGGAAAATTAAATAGTTTAAAGGCCAATTGGGACATTTAAGATAGTATAAGGACTGAATGAGTCGAGTCATAATTTAACGTCTAAGCAGAACTAGATTAATATTTTAAGTGTGTTTTTATATTTTATCACATTTTTTTATTAGTAGTGATACTTTTCTTTAATAAATATTATACTTTCACTAAGAAATTATTGTCTCGGGCATATTCGTGGGTTTGGGGCGATTGGAGCCGCGACTAGCGAAAGGGCATGGGTACAACTCGTTCATGCAAACTTTTGCGCAGAAAATATATAATTTTTATTTTTTTTATAAAGAGAATTGTGAAATGACTATATTACGTACGAGCGTCATAATATTGCGTACAAATGGTACAATGTACTTCCTTAGAGTTAGATCCAGGTATCGAAGTAGACTAGCGAAGGCTTACTAACTACATGTCTTCAACTACAAAAAAACTATCACGTTCAACACCCCTCTACCAAATGCAATTTCATGTTATTAAATCCCATTTTGAGTGTATATGACATGTGTATACATTATAATAATATAATATTCGTGTGGCGTACATTGATAGTGCACATACCGAAAAATGTAGTTGACATCTCTACTTGGGCGTCGATGAGATGCATAAATTGATTGCCCCCATGCAGTTCATGAGAGACGATGCACACGCAATGGCTGTTGCTTCTCTAGCTAATTTGTTGGGCCTTTCTCTGCTACTCTGCAGCTCCATCGCCGTTTACGGGGAAGTCCCTCCGCCCAGCCAACGACCTCCGCCACCGCCAAGAAAGAAGGTGGTTATTCAGGGCATTGTGCAGTGCTTTTATTGCGTGATTGAGAGGGGATCCGGCTCAGTCACTAAAGGAGCTCTTCTTCCTGGTATAACTCTCTCTCTCTCTCTCTCTCAATCGAGAAGAAATTATATTATAGGTGTATGAATATCCATGCATGATGGTTGACGTTGTGCAGGGGCGGTTGTGAAACTGCAATGCAACAACACAAAGCAGGGCTGGGAGCAAGAAGCGACGACAGACAGCAACGGCAGCTTTACGTTCAGGCCGGAGAAGGTAACGACGTGGGGGGCCCACAAGTGCAGGGTGGCCTTAGTCTCCTCTCCCAGAGCCGACTGCTCCGTCAGCGACAATTACTACTTCGTGGATTCCGGCCGTGCTTTCTTGAAACCCATCCCCACCAATACGACGTCGCCTTTTCAGCTCTTCACTGTTGGACCCTTTTGGTTTGACCCCACTACCTACATGTGCCTCTAAACTCTTTTATTTTTCTAATTTCATGAAAGAGGAATTAAGTAGTTTATGTATTTGTAATAACCTGGAAATTCAATGTTCTCGATGCATGTTGATCTCAAGTCTGAACAAACAAATAAGTACAATATCTATTGATTTCAAGTTTTCAATTCACAATAAACAGTACCATTTATGTAAGCAGGCAACTTAAGATGATCATCATGCACTCAGCCGTAATCGTATTTTGCTTGAATTAAAGCCTGCACAGATCCTCAGCCATTACTTCATCATAAGGAAAACAAACTATATCGCAGGTCACGAGTACCTGCAACTGTTACAAGTTTTTTAGCTAAATCTCATTCAAGAACTTAATCGTAGTCACTAATTTAAACGCGAATACACAATCTCATTTCCAATATATGATGGATTTTGCCTGAAAATGGCTGAAAGTTTTACTTACCAGTCCAGCTGGAGTGGATGGTCATGATCATTAATCATTATTCATTCGTAAGGAAAAATATTGAGCTTGAATTCTTGAAGACCATTTCCGGAATGGTGATCTTCTTGCTTTTTCTCTGCAATTTTGAGGGCAGAAGCAGCTGCACGTCTACAGTTATACAAGTCGAGGAGTTGGAAGTTGGGTACATGAGCCAACCCAAGTGGAAGTTGTTGAAGATCTAAGCAGTCCCTCAGCAGAAGCCATTTAAGTCTAGGGAAATGATGATGAGAAGCCTCCCATAATTTTAAATCTGTCCGGTCAATATGTAAGACTTGAAGATTGCCAAAACCTCCATCAGCTGCCTTCCATGCCTCACCCCAGAATGCTCTGTCTTTTAGCTTCAGCACCTCGAGGTTTTCCAGTGATCCTAGAACAGACATATAATTCCAATCCAAATAAGTGGCCCTTAATGTTAGCCTTCTCAGTTTGCCTGGGAATTTGTAGGCCGGAGCAAGAACATTTAGGGAAGGTGAGAGAGGAGGATATGCATCATTTAATAGCTCCAACTTTTCAAGATTTTCCAATCTTCCCAGACAGCCAAATAGTCTATTCTTGTCTTCCAGCAACAAGGCTAGTTTCCCACCAACAACCAATTTCTTCAACTTTTGAGCCCTGTCAAAAGCCTCTGCTGTGCAACTTTCTGGTGAAATCATTCCGAGTGTTTGAATGTTGTCACCTCCTTTGCTGCTCATGATATCTGTCTTGGGTAATGTAGAAGATGCATTTGTTCGGAAATGCCTTAATTGAAGCATACTCAAAATATCTACTTTGACATCAAGGGTTCGTGATGTTGTATCAAATATTAGAGTTTGAATATTCACAAATTTGGAGAAGGCTGCAGGAAGGACCTTAAAATTTCCTGATAGGGCAATGTGTGTTAAATGATGTAATTGGAACATGTCAACAGGAAGTTCAGTGAATTTGATGGGGCTGACATCTAGAACTCTGAGCTGTTTGAAGTCGGTGAAAATGGCTGAAACAGCAACTTCTTCCATGGTTGTTTCATCTGTGGAAAAACAAACAAATGAGCGGACTCTAGGGGCATAAGGATAGACGACAGGGAAGCTCAACACATTGGAATGAACACAAAGACGAATGCAATTGAGTTCCACCGGAGGTTGGAGAACTTGGTGTCTAGTGATCTTAAGTTCCAGGAAGGACTCATCCCTTTCATTTCCAGCTTCAGTTTTGCAAAAATCATATAGTAGATCAGGAATGCGGCAATTTTTAACTTTACCACTAGCCTTCAACTTGTCAGCTGTGACTAAGTTCCTACTAATAAGATCCTCCAAATACTGTTCTGCAGTTTGTTCCATGCTCATATCATTGTTTAATTGTATCAATCCTTCTGCTATCCACAAACAGATCAATCGCCATGAAGGGATCTCAAAGCCTCGGGGAAACTTTCCCATATAAAGAAAGCACTTTCTCAAATGATGTGGTAATTTTTGGTAGCTCAATGATATAACTTGTTCCATGCATGCAGTTGGGTCATAATCAAGAAATGTAGTAAGGATATCAGAAACTTCTTCCCAAGCTTTCTTTGAAATGCTCTGACCAAGAATGCCTCCAACCACAACTATTGCAAATGGCAGCCCTCTGCATGCATTTGCAATTTGTCTTCCTACATCTTCACACTCTGGAGGGTATTCGGACTTACCAAAAACTTCCAATCGGAGAAGCAAGAAACTCTCTTCTTTCATCAAGAAACGCAACATATGGGGCTCTCTACTACGGTTCACATACTTACCAACTTCTGCTGAAATACTAGTGATCAAGACTTTACCCCTACTATTGTTCTTTGGCAGAGCAACTTGGAGTCTATCCCAATCCTCAGGTTTCCACACATCATCCAAGATGAGTAAGTATTTCTTAGATCCCAAATATCCGGCCACCATTTCAGCTAACTCGAGCTCACTTTCATGATATCGAGAGATCCCAGTGAGTTGCTTGAGGATGGCGAGACAGACATTCCTCGTTGTAAACTCTTGAGAAACATATACCCATATGCGAGTGGGGAACTCATATTGGATTTCAGGATCATCAAAAATCTTGTGTGCAAATGTTGTCTTCCCAATGCCCCGCATACCTATGATGGAGATAACATCAAGCTCCTGAGTCTCTGTGGTGAGATATGCTATTAGTAATGCCACCTCATCTTCTAACCCCACCACAGTCTCTTTTCTTAATCCGGGAGCCTATTTGGAAGATCAATAAAATAGTGAGAATCAAAACTAATGCATTTCAATGTAATCAAAATATTATAGTTTTTAAGAGTGATTCCATTCTTTTCACAAGTAAATAGCTCTAGATTTCCAACTGGAAACATTTGTTTGTCAAGTCTAAGAGTTTATTCTTGACAAACAAAACAAGTATATTTTGATTTATTCTTACCTCTTTAGGAAAGGATCGAACTTGAATTTCTTCATAACCAATGTTCTCTCGCTCCTTTGATATATTCTTTGCTGATGAGAAAAGGGATCTGCTGCAATAATTTAAGTCAATCGTTTGAAGTGTTGGTATTTCTGCAAATTCTATGGGGATCTCCTCCATCTTCATGCTTACAAGATGTAGATGCTCAAGACATGGAAAATGGCTATCATTTGCATCCCAATTCTCCATCTCACACTGATAAATCGATAAGAACCTAAGTCGACAAAATTCATCAACGTTTGGATTCCACATTCGGCCTTTAGCAGCACGAGTCTGCAGCTTGAGAACTTGAAGATTTGGCAATGAACCAACCACAGACATATCTTCCCATGGAATTTCACAATAACTTAAGCTCAACTTTTTAAGTGAAGTTGGAAAGGCCATAATTTCCCAAGTCCCTCTAAATGCTAGAACAAGCGACTCAAGTTTATCTAGGTAAACAAGATTGCTTAAACAAAAAGATCCCATTTCCTTAGTGGCATCACAATCAATCCCCAACTTCTTTAGATTTGGGATCCTCTCAAGTACTTGCTCCCTAAATACAAAATCTTTGACTGTTGAAAGAGTCTGTAGATTTTCAAGAACTATAATGCTGTCACTCTCCCCCTGCAGGGGGTCTGGCAGAGTAATTCCAGGCATCTTCAGATGTCTAAGTTGAGGCATTTTCCAGATTTCAGACGGTAGAGAGAGCGACCCCGGAACAACAAGAGTTTGTAGATTCCAGAGCAAGGATATCAAAGACGACACAACATGAAACTCCCACGGAATGCCACAAGTAATATACCTCGAGTTAAATAGCTGCAGAAGTTCATCAATGGAATACAAATCAACAGCTTCTAGTACTCTTAGTAAATTAAGATCACGAGCAACAACACACCTCTTCGAGTCCCATTTAGAGAAGCTTAAGAATGTGCGATTAAGTGTTGCTGATCTCAAGACCTTGCATGGCTTCTCTTTGATTGTGCCAATATGAATACTTAGGTGGCGCTCACTTGTCATGTTAGGTGAAATGTTGGCCTTATCAAGCTTAGAAAAAATGCACAGAAACTTATTTCTGTCAATTTCTCTAATGCATAGATCCCTTATCAGATCATGAATGCTACAACTCTTCACTCTTCCAGTGAGCCCTCGCTTCTCAACCATAATAAGATTTCTATCAATAAGATCATCGACATACCCTTCAGCGACCTCTTCTAAGGTTCTACCACTGATTGGTTTGATAAACCCTTCTGCAACCCACAATTTGATGAGTGTGGACACACGGATTTCAACATTTTTTGGAAACACGGCTAGATAAAGGAAACATGGCTTTATATATATTGGCAATTGACTATAACTCAATCTTAATATTTTCATGCACTGCTCATCATTTTCACTGTTTGCAGCAGTAGTTACATTTTCTTCAACGTAATCCCAAAAATCTCGTGTCTTATTAGACTTAGCAAGAAGCCCACCAATCACAACAAGGGCTAAAGGAAGTCCTCCACATTTTCTAGCAATGCTTTTCCCAATCTCCTCTAATTCATTGGGGCAGTCTTCATCTTTTCCAAATACTTGTTCAAGGATTAGATCCCAACTACATTCATCGTTGAGAAGACTTACTTGATAAGGAGTACAAGATTTGAAGTCGACAGCCAAGTTGAGTAGCCTTGTAGTTACCAAGATTCGACTTCTATCATAATTGTCTGGCAGAAAACATTTCAATCCTTCCCAAGCTTCAACATCCCACATATCATCCAAGACTATGAAATACCTCCTCCCAAATAATTGTTTATGCAGTAGATTTCCTAGTTCACCAGCACTCAACTCGTTTGCTTCTATATTACTACTATAGATCTGCTGCAAAAGTGCCAAAATAATATCTCGCTCCATATAATCTTGAGATATACTAATCCAAGCTCGAACATCAAAGTGTTGAACAATATAAGCATCCTTATAGACATTTGTGGCAAGAGTGGTCTTACCGATGCCGCCCATCCCCACAACAGGGATGATTTGAAGACCAGGTTCATATGTACAAAGGGCAACCCTGATATGATCCAAGTGCTCCTTAAATCCAATCATGATATTCTTGCCGGGAAAAGATCTTGATGAACTTGTTCTTGTTCCTGTGGAATTTTCAGGTCTCACATCTTCCACCCCTTTTCCGTTTCCTATCTCTTCCAACTCTTTCCGAATAGAGATAAATATATTGATTACTTTAACTATAGATTTCTTCGTCAACTCTTTCTGGATTGGAATGAGTTCTTTTATTTCTTCTTTAACATTTTCTTGATGGATATTGTTTTTGGCCTGAATTTGTTTCACCACATAGGATTCAATGGTATCCTCAGCTTTGTGAGCTGCATCCACAATTTTCTTCTCCAAATCTTGAGTAACTTCTTGGCTGCGCTTGCTGGGATAATTATCAAGAAAATTGATGAAGATAATAACTAGTTCTAGCAGATACTCAATCTGGTCTGTAGGAATAATGAAGTGATGAGTAGGAGGTGGGTGCAAGATATGGTTCAGAATATGAGAGAGAGAAACTAGAGCTGCATAAGCAGCAGCCATATTTCGCCTTCAGATTGTTGAAGGGGAGTTGCTGCAAAAATTCTGTATATGATTAAAGTGAAGTCAGCAAAGCATTCTAAACAAACTTTGTCTACAATAGAACGTGCTTCAAACTTGCTTTATATTATTAGTGTTTTGCCTTTGGTGAGCATATATTATATATAGCATCAAGTTTGCGTGGAGACGGACCCCTTTGTTAACAGTTTTTTTTTTATCATAAGTCGTTTTTTCAAAACTGTCATATTAATATTTTGAATTTTTTAGAAGAATTGTTGATTCATCTTTCAGATGAAAACTCTCAATTCAGGACCCGAAAGATGAAAATTCTCAATCCGGCAGCTCAAAAATCACGAATTTTAATTTCTTTTTATTCTTTAATTAATTTTATATTAATTTACAATGAAAACTTATCCATAAATTATCTACTAAATCTAATAAAGAAATTGTTAAAATTAATGAAAAATAAAAAGATATCAAAATTAATGATTTTTGAGGTCCTGAATTGAGAATTTTCATCTTTCGGGTCCTGAATTGAGAGTTTTCATCTTTCAGGTCCTGAATCGATAGATTACTCATATTTCGGATCCTGAATTGATAATTCTCCATTTAAATAGTAATCTAGATTAGTTGTGTTATCATGTAAATCTTGAATCTCAAACTTGAAATTATGAATGTAATCTTGGATAGTGATTCCTACGTACCTATCGCTAAAAAATCAATTGGTTAATTAATTTAAATTGTAATACATTCACAAGGCTGATAATCTTTAGACGAGGTTCATTGTTCAATGTGTATTTTAATAATTTCATAACTACTTAAAAATTAGTAGCATTAATAATCAAATAATTTAGAATAGCATCTAATTTTCAAGTGGAAATATATGTTACATCTATTTTAGAATAAAGAATCTCATTCCTCTTTCACGTGGGTGAGCAAGTGTGAATTCAAATCCGTCTAGTTACTCCATCATTATTTTGGTTTTTTTTTATTAAAAAAAAAGCACAAATAATTGAAACATGTCATGGGAGTTAATTTGCGATTGCAAATTTTCTACTGTGATAAAAATTTGCATGCACTAGATATATACAAACTTATATTAAACGGTCAATCCATAAAAAAGAAAAATGGTAAAATAGGTGATACTTTTTAATGATACAGGTGATACTTTTTGAATTTTTGAGTGATACTTTTTAATGTTACGGTTGATATTAATTTTGACAGTTTTTTCTATTTATTTATTTTGGCCGATACTTTTTAAGGATACAAATGATACTTTTGGGCTCTTGAATGAGACTTTTTAGTGTTACAGTTATACTGATTTCGAAGGATTTTTTTTTTTAGTTGATAGGGTTAAAGCTCGTTTTCAAGCGTTGACCGGTCAACGCATTGACCCAGTCCATATGTCTGATGGTACACCTAGTACACACAAATAAAAATGGTGGGTGTCCGTTCGTTTCCTAAAATGAATTTTACCCCCGAGCGATTCTCAACGAAAAGTGACGCCCTTTTTCTTTTTGGTATTATTATTTAATTTTAATTTCCTATCGATTAATAAGAAATTGTGAGGAAATTATATATCTTCAAATTTTAAATGGACAGACTTGGGTGAGACCGTCTCATACATGAGACAGGTCAATACTCACATGCGGGGGTCATTATTTATGGGTGAAGTATTATTAACTCACATGTGAGTATCATTATTTATACCCGCATGTGAGTATCATTATTTATGGGTGAAGTATCATTAACTCACATGTATCATTATTTATGGGTGAAGTATCATTATTTATGGATGAAGTATGATTAACTCACATGTATTGATCCGTCTCATATATGAGACCGTCTCATACAAGTTTTTGTCATTTTAAATTTAAAATATTTCACCGATGTCAATTTAGCCCATAAAATTAATTTATATCAACAATAAAAATGTCGCAAATAAACAATATTTCAAAAAATTACATAAATAAACATTGCCGACGTATGTAATGATATGTAAAAAATATATATTTTTTAAAAGCCTAATTTAACTCGGGTATTAGCAAATTTTAACTTATTAAACACTATTTAAACAAAATTACATTTTAAAAAATTATTTCATTTCATTTAGAGTTAGTTAATAAGAAATTGATTCAAATTATATATCTAAACTATGATTTTTCTATTGCCGATGTCATTTTCTCGTATAAAATATATTTTACCGATGCAAAATATTTCATAATAAAAATGAAAACTCAATTGTCGACGTATTTGCTGATATGTAAAAATTATTTATTTTCTAAAAGCCTAAACTAATTTTCAAACAACACAATTTTGGACATTTTTACTTATTACGTAATATTTCAACATAATTACAATTAAGGAAATTACGCCTATTTTTTATGTAACCAAAAAAAAAATACAGGAATTCCATTTAATTCATATTCTCGAAAAAAATTGTTGCAGACCAAAATATTTATAATTTACAAGACAAAATTTTTATTCGCCATTTCATTTTCTCCTCAGAAAAATTATTTAATACAAACAATTCAATTATTGCCTATACATCATTCAGATTAAAATATTTTTTAATAAACTTAGAATCCGAAAATAATATAGTAATACAATTCAAAATGTCAATAAATCAAATAAAATGTACCATTACTAGAAAATAAAATGTTCATCAGAAAAATCTTTCCTCAAGTTGTACATCAATAAGGTAAAAAGTGATACTCGGAAACTGTGTACCTAATAATGAAGGAAAAGTGTCTCAATAGCTAAATGGGGGCGTATTGCTGCAAAAATACTCCGTATTTCCATTGATTTTGACGATTAATTTTAATTGGACATATTTTGAGGCCGTGGGCCACGTGGCGGCATCCTAACGAGCTCGGGTAATGCCCGGGGAAAGCGTAGAATTTTCCATCCTTTGAGGGAGGTATTTTGTTTGGAGACCGAGTGTCACATAAAATAAGGGAATCTGTTTGCTATCCACAAGACAGGTAGAGAATTTAGACCAGCATTAAGAGAAACAACTAAAAAAAAACAATTGCAAAAATTGCAAGCAATTTACAAAGCAAGCTCAAGCATTACCACTTAACACTAAAGAAAGTACATAAATTATTAACTAGAGTGTGTTGCAGTAGCAAGAAAATGATTATCCATTTTGATTTGCTACGACATATGATATCAAAGATCTGCTTTTCATGTTTTGAAATTGAAAAATGAAATCTTCTGCTTATTTAGTCCAAATTAAAGACAACTTAAAAGTTAATACCCTCATTCTAATTCCATAACCATATGATGCATGCCCTTTTTAGTCCAAATTTAAATTTTTTTAGATCACTTTAATTGAACCACATTAAGACAACTTATGAACATTTAATTTCACATCATAAAATTATTTCCAACACATTAATCTTCTGCTTCCACTGACCCTCATTCTGTATCAGAAAGGAGAAAATGACCAATTAATTATCAACTTTGTCTCCCTTTTATATATAGTGAAATCCTTCCCATCAACCATGAATATAGCTTGCTGCTATTAAGTTCATATGCACTTTTATAAATTTTATTGTTTATTGTTGCTCAATCAAACAAGGCATGATGTCGGCCTACTTATTCACATGTCTGATACATGCATCTAAAGTTTATTGATGATCCAATAGGTATTTATCAGTGAAATTTTGCAATTATGATACAAATCTTGAAAATAAATCGACAAACAGAGGTCTGGGAGAATGAGAAAATAGTAACTCAACTACACAAGTACAGAAAAATCAATGGAGTTCAACACACAAAACATAACGCAGCGCAGCATTTATTCAAGCAATCAAACAGAGACGATCTTCATCCATGCACCAGGCATGCCCTCTAATCTCTTTGGCAGCAGTTTGTACTAAATGCCTGTGTTAGATCATGAGCTAGCATCAGCAAACATGGAAATATATTACTGTATGATAGGTTATTAATACTCGGAAAATAAACAGAGTTCAATCATCTCTCTTTAAAAGTTGATAGTTTGCATACCTGTTTAGCTAGAAAGAAGCCTGATCATTCCTCCGGAGGGAAAATGGAAAGCCTGAATCGACGTACAACACTGCCAGATTTCTGATCATTCTCCTTTATCTTTGCTTCTATTTTCCTGGCTGATGCGGCTGCACGTCTAGAACGAAACAAGACCAACTTTAGGAAGCTCGGTACATCAGCAAGCTCAATTGGAACTTGTTGAAGATCCTCACAGTTGTTAAGCTGAAGGTGCTTTAGTCTGGGGAAATGATGGTGAGAAGCCACCCAAATCTTCAAATTCGTGCGTCCAATGTGTAAGACTTCAAGATGACGAAAACCTCCATCAGTTGCCTTCCAGGTCCCACCATGGAATGCTTTGTCCTTAAGCTTCAACACCTCGAGCTTTTCGAGCGATCCTATGATAGACATATGACGCCAATCAAGAGAAGTCTCAGATAACGTAAGGATCTTCAGTTTGGGTGGAAATTTATAGGCCGGAGGAAGGCCGCGCAGATGGACTCCTGAAGGTGGAACAGGAAACACATCATTTAGAAGTTTAAGCTTTTCAAGATTGCCCAAGTTCCCCAAACTCTCAAATGAACCGGTCTTCTCATCAAGAAGCACCGCTAGTTTCCCACGAACACCCAATTTCTTCAAATTACGAGCCCTGTCAAAAACATCTTCAGTGCAACTTTCTGGTGAGATAGTTGCGAGTGTTTGAATCTTTTCACCTGCTCCTTTACTACTTTTGCTAGTCTTGGGCAAAGTAGCTGATGCATTTGTCTTGAAATGCCTTAATTGAATCATATTTAAAATATCTGCTTTAATATCAAGAGTTCGAGAATCTGTGCCAACAACAAGAGTTTGGATGTTCCAAAGTTTCGAGAAGGCAGCAGGAAGAACCTTTAAATTGACGGACAAGACCAAGTACCTTAAATGAAGCAACTGGTACATGTCACTAGGAAGTTTAGTGAATTTGATTGGCTCGACATCAAGAACTCTGAGCAGTTTGAAACCTCCGGGGAGGGCGGAAATATCTGCAACAGGCATGATCATTTCATCCCTAGAGAAGCAAACAAATGAACGGACACTTGGACCGTAAGGTTTCCTGGAAACAAAGTTGAGTGCATTGGAATGAATGCACAAACGACGAAACTTGAGTTCATCCTGAATTGGAGGGTGAAAACCTCCATGACTAGACATCTTAATTTCTTGTAAGAAACCTTCCCCTTTGATTCCAGCTTCATTTAAGCAAAAGTCACGAAGCATATCATGAATGCGGCAAGTTTTAACTTTACCGTCAGGCTTAAACTTTTCAGCTCTGACTAAGTTCCTGTTGATAAGCTCCTCCAAATAATTCTCTGCAGTTTCCTCCAAACTGACAACATCCTTTTGTTGTATCAATCCTTCTGCAATCCACAAGCAAATTAATTTCCAAGCAGGGATCTCAAAGTCCTCTGGGAACATTCCAAAATAAAGAAAGCACTCTCTCAAGTGATAAGGCAATTTTTCATAACTTAACAATATAATTTTATCCATGCGTTTCCCTTTGTCTTCATCCTTGAGATATGTGTCAAAGCTTTCAGAAACATTGTTCCATGTTGTTTTCATTGCAGTAATATCACTTGAAAACTTTTTGACAAGAATGCCTCCTATAACCACTATTGCCAGTGGAAGTCCACCACAACGCTCTGCAATTAGTCTTCCTTCAACTTCCAAATCTATGGGGAACTTTGGCTCACGGAAAACTTCCAACTGTAGAAGCAAAATACTCTCTTCTGGAGTCAAGAAACGCAGCTTATGAGGCCCTTTACGACGGTTAACATGCCAACCAAGTTCCGCTTGACGGCTGGTGATCAAGACTTTGCCTCTTGTGTTGGTATTTGGCAATGCAATTTTAACTTTATCCCAATCCTCACAACTCCATACATCATCCATGACAAGCAAGAACCTTCCATTATCCAAATAACCAACGACCATGCCAGCTAACTCTTTGTCGGTTTTGCTTTTGATATCCTCAGTAATCCTGGTGAAGTTTTTCAAAATGTCCAGAAATATGTCCTTCTTTGTGAACTCTTGAGATACATAAACCCATATGCGTGTAGGGAACTCGTATTGAACTTCTGGATCACGAAATATTTTCCCTACCAATGTTGTCTTGCCAAGGCCGGGCATTCCAACGACGGCAATAGCCTCAAGTTCTTTGGATTCTTCAGCGAGATATCCTTTCAATTTTTCAGCCTCATCTTCAAAACCCACCACATTCGTTTCTCTTACTTGGGGTGCCTGTTTTATAGATTCATAAATAAAGAGTGAGAAAATCTAAGAACTAAGTAAAAGCATAAAGTACAAATATACACTCAACTATAGTCCCAATGTCACTTAAACGTGGGAACTATTTTGCATCTCAACATAAGCCTAAACTATTTAAGAATAAACATCGGGCCCCATGAACTATGCAAAGAGTATCCAATAGACATTTCACTAATGATTCCATTAGTTTTTCACATTTATAATTAAACATGCACAGGTATTTTGATCAATTAGGCAATGATAATAGGCAGTATGGATATGATTGGAAAACTCCCACATTGGGGCTTTCTAAATGCATCCTCGATTGGGTGTTCGGTGGAGTAATTGCACGGAGAAATCTCAACCATAAGGGTTTTTATACGTAGATTAGATTTCATATTTCGAGTCAATGTGATTTTAAATTAAAAACTAAGTGGTTTGAAACTCCAAAGTGTGACCGATTTGGTCATGATTTAAATTTATCCAATCGACAACCATAGGCGGTATTTTTGAGCTTTGAATTACAACTTCAATTTTCAAAGCTAAAAGAAGCGTCAAAATTGAACAGTTTTTACCTCAAAATTTGGCAATACAATTCAAGAATCAATTATAGCGCCTAGTGTTATTGTTCAAACAATCACTTTGGAGTTTCAAACCCTTTCTTCAATTTTGACATTCGACATCAAATCAACTCAAAATTAAAATCTAATCCACTCGTAAAACCCCTTTGTTGAAATATATTCATCAATTACTATTTTCTATGACGCTGAATTGGCGAATTAAGTGTACAATTAGAAAGCTGACAACCTGAGCTTTCCAACTATACTCATATTGCACACTATCATCACCGAACCAAAACACGTGTGTACATTTAATTAATGTAAAGAACTAATGGAATCAATAGTGAAATGTCAATATAATTTGATATTTTTGAATACTTCAAGAGTCAATCGATGTTCCTTAAAAAGTTTAGGTATCTAACTCATGAACAAAAAATAGTTCAAGCATTTAGTAGGGACTAAACCTATAATTCGAATACATAATTATATATTATCCCTAAAGAAAATGAATCTAACTGAGGAACATTAACTTCGAATAAAATGAATAAATTGTTGCAGATATAAAAAAGTAAGTAAAATACTTTTTATGTAATGTCTCATACACTGATATTTGAGGCATGTGTGATTCAATCCTCAATACCCAAAGCAAGCCCTAATTTTTTTATTTTTTATGAGAAAGTCTCGTGTGCACAAGGTGTATGCACAAACACCATTAAGAAAAAATAACGCTGCATTATTCGCCCCCTTGTAAGGCGTGTAACCCACGTGTGGGCCATGCACGCACGTGCTGCGGGTGGGATACACGTACTAATATTTTTTTCAATTATTTTTTAAAATTACTTTTTTTGGGAAATTTTCTATTTTTTTTAAAAAAATTTCCCAAAAATTATATATCCAAAAATAAAATTAGTGAATCCTAAAATTTGAATGAATTGATTTAATTTGTTTGAAATAAATATAAATATATGTCCTAAAATGAAATTAATGAATCCTAAAATAAAAGTGAATTAATTTAATTTGTTAGAAATCCAACACTCACGCAATGCACTTGTCCGACATTAATGTGTGGGCTCATGCATTGCGTTCGGAAAAAAAAAGACAGTAACATTTTTGCAATTATTATATTTTTTTTATTGAAAAAAGTATCACTTTGAATGCTAAAAGTATAAATTATAACATTGAAAAGTATCATATGTTTTCCTCTAACCGAAGCAGTTCGATACAAATGGTGTACCTAAGTGTTCCCCATGTAGAATATATTAAAAGTGTTTCAACTAACATATTAAATACGGCAATATTGTAGTCTTCTCCATATAATTCCTATAAACTAATTTAAATAACCCTTTATGGCGATTTTCTTTAGCCTTTCATGATATTTATCGCTTACTAAACTTTATTCATTTTTTATATAAATTATGAAACATATAAATTTTCTATAATTAATTTATTAAAATCACGATATGAGAATAATAGGGTATAGAGTCTATTCAAATTTTATTATTTCATTAATTATTTTGTTGAAGCATAAATAATTTTCAATATATGTATTGTAAAACTTTAAAGGGTAACTTTAAATCCTACATTTTTTTGTCATAATTTCAAAAAATAACTCACACGAAAACTACTAACAAAATAATAATCAATTTTTTCAAAGATGTTGCATATCTACCTACGTTTAATTTCCAACTGCGAAAATCCCACGTGGCACGACAGATGTGCAATGAATTTCCAATTTAATCAACGAAATTACGTGGAAATGTTG
The DNA here is from genome assembly GCA_026008535.1 of Perilla frutescens. NCBI lineage: Eukaryota > Viridiplantae > Streptophyta > Magnoliopsida > Lamiales > Lamiaceae > Perilla > Perilla frutescens. The sequence goes on from BRKX01000015.1 coordinate 11,396,729, forward strand.
TTGGTTTCAATTTTTAATTTTATTTACTTTTGATTCAAAACGATGACTTTTTGATCGGATGTGTGATCATTTATTTGCTCCTAATTTCATTATTAGATTGGAAATTCCACACACGCATCCCGTATGCCACGGGGATTTCTAGTGCCGGAAAATAGGTTGCATGATTACAACAAAAATTGGGTATTATTATGTTAATAGTTTTGATTTTGATCATTTTTATAGGGCCAAAATGTAACGTTTAAAGTACAATTTGCCTTAATTTAAAATTTCTCAATATTTGTCAACCATGTTGCATTAATATTTTTTTGAACATTTCCATAATTGAACTATGAATTAAAAATTATGCCATATATTAGTTAATTCATATCAATGCATCTTTAGACACTTAATTGATCTATTTGTAGTTTTTTTCACAGGAAACATCTTGAACTTACTCCAAATGTGTGAAATATTAAAAATGGAGCAAAAACTACCACTCCATTGACCGCTGACTTAACAGCTGTTTCCCTTTGCTAGTGTGGTGGCCAACAATAAACTAACATATATATATATATATATATATATATATATATATATATATATAATTAAAAAAAAGAATAACAATTAAAAAAAAAAAGAAAAAAGTTAAGAAGAAAGAGTTACTGTACCTCATTGTGTTCAGTCCCTCCATCTTCAACCTTGATGCTGGCAAAATCAAGAATCCTGCTCTTGTCGGTGTAGATATCATCGATCTTTTTGAGAACAGATTCGACTTTTTCAGCGATGCTGACGATCTTGGGGGGGCCATGGATAGCTCTCAAGAAGTAATTCTTGTTCTTGGCCTCGGCAGCCTGAGTGACGTAAGCGTCGATGATGTCTTCGGCTTCATAGACGGCGTTGCGGATTCGGCGGATGAGCTCCCGCAGCGTCTCGTCTTCCCTCCACTGCTTTGGGGCGTCTTTCAGAAAAGCTTTGAAGAGGCGGAGATGGTTTTCAAGCTTCTCTACCTGATCCTTCGCATCCTTCAGCAGATGGGCGTGGTGGACCAGCAGCTGCTTCAGGTTTTCTAGGAGGAATTCTACTGCTGCGTCCGCCATTCAGACTCTCTCTCTCTCTCTCTCTCTCTCTCGTTTTAACTATGATATAATTATTGTGTTGGAGACCACTAGTTGTTTTTCTATTTTCTATTTTCTATTTTTAATATTTTTTTTGGTAAAAAGTTGCATACATTAGAAGTATATTATCCGGTTAACATTTTTGATCGGGTCAAATGTGGGTCAACACATGTTCACCCAGTTTACCCGCAAAAATTAAAAAATGGTAAAATAGATGATATTTTTTAATGATAATTTTTTTAAATTTTGAGTGATACTTTTTAATGTTACGGTTATATTGATTTTGACAGTTTTTCTTATTTATTTTGGCTGATACTTTTTAAGGATATAAATGATACTTTTAGATTTTTGAGTAATACTTTTTAGTATTACGGTTGATACTGATTTTGAAGGATTTTATTTTTGAGTTGACCGGATCAACGCGCGTTTTCCGGCATTAACCGATCATTCCGTTTACCCGATCAATGCGTCTGATGGTGCACCTAGTACACACGAGTGCTTCTCTTTTATTTTACTCGCACACCTGACTTGAAGTATTGAGAAGATTCAAACTCGTGATCTTTAGTTTCCAAACAAACTAATTTAATTTTTAAATTTTGTTCAAATATTAATGGAATAAATATATAGTGAGAATTTTCATTTGCCGATGCCTTTAAAATATTTGAACTATATGGAAAACATAGAATAATAATTAGCGATAGAAACTACTGCATAAAATTTATAAAAAGTTTGAAATTTGCATTTATGCCAACATATCCATTTGATAAAAAGAATACATTTTAGAGTGATTATAATTTTCTGATGGAAGAATTAAATCACTTAAATATTTATTCAAAAATTAATTAGACAATAAATTAGCTAAGTAATCAAAATATAAATTAAAAATGGTATTTTAAATGTAGAGTGTGAGGTTAAAATAAAATAAAATAGAAAATTATAACAAAATATTGATAATAAGCAGAACATGATGCATTTAAAGACCACCAAATAATAACATAAACATAATAGTAAGAAATCTCCCTACATAATAATATAACAAATATAGATTAGATTGATACACATACAATGAAATGTCACAACAAAATAACATAACTTATTGATTGGAACAAAATGACTTATTAAAATTCATTGGTTCACTTCATCAACTTGAAATGGACACGTTCTCCGCGTATGTCCCTTCTTCATGGCATATGCCGTACGTCTTCTTTCTTCGCATCAAAGTCTCACCACGAGAACGATGTCTCCTCATAGGTGGACGCCTAGCTTGACGCATAACGATAGGTGGTTCTACTATCAATCATACAACGTCGAGCGGAATAACCCACTCGTTTAGATGAGGAAGTTGATGCACTGATAGTTCATACGTGTCTCGCAAATTTATCGTCTTGTAGTAGCTCTCCACATAGTCACATATATTTTCACCATTATCTCTATCATTAAAATAGACACGTTAATACATATCAAAATTTGGCCATAAACATCTAAGAAGAATGATTAATTCATACCAAATAATGGTCCTCTTGAAACTCGCAACACTGACATTGTTGTGCAGACAGATCAACCATAAAGTTTCTTTTACCATTGTTTGCTTTGTGTTAATTGCTCTTTATATAGAGAAAAATAAATAGTTTACATATATTTTTTAGAGTTTATATGGTTGTTACAGGTCTAGTGACACCATTATTAGTCTTGTAAAAAATAAGGTTAATAGTGATAGGAAAAAAAATCTAAAAATAACGAACTTATAAAATCTATAATGGACAAAGAGTTGCTCATTTTCTAAATTTATTGCGATTATGACTTTTTCATCGTGAATGATCTCATCACCTCCAATTAACACAAAGCAAATATTTGTTCATAATAAAAGCATAATTTACAAGCAAATATTTATTAAAAATAAAATTATAATTTACAAACAACCAATCTCTACAAAGAAGCATTATTTTGAACCTATGAATACTAACCCGGTTTGATTGTTGGTGAGACGAATCACGACTTTTGGTTGTCATTTTTTATTTTTACAACAATAACAAGATTGAGATGAATGGAGAAATGATGGAGAAGGAAAGAATTAGATATATATACAACATAATTTATTTCTTAATGATATATAGGTATATACATAATTATATAAGAGAAGAAAATATTTAATTCACATCATACTATTTGGCTCACTTGCAATACTTAGGAGACATGCATGTGTTGTCTCATCATTGAAATATTTAAAGATATGAATATCACGCTTTCACTCTCATCCAATATTGAAGAAGTATGTGTTTATCATTATGTTGTCTTGTCACTTGAATGTATTTATATATATTTTTTAACAATACCAACTAAATATATTACTTGGAAATTTATGATGAAGCCATGAGCAACAATGAAGATCAAGATCCGGAGTTGCAATTTGGAGGACCAATCACAAGATCAAGAGCTAAGAAGCTTCAAGCATACTTACAAGTGTTGATTCGAAGAAAGCTCGAGATTGGAGAAGAAGAAGTCGAAAGAAGCAATTCCAAGATAGTTAATTTATTAACTATTGAAAATCAAGAACACACCATGGAGAACATAACTTGAAGAGTTGAAGAAGAAGAGCTCAAGTGCACGTGTGCATGTGCATGTGTCGACGTGCATGTGTGCAACGTGTGTGATCAAGATTTTCGGCCTTTAATTAAATTAATTAAGGGTTGATTTTATCTAGACTATAGTATTTATTTTATTTAATTTTGGACTATAGTCAATCAGATTTTATTTAATTAATTTGGTGTAATTTTCGGTTATTTAGTCCACAAGTCATAGGTTTGACTAGAATTTTAATTAAGGGAAGTTTCTACCTTAAATAGAATTCTACTTTTGGAAATTTCCTAGTCCAATTAGACTTTTTTTTGGACCTCTAATTTTCGGCCATATAGCATAGTATTTTCGGCCCCCCTAGTTCTTATAAATAGGGGATCATTGTGACATTGATACTTTAGACTTTATTTGAATTATTAAGCTTTGCTTTCAATATTGTCTCAACCCCTTTTAAATCATTGTGAGTTTTGATTGAAAATTCATATTCTTAGAGCCTAGCAACTTTAAGTCTCATTCAAGGGTATTACTTAATCCACTTGAGGGATTAACCGATATTCGCTATCCGAAGATCAACTTAGAGATTTCAATCTTGGATACGTTCGAGATTCAATGAGGCTATCGGGTTGTGATTCACATCAACAATCATCAACCATTTATCATCCTCGATGCCGACCATCAAGAACACCGTCGTCCGCCACCTTCAAGCCCCAAGTTCGAGTTTGATTCAATTCCAATTCATCCGTAAGTTCGTTACATCCCTATCATATCCTACCTACTCCAAGCCTTTCTTCACTAGACAACACACACGAATTCCATCAAATTCCAGCCCATATTCATTCCTTTACAATCCTCCATTTCCTTGGTTTTGTGTTACATAATTCGTGTCATTTTCTACGTGTTCTAGTTGTCTAGATTGTCTAAATTCCGTTGTTTATCGAGTCGGATTGAAGCCCTTCAATTAATTGACGTGTTTTGTTCCTAAGTCTTCTGCTACATTATTATTATCGTCCTAGATCGTTTGTCTGGGTCGTATCAATTTATACATAGACTGCCCCCTTAGTACAAATCTAAGTTATTTTCAGCTTTTTTCCTATTCACCAAACTAGCAGTAGATGCATTGAAGACGTAGGAAAAAAAGGTAGACAGATAAAAGTTTGGCAAAAGGAAGAATAGTGTGTGTCACAATTAAATTTTCACCAAGTTGTTTTCAGCTTTTTTTTTTTCCTTTTGAGTTGTAATTTAATTTTGGTTCATTCCTTTTAGAGTCTAGTTCAATTAGGATATTTAGATTGTGTCACAATTGTGTAACACTTTCCAAATTACCTAATCCTTCTTTCCTTTTCTTTCCTACTTCTTTCCTTCTACCCTTGGGGATCCATTCAACCCCAACCCACATACCAAACCACACGACCCCACACGCCACATAGGCATCTGACCCCACCTCGTGCCACCTCAACATACACGCCATCTACACAAACATACTCCACATCATCCGTTGATCCTAGTTAGCAATACTCGTCAAACCTTTGTGCACTTAACCTGTACCCTCGATATTTGACAAGAAGTGCTATCTCTCACCCTCATATACACGACACACACACATCACTATACACTTTGAGTGCAAACACGAGTGGTAAAATTAAGAGTGAAAACAAACGAGAGAAACGTGAGATTGTGAGGATCCTTCCTTATTTTCCCTTACGTTTGTTCATTTTGTAGGTACCATGGACAAAGGCAAGAACGAAGCCATCGCTTCAACACCACCCAAGGAAAAGAATGAAGCCACTGCTTCGACACCTCCCATAGATGACCCAAAATTGTCAACTACACTAGATGAACTGTCTTACTCAACTGATTGGGACCCGAAGTACCAGTTTGAAGCCATGTCAAAGTACTTCCTGCGCCAAAATCAGTTGCTTAAAGATGAGTTCAGGAATCAAGTAGCTGAGCTATCCGAGCAGCTCAAGAAACTTACAGCTCAGTCGACTACAACCCTAGTAGTCCAACAACCCCAGCAAAGAGCCATCCCGAGGCAGCGTGCTTTCCAAGAAAATGCTGAAAACAACGCATACAAACTCGAGTTCGATGCAATAGGTGGAAACGAAGCCGACTTCAATCCACTATGGCAAGCAAATCGCCAGGATCGAAACAGAGCACCTGTCAGGCAAGCCATTCGCTATGAAAGACCCAGAAATGGAGATGGAGATAGTTTGTTCAACAACATCAAAACCAGCATCCCAGAATTTGAAGGAAGACACGACCCTGATCTTTACTTAGATTGGGAGCGCAAGGTAGACAAGATCTTTACATGCTACGACTTTCCGGAGACCAAGAAAGTCCAGTTAGCAGCATTGGAGTTTAGAGGCTACGCAGCCTCATGGTGGGAAATGCAACAAGAGAGGCGACGCAGAAAGGGATATCTGCATGTTGATTCATGGAAAGAAATGAAAGAGCTTCCTACGAGGAAGATTCATTCCAGTACATTATGAGAGAGAGCTTGAAAAGAAGCTCAACAAAATCAAGCAAGGCACCCGTTCCATTGAAGAATACCACAAAGAGTTGGAGACCGCCTTGAATCGAGTCGGAAAAGAGGAGTCCTTAAATGCTACCATCATCAGGTACATTAAAGGCATAAATCCCGACATTGCATGTGAAGTCAAGCTCAGAGACTTCACGAGTATAGATAACATGGTGCACTACGCATCAATTGTGGAAAGACAGCTTCGAGAAGGACGCCGTCGATCTCATCATACTTCAGCCCCTACACGGCCTCCTTGGAACAAAGGTACGCATTCCACATCATCTTCTACTCCTTCTACTAATTCCACACGACCCCGAGGTCAATCCGGACCACCCGAACGGCGTTTTGACCGTTCTACACCACCGCCAAGCCGTAGGACCGATCCTACGCCTCCAGCCCTAGTCCAGCCGAATTTCACACGGCCAAATCAGCCTAATCCGGTGCCAACTTCAGCCCCTAGTCGAGCCAGAGATGTTCAATGCCATAAATGCCAAGGTTGGGGCCATTTTCAGAATCAGTGCCCAAACCGACGAGTTCTAATCATCACGGATCAGAATGAGCTCGAATCAGCCAGTGAAGATGACGAACCATCAAAGGCCAACACCATACCTGAAGAGGACACCCAGATCGAGTTCGAAGAAAAAGAACCCGAGATTTCTCATGTGAGTTTGGTTTCTATCTGCAGTCTGAACATAAATCGAGAAGAAGAGCAACAATCATAATGAGAAAACATCTTCTACACAAGAGTTGTTGTTCAAGGCAAGACTTGCACGATGATCATTGATAGTAGCAGTGTAATTAATGCAGTAAGCCAGTATGCAGTCGACAAGCTTGGATTTACCACAGTGAAGCATCCAAATCCATACAGTTTGCAATGGCGTATAGATCAAGGCACAGTTCGTGTCATCGGTCAGGTACATGTATCTTTTTCCATTGGTCATTGTTCTAACATTATATTGTGCGATGCTATTCCTATGGATGTAGCCCACATACTCTTAGGGAGACCATGGCAATTCGATAGACAAGCTGTACACGACGGACTCGCAAACACTTACACAGTCAAGAAAGACGGCCGAACCACTATACTAAAGCCGTTGACACCTAAATTCATTCAAGAAGAGAAAGAAATCATACGAGCAAGGTTCAAAGAAGAGCGAGAGAGGACCGCAACCGCAGCCGTCCGAGCAACCATCGCCAACGGCCTCTCCATGGCCGAGAATTCTTCACCGCCGCCTCCTTCCTCTTCCACGGCCAATATAGCCCATTCACCACCTCTTTCTAGCCCCGTTGATCATGGAAAAGGCGTGAATGCAGCCCCCTTACCACAAGAGAAGAATCGAGCCCTGTTTTGCACAATTAAAGGCGTTGAAAAGGCTATTAAAACAGGTTTGTCTTTAGTTCTTTTAACTTGTAAGAACAGTGCTACTAACGATGTTTCTTTGCCTAAAGATGTGCAGCCCCTTATGAAGGAGTTCGAAGACGTCTTTTCGGAAGAGATTCCAAGTGGATTACCTCTAGTTCGTGGGATCGAACACCAGATTGATTTCGTGCCCGAAGTCATCTTACCGAATCGCCTAGCCTACCGCACGTCCCCTGAAGAAATAAAGGAGATAGATCGACAAGTTAAAGAGTTGTTGGCGAAGAAGCAAATCAGAGAGTCGATGAGCCCATGTGCAGTTCCAGTGATTCTAGTGCCAAAGAAGAACAACGAATGGAGAATGTACATGGTTTGCAGAGCCATCAACAAGATCACAGTTAAGTATCGTTTTCCAATTCCTAGAATTGATTATATGCTAGATGAATTAAGTGGATCGAAAATCTTCTCTAAAATTGATTTAAGATCTGGTTATTTTCAAGTTCGCATGCATGAAGGAGATGAATGGAAAACTGCTTTTAAGACTAAACATGGATTGTATGAATCGTTGGTAATGCCTTTTGGTCTCACAAATGCACCGAGCACATTTATGAGATTGATGAACCATGTTTTACGTGATGTTATTGGGAAGTATGTAGTTGTTTACTTTGATGATATCCTGATATACAGTCACAGTGCACAGGCACACCTAGATCACCTTAGGCGCGTATTTTGTTTGTTGAGAGATGCTCATTTGTATGGCAACATGTCTAAGTGTTCTTTTTGCTTAAATGAAGTAGTATTCTTAGGCTTTATTGTTAGTGTTAGAGGTATTGAGGTTGATCGTTCCAAAATCAAGGCGATTGAGGAATGGCCAACGCCCAAAACCGCGTCTGAAGTTCGATCCTTTCACGGCCTTACCGGATTTTATCGTCACTTTGTGCACGATTTCTCTAGCATTGCCGCGCCTCTTACTGAGCTAAGTAAGAAGGATCGCAAGTTTGAATGGGGTAAGTAACAAGAGCATGCGTTTAATACCTTGAAGTCTTTATTGTGTTCTACTCATGTTTTATGCTTACCAGATTTTTCCAAAACTTTTGAGATCGAGTGTGATGCCTCCGGGATAGGTATTGATGCTGTTTTAATGCAGGAAAAATGACCCGTAGCTTACTTCAGTGAAAAGCTAAACGGCATCACTTTGAGGTATTCGACGTACGATAAGGAGCTCTACGCTTTGAAGCGTGCGTTGGACACATGGCAGCACTACTTGTGGCCCAAAGAGTTTGTCATTCACACGGATCACGAGAGCTTGAAGTATATGAAAGGTCAAAGAAACTTGAACTAGCGACATGCGAGATGAGTCGAGTTCATCGAGTCATTTCCATACGTCATCAAGTACAAGAAAGGAGAAGACAACGTCGTCGCAGACGCCCTCTCTCGAAGGTACACGTTACTTAACCTAATGCATGCTAAGATGCTTGGATTTGAGTCAATTAAGCCTTTGTATGAGTCGGACCCCTTCTTTTCGTCCATCTTTAAGAAGTGTTCGAATACTATGAAGTCTTATGATGGTTTCTATGTGCATGATGGATTCTTGTTTAAAGAGTCTAAGTTATGCATTCCTACTTGTTCTATGCGTGAGCTACTTGTTTTAGAATCACATGCAGGGGGACTAATGGGACATTTTGGTGTACATAAGACATTATCCTTATTGCATGAGCATTTCTTTTGGCCGCATATGAAACGTGATGTTGAACGCATATGTAGTAGATGTGTTACTTGTTATAAGTCTAAATCTATTTCGCATCCTTTTGGTCTTTACATGCCTTTACCTGCACCATCTAGCCCTTGGATTGATTTATCTATGGATTTCATTTTGGGATTGCCTAGGTCTAGATCGAGTAAAGGTTCTGTATTTGTTGTAGTTGATAGGTTTTCTAAAATGGCATATTTCATTGCATGTAGAAAATCGATGATGTTGTTCACATAGCCAATTTGTTCTTTATTCATGTTGTTAGATTGCATGGCATTCCTAGAACTATTGTTAGTGATAGGGATTCCAAGTTTTTAGGACACTTTTGGCGAGTTTTATGGGGAAAGTTAGGAACTAAGTTGTTGTTCTCTACTGCCTGTCATCTACAAACCGATGGTCAAACTGAGGTTGTGAATCGTACTTTAGGAACTTTGCTGAGGTCTTTGATTAAGAACAATGTGAAGTCATGGGAAGAATGTTTACCTTATGCTGAGTTTGCTTACAATCGTGTTATTCATTCTTCTACTAACATGTCTCCATTTGAGGTTGTTTATGGTTTTAATCCACTAACACCTAGTGATTTGATTCCTTTATCCGTTGAGCATCTAACGAGTGTTAAAGGATTGAAGGGAGCTAATCTTATCAAGGAGATGCATGAGAAAGTTCGAGGCCGGATCGAACACAAAGGATCCACAGTGGCCGCCGCCCGAAATACACATCAAAAGCGTGTAGTCTTCCAGCCTGGTGATCGTGTTTGGATTCATTTGAGTCCCAGTCGATTTCCTAATCTGAGAAAGGTAAAATTATCACCAAGAGGAGATGGTCCTTTCACCGTTTTGAGCCGAGTCAATGATAATGCGTATCGCATTGATCCACCTGGTGAGTATAAGTGTTCTTCTACGTTTAATGTTGTTGATTTATCTCCCTTTGATGCAGATGAATTCGATCAAGACGGTGATCCAAATTCAAGGACGAATTCTTTTCAGCAGGGGAGGAATGATGAAGGCATAAGCAACAATGTAGATCAAGACCCGGAGTTGCAATTTCTAGGACCAATCACAAGATCAAGAGCTAAGAAGCTTCAAGCATACTTACAAGTGTTGATTCGAAGAAAGCTCGAGATTGGAGAAGAAGAAGTCGAAAGAAACAATTCCAAGATAGTTAATTTATTAACTATTGAAGATCAAGAACTCACCATGGAGAACATAACTTGAAGAGTTGAAGAAGAAGAGCTCAAGTGCACGTGTGCATGTGCATGTGTCGACGTGCATGTGTGCAACGTGTGTGATCAAGATTTTTGGCCTTTAATTAAATTAATTAAGGGTTGATTTTATCTAGACTATAGTATTTATTTTATTTAATTTTGGACTATAGTCAATCAGATTTTATTTAATTAATTAGGTGTAATTTTCGGTTATTTAATCCACAAGTCATAAGTTTGACTAGAATTTTAATTAAGGGAAGTTTCTACCTTAAATAGAATTCTAGTTTAGGAAATTTCCTAATCCAATTAGACTTGTTTTTGGACCTCTAAATTTCGGCCATATAGCATAGTATTTTCGGCCCCCCTAGTTCTTATAAATAGGGAATCATTGTGACATTGATACTTTAGACTTTATTTGAATTGTTAAGCTTTGCTTTCAATATTGTCTCAATCCCTTTTAAATCTTTGTGAGTTTTGATTGAAAATTCATATTCTTAGAGCCTAGAAACTTTAAGTCTCATTCAAAGGTATTGCTTAATCCACTTGAGGGATTAATCAGTATTCCCTATCCGAAGATCAACTTAGAGATTTCAACCTTGGATACGTTTGAGATTCAAGGAGGCTATCGGGTTGTGATTCACATCAACAATCATCAACCATTTATCATCCTTGACGTCGACTATCAAGAACACCGTCGTCCGCCACCTTCAAGCCACAAGTTCGAGTTCGATTCAATTCCAATTCCTACCTACTACAAGCCTTTCTTCACTAGCCAACACACACGATTTCCATCAAATTCCAGCCCATATTCGTTCATTACAGCCCTCCCTTTCCTTGGTTTTGTGTTACATAATTCGTCTCGTTTTCTACGTGTTCTAGTTTTCTAGATTGTCTAAATTCCGTTGTTTATTGAGTCGGATTGAAGCCCTTCAATTAGTTGACGTTTGTCGTTCCTAAGTCTTCCGCTACATTATTATTATCGTCCTAGATCGTTTGTCTGGGTCGTATCAATTTATACATAGACTTCCCCCTTAGTACAAATCTAAGTTATTTTCAGCTTTTTTTTCCTATTCACCAAACTATCAGTAGATGCATTGAAGACGTAGGAAAAAAAGGTAGACAGATAAAAGTTTGGCAAAAGGAAGAATAGTATGTGCATATCAATCTCTCAAGACACATGTCAGAAATTTTAATGAATAGTGTGTGTATATCACTTTAGTACATTTCCATCATTGTTGTCAATGATGTGTCAGACGAATATGTTTCTTTTTTGTAGAAGTTTTAATGGAGATTTTTTAAGCATTTTCTACTTTGTGAGTGACGCGTGGTCGTTTCACGCTCGAAATAATATTTATACTCCTGTGCCCACAACGGGCGGAGCTAGCTATGATTAAGTGTCGATCTCATAAAGAGCTAATGTGGTCTTACCTTCGGGTCACCAATCATAAAGGGGGTTTGGATTGTGTTGTCACTTTACTGGAATGTAAATCTATAGAAATAACTAAGAGATATATCAAATAACAAAAGGTTCCGGAACTTGAACTAGAATCCAATTTAACTCACACTCACTCGATAATGGGCCTAATAATTTTCCTATATGATTAAGTCACCCAATTATGGAGACCGGATTCCTCGCTACGTCTCATCATTCATCCATTCAGAAGAGATTTAAAAGTGATTCCTCGTCGATTAAACCCCTAACCTATCACTCACATCCCGGTTCCCCTAAGAGATGTAAGTAAACAGACAGCCTTGTGCCCTAGATGAAGCCAAGTTTGTTGTGTTTACTGATTACTTGTGTGCCCACAACAACCCACCAATTTCCCAATTACCATTTGAATTAACACACAGTCACGATTCACTAATCCAATTAACCCTGGTGTGCCCTTGACAACTAAAGAGTGATCAGCCACATTAGTTATATTAAGCTCACGCTTACTTGGAACAAGAACAAAAATCGATATAAACTTATCATGCAGCAATGTGCCCACACTACCTCACGAGTATTTAAGTGTATGTTCAACTTTTAACTTTAGTTCAAATCCCGGAATATAGATCTAGCTACTCATATGTAAAGAACTGTAAATGCATAAAATAAAGACATGGTAAATAGGAAAAACTTACTGAATTAAATAAAAAACTTGTCCAACACCAACGCTGAACAGCAACAACATTTAAACATAAAACCTACTTCCTGTGGGCATAAGGCCCCAAATTGTCGTGTTGCCGAAGCAGCATTAAAACTGAACTAAGTGCAGAAAATAAAAGTGGCAAAATTATAAGGTACGAAGTGTTTCTTTTTCTAACAATCAAACTAGTATTTAAAGGAGTACAAAGATCAAATATAATCCGCAAAAAAGGGGATCTTCAATATCCTTCAGATCTTCCGTGCTCGCAAAAATATGGGCGGATAAAGCAAGTCTTTAGTTGGTTGACTAAATCCCAAGATTTTCTTGTGCCCTCTTCACTGTCTCTTCTGAGTCTGCGCAAGTACTGTGGGTACGACATCTTCTGCTCAGGTCGATCCTTATCTGATATAGCTTGTCTAGATAAGCGTTATTGTCTAGTTTGTTGACTTAATCCCGAAATTTCAGGAATTTCCCTTTATCTTCATATGTTGATCTCTTCAGCAGTCTCTATCTGCTCCAACACCCTTCCAACTCGATCAGATTATCCAACCTTATCTTCTCCCAATAGAATCCTGACTTTTCCGGAAATGCCTTCTCCATCACCATGGTCGAATTTGTACGAGCATTGTGGGCACGACATCATTTGAGTCAGCTCGATCATTATCTGATATGCTCATTTCATCCATTTCAGTTAATTTAAATGCCACAATGCCTCTTTCACCATATTCGACTCATGTCATGCCCAAACCACTTTTCTCGTTCTTTTCCAACATAAAAAATACTAAAAAGAACATTTGAAGCAACTGAAATTCTCAGAAAAATACGAAATAAATGGACTCATTAGTCAACAATGAATAATGATGTGTGGCAATGAAGGAATTTGCTACTTTTTCACCGAGGTTTGTCCTCTCAAAGGGTATTAACATCTTACACAACAAATATGTTTATGGGGTGCAAATACTTTAAGTACCTATACATTTTTGCAAATTGACTTAGTAAAGTGACCAGTTTTGATAATTTCCACTATAATTATTATGTTGGGGACCACTAGTTATTTTTCTATTTTTAATGTTATCTCATTTATCTATTAGATCAAGAGGTACATTTGTGTGAGACGGTTTAATGCAGTTAATTGACTTATGAGGTGGTTTCTTTTCTTTTTCTTTTCTAGTGGTCCCTTCTTCTCTTCATCCTCTTTCTTATTTTTTTAGTGTTTTTTTTTCACTTTTAATTTTTTTATAAATATATATTTAATGTTTTTGAATTAATTTAAAAGTCCACATTATAATTTATGTAGAAAATATTTTTTTTCTTGACATGTGAAAACACTTTATAGTTGATGATACTTCAATTCATATTAAGTGATACTTCGACACATAATTGGTGATACTTTGCTTCATACATAGTGAAACATGATGTCTGGAGAATTGACAAACATTCCAAAAAAAATGAAGATATATAAATGAATCAACTAAATTAAAACCCCACATTATAATTTATGTAGAAAATAATTCATTTATTTTCTTCTTAAAATGTGAAAATGCTTCATAGTTGATGATACCTCAATTCATATTAAGTGATATTTCGACATATAATTAGTGATACTTCAGTTCATACATAGTGATACACGCGTGGCCGCACGTAAGTAGTCACGTGGGTTGACTATTTTTACGGGTTTAAATGAGTTTTTCGGGCGGACGGGTGGGGTCTTAATTTGATCTGTCTAACGCAAGAGACCAATTAACGATCTCATACAAGTTTTTATCTTAGATCAACTCCATTATATGACACTTGCATTTTATGTACTAATTTTTCTTTTGAGAACTTCAATTGTTTGCATTAAATATTAGTGTGAATATAGGAAAATTAGTATTTTTTTTTTCATTTAGTAAATTATATTTTTAGCCATTAATTTTAAAAAATATATTATTTTAGATATTTTTTCAATGAATATACATAGTTGTTCCCCATTTAAAATGGAAAAAAAATGTGTTGCATGAATAGAGTGTATTATTTGGGTACACGAATAGATGTAGTTGTGTAGCTACACAAGAGAGGGCACACGACTAAATGCACTCGTACAACATTACAAATTTAGATTGTTGCATAAATTCAGGGTGCACGATTGTAGTATTGCAATAGTATAAATGTACACTACTACACTACTTGGGTTTCTATAATGGTATTTGGCCTTTAGTTATTATTGCACCATCTTAATTTTTTTTCTATAATGGGTATTTGGCCTTTGGTTATTATTGCACCATATTTTTATAAAGAAATCTCATATTTTTTGACAATTTCTAATTTGTGGGTATTTTTTTTATCAAAGATTGATTTTTTTTTAAATAAAATTAAAGAATTACATATTAAAAATTAAAAAAAAAATGAAACTAAACTAAAACCACCCCAAAATTGCTAGGAACCGTCTGTGTATCAACCAAAGGTTCTCAAAACCAGTTGTTCAACTGATTCAAGAACTGTAATTGGAGGTGCAATCTAGCTGGTCCAGTTCTGGTTTGTTGATTTGCAAACCGATATAAATCGAAACTGTGGGCCCTCTACATTTTATAAGAGACTCAATATTATGAGAGGAAGTAACTGTTATTGTATTGATACATTGTATGTATTTATATACAATACTGAAGTTACATAAATTGTGCGGATATCCTCATGTTCACAAACATGAACACGTATATTATTGTAAACATGCAAGGTCGCAATAATCAAACATAAAGCAATAAAAGGCACGAGGTTGGTAACCATGTTCGATCAATTGATCTACTTTAGGGGGACTTCACAGGTCTATGAGAAATAATCCACTACTCCGATGTGACATTTACTTGGGATCTTACATACAGCTGACCTCTCATCACTTGCTACCATTTCTACCCGTACACCCTCTTTCCATGAATTGAATTATGAGATCCCCTCACAACCTAGACTCTCTATAGTTCCCACAGAAAATCTCTTCCGAGACTCCTTTAAGTGTGAATGAAAGAACTTGAAATACAGACTAGACACACAATGATCAAACCTAGTCTAACCGTATACTAAATGCTTCAAACTTAAAGTCTTTTTAGACTCTCTAAATCTTGTGTATACGTAAAAACCTCTACTCACTAACTAGTCTGATTCCCAAACTATTTATAAGTACAAAGCATAGCCTAAAGAAGGTAATCAGAAAAGTCTTAATTTGAATCAAACTCTAAAAGGAAACAATCCTAGTTTGATTCGGACTATCCTAGTTTAGAAGTTTTCCTTGTATAGAACTTACCTTCTTCCATCTTCATTTTCATCTTGAATAAAACATCTTCTATTCTGAAACGTCCATCTTCAAAAGAAAACTTCAACTCCTTGAATACAGTTTAACACGTCTCTTGGAAACGCTTTGGATAACCATGTATATGATCAGGTTCACAAACATGATCAAGTAAATTCTTCGATCTTCAATCAGATTAGCAGCGGAATGTTCATATCATAATGTCCAAGATGAGAAAATATTTAATGTGTCATTCTACAAGCTTTAAAATCGTATCTCACTGTGCAAGTGCACAATCATGTAACAAGTGAAACAAGATCGAACATGAGGAATTAATGAAAATTAGAGCAAGCAAGCATCACACTTAAATTGTTTTGCAAGTTAAACCATATGAAATTTTTGTGAGATTTTAAACTAAGCATGAAAGGATACAATGAACAAGATTACTAAACTCAAGAACATAAAATATTTATCAACTAAAAGATTTAATTAATGAGAAAAAGGAATTCTAGGGCAATGCTCATTAATAAGGATGTGATCATTTTAATATGGACAACATGCTATTCAACCATCTCAAAATTGATACAAAATTAATCCTAGAGTTTTCTCAAGCCTTAAGGACATTTTAGCTAAATAAAATTTCCCTATCTCTAGGGTTGAATTCATATCTAACCTAATTGAACTCAATTAATCACCAACAAGTCAATTAAATATTAAACTCTCATCTTAATATAAAATTGAATTCACAAATCAATAATTCATGCAAAATTACTTTTCTCAAAGTCAATTAAACACTCAATCCTAGCCTTAGGTGGCCAATCCAAAGGAAGGGGCAATCAAAACTTTGATTCATACAAAAAGAAAGGGGAGAAAAACATCCATCCATATTAAAATTCAAACACCCATTATTAATTTACATCACCCTAGAACAAAAATACTTAGCTACTCATAATTCCAAAGAAACAAACACTAATAAAATTGAAACTCATAAATAAAGTTTATATGAAACCCGAAATGTGTAGAACAATCTCTCAAACTTCAACTTTTTCAAAACTTCAAATCCTCCAAGCCAAAATTTCTCCAAACTTAGCTAAAAGAGTAAAGTATTGGGGCTTGCCTGAATTTTCGAATTGGGATCTCTATTTATACTAAGGCAATTTTTGGGTAAGAAAGTAATTCAAAAATGAAACTAAAATGCAAAAATCCAAAACTGGGGAAGGAGGCGCGAGACGGGGTTAGTCGCGCCTCGCTCGTGCCGTCTCACTCACATCTCCATGCGCGATCGAGTTGGTCACACTTCCAAGTTCTGATGTGGATCGCACCTCACACCGTGTTTTTAGGGCCTATGTGTTGATGCCTGGTCGCGCCCGCTCTGGACTCGGGTCGCGCCGCTTTGTTGTTCATTGGGTCGCCCCCTTTCGCGCCACTTCTGTGCTCAGGTTGTACCATCTCTTTGTTGAAGGCTCAATCTGCTATTCTCGACCCTGAAGCGCGAGTAATTATGTCAAAATCACTTATTTATAAAATATAGCTAATTCATCAAGAAATGCGACAAAACAAAGACAAAAATGTAAAAGAACATATGATATGATGCTCAGAATTAGAGTGAAAATCCTGTTTGTCAACTCCCCCAAACTTAAGCCCTTGTTTGTCCTCAAACAAGATCCAAGAACACAAGGAATTAATAAAACAAATATAGGGGATTTTCATACCTACAATGCCTCAGAAAAAAAATAATGGAAAAGATACGCAAGAAAATGAGATCAAAGCTTTAAACACAAGGACAAAATTATGGAAATCTGGCTCTCCTCTCCTTTAAGTAGAAAAAAAATGTACTCACACTGAAGCTTACGGTGTTCAAAGGACACATTTTCACTCATCATCGATCAATGCTAACATACAACCATAAGCTTGCAAGATAACTCATCAAGATTCATGAGTGTGCTTGAAATAAGAATCATACAGGTCTTTAAAGTTGAAGCGTTCGGCTCTTTGGACGAGATAGGGACATTATAGGCGTGATTGACTCCAAATTCATTCCCATTTCCTAATACCAATTTAGAATAAGTAAAACTAACAAGTTTTCTTCTACCCTTCCTAAGATCACTTGAGGACTTAGAGTGATAAAATGAACGATCTTTAGCCTGTTTTTCTTATTTCTCCTACATTATTTCATTTATTTTTAAATCAAGCAACTAGAGTGTTCTCTTGCTTCCTTTGTCTTTTTCTTTTTTTCTTCACTCTATTACTTTCCTTTCTAGCTCTAGGAGAAAAGATCGATTTGTGTTCATCAAGGCTATAAATCACATTTTCATCTCAATTTGCTTTCCAAGTTTTGTGCTCTCAAGTTTTTGTCATTTCAAGCCTACTGTTCCCTTTAAATCCCATTTACCCTTGGCTATGAAAGAAACAATTTTATTCAAAGCTCAAAAGGGTGAACAAAGGTTGCATTTTAAGAAAAAAGAAAAATTAGAGGCTCAAAATTTGACAAGGACCGCCTTAGGTCATCTTCATGTTTCTTTAAGCACACATAAATTCACAAGAGTTTATCAACAAAGTTCTAGAGATACTAGCATTGGCGAAGAAACTCTCAAGAATGAACAATAAAATGGCCTAAATCTCACGCAGGCTACAAGTTATGCCAAAATCTCCATAATTCAATCCACATGTAAATCACTAATCACTAATTTCCAAGCATGATTTTTAAAAAAGTTTCACATTAAAATTAATCATCATAGGCAAGGCAACAACAATTCCCCAAATGTTTTATCTCATCATGCTTTCTCTACTCATGCAAAGAAGACAATCAGCAACCCAAACACAGAAAAATGTCAACAAACGTAACTAAAACCCAAATCCAAGCAAATTATTACATAGCACAAATACTAAAATCCTAGAGATCAAATATATCAATACAAACCAACTACGGCTATCCAAATAAACTCACAAAAGTATCCAAATAAACATCACCAAGTATCTGAAAATAGAAATAACATAAATTGTCCGAATAGTAACTAAAAGATATCAACGGTCACCACTAAAGTACCACCTTTCCCAAACTTGCACCATACTAAGGGAAGGGCAAGTTTGTGAGAAAGAAGAGTGGGACCGTGATAGAGATGCAAACTCAGGAGTCAGAAGGACGGTCGGAGTCTGATGGAGGCTGGTGCAGGTGAGTTGGAGGCTGCTAAGAGTACAGAGGGAATGGGAACTGGTACGAGTACATGGGATATGGCTGGAACTATTGAGTCTGAGGGGGCCTCTGGAAAGATGATCCTGGTCTGCTCCATTACCTTATCATGCCTGCAATGTCAAACAAGTCAGATTGAAATGAGTTAAAACTTTCCTCTATAGTCGAATATGAATTCTGCAGGCCTTGACTCTCGACACTCAGCTCGGTAAAGTGAGTTCCAATATCTGTCTAGAGGTTGGTAAACCTCATATCAAACTCCTCATGCATCCCTATGAAGCGCATATCCATCTCTGTGCGCATGTCCTCAAACCTTGACGTCATATCAACCCGCATGTTTCTCAAATTCATTTTCATCTCAGTCATCATACCCTCTATATTGGTAAATCTCTCCTCAAACACATCCTCTCTCATTCATCTATTTCTCCTCTCAGTCTGTGAAATGGATGCACCCTCCCTAGAGGGCTAATGGGGACCGGCCTCCAATTGTGTCATCAGTGTTAAGTGAGTTGGGGTGTTCATCAACTAATTATGTTGCTCGTCATATGTGGTCACAGAGGTGAGAGCAGAATTGGGAAGGAAGGACTGAACACGATTCTTCATCTGGAAGAGGTACGGTAGAGGGGCAGTAGACCCGATCATCCTTACATTTCTAAGATGTTGTAGATTCAGTTTTCAGGACCTGGGCACATGTACGTAGTTGGATAAGTCCATATCAAAGGACCTAGCAATTGGGGTGATCAAACCCCCAATGTAAATGGTGCCCCTATTTGGGGTAATTTACCTCTTGCATTGCACCAGAAAATGTGCAACAAAGTCCACTCGGATAGCTTGCAACATGCACCATATCATGTGGAGCTCCTGAATACGGAATCCACTATTATCATGACGAGCAATGATTGTGGAGGAGAGGACCCGTTGGATGTACCGGGAAACTGGATTCTGAATGTGGGAAGTTTTGGCCAAACTAGAGTAATAACGACGTATCCTTAGGTCGGGATCCCCATATTGTGTCTCCAGAAGTCTTCTAAACTGTTTGTGTGATGGGTATGAAAGATAGCCCCTCATGGGGTGTGGAAGATCCTATTAAGCTCATCCATTGTAAGGTGCCTGTTTTGGTTGCCCAGTCAAAAAGTGCACCAAATGGGTCCCTTGGCTTCTGTATACTTCACTTTGAGAGTGGCCAAAAATTCCTTCACCAACATAAGATAGGTGAGCCACCTGGCTTCCAAATCCTGAGTTCATCCCAACCGTCTAAAGAGTCTCCACATATCTTCATAGATGCCTATACTCGGGCGGCAGTGGCATCGGCATACTTGGTGGCAAGTATGGTGAAATTCTGAGAAATCCGTAACCACCTCTTCTTGTGCTCATACTTGAGCAAATGGACACCCATTTGACTGGGATGATGCCCTTCTCAGTCCAACGGAGGGAATAAGGATTCGTCCTCCTCGACTTCTTCCTCATCACTCTCTTTCTCCTCTTCTTCTTCTGCTGCTTCTTCGACCTCCTCGTCCTCTTCCTCCGACTCAGAGGTAACTTCCTCCTCGGACTCCTCTTGATACATTTATTCTTCTTCTTCTTCTTCTTCTTCTTCTTCTTCTTCTTCTTCTTCTTCGCTTTCTAACTCAGCACGGCGTCTATGTATTCCACGACCTCTCCTCGGCATACCTACAAAATTTTAAGGAGTAGAAGGTCCAAATACCTTGCAAATGAGAGACAAAACACTTATCAACAACACACATAAACGGGGCACAAGGATAATGGCGTAGGCACTAACTAAATAAACAAGGATTCAACATACGAGCCTCAATTCAAACTAGCACCATCTCCACATGCTTCCCAAGATCATATTCCATTCCATCAAACTTGCATGTCTATTGCAAAACTCAAAGGTCAAAGTGAAAATTCATGCATTTCAAGCAAAAAGGGCTATGGTCAAAATTAATATTCAGGGGCATAAAATCACAATACAATACTTATCAATATAACATAATTTTCCAATTAAGCATAAAATCCCCGAAGGACAAGTCATAACCCTCATTATGCATCCAAAAATTCAACAACATGCTACATTTGAACACCAATCATCAATTCAACAACAATGGGCTAGAAATTGCATAGAAAACCAAAAAAAGCACATGAATTTTGTAGCACCCCATTTTTCCCAAATTGGTAAGAACCCTAGTTTAGGAAAAGGTAAAATTTCACCATAATCATCACAATTTTTATAAGAATCGTTCATAATCTTGCATCAAGAGAGAAGAAGCACTAATTAACACAATAAAAATTACACTGCACATCTCCAACCCATATTTCTCAAATTTCTCAACAATAGAATCCAAATAATGAATTTGAACCAAAAAAGGGAAAAAAAAGAAGAGTAAAGAACATCATACCTTGAATTGGAGTGACAAATCGTGTGTGGGGGAGTGGAGAATCATGAAATATAGTGAATTTCGAGTGTTTGTGCGTGTGTGTGCGAAGAAGAGGAAGAGAGGAAGTGAAATGAAATGAAAAGGGGAAAGGATTTAAAAACCCGCATATGGGGCGCGACTCCGCTCGTGCTTGCGTCGAGTGGCACAGGTCGCGCTGATAGGCACAAGTGTATTGCTCATGCCTCATCTTGAGTTGCCCGGGTCGCACCTCCTGGCGCAAGTGTGTTGCTCGCGCCTCTTCCTTGTGGTGCGGGTAGTGCTTGAACTGGTGGAAATACCTTGTCTGTGTGCATGCGCACTCGCGCCACTTCTGAACTCAGGTCGCGCCACCCTGTGCTCGAGGCTCAATACTTAGTGAAATTTTTGCATCCCCTACATTTTCACACTGAACAAAATAAACTATCAAAAGACCAAAAGACAAGAACTAAAATGCTAAGATAAAATATCAAAAACTTGACACGCTAAGAAAATCACAAAGCTTAAAGGAAATAAAATAAAAGATTGGGTTGCCTCCAGATAAGCGCTAAGTTTAACGTTGCTAGCTCGACGGGGTATCATGTTTTTTAGACGTCTTGGAGATAGCACGTGTAAACTCCCAATTTGTCCTCCAGCTTGAAAATTTTCTTGACTCGATGTCCATTTACCATAAAAAGACAATCATCCTTCCCTTGGAGTTCAATGGCACCTCCATCAAAAATCCTTGCTATTCGGAATGGCCCACTCCATTTTGTCTTGAGTTTTCCCCAAAAAGTTAGAGTCTAAAATTGAATAGAAGTACCTCATCACCCGGGGCAAATTCCTTGTGTTGTAAGAGCTTGTCATGATAGAATTTTGTCCTTAACTTGTAAATGGTCGAATTATCAAAAGCCTCAACTCGAAAGTCATCGAGCTCATTCAACTTGAAAATCTGCTCTTCCCTAGATATCGTAGGATCAAAATTTAGCTTCTTAGTTACCCAATATGCCTTGTAAGAGAGTTCAATGGGGAGGTGACACGATTTTCCAAAGACTAGTCGATAAGGTGACATCCCAAGTGGTGTCTTGTAAGCCATGCGGTATGCCCAAAGCGCTTCATCTAACAACGACGCCCAATCTTTACCATTGGTCTTCACCACTTTTTGGAAAATTTGCGTGACTTCCCTATTAGCCAATTCGGCTTGGCCATTGGCTTGAGGATGATAAGGTATGGTCATCTTATATTTAACCCCATGCCTAGCTAGTAGAGTCGTCATCCATTTTTTATAAAAATGAGAACCGCCATCACTCATAAGAGCCCTTGGTGCTCCAAATCTAGTCAAAATGTTACTCTTGAGAAACTTGAGCACCACTTTAGAATCATTGGTCTTTGTGGATATGGCTTCTATCCATCTTGACACGTAGTCCACGGCTAAGAGGATGTAAAGATTTCCTTCAGAAACAAGAAACGGGCCCATAAAGTCGATACCCCAAACATCAAAGAGCTCAACTTCAATAATATTCTTCATTTGCATCTCATCTCCTTTTAAGATAGAACCCATCCGTTGACACTTCTCACAACTCTTCACAAAGTCACCGACATCTTTAAATAAGGATGGCCAATAGAAGCCACTTTGAAGAATTTTCCGTGCAGTCCTATTCACTCCAAAGTGTCCACCACTCGGCCCCATATGGCATGCCTCCAAGATTTCATCCCATTGCTCCTCCAGTACACATCTTCTCAAAATGAGGTCCGTATACCTTTTAAACAAAAATGGCTCATTCCATACATAGAACCTCAAATCATGAAAATTTTTCTTCTTCTTGTGGCTTTCTAACTCTACGAGTACAACTCCGGATCCTAAATAATTGACAAAATCCATGAACCTTTGGCACACTTGATTGTATTGCCAAAATTCTCTCGTTCGGAAAGCTATTATTGATTGGCTTTGGATTTTCTTTCTCATCCTTGTCATGCTCCAAGTGGGACATCCCTTCCGGTCTCTAATCTCCATATCGAATTCTTGCAATAAGAGGATCCACCGGATAAGTTGTGACTTTGCATCCTTCTTAGCAAAAAGGTACCTTAAGTGGCATGGTCTGTGTGCACAATGGTTTGGGCCCCAATGAGATAGGGCCGGAACTTGTAAAATGCATACACGATAGCCAACAACTCACGCTCCGTGGTGGTGTAATTCACTTGAGCCGGATCTAAGGTCTTTCTTCCATAGTAAATCACCCGAAATAGCTTATCCTTCTTTTGGCCCAATGCGGCTCCCACGGCCCCCTTATTCGCATCACACATTACTTCAAACGATTCATTTCAATTTGGAGTAATGAGAATCGGAGCGGTCATCAAAGCCTTCTTTAATGTCTGAAATGCCTACAATTCATCATCATCAAACACAAATTCATTATCTTTCTCAAGTAGGCGACACAAAGGCTTAGAGATTTTTGAAAACTCTTTGATAAAATGACGGTAAAAACCAACATGTCCCAAGAAACTTCGAATTCCCTTTTCATTTATTGGAGGAGAGAGTTTTTCAATTGCGGTGATTTTTGCTCGATCGATCTCTAAACCTGCAGTGAAAACTTTGTGCCCAAGCACGATCCCATCCCTAACCATGAAATGACACTTCTCCTAATTGAGAACGAGGTTAGTCTACTCACATCTCTACAATACTTGAGTTAGATTTTCTAAACAGTGATCAAAGGAATTTCCAAATATGGAGAAATCATCCATAAAAACCTCCATAATGTTCTCAATTAGATTATGAAAAATTGCCATCGTACATCTTTGAAAAGTAGCCGGGGCATTGCAAAGACCAAAAGATATTCTACGAAATGCAAAAATATCATAAGGACAAGTAAATGTAGCTTTATGTTGATCCTTAGGGGCTATCAAAATTTGATTATAACCAGAATAGCCATCAAGAAAGCAATAAAACTCATATCCCACTAGTCTATCAAGCATTTGATCAATAAATGGCAAAGGGAAGTGATCTTTCCTAGTTGCATCATTTAAAACATGATAGTCAATAAACACTCTCCACCCCGTCACTAATCTAGTGGCAATCATCTCATTACTCTCATCTTGCACAACAGTCATACTCTCCTTTTTAGCCACGACTTGGGTGAGACTCACCTATTCACTATTAGAGATTGCATAGACAATTCCTGCATCTAACCATTTCAAAACCTCTTTCCTCATAACTTCTTGCATGATCGGATTAAGCCTACGCTGATTTTGCACATGGGGCTTATAATCCTCTTCTAATAAAATCATATACATCTAATCCCTTTCAAATTAGAAATTGACCAACCTATGGCAGACTTATGTTTTCTAAAGACTCTCAACAGTCTATCAAGTTCAGAAGTAAATAAATATGCAGAAACTATCACAGGATAAGTCTCATCATCACCAAGAAATACATACCTCAAATGCCCAAGAAGAGGCTTCAACTCTAATTTGGGGTTCTTCTTCTCATCTCCATCTTTCTTCAAGACTTCCTCATTTTCATCTTTCAAAGGTAAGAAGCAGTTGCCTCGCCTTGGAACTTTCTGTAATGAATCAAGAGCGCCAACAAAATCTAAAATTTCGGGGTTATCATAAAATAGATCAGAGAAAGATGAAGAGTAAAGAAAATCAAACAAACAAGTCTCCAAGGCATCATGTGAGGTGCATAAATCGTTCATCATTTCTTCAACACAACAATCAATCACTCTCATAACCTTGCACTCTTCTACTTTCTTGGATTCCTCATCATCATGAAACTTCATGGCATTGTAGATAGAGAAGGTAACGCTTTCATTATTCAAATAAAAAGTAAGCTCTCTCTTAGAAACATTTATCAACGCCTTTCCCGTGGCCAAGAAAGGTCGTCCCAAAATCAAAGGTACATTTTTATCTTCCTCCATGTTCAAAACAATGAAATCCACAGGAAAAATAAAGTTATTGACTTTTACCAGCATATTCTCCACCACTCTCTTCGGGTACGTCAATGATCGGTTGGCCATTTGGAGGTAAATGGTCGTAGGTTTTATCTCTCCTATCTTGAGCTTCCAGAAAAAGGAAAGAGGTATCAAATTGATGCTCGGCCCTAAATCACAAAGAGCTTTCCCCACGTGGTGCTCTCCTATGGTGACAAAAATGTTGAAGCTACTCGAATCTCTCTTCTTTGGGGATAATTTCAGTTGGAGCAAAGCACTGTAATTTTCAGTTAGATTAGCCATCTCAAAGTCCCCAATCTCTTTTTCTTAGTGATCACATCCTTGAGAAACTTCGTATAAGTAGGCATTTTTTGCAACGCCTCTACAAGGGGTATGTTGATTTACACCCATCGGAAAAATATCGAGAAATTTTGAGAATTGTTCTTCATGTTTGATTCTTCGAAGCCTTTGAAGGTAAGGTATATTCACCTTCGGCTCATCCACTTTCCTTTCTAAGGGAACCACTTCCTTCTCCATTGATGTATCTTCCTTTGCAATTCCCATATCTTCCCCTCCTTCAACATCTTTCTCATCTTCAACCTTAGCCTCTTTCTCTTGAGTTGGCATATCGGGCCCCTTATAAGAGGTACCACTTCTCAAAGTGATAGCCTTACAATTATCCTTCGGGTTGACCGTGGTATTGGAGAAAAATTGACCGGGATGATGTTGTCCTCCCAAGGCGGAGACCAATTACCCCATTTATTTTTCCAACATCTTGAGTTGGGTATTTACCACCACTTGATTACTCTCTATCTTCTCAAATTGAGCTTGAGACTCCCCCATCTATTTGTTTGTCTTGCTCATAAATGTCATGAGGAGCTCGTCCATCTTTGATTTCTTTTCATCATCTGTCAGTCTGTTTGTGACTAAGAATCCCGAGAGTGATTGAATATGGTTGTTCGGGTTCGCATAAGACATGTTGGGATGAGGTAGCCTTTGATGAAATTGATTGCCCCCTTGTCCATGTGGACCACCATATGGAGGTTTAAAACCTCGATTGAATGGCCTTTGATAATTCTCGTACCTACCTTGGTTAACATAGTTAACTTCTTCAAGGCTAGATAACATTGAAGACTTGGGCATTTGCGATGCCATGGCCTTGATTTTAGAGTTCATCGTGAACATCTGTGCGGCTAAAAGCGCAATTGCATCCGTGCTAGTAGTAGTGTCAACCTTCTTCAATATTTGGACAGTCTCCCTCTCACCCGGCCATTGGTAGGTGTTGGAGGCCATTTCATCAATAATGGTTATAGCTTTTTTCAGCCCTCTTGCCAAAAGTGAACCTCCTGCAGCCATATCCAATATTCTCTTCACTTCAGGTTTGCATCCGGCATAGAATAAGTAGACTTGATGGTCCATCCTGAAGCCATGTCTGGGACATTTTTTTAGCATTTCACTCAGCATCTCTCATGCCTCATACATTATTTCTTCATTTCTTTGTCGGAATTGAGTGATCTCTCCCTTGAGCTTGAGTGTTTTTTCAGGTGGAAAAAACTTTTGGAGAAATTTCGAGACCATCTCGTTCCATGAGATGAATGTCCGCGGTGGTTGATTTAACCACCACGCCCTCGCATTATCTCGTAGGGAAAAATAGAAAAGTTAAAGACGGATGGCATCCTCTGATACCCTCATTGATTTTCACCGTCTGACTAATTTCAAGGAATTAGTTCACATGCTTGTGAGGATCTTCCATAACCGATCCTCCAAATTGATTTTGCAATACCATAGCAATTAAGGTCGGTTTCAATTCAAATTTTTTTGCTTAGATGGTCGGGCCATTAATCGCTCCTTTATTAACCATAGGTAGAAAGAGGTTGCGGATTGGAGCTTCTTCGGCTTGTGCACGGGCTTTCTCTTGAGCTCTCAACTATCCTCACATTTTCTCTAATCACCGTTGCATTTGGTGAATTAAAGGATCTTAGTTAGGTTGTTGATTGTCTACCATCATTCTTCTACACCTTCGTACGGTATTGTGGCGACTCGTGAGTGTAAATTGGAGAAGGAGACGTGAGACAGGCTCAGTCACGCCCCACTCGCATCGTCTCACTCACATCTCCAGGTGTGATTGAGTTGGTTGCACCTCCAAGTTCTGACGCGGGCCGCACCTCACACTGTGCTTTTAAGGCCTCTATGTTGATGCTTGGTCACGCCAGCTCTAGACTCGATTCGCACTACTTTGTTTTTTCATCGGGTCGCACCCTTTGGCGTGAGCATGCAGCTTACGCCACTTCTGTGCTCGAGTCGCACCCTCTCTTTGTTAATTCCTGAAGGCTCGATCCACTTATCTCGACCCTGAAGCACGAGTAATTGTGTCAAAAGAATTTATTTATAAAATAAAGCTAATTCATGAAGAAAAGCGACAAAATAAAGACAAAAATGCAAATGAACATAAGATACTACGCTCAGAATTAGGGTGAAAATCACGTTTGTCAGTCCAGAACATGGTTTTCAAAACTTGAAAAATCAACTTTTGTGTTCTTTGAATTGCCATAAAAATCATGACAATATAAAAATACTTAGTGCTAAATGATGACACTAACAAATACAAAGGAAGAATATGAGCAGACTTAGTATTGGAAATAAGGAAGAATTTAAATAGACTTATTGTTTAGAAGATAGATCCTTAATATGCCCCTGAAAAATGCACATGCCATTAGTAACGGAGATTTTAGAATGGAGAGACTCGAAATGAGGTCACGGGAGAGGCTTGGTAAGCAGATCAGCAAGCTGATCAACGGTGCTTACATAGGAAACCGACAAAAGACCTTTGAAAGCAAGATCATGAACAAAGTAAACATCAATGGCAATATGTTTCATCCGGGAGTGCTGGATTAGGCGAAGGGCAAAGCGAGTGGAACTCATGAGTTCACAAAGGAGATTTGACATGGATCGAAGAGGAATATGAAGCTCTTGGAAAAGATGAGTGAGCCAGCCAACCTCAAAAATAGTGGAAGCGAGTGATCAATATTTGGCCTCAGTAGAGGAGCAAGCAATGCCAGTCTGCTACGAGATCTCCATGATATAGGGTTGGCACCAAGGAAAACAATATAGACAGAGGTGGATTTGCAATTCCGGGAGTTACTGGTAAAATTTGAGTCTGAATAAGCGATGAGGTGAAGGTGAGAAGGCCGATGGAGAAGAAATCCATGGTGGATGATACCTTTCAGGTAGCAAAATAAGCGTTTGACTTCAATCCAATTAGGTCCAAAAGATGAATACATACATTTAGCCAGTCGGTTAACAGTAAAAGAAAATATTAGGGCGAGTGAATGCAAGATATTGTAGGCTACTAATCGCACTTCTGTACTCTATATGGTCAACATGAGTCAAAAGAGCAGCTACAGATGGGTTGCTCAAAGTACGGAGAGGCTTGGCACCTATGGTGATGACGAAGTAAGTCAATGATGTATTTGTGCTGAGATGAAAAAGACCTTCCTTGCACCAAGTGATCTCCGCCTCAAGGAAGTAAGAAATATTGCCTAGGTCCTTGATAGAAAAACGGGTTTGTAGATGTAGAAGCATCCGCTCAATCTGAGAGGAATGAGAGCCAGTGAAATAATATCATCCACATAGACCAGAACTAGTAAACAAACACTATCACAATTATAGATAAAAAGAGAAGTGTTGGCCAAGATACCACTCACAAGAGGCCTGGCGCAGTCCCTAGAGAGATTTGCAAAGAAGGCAAATGTGATACTTGTGAACTTTTTCGATGAATCCTAGTGGTTAAGACATGTAGATGAGAGTAGTGAGTGTTCCATGAAGGAAGACATTGCTGACCTCAAGTGTTTTAAAATCCAATTAGGAGAAAAAACCAGTGTCAAAACAATGTGGATAGTAATAGGTTTGACAACGGGGCTGAATATCTCCTGAAAATCCACACCATGTCACTGATGAAAGCCCTTAGCAACTAGACAAGCTTTGTAACACTCGATAGTACCATTAGGATTGTGCTTAATACGAAAAACCCATTTGCAGCACACAATATTGGCCTTTGGTGGAGGAGAAATGAGGTCCCACGTGTCATGGTGTTGGAGCGCAGTGAATTCCTCATCCATAGTTT
The DNA here is from genome assembly GCA_026008535.1 of Perilla frutescens. NCBI lineage: Eukaryota > Viridiplantae > Streptophyta > Magnoliopsida > Lamiales > Lamiaceae > Perilla > Perilla frutescens. Next base: position 11,426,252 of record BRKX01000015.1, read on the forward strand.
GTCTCCAAGAAACTGAAAAGAGAGATGTTGGCTCAACATTGTCTGAAAAATGATGTTCGGAGGTTGCATAAAGCCTCTTAGGCTTAAAGATGTTATTTTGAGCCCTGGTGCGCATTGAATGAGATTGAACTGACTTAGAAACAGATTGAGAAACATAAGCTGATGGCACAATATGGGTGACGTGGATAGACAGCTATAGCTGGGAAGGCTGAGGAGTGTGTGTTGAATGTAGTGGAGAAGGGGCAGAATGTGGATCAAGCATAGTGGTTGGAGGCATTAGAGGATCAGCCAAGTTCAAGAATTTTGATTTTCACTATCATGGAGCGTGGATTTTTCAAAATTCTAGAATGTGAACTCTAAAAATTTAACATGCCTAGACACAAAAATTTGGCCAGACACCGGATCGTAACATCGGTAAGCACTTTGACTCGTAGAATAACCAGTGAAGATGCATAGTTTAGATGGGAAGTCCAATTTGCCAATATTGTAAGTTCAAAGCCAAGGGAAACATATACAACCAAACATGCACAATTTGAGATAATTGGGAGACTTCTGAAAACAAAATCTCAAAATGACTTACAGAATTGGTGTTGGATGATGGGGTATGGTTGATGAGATATGTTGTTGTATAGATTGCAAAAGCCCCAAACTCTGGCGGTAGGCGTGTATGATGAAGCAAGGTGGGTGTGATCTCTAAAAGATGGTGATTGCGTCGTTCAGAAATTTCATTCTGATGAGGAGTATGTGGTGATGTAGTTAACCAACAAATGCCATGTTCAATTAAATAAGGTTTTAATGACAATAATTCTCCACCATTATCTATGTAAAAGTGGCAAATTGGAGAGTGAAACTATTTTTCCACCAATGATCACAATTAATGAAAAATTGTAGCAACCTGAGATTTGGCATGAATCGTGTAAACCCAATAATAAAAACTATATAAATCAACTAGAAGTAGAAAATAACGATAACCATCAATTACAGTAGTGGACGCATGACCCCAAACATCAGCAAATAAATAGTCCAAAGGACGAGTAACAACAGATGATGAAGCACCAAAAGGTAGTCTATGAGACTTGCTCACATTACAAGAAACACAATCATCCAATATACCAGATTTGGCCAAAACAGGTAAATTGAACTTAGATAAAATTTTAGAACTTGTTCATCATGATGGTGACCAAGACGAGCATGCCAGTGGTGAGAGGTTGTATGCATCCCAAGAGCATCAAATTTGGGTAATGAGCTGGTGATTGGAAAAGTCAAGCTGTATGAGCTTTCATTGAAAGGTCCGCGATCCAACACAACCCCCCTGGTGGGATCCTTAATAAAAAAAAATATAGAAAGAATTCTACAAACACCGCATTATCCTTGGTAAACTGATGAACATAAATAAGATTACGAGCAGCACGAAGAACACAAAGAGCATTAGACAAAGTGAATGTACGAGCAGGAGTTTTAATGTGAGATGTACGAGAATGAGTGATAGGCATCCCATTACCATCAGTTATTTTCAATTCATCGGTGTCATCATATTCAAAGTGAATAGACAATTTACCAAGGTCATTGGTTATATTGTGAGAGGCTTCCATATCCATAAGCCAAGTGTTGGGGTTGAGATTGTAGGTTGGTGACTGAGCCATGTGCGCTGAAGGCAGAGAACACCTATAATGGGGGCCGTGTGACCCTAATAACCACATAATTGGCAAATAACATAATGATGAATATTACCAGAATGAGAATAATTCTGGCCACTGCCGCGACCATGAATTCCTCTACCGTGATAATTTATAGACTGTCCGCGGTCGCCGCTATGTGAACAGTTGGAATTGGATTTATCCTGGAAAGATGAGAAGTGTGATTGCACAATATTGATGGTACCAACAAGCTGAGTAGAATCAGATTCAATCTGCTTAAGATAGAGCTCGTGTTCGACGAGATGATCACGGAGTTCCTTAAAGTGAAAAGGAGACCCACGTATATGGATAGAGCTAACAATATCATGGTAGGCAGGGCTAAGGCCATTGATGATGTATAGGGTAAGATCATCATCTAAGACAACGACATTAATGAGGCCGAGTTCATCAGTCATCGCCTTGATAGAGCTGACATATTAAAAAATCATCCAGGAACCGATCGATGCCTTAGAGAAAGACGTCTTGAGATGCATGATGTTGGCTCATGAGGTGCTCATAAAAGCACAAGTTAGGGTTTTCCAATCAATAGCCGAGGTCGTCACAGTAGAGATGAGCAAAAGGATGTCGGAGGAGACAGAACTGAGAATTGCAGCGATGAAAAGTTGGTCATGTTTGTCACTGGTGACATAGCCAATGAGATCAAAACCATTCAGAAGAGCGTGTATATGGGTGTGCCATGAAGGGAAGTTTGTGATGGTGAGGGTGATGGGGAGATGATGGTGAGTGGTGAGTGGTGATAGGGATGGTGGTGAGTGGTGAGTGGTGAGTGAAGAAGTCAAGCTGTAGGAGCCTTGACTGAAAGGTCCATGATCCAACACCATCCCCATGGTGGGATCCTTAATAAAAAAACAATATGGAAAAAATTCCACAAACACCGCATTAGCCTTGGTAAACTGATGAACTAAGATTGCGAGCAGCATGAGGAACACCAAAGAGCATTAGTGAATGTGCGAGCAGGAGTTTTAATGTGAGATGTACCAGAATGAGTGATAGGTATCCCATTACCATCAACTATTTGAATTTCATCGGTGCCGTCATATTCAGTGTGAATAGACAAATTACCAAGGTCGTTGGTTATATTATGCGAGGGAGTAATTGTTATTGTATTGATACACTGTATGTATTTATATACAATACAAAGAAAGAATATGAGCAGACTTAGTATTGGAAATAAGGAAGAATTTAAATAAACTTATTGTTTAGAAGATAGATCCTTAATACATTTGACCATAACTTCATTTGGGTGATTTAGAGGTGGAGTAAACGATTTCTTAACAAAAATATTATGATTTTAAATCATAATTTGGATATCCTGATTTCAAAGCATGATAATATTTTTTGAATTATTCAAACACACTTCTTGTTAGAATTCGCTATCTCAAATACTATGAAAAATCGAAAACACGTGCAAAGTTGCAAGCAATGTTGGAGTTAATGTTACACACTGTACCAACAACATGGACACGAAAATTTACAGAATAATTTGCATGGAAAATAACTTTAAATCACAAGCAACAAATAGCTTGTAACAAATGTCAATGTGCAGATAATAGATTCATGTTGAAGCTAGTGTAAACAATATGCCTTCAACATGCAACAGAAATTTAAAGAACAATGTGCAAGTAAATAATTTTAAATCACACACATTTGGTATGTGATTGCCTCATGGCAAAATTCACTATCATAAGTGATAAAATACAATGCAGATGTTGGCTTGGTTTAGTCTCTTGATAACACTGCATTAAATATACAAGGAACCTATTCTGACTTCACTCACTCGAATATTTCCTCTAACAAATCACTACCTAGCACTTAGGTAGATAAACAACATCTACTCGAATACCTCTCAACATCCAATCTAATCTACACCCTATAAATATAACAAAGATATACAGAACTTGTTGATCCAGATAATAAGGTAGATGTCAATGTGCATGTTGATAAGTGTTCTAATAGGCATTGGATTTTGTTACCAGAAAGAATTCCGTACAGATGTAAGATACCTATCCCGAAGTTTTTGTAATTCAATCATAAATGATGGAATCATCAAAGATTTGATCTTTGCGAACTTTTCTGTAATTCACTAGAGGCCCAGGAAACAAAGAGAGGTTTGATAAAATTTTTGGGACAACGTCAACAACTACTCTCAGCCTTCAAGCTTCTCACTTCACTCGTGATCGTCTCTCTAATTGTGTCACACAATGCTACACAAATCTTACAACACTTGAGAAATATCTTTCCTACAAATACAACTAAGATATTCTGATCTTAGTTGATCAAGACAATAGAGAAAATATTGAATTCAATGTTGAAGAGATATGGTAGAAAGTGACGCAACTTTTAAGCTTCTCTCTTCACTCCGTCATAATCTCTCCGACTGGGTAAGGATCTCTTTGATCGATGATGAGTATAAAAAGTCATCCTCCACATTCTTAAATACTTTCCATAACTCCACTGTGTTTTCAGAAACCGTCCACTGAGTCTACAACCTGCAGACACAAAATAGAAGAGCAATGTGGAAAGGAAGTTGCATATTAATAGGACTGGCTTTTTACCAAGTCAAAAATCATATGTTAAACGTTGGGATTTATCTCATTATCTTATTTTATAGTATTCCCTAAAAATAGGTAAATAATAAAAAGATAACGATAAATAATTTAATCAGATCTTTATTAATAAAAAAAATCCAAAAATAAAGGAAATGATAAGGTTAGTAGAACTGGAACATACTGATGTTACGGAAAAGACGCAACAACATTAGATACAACATTAATTTCGATGTCACATTGTTTTCCACCATTACCAGCTAACCACTTTCAAATGATTTGCAATATTAAGGAAGCTGCGCTAGTCTTCCCATGTCTTTCAAACGATTTGCAATATTAAGGAATTTGCACCAATCTTGCAAAGCGGTTAGACAAAATGGGGAAAATAAAATAGTGGTTCCTTAAAAGTAGAAACCGATTTTCATTAAGTCAAAATCAAATTAAAACAAAATAAATATCATTCTTATCCACTAAAATTATACCTAATTATGTGGATATCATAAGATGATAAATATCCAAATATTAATCAAATAAACAAATTGATCCTAAAATCTAGGAAATGATAAGATTAATTCAAAATTAGTTTGATCACTGTTATGAAAAATGAATGTAACATCCACTGCATTAGCTAACAATGTTACTGACGATGTGTCCAACATTCATTTTCAACAACATCTATTAGTACCAGTTGGCAACTGCAAACAATTCTAGAAAAAATAACACACACACACACACACACACACATAATCCGCACCCTATAAATAATGGGGACTCTCTAGTAAGACCGTCTACACAGATCTATTACGTAGAAAAATTTTATTTGACCAGAAAAGTGGTTCTTCCTCCTTTTTTTATTTTTTTTTATTTTTTATTTGAGTGGTCCCCTACCCTTTACATTTTATTTTTAGTTTTATTTTTCAATTTTTAATTTTTTTGTATTTTTACAAATATATAAATAACTTTATTAAATTAATGTAATTTTTTTATTCGGCGTCTTGTTGTTGATAATTAATTTTTTCTAAATAAATAAATACCTTGAGACGCTATTGGTGAACTCTAAAATTAAATTTAATTAATTTTTTTTTTATTCAGTATCTCGCACGTTGCACTCACTTGACGTTAATGCATGTGCTCGTGCACTACGCTCGATAATTAATTTTTGAAACAAATATTTACCCTAAAATAGAATTAGTGGACCATAAAATTAAATTGTATTTAATTTAATTTTTCAAAATAATAAAAAATTTTATCTAGAGTCTCGCGCAGTGCACTCGACTGATGCTAACGTGTGGGCTCTTGCACTGTGGTCAATTCAAAATAAAAATTTTTTTATAAAATAAAAGAAATCCAAAAAATTAAAAGAAAAACACCAAAAATAAATAATGGCTTGGGGCGCGTGGACACGTGCCTGGGGCTAGGTTTTAGGTGACGGGTTTAGGTCCTACTCGACTCGTCTAACGTAAGAGGCCCATTCAACACTCTCATTTTTGTCATAAATAATTATCTTCGATCTACACGCATGAGTGACTAACTAGATTTTGAGCGAATTTAGATCCTACTTAACTCGTGTAACGTAAAAGATCAAGAATTTGATTTTTATCATAAATAAATATTTTGACTTTAAACATTAAAACTTTTCCTAGTTGCATGCCTAAGAGCATCTATAATAGGCTCAATTTTGTGGTACAAAACAATTCATATGTACCAAAACATGGTACATACTATAGTGGATGAATTTTTGAATGGTACAAAATTTAAAAATATTTCTACTGCATGTATCAAAATATTTAACTATTCACCCATCATTTTTCTAAAAATGGGGCCCGCCAGCCACTATCTTCTTCAGTTCACTTCAATTTTTTCTCCTTCTTTAATTATTTCTTATATTTTATCGATTGTTTGTAATTTGAAATGGATATAGCATTGAAATCAAACTTGGCATTTTGGGATAGTCTTAATTTTATTGTCTCAATATATTTTGTGTTTTTGAATTCAATTATTTGATTATTTATTTTGATCAAAATTCCCGTACTCTTTACAATATTTATTTTTAACTACCAAATAGGAAATCCTCCAAATTAGATATTTATTTTCACTCTTTGCAATATGTGTGTTGTTTAATAGTTTATGGTCAATTTTCATTTGTTATCTTATTATTATTTTTTATTCTTTTTCTTATTATGTGATTTTTTATGTTGTAGTTTAATACATCAAATGTAATAAAAAAAAATCAAATGAACATTTATTTTTCCAAAAATCACTATCGTAGGGGTGTCTTGAATTAGTTTTTGGTAAAACACTTGATTCATTTTAATTAAAAAATTTAAATAAAATCTTTAATGATGACTTTGAAATATTTATATCTAAAATTAATATTTAAATATTAATTAATTAATTATGTATAAAAGTAATATATATATATTGAAAATGAATTATTAATGGTGGGACCTCCAAAAATTATATATGTATCATGAGTGATGTAGAGTGTTTTGAAGGAGATTAAATATTTAGAAAAGTAAATACATAATTTTTAATATGACAGTGATATGGCGGAATTATGTACCAAAATTTTGGTACACCATGTGGATGTCCTAAGGAAACCATTTAGATTCGTACTACTGTAAAATTGAAAATAATTGAAATGCGAACTAGCTGTCATTGTATATTGTTTATTTTATTTTCCTCACGTCCCCACATTATGCATTATTTTTTGTTTGTAACGAGAAATGTCCACGTGCATACACTAATTGACAATAACCTAACATGCTAATTTATTAATTATACATTTGTTTATGTATATTTATATTACTGTAGTTTTATGCTATGCATAGATAAAAACAACAATATGGTTGATTTGTGAGTTGTTTTGTCCATTTTATTGTGGATCGACCGAGATTATATTATTGGAAATTTGTTAATTTTTAGTGAATTTATAAATAATATTTTCATTCGTTAAAAATGAAACATAAGATTTCAATTAGTTCATGTAGATTAGCTATTAATATATGACAAAAATTTGTATGAGAATGTTTAACGGGTCTGTTGCGTTACACGGGTGTAGATGGCGAAAAATCAAATATTACATATAATATTTTTATTGATTTTTATATATTTATTTAGTTTTGAAATCATTCAAATTCAAAATTAAATAAAATATTTAAATAATAAAGATATTATTATGTGATAAACATCAAGAGTCTTTGACAACAAGTAAATATCTTTCAAAAGATATATATCAATTTCCAACAGCCAATGAGATAGTGCCACATCAGTCCTAGATATCTCCTACCTATAACTATAAATAGGAGCCTTCATATCAGTTGAAAATCACACCAGAAATCATTTGAAGAGTTCAAGAATTTGAGAAGAAATTCCATAAGTGAAATTCTCTCAAATATTCAAGGTGTTCTTCACCAAATTCATCCCGAAGATGGCGTTTGATCCATAAGCAAGACAGTCAAAGGCGTTCTTCATCAAATTCATTCCAAAATTGGCGTTTGATCCGAAAACAATGTGTCGACCCTCCAAGTTAATGTTATCAAGACTAAAGATCAAGTCAAAGAAGATCGAAGATACAAATCTTTTCCAAAAACTTCAAAGGTCAAGTTCAAACAACAAGTCTAAGAAAATCAAAAAGACAAGTTTACTCTGAAGATTTCAAAGATCATTTGAAGATCAAGGTTTGAAGAGAAGAATCAGAGAAAAATAGAGATTAGATCTGTATAAATATATTTTGATTCAAAGATTATCTGAATTGTACACTATTTTGTGTTTTACCAAATTAAATATAAAAATTTGTGTTACAAATTTTGGCATGCCCAGTGGGACCTTCTCTACCTCTCATCTTTTCTCTTCATCGAATTCCTCAAGCATCAAAATGTCTACAATTTTGGAAGAGCAAATTACAAATTTGACGAAGCTTGCCGAAGGACTTACTAAGCGGATACAAGAACGGGATGCTCAAATCTTGAAGCTGAATAAAGAAAGGATTGTTGATTTTGGTGGCGAGCAAGCGAATGAATATACTGAAGCTGTAACATCCCATAATTTCAGAATACCTTAGTGAGTTTTCTAAATATATTTAGAAGACTAAAGAAAATAATTGGAGCTAAAATAAAGTAAAATGGATGTAAGTCGCGACCTTTTTGTGTCTTTTATGTGAAAATCGATTATGAGATTTTGCATTTGTCTCCGGAAGATAGTCAATATTGGTCTTTTCTGGAATGTAACAACCTAAAGGAAGTTGTTGGTGCTTTCAGAATTTTATTCTGACCTCTACAGAAGTCCTATAATTGAAAATCGTAAAGGGAAAACATGTGAATAGTAATTTATGCAAGCGTTCGTGATTTGAAAAATTTACGAAATCCTCATCATTGATCTGAGACTTGTTCTATCAAGCCTATTGTTGTTTGAGAGCTGGAGATAGCTAGCTCAAAGATCAACATTGATGTATCGTTATATGTTGATGTGATTCAGTTTGTTCACAACATGGAGCATAGAACTGTAAAGCATCTGATTATTACTCAAGTCAGTTATGAAGAAGGCAGTTAGTCTGCTGTAGTGGGGAGTTATCTTGTGCTGGATCTTTGACACATGGTGCAAGATGCTTGTAGCAGTTACTAACTGGAGAAAAGACATTGGTGACTGGAGGATTTGGCAGAGAATAGAAAAGAGTCAAATTTTTCAGTTTCATAATGCAATTCAGATTGAGAGAAGGAGCAGTTGAGTGAGAGAAAAGAAAAATTTCAATTTATTTGTGAGAAGTTCATCACAAATTTCAGTTCGAATTACTGTACTCTGTAGATTGTAATTGATTCAGTAATAAGATCATCTCTCTCATTTACAGTGGATGTAGACTTGAAAAAGTCGAACCACTTAAAGTTCTTGGTGTTCTTTACAGTATTGTTCTATCTCTGAGTGTATATTTTGTGTTACTCGGTTGATTGCTTGTTGATTTTATTGCTGCGAACCAACACCTATTTTATAGGAAATGACCCAAGAAATCCATTCGCATTCATGGATTGCCAATTCGAGGTCAATCGAACGCTCGGGAGCAAAATCTGCCAGTCGAAATGAATAGTAAAAGTAATTTTTGAAAGGGAATCTTTTCTCGTTTCTCTTCAAAAGACTCCCTCGTCATCTCAAGTTAGATTGGTTCAATAGTACTCGAGCCAACGAGTCTCTTGGTATTTTCAGATTTTGTGTCTGAGGTCGTTTGGACCTCGACATCGAATATAGCAACTTTAATTGAATCCGAAAAACGCTTTATCAGTATTTTATACCCGGAGTGGCTTATCCGGGAAGCCAAGCCTTTTTCCTATAAATAGGAGGCCTTGGATTCATTTCCAATTGCTCATTTCTCTCTCTTCTCTCTCTTTCTCTCTCGTTCGTGTTGACGAACGAGAGAAACCCGGGCCTGTGCCGAGTAAATCGCGCATGCGGGCCCAGGTTAAGTTTTGTTGGGGGGGTGCTGCTGCTGCGGGAGCAGCTATCAAGCGCTGGAAGGCTGCCTGAGAGCTGCCGCCGCCGCTGCCGTGGATGACCGAAAATCGCCGTCGTCGTGCCACCGTTGCACCGCAGCTTCGGACGTCTCATTTCGGTCCATTTCTCATCCTTTATAGTTGAAATTTTCATATATTGTGTATTTTAAATAGTACTTCATTTCGTATGTTGAGTGCGTTGCCGTCCGGTGGCCAAAAACCGACGAAAACTCCGAAAAACATGAGAAATAAAGGGGGCCGATCAGATCACATTTTTGCCCCATTTCGCCCATTTCGGGTCGTCAAATTGAAAAAGTTTGAGTTAGAAAGTTGCTCAAAATATTATTTCCTATAGGACCGCCAAGTTTCGTAATTTTCCGATAAGTTTTGATTGAAGTCGATTATTTTAATCAGGCGGTTATTTTTATGATTAGAGCATGTGATTTCAGAAAATTTCAAACATTGTATAGTTTAATAAAGATATATGTTGAGTCATGCCTGATTATTTTCATAATTTTTGGACACATAAAAAGTGCAATCGAGGTTTGCTGTGAAAAAAATGAGTAAAATGGCATGTTACAGAAAGTGACATATGTCAAATCTTTTGGTCCCATTAAATTGGAAATTATATTTTAGAATTTATTTCCTTCTGTGTTAAAGTTGTACGAGGTCTTTAGAGTCGCGCATTCTTAATTGAAATATAATTAAAGTGAATAAAAGCTCCAATTAAATTAAAGTCGATTTCTGAAAATTAGAGTAGCAGTTCTAAAATAAGGTTTGACCTTGTATAGGAATTGTTGAGCCGGTCAGAGGAGGTGATGGATGAGTATCGAGAAGTTTGATCACCCGAGTTCTAATCGAGGTGGGTTTATTTGCAAAACCTATCTATATTTGAGTTATTAACTCATAAATGTGATAGTTATAGCTGAAATAACCAAATAAAATATTTGAGGAATTATCTGCTCTAGTCTCTGCTACAGTAATACTATTATACTGTTGTATAATTAATGAGGATATAGTATTATACTGTTGTATAATTATTGAGAACACAGATTATGCTTTGCCATAATTATTGAAAACATAGATTATGCTTCATCATAATTATTGAGATTATAGATTATGATTTATCACAATAAACAAATATAGATTATGCTTCGACATAATTAAATAGAATATATTATGCATTGTCATAACTAAAGTATATGAGTTAAAAGTTAAGGTGTAGAGTTTAAAGATTCATAGTATATAGATTAAGGTTAGAGTTTATACTTAAAGTCAAAAAATCATAATTTAAAGTTACAGTATATTAAATATTTATTGTGTATTGATTATACTTGTGTATAATAAGTTGTACTCTTTAGCTTGTGCTTTCAGCATTAAACTCAATTTATAGAATGGTTTCCATTTAAGGAATAAGAAACATAATTGAACTAAGTTGCTAGAGGAATTAAAGGTTAGCCTAGTTACTATATTTAGAGGATGACATAGTTTTTATGCTTATGTCATATTACGCGCTTTATAGAGAACATAGATCAAAGGATAGGCAGGAACTGTGATTTCTTACAGTTGTGATGTTAATCACTAAAGGTGTCACTGTAAGGTAACCCCTGCACATACACGTGATCTGGGCATCACTATAGGAATCAATGCTAGGTAACCCCTGGTATACTCAGGGTCAATGCTAGGTGATCCCTGGTACACTCTTCTCGGATTAGCGAGGTAACCCCTCCCTTTTCCTATCAGCGACATGTCATAGAGTGCAATAGACGACAAAAGGAGCTATAGGGTACCAAAGAGAAGTAAAAGGTTTGCAGAAATGAGAAGAGCTTTCGCGTTTTGCTTTTCATTATCTGTATTTATATTTTGGATATTCTGTTACAGTTTTTATTAAATATTGAGTTAAAAGTTTAACCCACTGAGTGCTTCAGTACTCACATCCAAAATATTTTCAAAATGTTTTTCACAGGTTGAGATGCTGGAGGTGATGGCTCGATGTACTGTTGTGGGTTGATCATGCCTTGCGGTCTCGTTCAGACTAAATTATTGCTTATGAGTATGCTGTTATGTGATACAATATTACTCCATTGTTTTCCGCTTAAACTCTGATACAGTTGCCCCACAGTATGATTGCATGCTATTTTTTATTTTTGGGCTTATCTGAATTGTATTCTTTATTGAATCATGATAAATAAAGTCCCATTTCTTTTCCATAGATCCAATCATGTCTCATTATAGTTTTCGACCTATGAGTTGGTAATATTTGGTTGAGTCTTGGATTCTGTTTATTTTCCAGTTGACCTATGAATGAGTCTTATCTTGATTAATTGCTTCTGTCCTATGAATGAGACATAAAATATTTTAATTGCCTCTGACCTATTGATGGGTCTTAGTTGTTGTGGCCTATGGAGAGGTCTTGTTTATCTGAAGAGTCAGAATCCTATCTATTAATTGTTGGATTCTGTTTGAATTTGACTAGCCTATGAATAGGCATTCTTTTAACTTGATTGAATCATTTGACTTCGTTGATACATTGAAAGACGTGGATTTCTTCCAGTTACAGAGGTTATGCTGCCCAAATTTCTGGGGAATATAACATATTCTTGTTCTAAAGCCATTGCATTTGATTATCCTAAATAGTACTTGTTAGGAAAAACTATCAAGGAACCCCTAGATCAGGTTTTAATGAGATGTTAAAATTATTTGTGAAAAACTGACCAAAGCTCAAGCTGTAGATCGAAGCTGACCAGCCCAGAAGGGCATCATCAAAGAAGAATTCTAGAAGAGTCAAAGTCAACCGATCTGACGAATGACCCAAATTGAAAGACACGTCATCCAGTCTAAAGTTCAACTTGGCTGAGGAATCATACCAGTCAAAGCAAGCTGACAACCGAGTTAGCTGAATTGAGGGAGAAAGGAGTTGACCAAAGACTGAAGAAACTGATAGAATGTTAGTTTATGCCAGAGACTGGCAGTATCCAACTGGAGTAATGGGCAATCTCAGCTGACAAGCCCAGAACTGCCAACTGGAGCAATGCCCAATCTCAGCTGACAAGCCCAGAACTGCCAAGTGGAGCAATGGCCAATCTCAGCTGACAAGCCCAGAACTGCCAATTGGAGCAATGGCCAATCTCAGCTGACAAGCCCAGAACTGCCAACTGGAGCAATGACCAATCTCAGCTGACTAGCCCAGAACTGCCAACTGGAGCGATAGCCAGACTTAGCTGACAAAGCTCAGAACTGCCAGCTGGGACGATAATGTAACTGAGCTGAGAAATCCAAAACTGCCAGCTGAAATTCCAAACTGCCAAGAGAGCTGAAGCCAGAAGACTCTTGGAGTATATTGCTTAAATCAGCGTATCTTGGAATAAATGCTCCTTCAAGGATCCTGGAATTTAATGAAGATCGATTGGCAGAGTAACGGCTACTTCAACCAAATGATCCAAGCGATCATTTAAAGACCACCTGCCATTGATGAGCCAACAGAGCCACTGATCAAATGGACAATGGAGCTCAACGGTCATAAAATCACTCCTCTATAAAAGACAGGTGAATCAGAGTTTTAAATACTTTTCGCAACCATAACCTCTTGCCAACCTTCACACATAAAAGCTAGGAGCTTTTCTTTCTCCCTCCCAGTCAAGCTCAAGTGCAACGTTTGATAGAAACTGCGAAAGTCAAACTGAGAAGAAGAATTCACTGAATCAAGACATCCAGCCAGCTGTTGACGATCCAGCCAGTGCAACCTTCTCAGTTCCAGCTATTTAACGATCAACTACTCAGCTCAATCAAAGGAGCACATCAGTTGATACCCCCTTGTTCAAGACTAACCTCTTGAAGATCGAAAGAGATCTAAAACCTTGTAAAGACGACAATAGCACCTACCTTCCTAGCGAGCAGTTCGGGACTTCAAGTGTGAGCCGTCGACCAGCTGAGGTAGCGAGCAGTTACCAGGTTCAGCCAACTGTCCTTCATTGTATAATTTGTAAAGAAACTCAAGTTATAGAGTGAAGTTGCCCTTCTGCGGAAGGAAGAGAGAACGTAGAAGTTTGAGACTTCGAACCTCTATAAATCTCTTGTGTGCTATACTATATTGTTCATTGCATATCTCTAACTGTCTCAACTGACTATCGAATTTGTGCATAGATAAGTTTCATCAAGCGAGTCATAGGGCCCTGTTTTCCGCATCTAAAGTAAAAGTTTTTGAATCAGTTTATTCACCCCCTCTAAACTGATATCGACTCACCCGGGACCAACAAGTGGTGTCAGAGCGGTTGATTCTAAGGATCAGCCATTTTTGCAGATCAACTGAATCAGATCTACTTATCTGTGCTAACATTCCAGCTATGGGAAACCATAAGCTACCTATATTTTCAGTTGAGAACTATGATAATTGGAGCAGGAGAATGAAAGTGCATCTCTGCTCAATTCATGAGAATATGTGGGAAGTCATTGAAGAAGGCCCAATCATCATCATGATGGACAATGATGCTCACATAGTTGATATCAATCAACCGGCAAGGATCCCGAAGCCAACTAATCTTCTCACTAGTGAAGAGAAAAATTTGAAGAATCTAGAGTTCGTTGCTCAAGCTGCATTATTCCAAACTCTAGATGAAGATCGTATGAAGGATACCAAGAATTGTACAACTGCCAAAGAGATATGGGACCTACTAGCAGATCTTTGCAGAGAGTCCAAAGACATAAAAGGAAACAAGCTCCAATTGGCAGTTGACAGGTATGAATCCTTAAAAATGCAGACAGAAGAGTCCATCTCAAGTCTTGAAACTAGATTTCTAGGCATCATCAGTGAGATGAACAACCTCGGAAGAAGTTATCCCAATTCAGAGATGAATTTCAAAATACTGGATAATCTCACCGATGAATGGGATATGAAAGTGATCGCTACTAAGGAGTCAAGAAACCTAAACAACATCACTCCAAGGGAATTACTTGATTCTCTTAAAGCTCATGAGTATAGTCTAAACCGAAAAAGAGAAACGTCCACATCGTCAGCTCAAGATGTAGCTTTCTATGGTGAAAGGACCAGGTTTAGAGACGCTCGAGGAAGAAACAACTTTCGACCTAGGAGCTCACTAACCAAAAAAAACCAAGGCGGATCTTCAACTGAATGAAAAAGGGAGGTAACAGAAAAAAAGGAGAATCTAACTAATGACATCAATGATCAGATCCAATCAGTTACCAAGTTGTTAGAAAAGTTGAAGAGAGCTCGGGATAAACAATCAGTTTCACCTCAAACTGATGAAGTCCCAAAAGTTGAAAAAACCTACCAACCAGCTGAACCATTCAGGAGTGGCAATCGCAATCTTGGAGAGTGTTTTTATTGTCATAAACAAGGACATTACAGGTTTGAATGTCAAGAACTTCCTGAAGACAAGAAAGCCAAGCTGAGGAGAAGCTTCTTCAAAAGAAAAGCAATGATTGCAAATCTTGAGAATGCCGTGCTGGACAATTCAGACTATCCATCTGGAATCGATTCTGACGGCTACAGCTCAAATGATGAAGCACTATTCTGCCTTATGGCCAACAATGATGAAGAGGTTAGTACAACGGATTCTCAAACCTCCTTTTATCATATAAATAAAGCAACTATCTCTAGTAATGAACTTGATATGAAACTCATGATGCTAGAAGACCAATTAGCTTCAATCTCCTTTTTGCATGTTGAACTGAAAGATGAAAATGATGAACTGAGGAACAAAGTCAGGAAACTAAGCATTGATCATGAAAGATTAAATTATCTTGAATCTCAGCTTAAAGAATTTGAGAAATTGAAACTGAGAACTGCTGATCTAGAGGAAGAAAATAAAAAACTCAAGTAAGAGATCCTTGAAAAAGAAAAGGTAAACCTAAAGTTCAAAAAGGGATCTCAAACTCTAGATGAAATACTCAGTCATCAAAGAACTGGAACTAGCAGCTCAGGGCTAGGATATAGCAAGTTCACTGCCCTAGAAAAGGGAAAAGTAGTTGCTCAACCTAGTGACAAGGGTATCCTAAAAGGGTTCACCAGATCTCAGGATCAGCCAGCTGAGTCAAACAAAGGAAAGGGAATATTGAAAAATCTCGAGACCCAGCCTAAAAAGTTTGGTCAGTTCTACCAATCTAAAACACCTGGTCAGCTAAAGCCCGGTTCCCAATCAAGACCTTCAGTTCACTCAAGTCAATCCACTTGTCCAAAGCCTCCAGTTCAACAAAGGCCACCAGTTCAGTATAAAAAACCCTCAAGGCAAACTGGCAGATCAGTTCACTATGAAAAGAAAGACCAGTTTAGATCTCAAGCCTACCCTGCTAAAAAGTTCAATCAGAACACCTATAGGAGAGATCAAATAAACCAGTTTGAGCCTTATCATCATTATAATGATTATCTAGATTCCAGAAATGAGCCAAAAAGGTTCATTCCAATAAACTGGAAACACTCAAGGCATTGGCCTGATAGAAGAGCCCAAAAATCTTAAAACAATTGTGTGCTAGTTGAATTGTTTTATCCCACTAACTTTCAACGCAGGTACCATTCAACCGACTCAAGAAGAGTTGAAAGAGAGTCGAAACTGATGAAACGATCTAAATCAGTTGACTCCTTGAATGATAAGAAGCCAAAAGTTTGGCAAGTCTGGATTCTAAAAGACTTAATGTATAAAAAAGGACCCGATATGAAACGAGTCCCTAAATGCTAATCATTTTCTCTGCAGGACAAGAGCATCCTATCTATGAAGAAAACCAAACACATTTGGTATCTAGATAGCGGGTGCTCCAAGCACATGACCGGAGATAGAGAAGATCTCGACGGTTATGAAGAAATCAAAGGTCCACTCGTCACATTTGGAGACAATTCCAAAAGTCGAACCATTGGAGAAAGGTTCATTGTCAAAGGAAAACTAGTAGTGAATGGAGTCTCCCACGTTGATGGACTGAAGCACAAATTACTCAGCATCAGCCAGCTGTGCGACAATGGCTACTCAGTTAACTTCACCAAAAACTCCTGCAACATAAGAGACAAGTCAACTGGAGTAATCTTGCTAACCGGCATCAGAAGAGGCAACATGTACATTGTTGACTGGTCAACCGGCTAATCAGAAGCTTACTTTCTCTCAAAAGGATCAACTGAAGCAAGCTGGTTATGGCATCGATGACTGAACCACCTCAACTTCAAAACAATCAACTACTTAGCAAAGAAATAGCTAGTTGAGGAGCTTCCCAAGGAGATATACAAGAAAACAGGTGTATGCAGACCATGTCAAAAAGGGAAGCAAGTGAAGTCATCCTTCAAAAATAAGAATCATCCATCAGGAACAACTGACTGTCTTCAACTACTGCACATGGATTTGTTTGGTCCAGTCAGACCTCAAACTCCAAAAGGCAAAAGATTCACTCTTGTAGTAGTTTATGATTACTTAAGATATACATGGGTGGAATTTTTGAGGAGCAAAGATGAAACATATGACAAGCTCACGGCGCTGATCAGAAGACTACAAACTGAAAAGGAAAGGTCAGTTCAAAGGATTCGTTCCGACAATAGAACTGAATTTGTGAATCAACACATGATTAGCTTCTTTAACCAGCTTGGGATTACTCATGAACATTCAGCTGCAAGAACTCCACAACAAAACGGTGTAGCTGAAAGGCGCAACTGAACACTAAAGAAAGCAGCTCGAGCGATGATAGCTGATGCCAACATAGCTGAAGGGTACTAGGCTAAAGCAGTCAACATAGCTTGCCATACTCAAAATCGTAAGCCCATGACAAGACACCTTATGACAAGACACCTTATGAACTGTACAAGGGTCGTAAGCCTTCTATCTCATATTTTAAAATATTTGGCTGTAAATGTTATATTCACAACAATGGGAAGACTCAATTGAAAGCTTTTAGTGCTAAAGCTGATGAGGGTATATTTCTTAGGTATAACTCTCCTCATGCACAAGCTTATAGAGTGTTCAATAAACGAACTCTTGTTGTGGAAATAACATATCATGTGGTATTTGATGAATTTGCTAATGAGTACAGGAACAAAGAAACTATAGACACATCAGTTCAAGTACTACCTAGTGAAACTGAAAATTTGCAGGACTATGTAGATCACATTGTTCCAGAACGATTTGAAGTTTCATTAAAAGAAGGCAATGAAACTGGTACTAAGCCAGTTGAGAACAACTTGGTCAATAAAGACACAAATCGTGCTGAGACCGCAAATCCCACAAATGAAGCAGGGGGAAGAAATGATGAGAATGCCGAACCTACTGAAGAACAAGCAACTGACGACGTCATCACAGAAGAGCCAGCTGGAGACTCAGCTGAAGCCATGTTGCCCAAGTGGCTCCGAAGCCATCCAACTGACAAGATAGTTAGTGTAGCACCCCGGTCCTGAAAGACCGTGGAAATGGACGCTACGGGGGTTGGAATTAAGAAGTGGGAAAGAAAGGGGGTAACCTGATTAACAAAATCTCAACAGAAGACTCAGAATAATCAAACATGCTGTATAATAATATATACCTATTCACAACACCAAGATCAGAGCTCTTAGTGTTTAACAAAAGGATATTGCAAGCGCGGAGACTTCATTATCAACAGAATATTTAACAAAAAGAGACAATGGGAAAATATATAAATAACAAAAGCCCATCTCTCAGCATCGTCACCTCCACGCGCCAGCCTACTGACCTCAAAAATATTTAAAAATATTTGGGCTGAGTACTAGTGCACTCAGTGGGCAAGTTTTTACAATTCAAGTTATGCAAATCATTTTGTTAAAGTAATCTATCTGTATTCATGCAGGTAGTGAAGCTTAGGAGGTTTTAAAATTGAAAGCAACCTAAGTTCACCAAAATATTTTATCGTGAAGCGCTTAAGAATAACCCGTCACTGCCCGCAACTCGTACTACATCACCACACTTAAAGTTGAGTATGGCCAAGTATACCTAATGGGTGTAACCCATAAGTGTTTCATTTTAGTCTCACCGACAAGGAGTAGGGCATGATAAATAATGCATGCATACTATAGCTACTCACATTGACACACCGCTGGTATATGAGACTCCGACAACATACAGTAGCACGTAAATATTTAACACAGATAGTCACATATGCAATTTTAACAAAGCAAAGCTTATTAGCTCGAAAGATGCAATTTAGAAAGATATAATAGCCCACCTGGATAATAGATAAGGTTTCAAATTTCCGGATTGATTCTACTTGATTCCCGCTACTTCTTCTGAGCCTACAACACCCAACATTAGCTTAGTTTAACTAAAGAATTCCTATTAAAACTTATCTCCTAAGCTTATTTTTAAGTTAAGTTCTATTAAACTTTTGACAAATCTTTACTCATGATCTTAATTATATAAAATTATGTGAAAATATTTAAACTTGGTCATTTGCAGACACTTATACAAATATAAAAGTTATAATTATATACCTATACATATATAACATGATATTTATTTATTTCTAATAGTTTCGAATGATCATAATATGTGTACATATATATTCAAAAATTATTAAACATAAGAAATTCTTGATAAATATATTTCTAGAAATAATCTTAAAGTTTACAATATTAAAGATGTATAAATTCATGTTATGAATATAAAATAAAGCATTACAATTGGGGATTATCTAAAATATATAATTCTATATATTAAATTTCTTAAGAACATACCTTGAAGAAGAAGCAATAGTTGTGGAAATTATTGTTAATATTTTTTTTTAAAACTGTTGAATTTACACGAGTGATGCATAGTAGGAAGGAAACTATATGGGTTCCTACTATATATATTTTTTATACAAAATTTTGGTTGAAGCAATTACTCATCATCCTACTACTACTCCCTCAAGCCACATCACCCTACTAACTTAACTTTAACACACGTGTAAAAATTGGAGTAACAATTGGTTAACAAATGAATATACTATCTAATTATCTACATATATGTATATTAAAATAATATTTCCAACTTTAGGCAAGTGGTATTTTTCTACATATATGTATATTAAAATAATATTTCCAACTTTATGGTAAGTGGACATATATGCACATATATATATACGTAATAGTGTACATATATTATTATTATTATTTTTTTTTAAATATATATAGATAAATAAATAATTGATATCCATACACACAAATATTTATATATATATATATATATTCATTTTTTTTACATATGTATTTGCCACAATAGTCTATTACACTTAGTAAATAAATTTTAATTAATCAAATTAGGTGCATATCTAGGGTTCAAAATTAAATACGAAAATATTCTAAGGGTAATTCTAACACACTCAATGGACACACATCACCTAAAAATGTGACCTAGAAGGGTCTGTTTTCTTCTCTAGATTATCCTTATGGTAATCATAGGCTATTATTTTAATACTTAAAAGTTTTTGGATATTTCAATTATTCTAGCTATTAGATATATATATATATATATATTTCTAATTAAATTTAGATAATAAAATTTTGGGGTATTACACTCCTCCCCCCTTAAAAGAATTTCGTCCCGAAATTCACGTACCTTTGAACAACTCAAGATATTGCTGTCTCATTTTGCTTTCTAGTTCCCACGTTGCTTCAGTTCGATCATGGCGATTCCATTGCCCAAGCAACAATGGAATTTGCTTATTTCTTAGGACTTGAACTTTTCTATCAAGAATTTCATGGGGTTTTTCCTCGTACGTCATATCGGAACGTAGAACTAACTCACTTTCTTTGACAACGTGTTCTGGGTCAAACACGTATTTCCTAAGCATTGAAAGGTGATACATATCGTGAACTTGTGACAGGTCTGGCGGAAGAGCTAATTGGTAAGCAACCTCACCAATTCTTTCTAGTATCTCGAATGGCCCAATAAATCTTGGTTTCAGTTTGCCTTGTTTTCCAAATCTCACAACACCCCGTGTTGGAGATACCTTTAAGAAAACCTTTTCACCAACTTGGAACTGTAGGTTTGTCCTATGCTTGTCTGCATAAGCCTTCTGTCTGTCTTGTGCTTCTTTCATTCTTGCTCGAATTTGGTCGATCATCTTGACAGTGGTTTGCACGATCTCTGGACCTAAAATATTTCTTTCTCCAACTTCATCCCAGTACAAAGGCGATTTGCATTTGCGACCATATAAGGCTTCATATGGTGCCATTTTTATAGTTGATTGGTAGCTGTTGTTATAAGCGAACTCCACCAAGGGTAAAACATCTTCCCAGCTTGTGTTTCCATCCAACACAACTCCTCGTAGCATGTCCTCAGGAATTTGTATCGTCCTCTCTGATTGACCATCTGTTTGAGGATGAAAAGCAGTGCTGAAGTTCAGCTTCGTTCCCATTGCTTCTTGAAGACTCTTCCAAAACCTTGATGTGAAGCGAGTATCACGATCTGACGTGATAGAAACTGGAATTCCATGTAGTCGAACAATCTCCTTCACATAAATTTGCGCTAACTTGCTTAATTCCGTTGTTATTTTGATTGGCACGAAATGTGCTGATTTGGTCAATCGATCTACAATGACCCAGATTGATGAGTTTCCTTTCGCTGATCGCGGTAACCCTACTACAAAATCCATCGTTATATGGTCCCATTTCCATTCTGGAATTTCCAACGGCTGCAATAACCCCGAAGGTCGTTGATGTACCGCTTTCACTTGCTGGCATGTTAAACATCTCTCCACAAATGTGGCTATCTCCCTTTTCATATTATTCCACCAGAAATATTGTTTCAGGTCCTTGTATAGCTTTGTGCTGCCTGGATGTGCCATGTAGGGAGTATTATGAGCCTCTCTCATAATTTCTTACTTCAATGTGTCATTACTGGGGACACATAATCTGTCACGGAACATTAAAGCTCCGTCATTATCTTCCTTAAATTCTTTCGGTTCACCCGCTTTGACTCTTTGTCTTATCTTCTCCAATCGTTCATCTTTTTGTTGAGCTTCTATAATTCTCGATCGTAGTTCTGGCTTGGCTATCACTGCGGCTATCACACTTGTTGTAGAGCTTGGTGCAAACACCAACTCTAATTCTATCTTTTCTATTTCTCTCACAAGTTCCTCCTTATTTGTCACTCCTTGTTTCTTTCTGCTCAATGCATCGACTACTACATTTGCTTTCCCGGGATGGTAGTGTAGCGTGCAGTTATAATCTTTCACTAACTCTAACCATCTTCTCTGCCTCATATTAAGCTCTTTCTGTTCGAAGATATACTTCAAAGTCTTATGGTCAGTGTAAATCTCGCATTTTACCCCATAAAGATAATGTCTCCAAATTTTGAGTGCATGTATGACGGCGGCAAGCTCCAAATCATGGGTTGGGTAGTTCAGTTCATGAGGTCTTAATTGTCGTGAAGCATATGCTACCACCTTCCCATTTTGCATCAGCACGCATCCTAAACCCAATTTAGACGCGTCAGTGTATATCACGAATCCTTCTACTCCTTCTGGCAAAGTTAAGACTGGTGCAGTTGTTAATCTTGTCTTTAGTTCCTCGAAACTCTGTTCACATGCATCAGTCCACTCAAACTTGACCTTCTTCCTCAAAAGTTGTGTCATTGGCCTTGCTATCTTTGAAAAATCTTTAATGAACTTCCGGTAATATCCTGCTAAACCGAGGAAACTTCTTATCTCATAAATGTTGGTCGGTGATTTCCACCTCTTCACCGCCTCGACCTTTGCAGGATCCACTTTGATGCCTTCTGCTGACACAATGTGCCCGAGAAACATTACTTCATTTAGTCAAAATTCACACTTGCTGAATTTGGCATATAACTTTTCTCTCCTTAGTGTTTCTAACACTAGTCTCAAGTGTTTCTCGTGTTCTTCTTCATTTCTCGAGTAGATCAGTATGTCGTCAATAAAGACCAACACAAATTTATCCAAATACTCATGGAAAACCCGATTCATTAAATCCATAAAGACTGCAGGTGCATTTGTTAACCCAAAGGGCAACACTAGAAACTCATAGTGGCCATATCTTGTTCGGAATGCAGTCTTGGGTATGTCATCTTTCCTTACCTTAACTTGATGATACCCAGATCGTAGATCAATCTTGGAAAAGATTTTTGCACCTGATAATTGATCGAAGAGATCATCTATCCTCGGAAGTGGATACTTATTCTTCACTGTCAACTTGTTTAACTCCCGATAGTCAATGCACATTCTCATAGTACCATCTTTCTTTTTGACGAATAGAATCGGTGCTCCCCAAGGCGATACACTGGGTCTTATAAAACCTAATTCCAATAATCCCTTCAGTTGCACTTTTAACTCTTGTAACTCATTCGGTGCTAACCGATATGGGGCTTTGGATACTGGTGCTGCTCCCGGTTCTAGCTCTATGGTGAACTCTACTTGTCTGTCTGGCGGCAGACCTGGCAAATCATTTGGAAATACATCTTCATAGTTCCGTACCACTGGTACCTGACCCACTGTTAAACCTTCTTCTTTCTTGCTTACCAGGTTTACTAGAAATGCATGACAGTCTCCTTTTTGTAACAACTTTACAGCCTTTAATGCTGAAATGATGAGAATTATATTTTCCATTTTTGCTCCATAAAACTTCACTTCTTCCTTGCCTAGCTTCTGAAATATTATCTCTCTCTCGTGGCAGCGTATTGTTGCATTCTCCTTTGTTAGCCAATCCATCCCAAATATAATGTCAAAGTCCCGCATCTCAAGAGCACAGAGATCAATTGTGAAATTCTTTTCACCTACTACCAAGTCTAAGTTCTTACAAACACAATCGGCTAAAAGTGTTTGCCCTGAAGGAATGCTTACTGCTAGGGCTTCTCCTGCTAATTCTAGCTCTAGATTGAGACGTTTACATACATCTCTAGATATAAAGGAATGTGAAGCTCCAGTATCAAATAAAGCAAACACAGGTATATCACACAAACTAATCATACCTGCCAAATTTCTAGGGTTTCCAGCTGCCTCTTGCTGGTTGAGAGCATACACTCTGGCTTGTTGTGGTACACGAGGATCTTGATTCTAATTTTGCTGAGGTCTGGGATTGCCTCTATTGTTGTTGTTATTCCCTCGAACACGTCCACCTTGTGGTCTCATATTTCTCATGCCCTGTCTGAACTGTGGCCTCTGTTGTTGCTGATCTTGCATTCCCAAATTTTGTTGGCATTTGTTAGCATAATGACCCTGTCGGCCACACTGATAGCATTGGACACATGGCCCAAAGTGATATCTATTACAAGTTGCACACAATGGTGAATTCCCTTGATAGCCCTGAGATTTTAGTGCAACATTCACTTGCCCTACAGGCCTTGGTACAAAGTTCCTTCCTCCTTGATAGTTATGCTGAAAATTCTTCCCTTGATAACCTCGTTGTGGTCCATCCCACTTCCATTTTCCCTTCTGATCCCCAGCTACTGGTTGAGATGGTGAAGCCTTTGATGTTCCTTGCATTGCCTCAATACTAAGTGCCCAACTCAGTATTTGACCATAGTTTACTTCATCCTTTCCGATCAGTGCAGTGCCTATTTCCGGTTTCAAACCCATGCGAAATTTTTCAATCCTCTTTGCTTCTGTGTCTACGGTCTGTGGTGTATATCGAGATAATCTATTAAACTGCAAATCATATTCTGTGACTGATTTGCTCTCCTATTTGAGATTCCAGAATTCATTAGCCTTTTGATGCTGATAATGAGCCGGTATGTACTTTTGATACAAGATTGTCTTAAAGTTCTCCCATGTGAACACTTCCCAATCTGCATCAGATATTGTCCTTCGAACTGACTCCCACCAGAAATCTGCATCATCCACAAGTTGATACAGGGCACACGCCACCATTTCTTTATCACTACAATGTAAAAACCCAAATATCTTTTCAAGTGCTCGAACCCAACATTCGGCTGTGAGTGGATCCCCTTCTCCATTGAAAGTTGGGGGATTATGGCGTCTGAACTCTATTTCAATTTGTGGTCCCTGACCCTGCGGAATATTCGATACTTCCGGTACCGCCAAGTTCACATTTCTTGGTCTTCCTCTTGGCATTCTGCAACTTACCAAATCTCCAATCGATCAACACTTGCGTAAAGATTCGAAAAGAAAATAAAAATAATAACCACACATCTCGTAAAGAAAATGAAATGTATATATGCAAAGCCTTTCAAAAATATATACACAATATATATATAAATCTAAAAGATATCCTGAAACAGAACTTTTATATAAAAGAGTAGAGTACTACCCATACATTATCTATACATCAAAAATATAATATACTGTCTAGTCCACTAAGTCAAAAAGAGGCTAACTACCGAATGCCTCATGTCCTTACGTTCTTATAACAACGACAACGTTTCTGACTAACAAAAGCTACTGAGCTGATGATACAACAAAATATCAACGTCAGTATATACTAAACTACTCAAACTACTACAACTGTACATATATCTATGGAGACGATGGAATATACCAGTGCCCCGGATGCCCCTCCGCATCGAAATCACGTCGAAAGTGGAGCGTTATACTTCCATTGGCTCCTCATCGGGATCCTCCTCTGCAATGGGCTCTAACTGGGTCCCAGATAGACCGGCCTCATCATCATGCGATGCTACTGTAATAAGTGACGACCTCGGTACAGGTGGTGTTGAACGATCCATCTCGATCATCCTCTCCGCTGGTAAGACCGATGTAAATGGTACTCTAAACATATCCATATCCTCCTCCACTATAGGTAATTGTGGAGCCACACATCGTCTATCTGCCCAAGTCCGTAGCACATACGTGAAGAATCTCGAGAAATAGACTTTCTCTGCAAAGGTAGGCGGAGATCTCTCTGAAAAAATATCAGCAACTCTTGCAGCCCACGGTCTCCAGGCTTGAGATAGCCCAATAATATATCTCGCTATAGCCTCCACCTCTGTAATACCACCGATACCCGAGACAGTCATCCATAAAGTCACAAAACATGCGGTGAACTCTGGCACATCCTCCCCTGGTCTACTAATACATGTACGAAACCTCTCTATCCGCTCATCCATCGTCACATGAGTACGACACCTCTTTCGAGGTCTCACCTGCCATCCCGCTATCTAATTAGCACAATTTCTCAATTAGTCTACGTTCAAACATTTTCACAAATTCTTACAAGTTCAGCCTAAGTTCAACAACTACAGGCTAAGTTCATCTTAAGTTCTCAAATTCCAAGTCGAAGTACTCATCTAGAGCACAACATCAAATACAAATCAACTATCAATGTGTGCAATAAACATATGTCAATCATTCATACGTATGCCCAAAGCATAGATAAATAAATTCCTCACATGTATACAATAAAATCAACATGATTTAACACAAAATTCTGTACGCCCACAGGCATATTTCATTCTCAAAACCAGTAAATAATCAGTGTAAAACTCAATCTTTCAAGGCATTCCTGCCAACATGGCAAATCACAATCTTTCATTTCCAACAAACTTAACATTTCACCAATTAATGTAAACTTTTAAAATCTAAAAACCGTATAAAAACATACGTACCTTTTGACTGTTACGTGAGTGACGAGCTGAGGGCTTATATAATATCACATGGGAATTTAATAAAAAAGAAAAATAAAATAAGTTGACCCAACAGGTTTGCAGAGTTGCAAAACCTGCTCTGATACCACTCTGTAGCGTTCCGGTCCCGAAAGACCATGGAAATGGACGCTACGGGGGTTGGAATTAAGAAGCGGAAAAGAAAGGGGGTAACCTAATTAACAAAATCTCAACAGAAGACTCAGAATAATCAAACATGCTGTATAATAATATATACCTATTCACAACACCAAGATCAGAGCTCTTAGTATTTAAGAAAAGGATATTGCAAGCGCAGAGACTTCATTATCAACAGAATATTTAACAAAAAGAGACAATGGAAAAATATATAAATAATAAAAGCCCATCTCTCAGCATCGTCACCTCCACGCGCCAGCCTAGTGACCTGAAAAATATTTAAAAATATTTGGGCTGAGTACTAGTGCACTCAGTGGGCAAGTTTTTACAATTCAAGTTATGCAAATCATTTTGTTAAAATAATCTATCTGTATTCATGCAGGTAGTGAAGCTTAGGAGGTTTTAAAATTGAAAGCAACCTAAGTTCACCAAAATATTTTATCGTGAAGCGCTTAAGAGTAACCAGTCACTGCCCGCAACCCGTACTACATCACCACGCATAAAGTTGAGTATGGCCAAGTATACCCAATGGGTGTAACCCATAAGTGTTTCATTTTAGTCTCACCGACAAGGATTAGGGCATGATAAATAATGCATGCATACTGTAGCTACTCACATTGACACAGCGCTGGTATATGAGACTCCGACAACATACAGTAGCACGTAAATATTTAACACAGATAGTCACATATGCAATTTTAACAAAGCAAAGCTTATTAGCTCGAAAGATACAATTTAGAAAGATATAATAACCCACCTGGATAATAGATAAGGTTTCAAATTTCCAGATTGATTCTACTTGATTCCCGCTACTTCTTCTGAGCCTACAACACCCAACATTAGCTTAGTTTAACTAAAGAATTCCTATTAAAACTTATCTCCTAAGCTTATTTTTAAGTTAAGTTCTATTAAACTTTTGACAAATCTTTACTCATGATCTTAATTATATAAAATTATGTGAAAATATTTAAACTTGGTCATTTGCAGACACTTATACAAATATAAAAGTTATAATTATATACCTATACATATATAACATGATATTTATTTATTTCTAATAGTTTCGAATGATCATAATATGTGTACATATATATTCAAAAATTATTAAACATAAGAAATTCTTGATAAATATATTTCTAGAAATAATCTTAAAGTTTACAATATTAAAGATGTATAAATTCATGCTATGAATATAAAATAAAGCATTACAATTGGGGATTATCTAAAATATATAATTCTATATATTAAATTTCTTAAGAACATACCTTGAAGAAGAAGCAATAGTTGTGGAAATTATTGTTAATATTTTTTTTTAAAACTGTTGAATTTACACGAGTGATGCATAGTAGGAAGGAAACTATATGGGTTCCTACTATATATATTTTTTATACAAAATTTTGGTTGAAGCAATTACTCATCATCCTACTACTACTCCCTCAAGCCACATCACCCTACTAACTTAACTTTAACACACGTGTAAAAATTGGAGTAACAATTGGTTAACAAATGAATATACTATCTAATTATCTACATATATGTATATTAAAATAATATTTCCAACTTTAGGCAAGTGGTATTTGTCTACATATATGTATATTAAAATAATATTTCCAACTTTATGGTAAGTGGACATATATGCACATATATATATATATACACGTAATAGTGTACATATATTATTATTATTATTATTATTTTTAAATATATATAGATAAATAAATAATTGATATCCATACACACAAATATTTATATATATATATATATTCATTTTTTTACATATGTATTTGCCACAATAGTCTATTACACTTAGTAAATAAATTTTAATTTATTAAATTAGGTGCATATCTAGGGTTCAAAATTAAATACGGAAATATTCTAAGGGTAATTCTAACACACTCAATGGACACACATCACCTAAAAATGTGACCTAGAAGGGTCTGTTTTCTTCTCTAGATTATCCTTATGGTAATCATAGGCTATTATTTTAATACTTAAAAGTTTTTGGATATTTCAATTATTCTAGCTATTAGATATATATATATATATATATATTTCTAATTAAATTTAGATAATAAAATTTTGGGGTATTATAGTTGGTGATCCAATAAGTCGAGTTCAAACCAGAGGGTCAACCGAGCATGCCTTATTCACATCTTCATCTCTCAAACTGAACCAACAAACGTCAAGGAAGCCTTAATAGATTCAGACTGGATCATGGCTATGCAGGAAGAACTGAACCAGTTCACACAAAATGACGTATGGTTTCTTGTTGACAGGCCAAAAACCCAGAAGGTCATTGGCACAAAATAGGTTTTTCGCAACAAGCTGGATGAACAAGGAGTGATCACAAGGAACAAGGCTAGACTGGTAGCCAAAGGTTACTCACAAAGTGAAGGGATCGACTTTGATGAGACATTTGTGCCAGTTGCAAGATTAGAAGCCATCAGACTGTTCCTAGCTATGCAGCTTACTTTAACACCAAATGGATGTCAAGAGTGCTTTTCTTCAAGGAATGCTCAAGGAGGACGTATATGTCGAGCAACTGCCAGGCTTTGAAATTGGTGATCAAATCTTCAAACTTAAAAAGGCTCTCTACGGACTAAAGCAAGCTCCAAGAGCGTGGTATGAAACTCTAACAACATTCTTGCTGAAAAACGGGTTTCAAAAAGGAGTCATTGATCGAACTCTATTCAGAATAGAACGATTAACTGAGATCTTAATGGTTCAAATTTATGTGGATGACATAATCTTTGGATCAAAGAGCAAAGATCTATGCACACGGTTCGCTCAACTGATGCAAAGCGAATTCGAGATGAGCATGATAGGAGAAATGGCATTCTTCCTAAGACTTCAAGTGAAGCAGCTAAAAGATGGAATTCATATTAGCTAGGCGAAGTACACCAAGGAACTTGTCAAGAAGTTTGGAGTAAGTAAAGGAAGAACTCTCAAGGTTCCAATGAACACATCAGTTCAGCTAACTCTTGATGCAGAAGGAGAATCAGTTAGCCAAACTTACTACAGAGGAATCATTGGGTCCTTACTTTACTTAACAGCCAGCCGGCCAAACATCTCATATTCAGTCGGTCTATGTGCACGGCTTCAAGCCAATCCAAAGAAAAGTCATCTTGAAGCAGCTAAGAGAATCATCAAATATCTCAAAAGAACCATAAATCTTGGATTATGGTATCCCAGAGATGATAGTTTGAGTTTAATTGGGTATTCAGACTCAGACTTTGGTGGATGCAAGATTCACAGAAAAAGCACCAGTGAAACATGTCAGTTTCTTGGAAGCAAACTGATATCCTGGTTTAGCAAGAAGCAGCACTCAGTTGCCACGTCAACAACTAAAGCAGAGTATGTAGCTGCTGGAAGCTGCTGTGCTCAAATACTCTGGATGAAGCAACAGTTGAAGGATTACAAAGTTTAAACTGAAGAAGTGCCTATCTTCTGTGACAACAATAGTGCAATTGCGATATCTCAGAATCTAGTTCTACATTCAAGAACTAAGCACATTGACATAAGGCATCACTTCATCAGAGATCACATCTAGAAGAAAGTCATAGGCATTAAATATGCCAATACTGAGAAGCAAATAGCCGACATCTTCACCAAACCGTTGCCCGAAGCAAGGTTTATGGAGCTATGCATACAGTTGGGACTACTGGAGCTAGCATCACAAGATGAAGATGATGAACTGGAAGAAAAAGGCCAAGGAACCACTCCAGCTGAAGAGAGAAACTGAGTCAAAAAGACGAAAAACTGATCAGTTCGCCACTTAATCCATCAATTTGAAGTATATGCAAGAAGCTGCTGAGAAATAAGCAAACTGGAAATGATCAGTTTACCCCATCAGTTCAACTGAATCATCAGTTCAGTCGCTCAGACTAATGATTCAGTCAGTAATGCAGAACTTACAAGTTGCAAATTGATCAAACTGACGAAGAAGTCATAGGAACTGAAGTAAACTCAAAAGGAGATATCAGTTCAAGGAGCAGCTGAAGGAGAACAACTGAACTGAGAAGCAGCTAAATGAAGATCTGAGCAGTTAAGATCAGTCAGGAACTGATGAGAAGATATCCCAGTTGGAACTGATCAACAGAAAAACCATCAGTTACGGTCATACCCAACTGATGACGTAATCAGTTCTCAAGCCAAGGAGAAACTACTGAAGAGAAGAGATAAGTTCAAAAATCTCATTAGTGGAAACGGTAAAAACACGTGTCATCCAAATGTTACCGTTGAATCGTCCTTGTCTCTCCTCTTCTCTCCCCAACGGATAGAATTGAAAAGCCAATCAATGGGTCGATTAATCCAATCCGACCGTTGAATTTGGGGAGACCAAGTGTCACAACCGTTGGATGAGCCAAATCTCTATACATAAATAAGTCGGCTGAACAATTGAGATAAGCTTCCCAATTCTTATCACAAAGTTACTGGCCTTCTATCTATTTCTTGTCGAAAACTTGTTCAATCTTGAAAGATCAATTCCTCAGCTTCACAAGTCAATCTTTCTCGAAGAATCATGACTCAAAATCTATCACGCAGAAGATTCAATTTTCATCAATCCGGAGAAGACTATAAAGCCTTCTGTGATAAGCTCAATAGAGACAAGGTTTTCAATCCAGCTGGATTTCTTCAAGCTTGCAAGGCTTCTCCGCTCACTAGAATGATCATCGAAAAGCTTTCTCAGGCCAGGCTGAAGAAGTTTCTGGAGGTTTTTCCAGAACGAATCTACATCGAGCCAGTTGCTGAATTTTACTTAAATTCAGACGGATCCTCGAATTCTAGGAAAATTAGATCGGAAGTAAGAGGACACGCTATTGTCGTAACAACTGAGTCCTTGAGCAACATATTTGAACTACCCAACAACGGACTCAAGCTGGAGGACGTTCAAGTGAATTTCAAGGAAGCTTATGATTTCTGGAAAAAAGAGGGAGAGCTTCAACCATATAAGAGCAATCATCTTATCTCAAAGTTTCAAGATTTCCAGGTACTCGCTGCTATTGCTTCAAAAATCATGGTTGGAACAACTGGCAGCCAATCGGAAATGACAGCAACAAAGTACAAAATCTGTGCTGCCATCTACAATAGAATGGAAATCAACTGGGCACAGTACTTCTTCGAACAACTGAAGAGGTACGTTGATATCATTGAACGAAGCTGGAACGATGAGAAATTCCCTCAAAGGATTGGATATATCAGCCTGGACAACATGATTCTGGAGAAGCAGTTCCCATGGATAGCTGAGAAGAAGGAATTCAAAACAATAGTCAGTAATGACTTCATCTCGAAACCTCTCAGAATTGTTGAGATTGAACCGGAATAAACTGACCAGTTAAGAAGAAAGAAGCCTGCAGCTGAAGGCAAGGGAAAGAAGACAGCTACTGCTGACTCTGATGACGAAATTCCAATAGCTCAGAGATTCAGGCAACACAGTTCAGTTGCTACCAGACCTGACATGATCGAACAGTCAGCTAGGCCAGCTGCTGTCAGATCAGCTACAAGAAAGAAGCCAGCTGATCAACCACGAAGGAGAAAAATATTGCTTTCTCAGTCTAGAAAGAGAAAACGATCAAGTCCTATACTAGATCCAACAATTCCTCCAAACTTAACTATTGAAGATACAGCTCCATGCGACAATCCAGAAGATATCATCCCTACAAGAGGGATCCCTCATAATGGAGCCGAAGCTGATTACTTTCAACTGACCTGCCCACCAATGGCTCAAGTTGAAGGAAATATAAGAGCCTACTCCCAAGGAGAGTCCGTGAAGAAATGGGCTGATGAAACCACGCAGAAGCACATGGCTCAACATTTTGCCCATGAGCTAACTGGTCATGAGGAGCTCTTCCACACCCTAACCAGGTACATCTACTGGTTTTATAGAGGCACGTATACCAGTCAGAACAGTTTCTATCATTGCTAGCCTTTCATGGAATGAGTTTCTGGAGGCGAGAAGAAGAATGGAGCCTATGGTAGACAGACAGTGAGAATGCCAGTATCACTAAAGGCAAACACCTCATGAGATAGCTACGGCTGAGGAAAGAATGCTCAAATCTAGCTAAAGGATCGATGAGAGACGTGTTTGATGAACCGTGCAGAATTCAAGGATTGAAGCTGCCAGTTATCACTACAGAAATGGAACAAGAAAGATGGTTGCACCCTCATGTTCAACATAAATGGCTATTCAATAAGTTACTGAAGAAATCACATAGTCACCAAACTGAACAGCCATCAACTGCGGTACGAGATCAAACACTCATTCCAATGGATGATCTCTTTGACGAATTAATTCAAGAGATTCGCGCTGAAAAGACCACTCAAGGAGCTGAAGTTGAAATTAACAACATTCTAGAAAAATCAGAAGAGTCAGCTGATCAAACTCGTCAGTTTGATAAGACAGCTGAGCCCCAAACAGTCATAACACAAGAGCCAACTGCTAAGAAAGGACATGCCTCACCTATTCCTCCAACTGATCTAGTGATGGATAAGACTGATCAATCAACTGATCAGTCAGCTCAAAACAACCAGGCTGTCTGCCAACGCAGTATGGAGACAGACGATATTTCCTACACAGTTCCTTGTGAGAAATTTGTTGGAACTTCAAAAGGAGATGAAGCGGACTCAAGAGCGGTCCAGTTCATGGCTCAACCCAGTGGTTCCATGGTCCAACTCCCTCCACATTATGTGGAACTGATAAATTCCCTGCAACAACAAGTTAAACTGCACACTAAGCAAATCAAGCAGCTGCAAGCCCAACAAAGACTTCAGTTTGTTGAAAATGAGTTAGATAGCAGCACCGAGGATGAAGATGAGGAGCCCACCGAGCCGTTGGCCAAGAGAAGAAAAACTGATCACAAGAAGGACTAGAGGCTGATCACTCTTAAACATGATTAGAAAAGCCTTAAGTACACTTCTTGTTAATCAGTTGTAATCATCTTTTGATTATAAAAAATTATTTTCTTTTATTTTCAAATAAATGTCAAGCTTCACATTTATTTTAAAATTTTGACCGTTGCAAAACAATGACACGTGTCAAGGTCATTAATTGCCAACGACCAAAAGAAATGAGAGGCTAGTACCATTCCAACCATCATATCTATGAGCCTATCCCAAAACTCATAAAAGCCTCTCTCTCTCTCAAGCCTCTCAAAAAGCCTCATCCTCCAAAAAGATCTCAAAACCTCTCTCTCTCTCTCTCTCTCTCAAACAATCTTGAATCGTCAAAAATATTCAGCCAACCTCAAAGATGGCCGAATTATCCAGATCTTCAAACTTCTTCAAAAACCAACTTATGAGAGATAAATTCCTTGGTAGACAGAAATTTCAATTGATTCTTGATGAATCAAAGAATCCAACCCTTCTGTCAAATCTTCACAAAACAGGAGTTCTTCACTACCTGGAAACACCACCAAAATTCTTTAGACAAAATTTGGTGAGTGAGTTTTTGCTTCAAGCAAAATTATCTGCAGATGGGAAGATGATATCTTCAGTGGCTCAAGGAAGGATGTTATACATCAATGAGAAATCAATTGCTGAAGTATTTCAACTCCCACAAGAAGGCTTATCCGTTCAAGATCTAAAGAAATCTGCAGAATCGCACTGGAGAAACTGGAAAGCCTCAACCTGCAACAAGCAATTCAGTTTTACCACAGCTAAAACTGATCTCAAGCCTGAGTTTGGAGTTCTCCTTGACATAACAAATAAGATGATGTTCGGAGCAATTGGAAGTCTAAGCCAACTCACCCAAGAGAGATACAAAGTCATGATTCACCTTGCTGAAGGAAGATAAACAAACTGGGCAGAATTTGTCTTTCAACAATTCAAGCATCAAGTCATCAAGGCTGCAGACTCAAAGAAGTCTGGCAAATTTGAGTCCAAGGTTGGACTTGTTCTAAGGATGAGCAAAATGCTTGAAGACCTGCTGAAGCTTACAAGTGATGAATCACTACCAGTTCTGATCTCCGACTGGATCACCAAGAAAGGAACTGCTCATCTACAGTCCCTGAAGAGGAAGAGAAAAGGTAAGGCCAAGATGAGCAACCAAAGTTCGAGCAACTCAACTGCCAATGCCGTTCACTCTCCAAAATCAAAGAACGGATCACCAGTTGATTTCCAGGTTTGCTCTGATCCAGATGAGCTTATTCCATTCATTGGAATACCCCATCCAAACTATGGAGTAGACTACTTCAGAGGCACATGCCCTCCGCTCCAGCTGACTGAAGAGAATATTCGCACTTTCTACAGTGGTGAATATACAGTCAAAAGTGCACAAAAGGAAGTGACCAATCTCCTTTTCACGCACTTCACAGTTGTTGCACAATGAGATCAAGAGTTGTACAAATAACTTCACCGATATTTCTATTGGTACAACTGGAGACATTCTATGTCTATCCAGTCTCACTTCTTGCTAACTGCCTTTCATGGCATGAGCTTCTGGCAAAGAGAAGAAACCTGGAGCATCAAATGGATAGGATCATCAAATCCATTCCCTCCAACCATTGTGAAAGTTCAGCACATTATAAATCACCGGATGGTGAACAAGATTCCAGCAACCGCCTTACTGGTCGAATTTACATCCAGATTCATGTTTCAAGCAGTTGGAACTGCAAGTCAACCAGTCAACTGCCTAACTAACTCACTTTGTCGACAGCTGAACTTTGATAGTCTATCAAGTCAGTCAGCTGAGCCATCTCGACGAACTCCACCTGCTGTTCAAAGGATAGAACCCCACCTATCCCACACTGCAGTCATAGCCTCTCAAAGGAAAAACAAGGCATAATGATGCAAGAGACAGTGACGATGAAGATACTGCCACATCACCAAATCTCCTATCCAAAGGCTATGTGACTCTACTGCTCACGCCAGGCTCAAAAGATGCGCAGTTGACCAAGAAACATGATCAGTTTCGGTCATCGCCAAAGGGAATCCCACACCCCCTTAGTCAGAGAATGAAGAGCTCGTCAGTTGAGATCCAGCTTTATCTTCGCAAAGCCAAGAAGACAGAAAGGCCTGGACCATCAAAGCATGAAACTGCATCTAAAGCAAACAATGCAGCTAGTCCAGCTAGGCTATTCAAGAAGCGAAAATTGTCTACAGAAAAGCGGAGCAAATAAACAAATAGGCTAATCAATTCAGTTGCAGCCTCGACATCAGCCAGCTCAACCATGACAAATGAGTGTCCAAACTCAACTGCTCAACCAACCGCCACGTCATCAATCAGTTGGACTATATCCCAACTGACTAAGGATAAGTCTTCCTTTTTTTTTCAAAAGCTAATCTCAATTATATTGTTACCATTATGATTATGAAATATCTTATATTATATGTCAACGGTTACAATTTCAAAATGGGGCTCTATATCTCAAAGTTGTCATTAATACCTCTGCATGGATCTTAAAACCTACTCTTCAAACAGACGAAGAAAATATATTTTATTGCACTATTAATAGAAAGACCTGCAGAAAATATTTCACTATTTATGGCAACTACCCCATTTTCAAAATGATCTCATCTCAACCATACGATCATAAAGTCATTTACCGATAATCGGCTGAGATTCATACATCATTAATTCAGCTAATCAACCATCAAATCGGATGGCTGATCAGTCAAGAAAAGCAATCGAGTACTCTCGATTCTTGCATGCACAAGATGCATAAATATGAGTACAGAGATGAAGGCTCTGATCATCTGAAAATCTCTTTTTATTACTTGATCTTTTGCTAAGCCTTTCTTCACTCATCAAAACTCTTGCATTTCTAAACTAAATTTCATATCTTTGCAGAAATGAAGCCTCCATTTTCTCGGGTGGACATTGAAGCTCTTACACGCAAAATGAGAAAAGACAAGTCTCTAAATCTAGAGAAGCTAAATACACGTCTTGGCCCGGATGTCTTTCAACAGATTTATCGACCATTGGCAGCGACTGGACTGCTTCTTTTCTTGACACAGTTGCTGGTCAAGAACATACCTGACTATGTCGCCGAGTTCTACTACAATGCAACTATCAATGGCAACAACATCATCTCCACTGTAAAGAATCAAGTGATCATAGTCACCAAGGACACGATGATGTCCACTTTACACCTTTCCGGCAGCGGTCCAGACATGATGAACCTAAATCTGCCATCCAAACATGAGTTATGGAAAATCTGGAAGCTTCCTCATGTACACCACAATGACAGTTCGCACAGATTAAAGGAGAGCTTGCAAAGTGATATCATCCAACTTCTGGATATCACCAGCCATATTGTCCATAGCAACTTCGAGATCGTTCATCTCTTCGAGATCAAGGCTCATATCACAGCCGCCATCTACTTTGGATGTCAAGCCGACTGGGCTTCCTACATCCTGGCACAACTGAGAGCCAACGTCGAGTGAGCAATGTTTGATCCGTCAACTAGCACATTCCGAGAAAAAGTTGGCTTTATGAACCGTCTAAGCCACATCATACAAAGCCAGTTTGACGAGATCATACCAACTGGTGAACTACTTGGAAGACGGGACATGCTCCCCACAATATACTGCCATCCGACCTCAAAGCGTCCACACCCACAAGGGCATTCCAGCTCAGATAATGAAAAGGCGCCTTTGGAGGCCACCGTCAGCTCCACTGACGAAAGAGAGCTGTTGTTGGAGAATGCATCTCTTTTACGGCTGAGTGATCAGCCTACAATATCAGCCAGCTCCCAACCTCCACCTTAAGTTCAAAGCGACTATATTGAGGTTGACTTTGAAGCGGTTCTAGACCACCAGCTCCGAAGCTGCTTTGGTCTCATCGAGGACACCGACTACTCCCTCTTCGTGCAACTGCGGCGGTACTTGCAGTACCATATCTGGCGCTTTCAACTGGATGAGTCAACTATGTTTCACCTCATCCACACCCGTGGCTCAGCCTTCTCGATCAGCGAGGGCACATGGAGTTGAAACTGGATGAATCATCCACTCTCATCGCCTCCAACGCTCTCGGAGATCATGGATTCAATGATCAAGCAACTCCAGCTTGGTATATCCGCTGATGCTCCTCTCTCCGACAATGAACCAGCCAACTCCTCCTGCGCACCCTTCGTTGGTGATCCACCACTTCCTTCAGCTGATGAGATCTTTACCAGCTTGGGCCCCATGAGCTTCAGAGAGCAGGACATCTCTGATCCAGGTCAGTTCATGTCAATTGAAGATGCCTATGCATGGCTTTCTCCTCCCATGCAAATCCCTTCAGTTCCTACAGCTCATGATGACAATTTGGCAACCGCCTTCATTTTTCTGCCAAATTGGTCATTACCCTCATATGATCCCCTTCACCTTTTGGATGATGCCAAAAAGGGAGAAGATGGACAGAATGATGATGAACAGTATAATGGATACATGACTCTTTGGGATCAAATTCAAAGAGAAACTCATCATGAGGGGGAAGATCAGCTTCAGGGGGAAGTATGGACACTACAAGGAGTCCAAAAAGGAGGAGAATCGAGCAGAAGGAAAAAGAGCAATCGAAGCAACATTCAGGAAGTACGCTAGTAGTCTTAACTACTAACTCTTGAATCTCTTGAAATCATGCTAATAAAATGAATATATAATACAAGTCTTGATCATGATTTTACTTCAAGCTTGAATGCCTTGACATAATTCTTCATGCTCTAATACCCCAGCCATGCTCTGATATTTGAAAAATAAGCATGAATAAGCCCAAAATTGCTCTTAAAATTGACATGCTCTGATATATGAATGATAAGCATGAATGAAAATTGCTCCAATAATTGAATGAAAATCATGAGTCAATGTGTCACAATATGCTATGAATATGACATGCTCTGATATTTGAAAGTTAAGCATGAATGACAAATGCTCTAATAACTGAGTGAAAATCATGAACCAATTTGTCTCAATATGCTACGAATGTGCACAGACTAAAAGACTCTATTTAAAGCATTTGCTACACTTGCAGTTTTTCCATCATCATCATCAACAAAGTTTTGACATCATCAAAAAGAGGGAAATTGTTAGGAAAAACTATCAAGGAACCCCTAGATCAGGTTTTGATGAGATGTCAAAATTATTTGTGAAAAACTAACCAAAGCTCAAGCTGTAGATCGAAGCTGACCAGCCTAGAAGGGCATCATCAAAGAAGAACTCTAGAAGAGTCAAAGTCAACCGATCTGACGAATGACCCAAATTGAAAGACACGTCATCCAATCTAAAGTTCAACTTGGCTGAGGAATCATACCAGTCAAAGAAAGCTGACAAGTCAGCTGAACTGAGGGAGAAAGGAGTTGACCAAAGACTGAAGAAACTGATAGAATGTCTGTTTATGCCAGAGACTGGCAGTATCCAACTGAAGCAATGGGCAATCTCAGCTGACAAGCCCAGAACTACCAACTGGAGCAATGCCCAATCTCAGCTGACAAGCCCAAAACTGCCAACTGGAGCAATGGCCAATCTCAGCTCACAAGCCCAGAACTGCCAACTAGAGCAATGGCCAATCTCAGCTCACAAGCCTAGAACTGTCAACTGGAGCGATGGCCAGACTTAGCTAACAAAGCTCAGAACTGCCAGCTGGGATGATAATGTAACTGAGCTGAGAAATCCAAAACTGCCAGCTGAAATTCCAAACTGCCAAGAGAGCTGAAGCCAGAAGACTCTTGGAGTATATTGCTTGAATCAGCGTATCTTGGAATAAATGCTCCTTCAAGGATCCTGGAATTTAATGAAGATTGATTGGCAGAGTAACGGCTACTTCAACCAAATGATCCAAGCGATCATTTAAAGACCACCTGCCATTGATGAGCTAACAGAGCCACTGATCAAATGGACAATGGTGCTCAACGGTCATAAAATCACTCCTCTATAAAAGACGGGTGAATCAGAGTTTTAAATACTTTTTGCATACTCTTCACAACCATAACCTCTTGCCAACCTTCGCACATACATGCTAAGAGCTTTTCTTTCTCCCTTCCACTCAAGCTCAAGTGCAACGTTTGATAGAAACTGCGAAAGTCAAACTGAGAAGAAGAATTCACTGAATCAAGACATCCAGCCAGCTGTTGACGATCCAGCCAGGGAAACCTTCTCAGTTCCAGCTATTCAACAATCAACTACTCAACTCAATCAAAGGAGCACATCAGTTGATACCCCCTTGTTCAAGACTAACCTCTTGAAGATCGAAAGAGATCTAAAACCTTGTAAAGACGACAATAGCACCTACCTTCTTAGCGAGCAGTTAGGGACTTCAAGTGTGAGCCGTCGACCAGCTGAGGTAGCGAGCAGTTACCAGGTTCAGCCAACTGTCCTTCATTGTATAATTTGTAAAGAAACTTAAGTTATATAGTGAAGTTGCCCTTCTGCAGAAGGAAGAGAGGACGTAGAAGTTTGAGACTTCGAACCTCTATAAATCTCTTGTGTGTTGTACTATATTGTTCATTGCATATCTCTAACTGCACACAAGCTGCACTTAAACTGTCTCAACTGACTATCGAATTTGTGCATAGATAAGTTTCATCAAGCGAGTCATAGGGCCCTGTTTTCCGCATCTAAAGTAAAAGATTTTAAATCAGTTTATTCACCCCCCTCTAAACTGATATCGACTCACCCGGGACCAACAATACTTCCTTTTTGAGTAACACCCCGACCCTAATTTATTATTCCTTTTGGGACCGGGACATTACAGAGGACCCCCTGGATTTTGGATCAAGCTACCTTTTTCCTTATATTTTTCCCGTAATATCCCCGTCCTAATCCTCGGGACCAGGGCGTTACAGAAGCTGAGATATCTACAAAGCTACATGCCAATAAAAGTGGAAAATCTACAATCAAAGAAATTGAAATCTCGTCTGATGGCTCAATACAAGTTGATCAACTCAAAGATTTCATACTGAAGACAATCAAAGACAAGTCTGGAGAGAGCCATAAATCACTTTGGACTTACAACAAACCATATACCCCAAGAATTGACAACTTAAAGATGCTAGATGGCTACCAACCGCCAAAATTTAAACAATTTGATGGCAAAGGAAATCCAAGACAACACGTGACTCACTTTGTAAAGACCTGTAATGATGCTGGGACATACGAAGATCACTTGGTGAAGCAATTCGTTCGTTCTTTAAAAGACAACGCATTTGATTGGTATATCGATTTGGAGCCAAATTCAATTGATAGTTGGGAAAAATTGGAGGAAGAATTCCTTAACCGCTTCTACAGTACTCGTAGGACGGTTAGCTTGGTTGAACTCACAAATACAAACCAACAAAAAGAAGAGTCCGTCATCGACTACATCAACCGTTGGAAAAACTTGAGCCTGAATTGCAAAGATCAATTATCAGAAACTTCAGCAATTGAAATGTGCATCCAAGGCATGTCTTGGCGTCTTCGGTATATTTTGAAAGGGATTCAACCAAAGACCTTCGAGGAATTAGCCACTAGAGCTTACGACATGGAGTTAAGCATGGCCGCAATTGAAGTTCAAGAACTGTCAATGCAAAAGCATCACAACTTTGAAGAAGAGCCAGAAATAAATGATTGGGGCAAACCTTTCGAGGAATCTCCAAGTGAGGAAGAAGAAGAAGAAGAAGAAGAAGAAGAAGAAGAAGAAGAAGAAGAAGAAATGGCTATAAATCTCACCACGTGCTTATTCAAGTCTTCCAATACATGTCACAATCTATGAAAAGAAAAAAAAAAGTCAATGCTCCTTGATAAGAGCCTAAACTATCTTTCAAAACTTCTTGATAAGAACAAAAACTATCTAAAATGCAAACACTCATTGATAAAAGCCTAAACTATCTTCGAAAGCTCCTTGATAAGAGCTTAAACTATCTAAAGTCTTCAAGAAATATTCAAACGCTCCTCGATAAGATCCTAAACTATCTTCCAAAGCTCCTTGACAGGAACCAAAACTATCTAAATCTTCAAGAAATACCAAAACTCCTTGACACGAGTATAAAATGTCTACAAAGTCAAATTCAAATCTAAAACTCCTTGACATGAGTATAAAATATCTACAAAGTCAAATTCAAATCCAAGACTCATTGACACGAGTATAAAAGGTTTACAAATTCAAATTCAAGACTCTTTGACATGAGTATAAAATGTCTACAAATTCAAATTTAAGAATCCTTGACACAAGTATAAAGTGTCTACAAATCCAAATTCAAATCCAAGTATTCACGGACACGAGTATAAAAGGTCTACAAAGTCCAAATTCAAGTTGAAGGCTCCTCGATATGAGCATAAACTATCCAAGCTCAAGAAAAAGCTCTCTGATATGAGCATAAACTATCCAAGTTCAAGAAAGCTCCCTGATACGAGCATAAACTATCTAAATTCAAATCCAAATTGAAGGCTCCTTGATACGAGTATAAACTATCTATTAAATTCAAATTGAAGAACTCTTGAATATGTGTATAAACTATTCGCAAGTTGAAATTCAAGAACTCCTTGATAAGAGTATAAACTATTCTACTAAATTCAAGTTCAAAACTCCTTGGTACGAGTTTAACTCTAATCAGTTTTCAAGACTCATTCATTTCAAATGACAAGTCGTCCATGAATAAGTCTCGAAGGGGCATTTGTAGATGGTGAAAAATCAAATATTATATATAATATTTTATTAATTTTTATATATTTATTTAGTTTTGGAATCATTCGAATTCAAAATTAAATAAAATATTTAAATAATAAAGATATTATTATGTGATAAACATCAAGAGTCTTTGACAACAAGTAAATATCTTTCAAAAGATATATATCAATTTCCAACAGCCAATGAGATAGTGCCACATCAGCCCTAGATATCTCCTACCTATAACTATAAATAGGAGCCTTCATATCAGTTGAAAATCACACCAGAAATCATTTGAAGACTTCAAGAATTTGAGAAGAAATTCCATAAGTGAAATTTTCTCAAATATTCAAGGCGTTCTTTACCAAATTCATCCTGAAGACGGCGTTTGATCCATAAGAAAGACAGTCAAAAGCGTTCTTCATCAAATTCATTCCGAAATTGGTGTTTGATCCGGAAACAATGCGTCGGCCTTCTAAGTTAACATTATCAAGACTAAAGATCAAGTTATAGAAGATCGAGGATATAATTTTTTTCTGAAAACTTCAGCATTTTAATTATATATTATCCGAAGTCTATTGCACGAAAAGAAAATTAGTTAAAATTAATATTATATTCTATTTTTATGTAATTTGAGATAGATTAGTATTTAAATTGTTATAAAATTTATAAAATACTATCATAATTATTAATTTTATCCACATAATTATTAACACAATTTTTATATGACATGTATATATATATGATAAGTAGTTAGATAGTTCTTAATATTTTAAACTGATATTAATTCATTATTAAATTATATACACTTTATAAGTATATATTATGAAAAATCTAAGTAAATATTAAAAAAAATTAATGTATGAAGTTTACAAATTCTGAAAAACTTCTCTATAGACAACATTTCTAGTGGTATTTGTATCATTATCATCAAGTAAGATCTTCAATCCACCATGACTTGTAACCCTTGAAATAACAACTTACAATTGGCCATGAGTGAAAATTGGTTTCTGCAACAATAAACCAACGTGAGAGAGTGATTGTCGTTAGCTCTTATTTATTGGTATTGCATATGAGGGCATGTGTAGTAACCGAGCCTCTTGCTACTAAATGATTATTTTAATATATGTTTCATATAAGTATTGTGTGCTTATTTTTGTGCCAATTTTTCTTATATATGTGTCAACGTTATTATACCAATTTCTTTATTTGATATATCTAATTATTTTTTATAAAATAGAATAGATCAAATCAATATTTATGTATAAATACATATACTGGGCAAAATAATATATATATATATATAAATAGATAAGTTATATATTTGTATACTTGTACGCTCACAGAAGTTGGGTTAGTGGATAATAATAAAATAGAAATGAAATAATTAATCAATCCCTATGCTAGCTCATACGTAGGTATATAGGGTTGATAGGTGGAAAGCTTTAAATTATATGCATTTATTTATTTGATACATTTATATACATTAAGTATTTATAGATTCTATATTTAAAGTTATAATATTTATAAAAGAGAATGTGTACTAAATAAAAAACATAGATGTATAATGATAAAATAGTATACATAAGCAAGGGCTTACGATGGGAATTTAATAATATAAAAAAAGGCTCTTGGAAAGATAATTTAAATAATAATAAATAGTGATAAAAAAAAAGAAGAATAATATGAGTACATGTGTCTAAAATATAAGTTTTGAGGTGGCTTGTATACTATTAGTGTATACACGTGTACTTAGGATAATAGAAATGGAATTTTTGTTCTATTAAGTAAGAAGTTTGTCAATCCATTGTTAATCAATTGTGAGGAGTAAATTAACTAGAATAACAAAGGTTAGTATTTTTTTTTTGTACTCTAGATCTTTCATTGATTTTGATATTTAGTTCCACTATTAGAAAGATCTAATTATATCTATCAAATTGTTATTGAAGATTTTATATTATATGTATTTATACGTGTATATATATATATATCTATATATTTATTTATATATGCGTCTATATGTGTGTGTATTTAGATAAATGATTTTTACATGATTTTTAACTAAACGATGATTGGTATTAATTCATAGATTAATTAAGGTGTATGTTTGTCAATTAGTTAATTATTTCAAATGCGTAGTTGTCAGTAATAAAATTAAACAAATAAGCAGTATTGTTACATTAATGTTATATACATTAATAAAGAGGAAAATCATAGATTTCAATATCTAGTGGAAATTAGTTTGATTCATTTTGTTACATTGATCGATTTTTTTTAATAATAAATGGCCGAAAGTACACTCATATTTTGTAGTGTAAAGCTTAACTACTCTATAATGTTAGGTTAACATGAAATATTTTGTAA
Source organism: Perilla frutescens (assembly GCA_026008535.1). Taxonomy (NCBI): domain Eukaryota; kingdom Viridiplantae; phylum Streptophyta; class Magnoliopsida; order Lamiales; family Lamiaceae; genus Perilla; species Perilla frutescens. The sequence continues at coordinate 11,470,568 of BRKX01000015.1, forward strand.
TTTACATTGATTAACTAATTTTGAGTTATAGAGAGGGTTTGACTCAATTCTAATTTTATTAATTTATATTAATTTAGGTAAGTATCGTTATTATTGTGAAATTTCAGTGAAGTGGTGGACTATAAAATGATAACATTTTTATTATTAGATTTAGAATTGATAATAATTAGTAAATTTTGATTCAGTTTATATTAATTTGTTATTAATTTATAATTTATCTTAATAACTAGATTGTCTTGAGCGAGAGCACACAATTTAGGATTTCAAACATTTTAAGCTTTGGACTCAATTGAGGTAAGTAGAAATCTATTTGCAACTACAATGCATGAATATATTATTATTTGATTATATGTGATTATTATTTGCTATTGTGTTGTTATAATTTATTACCTCATAAATGTGTGGTGTAATATACTTGTGGCGTTCTATCTATTTGCATTGAATATCTTGTACATGATCACGAGCATATGCATGCACGTCATGTAGATATTGTCGATTTGCATGCATGAAATGATTTTGAGAGAGAGAAAATGTTTTGTTTGGGATTGGTCACCACCAGCCCGTGTTGTGCTGTGTTGATATTTGTGCCTCAAGTGGGATGACTTTCATGTGAGATCAAAGGGAACAGGCAGGGTGCGTGTCCTTTGGGGTCCAGGGAGGATGGTCCACTTCAACTGCACCTTTGAGGTGATGAGTGGCTGATGTGGGATGACTTTCATGTGGGATCAAAGGGAACAGGAAGGGGGCGTGTCCCTTGGGGTCCAGGAAGGATGAGCCACATGAGTGCACTAATCAGATTCTGGCCAAGTGATATTGAATATATTATGAGCTCATGACTCATGTTGGTGTCTGGTGAAGGGAGCCAAGTTCCTAAACAATGAAAATGCTTTTGAGATGAAAACATTTTATATCACGAGCATTAGCCATGGTGTGGTGTCTTCTTTATGTGTCATGTATGAGGTCGCATGCATGATTTCTGCTTACTGAGTTTTAGCTCATATAGTTCATGCATTGTAGGTGATTCTGATGAAGTATGAAAGTGCTTGGTGCGGGACGTGGAGTTTCCAAGAGTTCATGTGGGTCTATGTATATGGATGACGACCTAATGGGCTTTTGTTTATGAGCTTTTTGCACCACCTTTTGACTCTGTTTTTTGTTCAAGCGTGAAACTTCTTCGAAGTTCACTATTTTGATTGTATATAAACTTTTATCTTCCCTGTTGTACTCTTTTGACTTCGGAGTACTGTTTCTTCCCTTAATATATTTATGTAAATTATGTATGAAAATAAATCTTATCCTTTCTCGAGTGATCTAATAGTTTTCTATTCTATTTTGAAAAAAAAACAATGCACACTAGCATTGTTGGTCTTTTCTTCTACATCCTTATTGAGGGTGCCACACCATGAGAGGAAATTATCTTCTCTGAAACTTAAATGGCAATCTTGGATCAGCATGCATAAGAGACATTCTTGGAATTAGTACCATTTGATGTGCATTTTGCCTAGTGAGAAATCTTGCTTCAACAACATGTTTGCCATACCTTGTGATCATCAATCGAGTCCCATTACATAAACCATTTGCATGATCTATGTTTCTCAACAACATAACAGGAGTACCGATTTTCAAAAATAATTCATAATTCGGAACCCCTGAGCATTTGATACTATTTAAGAATTCAGGATTATGAACTTCTTGCAACAAACCCGTATTGTCATCTGAGTTGCATGTCGAGTCAGAACTTAAATACAATCTGCCCTCACCTTTGTTCAGAGAAAGCATGTATTGATTTACAGATTCAATCGCATTTAAAGTTGGAGCAAGTATGACTCGTTCTTGTAGATAAGTTGTATCTGCAATATCAGTACCATATGATGGAAAAGTACTGTTAACAATTGCTGAAATTGGATCTTCTGACCATTTCAATACAATGTCATCCGGGATGTCAATATTGACATGTCCATCATTTGGGCCACTGATTGTACCGTCACCAATACCGGCAATCCAATTTGCAAATTGTTCTACCTCATCAGCTGCATCATTAGGACCTAAATTTGTCAGTCTCAAATTTTGTGTTAATCTCAGTACCCTGCAATCTTTCCACATATAAGAAGAATTTATTGTGGTATGAACAATATCCTATCCGCCAATATCCTATCCGCTTCCTTTTGGAGTAACAGGTAAGATCTATCAAAAATCTCCTCCAAAAATGATTGTTTTTCCTCTAAAAATTTTACGTGCACTTGTTGAATCAGAAACACGCATTATATCTCGAAGTGTCCGATCCAAAGCTTCAAAGCAATACTTGTGCATCATAGGTGCCTCATCCCAAATTATAAGCTTACTTCTAACAATCAATTCTGCTAGTGGACTTCCTTGGCTAATGTTGCAGGTGGAATCCTTATTTGGATTTAATGATATTTTAAATCGTGAATACGCTGTTCGTCCACCTGGTAATAATATAGAAGCAATACCTTTTGATCTCAATGCTGCAGATAATGTCTTCCATATAAATGCCTTTCCAGTACCTCCATATCCATATAGAAAAAAAAACCCTGAATGTGATGATATATCATCCAAAACAATTTGATACACATTGTGTTATTCATCTATAAGTTTGCTAACGAACACTTTGTGATCATTTTCCAATCTGTTTCTATCATATCTCATTTCATCATTTATCAATCTATTTTCTTCAGATTGAAAAAAATCAGAACTTGGATATGGCATACCTTCAAATTCTCGTAAAGTCCTTCCAAAACTCTTGATCAACTTTTCAATTTCCACCAGACAATAACTTTGAATTTGTTCATCCGTCAATTGCAATTCTCTAAATTTATAAGAATATTTAATAATGTAAGTTAAAATAATATGGAAAAATTAAACAAATATTAAATAAGTATATTTTTATCTACTTGGATGTTGTAGTATTGATCTTTGCTTATATAATATATCATCAGATAAATATATCCAACAACTATTCCACACCACTTCTGGACGTCCCATTGAATCGGAGGCTAACAATGTAACAAATAACTTTCTCAAAGATTCAACAGATGACCAATAGCTTGCTTCAATAATCCCATCAATAAATTTTATATCATTGTCTAACAATCCCAAAGCATAACATGCATCTCTGAATGAAGCATACTGCACACCATTAATTTTTCTGATGTCTTCATAACATGTAGGACCTCGCACTACATTAAGTAAACATCTCAAATAATATATTTCCCCACTGCCCGGAGGAACAAAGAAAATTCTTCCAATTGAGAAATGTTTTTTCCTCGGTACCCATTCTTTTGTAGCTTTTTTCCAAACAAACTTTGTTGGAAATTGAATATAAGTAAGTTTCCATGCTTCTGGATACTTCTTATTTGCTTCAAACCAAGCTAAAAACATACTTTCATGAACAATTGGTCTATTGAGCACATCATCAATTGAATCAGAATCTTGAAAGAAAACTGTATGTTCATTTTCAAGATGAAAATTTAATCTCTCGACGGGAGGATATTTGTATTGAATTTCAAATCCAAATATTCTCCAGGCAGCCTCGCAGGGGGAAATATATCTGCAATCATAATACATACTTATTTCATCAATATTTTTCACACTTTCATCATCTTAAGTTCTTTGATAAAAGGCTACAGTAACACGATCGTGACCTTTGTCCACATATTTGAACAAATATTTTATTGATCGTGACTGGTTGCACCATTCAACATTTATATGGGCAGCATACTTTATTAGAATGAATCAATTGTGAGGAACCACGTATCTATTATCCATCAGCATTCCATTCTTTAAAATTATTCTTCCATTGTCTCTGCGTCTATATACTGGATAACCATCTTCATCTGTGGTTGTTGTCTCAGTAAAATTTTTTGGAAAATATTTACTGCAACGACCATTTCTCATACATGGTGAAATTTTTTTTTCGTAGCACTACAAGGACCATGAATCATGAAATCCTATACAACTGTGTAATATTGTGGATCCAACTCTTTATGAGGTATTTCAGCTGATATAATTTGGTCAATCACTTCTGATCCTCGATTTTGATCCTCTTTTGATATAAAAGCAAGATATGTGCATATGGAAGACCCCCCTTTTGAAATTCAATAGTGTATACTATAATTGAATTTAAAATAAAATAAATTAAATATTAAAATAATAAAAATTAGGAATGAAATTGTTGGTCTCGGGACGAGTCAGAATCAGTTTAGAGGGGGGTGAATAAACTGATCCAAAAACTTAACAATATTTGCGGAATAATCAGGGCCCGTTTAACTCGTGAAGTTATCCGTGCTGTTAGGTGATCAGTTGAGATGATTAGCTAGCTCGGAGTGTTGTGTCTACTTGAGGTGTGCAATTGAAAATATGCAACTGAAAACTGAAAATTGAGCAGATCACACAGATAATTTTATAGAGGTTCGAAGCTCAACTTCTACGTCCTCTCTTCCTTCCGCAGAAGGGTAATTCACTATGCAAGTGTAAAGTTCCTTTATTACAATTACACAGTGAAGACAGGTGTTGGACCTGACTATTGGTGACTTTACAAGTCATGAATTCCTTTCCAATTGTTGCTGTCTCGGAAGTGACGATCCAATGATACCTTAGTCGGTTTCTGGTCGACAGCTCACACTTATCAGTCCCAACTGCTCGCTGAGACTTTAGGTTCTATTGTCCGTCTTTACAAGGTTTTAGATCTCTTTCGATCTTCAAGAAGGCAGTCTTGAAACTGGTATCAACTGGTGTGCTCCTTCGTGCGTCTTCGGCTGAAGCTGGGCAGTTGATCGTTGTAGAATAGAACTGAGAGAGTGGCTCTGGTTGGATTTCTTCAATAGCTAGCTTGATGAGCAGTTTGCTCCTTCTCTTCAGTTGGAATTTTGCTTTGCTGAGTTTTAAGCTTGAGGCTTTAGAGGTTTGGTGAACGTCTTCACTGAGTCTAAGCACAAAGTTTACGCAGAAAGTCTTGGCAAAAGTCACGGCCATCTTCTGGGTTGCTCATCTTTTATAGATGAGTAGCTGGTGATCGTTGTTGATCACTGTGTGATCATAAATGATAAAATCCGTTGAGGGGCCTTTTATTTAAAGAGTCGTTGAATAACCTTTGTTCTTCTTACATGCTTTTATTCCAAGATTTCGGTTGCATTAACTTCAAGATCTTCTTGTTGTCTATTCTGATCTTCAGTTCTGGGCTTTTGTTGGCAGTTGGAGTCTTCAATTCCTCGGCTGTCAGTTCTGCACATCTTTGGCAGTTTTGTAAGCTCCAACTAAGATCATCTTCAGCTGGTGGTTCTGGACTCTAGCTTGATGCTTTCTGAGCTCTAGTTTGATTTGCTTCCGCTAGCAGTTTTGAACAAGTGTTCTTCAGCTGGTATTTTGGACAGGTGTCCCTTTAGATGGAACTTTGGTCTTGAGTTCAGAAGATGGCGCTTCTTCAGTTAGACTTTTGAACTGATGCGTCTTCAGCTGGTATCCTCTGAACTGGTACATCTTCAGCTGGAGCTTCATTCATTCTTCAGTTGGAACTTTCTCTTGAGCTGGCATATCCTTCAGCTCGGACTGATGTATTCTTCAGCTGGTATTCTCCTTCAGCTGGAACGGGTCCTCTCTCTTCAGCTGGTAGTCTTCTTCAGCTGGAACTCTCTTCAGCTGGTACTTTGGTCTTCAGCTGGAATTGGGCACTTCTGAACTGATGCCTTGAACTGGTATTTTTCTTCAGTTCATAACTGTAGACTGATGGCAGTTGGTACTTCAAAATTTGGTAGTATCTGCATCTTTCAGTTATACTTGACTTGCTAAATGATCTAGCAATCAAGCTATAGTTTTTTTCTTTTTTTTAAGAGCTCTTGGCTGGATCTTTTTTTTTCTTTTTCTCTCTTTTCTTTTCTTTTTCTCTTTTCTTTTCTTCTTTTCTTTTCTTTTCTTTTCTTTTCTTTTCTCTTTCTCTCAGGATTGATCATTTTCAGGCTTTGATAGCTCAGACTCTTTGCATATTTTGACATATTTTGATATCTTATCAAAACCCCAGTGAGGAAAACTTTTGATAGCTTTTCCTAATAATTTCTCCCTTTTTGATGATGTCCAAAACATGGAAAAATTAAGCAATGATGGAAAAACTGAATGTAAGAAATTTTGAGTTGTGTACAAGAGAACACAATCAAGCAAGAAAAACTTTTTATAGCTAAGAAACTGATTGTATAAACTGATTAGATTTCTTTTAATCTACAACAGCTTGTTTTTCTTTTTCTTCTTCTTTTTCTACAGTTTCTAGCTCTTCAGCTGGTACTCATCTCCTTCTTCATCTGTTCCACTAATTGCTAGATTCTCCTTTTTCTCTAGCATTTCTCCAGACGTCTCCCCAAACTCCCCCTGAGACACTTGTCTCCCATATCTGGCTCTTTTCCAGACATCTCCCCAAGCTTCCCCTTGAGGCTGATGCCTCTCTTCTCGAGTAGTTCCCACAGTCCTCATTACGTCCCCCTGAGGCTGTACTTCTCCCTGAAACCACGAGGGTTCTCTTTGAATCTCATCCCAGAGACTCAGAAAGTTTATTCCATCATCTTTCTCAATTTCTTCTTTCTCTTCCCCCTTTTTGGCATCATCTAAAAGGGTGTGCAGTTGTAGATCAAAAGATGGAATGAGAACGTGTGGTAACAAGCTGAATATGGTAGCAAGGTTACCTTCAAATGGGGAAGGGTATGGTTGTTCTCGCCATGGTGAGGGTAGCCTGTTGGATGCTTCTTCAGTGGGCATGAGTTGCCATAGATCTGGTAGTGGAGACTGAACTTGATGTTCAGTTGGCATCAGGGCCAGACTTGTGAAGAATTCATCAGTTGGAGGTGGATGGCTGAACTCTATCGGTGTGGACGATGAGTTGGATGGCTCTGCAAAAGGTAGAGGAGCTGCGACCGTTACTCCATATTGGGTTCTATGAATCATCGTATCCATGATCTCGGAGAGTGTAGGAGTAGCCGCGAACAGATTGTTCATCTAGTTTCTGCTCCAAATTCCTTCTTGACTCCAGAAGTGGCGTCACTTCTTGTTGAGCAGTTCAAACATAACTGCTTCATCAACTTGATATCTCCTGAGTGACCATCTGAGATATCTCTTCAGTTGATTGAAGAGATCAGAGTCGTAGCTCTCAATGATATGAAATATGCTTGATAGCAGATTGTTGAGAGTCTCATTGAAGAGATATTCAATGCCATCTATGCAGTTGTTTTCAGCTGGTTCAGAATCAGCTGGCGCAGTTGACTCTGACATCATGTCATCTTCTGACATGGGTTGTTTTTCATGACTGATTAAAGTCGGTTCAGTCAGAGTGGAGGGGCCTGCTTCAGCAGTTCTCTACTGTCTCGATCATTTGCCTAAAGGCTTTAGGTTTCTTCTTCTCTTGAAAAAGATTGTGGGGAGATAGTCTCTCCTGTCCAGCAACTCACCTTGTTGATAGAGAACTTGGATCTGATCACATATGATCATGCTGATCCGGTTGAGGAACCCTAGTTTTTCCATGAATGTTCCAGTTTGATGGTCAAAACTGAATTTTCGAACATTCTGGCGCAGTTGTGATAGCACATACGATGCCCAGTCAACTTTGTATCGGTTGAAGATGAGTGCCATCAGGTGAGCATGTTCGGCACTGAAAAAAGTATAGTCTAGGTTGTCTCGCAGGCAGTGGATGACTATATCTTGGAGTTGGATGAACTCCGCCCGCAGACTGTCCTTCAGTCTGTGTGAATAATCATTATGTTCAACTCCTAGTTTTGTCCATTGGCTCTACAATTCTCTTTGATTAGGCATGGGTATCGAGCTTACCTGAAAACCTACTCTTGGAAGATAGAGTGTGTCCATCATTATATCATTGGAGATAATGATCGAGTGCATGCCGACTGTTGAGATGATGTTGCCGTTACCTATAACTTGAGAGTGGATATAGAACTCGGCAACAAGCTCTGAAAAGCAATGTCTATTCTACGGGCTTTGATTAAAAAAATGAAATAGTTCAGTGTCTTCATCTACTAGCAAAGTATCATCATTTGACAGCTTCAAGATGTCTTCAATCATCTTGCTCATCCTGAGAACGAGTCCCACCATAGACTCAAACTTCTTTATTCTCTTTGAGTTGGGGCCTTGAGGACATGACGCTTGATCTGAGAAAATACAAACTCTGCCTAGTTTTTTTCGCGTTCTTCAGCTAAGTGAATCATCACTTTGCACCTCTCCTGGGTAAGCTGGCTTTGGCTTCCAATTGCTCCAAACATCATCTTGTTTGTGATATCGAGCAGAACTCCATACTTTGGTCTTAGATCGGTTTTAGCTGTGGTAAAACTGAATGCCTTTCTGTAGGTAGGGGCTTTCCACCTTCTCCAATATGGTTTAGCTGCTTCACTCAAATCTTGAATAGTTGCTCCTTATCTTGGAAGTTGAAAAACTTCAGCAACTGTTTCTTCAGTTATCTTGATGGTTCGACCTTGGATAACTAATGAAATTTCCTTGCCATTTGCACTAATTTGTTCTTGAAGAAGAAATTCACACACCCAATTTTGTCTGAAGAATCTTGGTGGTGTTTCCAGGTAGTGAAGAATCCCTGTCTTGTGAAGACTAACAAACAGGTTTTGGCCATTTGATTCCTGGAGAATTTCCTAGAACTTCTTCTTCTCAAGGAATTTATCTCTCATCATTTGATTTTTGAATAAATTAGAAGAACTGAGAAATTCTGCCATTGAAGAAATTTGGCTAGAATTTTTGAGAGAGAGAGACTGAGAAGAGACTTTTTCTTGAATGATTTGAGAAATGAGTGTGTCTCTTCTTAGCAAGGACTAGATCTGGATTAATTTATGAGAAATAAATGATACTCATATATCTTTGAAAATTTTCTATCCCCTGCTTTTGCTTTTGGCCTTAAATGCCTTTGTCAGGATTTCAACGGTAAGAATTCAAATGGTTTTGCTGACATGGCATTTTATCAATAAAAGATATTTTATTGATCAAAAAGATTACAGAGCAAAATTACAAGAGAAGTACTTAGAGATCCTAATCAGCTAAGCTTGATCAGTCTTTTATCCTTCTTGTGCTCTATTTTTTGTCTTTTAGTAGGTGGTTCACCAATTTTGTCATTTATTGATGAATCTATCTTGGCTTGCTGAGCTCCCACTTGTTGTTGCAACTGCTTGATGAGCTCACTGTGCAGTTTGAGCTACTGCTGGATGTTGCGAAACAGTTCTTCATGCTGAACTGTGCACTAAGCAATGGAGCTTGCTGGTTGCTCCTGGAACTGAGCTGCTGCTATTGTATCATCATGAAGCATTAGAGTATCATCATTAAATACAAGCTCATCACCTTGTGATATCACTTCATCTCCATCTTCAGTTCTATCTAGCTCTTCACAGGGAATTATCTTGGACTGCTCAAGATTTCCCAGGCTCTCTGTTTCTCCATATCTTTTCTCTGGTGGTATTGTAAGCCGTGATCTTTGTTGATTTGGATCCACATATACCACTATAGCTAGTGAGCCTGCGTAGCCTTGATGCTGCTCTTCATTCAACTGAACAGTTAGATTTTCCAAATCTGGTACCTCATTAACTTGATCAGTTGGGATTTTCTCTGGGTCAGCTCATTAGTGGCTTCATCAGTTGATATTCCTTTTGAGGAATCAAACTGAGAGATAGGCTTGACGAGGGTAGCCAGCGGTAGTTGGAGATCTGTCTCACCCTCAGTTCCTTCAGTCAGTTGATCCTTCTCAGCTGGTTCAGCAGTCGGAGCATTTTGGGATACATGTTGGTCCTCTGTTTGCTCAGTTGGCCATTCTGTTGGCCCTTCAGTTTGACTTTTATCTGGTCTAACTGGTGATCTCAGCAACTCTTCGAACTCCAAGTTTGTTGTATACTTATGAGTTCCTTTAGCAGTTGGTGATTTCTGCTCAGGAGAATCTACAAGGACATTGATCTCAACTTCTTTTGTGTACTGTATTTCTCCCAGTACTTCATCAATGAGATCATCCATTGGTGTTTGCTCCTCCCTTGCTGATGGAATTTTAGACTGTGACCCTGATTGACCTTTCATCACTTCATCATAGAGCCATTTTTGCAAGTTCATCCATCTTTTGCTTTCCTTTTCAACAGACAAAGCAGGAGGCCCGATCCCTTTTTTTATCGCAGATTTCATTGAAACCGTCTTCTATTGACCCTCTGGATAGGTTTCTGCACATCTTTCTAAGATGCAGTTGTCTTTTCAGATCTCTGATCCTCGTGGCTCCAGCATTTATGCTGCTTGTCCACCCTTCCCTCTTCCAGTAACTCATTCCATAGAAGGCTAAAAGGAACATAAATTGATATATCTGATAGGCATGTCACCAAAGAAACCAGTGTAAATAACTAATTAAGGTGTTGAATAACTCTACATAGCCGGAGAGTTCTGGAGCATAGTGATGCGCTGCATATTTCTGAGTTGTTTCCTCAGCCCATTTCTTGATATCTTCTCCTTTTAAGAAGGCTCCACTGTTGTATACAGTCTAAGACATTGGTGGACATGTGTGCCTGAAGTAATCTGCTTGGGCCTCTTCATGTGGTATCCCTCTTTCTGGGATCAAATCCCTTAGATTTGCACATGGTGCAAGATCTTCAGCTGAGAGATTTGGAGCGATAGTTGGATGTTGATCATCAACTGTACTAGCCTCTCTTGTTGGCTTAGTCACCTTCTTTCTCCTTTGAGATGTTGATTTCTTCCTCAAGACTGATCTGGTGTTTGGCATTCTTTCCACCACAATGCTTGATCTAATCAAGGTTGTTGTTGATTGATCAACTGATGCCCTTGCTCTGGTGGATGTGCTGGTTCTAACTTCAGTAGCAGCTACTCGAGTTTCATCTTTAACTGCCCTTTGTATCTTAACTAAATCTTCTTCAGAGTCTGGAGTCATTCCTTTCCGTTTCAGTCATTTGCTGCTTTCCTTTTCCTTCCACTATAACACCCTTCTTTCTGGATCGTGTTGGTTGGGCTGATCCAGTTTCCTCAATTTTGATTATCTGGGTGGAGGTTGGAATGTAATCTCCTCTGTTTATCAGTGAGTAGTTTGTTTCCTTAGCCATCAATTCTGGAAACTTCTTTTCCAAAAACAAACTCACTCGATTGAGATAACAGATACTCTGTGGGAATGTACCTTCATACTTTCTGCCTTGAACAAGTAGTGCGAACTTCTTGTTCCAACTGAAGAAAAATTGAGCCCAGTTGATGTCCAACTGATCATCAATTGCTACACAAGTCTTATACTTTGGTTTGGACATTCTGAGTGACTGCCGGCAGTTCCGATAATTATTTTTGCCACAATTGATACCAGCATCTGATATTTATCTTTAAATCGAGAGATGAAATGGCTAGTCTTGTAGGCTATTCTTGAGCCTTGTCTTTTCCACTGTCGATAGGCCTTTTCTATATCAACTTCAGTATCATCAAGATTTTGCCCTCTAGCTGGTAGCTCGAACACATCTCCAAGAGTTTCAGCAGAGACAGTGAATTGTCATCCTCTGACTTAGGTTAAGATTTCCATTTATTCCTTCGAGATTTTAGAGTTGAGATAAAACTCTACAACTGCTTCTGGATAAACTTTCTTTGGAGTAACTTCCAGGAAAGTTTTGAGATTTGACTGATACAGCTTCGAAATAATCTCACCACTGAGCGCTGAATTTTTGCAGTTGTAAACGAATACTGCTAGTTCAAAGAATTTATCTGAGTACAGTTTATGGCAGAAGACTGATGAGTCTTCTCCAGTTAACCTGAAGTTGTAGATTTTCTGTGGGTTGCGATTAGCAAATTGAGCCATTGTCTAGAAATTTGTGAGTGATTTGAAGAATTTTTAACAGATTAACAGTGAGATTTGAGAGATAAGTTCATAGCTAGGGTTGAACTTTGATTTGGGGTTTTTCAGTTGGGTTATTTAAGAGGGGTTGGTGCTCATCCAACGGTCAGAAATATTTCAGCAAATTAGGTGGTTTAGATTCGAAGCGAAGAGGCTAGCTGAAGAGTCACTTCTTCTTCTAAAACTCACCCGTTGGATGTGAATAAGGAGAGAGAAAGTGTGGTCTAATGGTAAAGATGTTATGATACGTCATTTTACCATTTCCACTAAGCAAAGTAAACTTCAAACTCATCTGTTCAAATTTCTCTCTCTTGGGCTTCCGCGTGGCTTTGAGCTGCTGACGTTATCAGACGATTCAGCTTCATCTGGCATACTCCAGTTGGCTTGGTCAGCTTCAACTGAGTTATCTTTTCAGTTCAGCTCTTCCTTTTGCTGAGATAGCTTCCAGCTCTCCTTTCAGTTCAGCTGCTTGCCTCAGCTGATCACGAGTTGCTTTTCAATTTGAACTGATTGAACTTCCGATCAGTTTTGTCTCTTTCGACTTCTCAGCTTCCATGCTTCTCATCAGTTTGCAAACTTTTCAGCTTGCTTTTTGCTTGAACTGATGGTTTGAGCAGTTTTCGCTCCTTTTGCTGACTAAACTGATGCACCTTTTGGTTCAGTTTCAACATCTGCTCTCTTTTCATCAGTTGGAGTTTCTCTTTGCATTCTCCCAATCAGTTGATCATCTTCATCTTCTGAAACAAGTTTCAATAACCCCAATTGGATACATAGATCCACGAATCTTACTTCTGGTAATGGCTTTGTGAAGATGTCAGCTATCTGCTTCTCAGTATTGACATATTAGATACATATATGTAATATCTTAAACTTTTTAGTATTAAAATAATAGCATAGGATTACCTTAGGGGTAAGCTAGGGAAGGAAATAGAACCTTAAAAATTTTATTTTAGATAAAGTGTGTCGTTGGATAGGTTAGCGAAACCCGTGATATTCTTATATTTTTATAATGAGACCCCAGTGTGGGTTATAACCTAAAAATATATATATATGTATATATATATATATGTATATATATATATATATTTGTTATTATCACCTCGACTGTTAAAAAAAATATATATTTATATTTTAATCGGATATATTCATATTAGGACCTTAAAGACTATATATATACATATTATATTTATATAATTCATGCCAAAAGATAATATATGTATATATATATACACACGCATATAGTAAAAAAAAAATGTTAATAACAACCAAGAATAATAATATTAAACTATAACTATTTGGATAATTAAGTCAAATATATACTATTTTAAATAAAGTTTATCTAAATGTATATTATTCTAATCCATTCACATCCACATATATTATTATAATTAAATTCTATCTAGATAACTTAAAGTTTATCTAAAATAAATGTTAAAATTGATGCAAGTAGATTTATGCTACATGTAGCCTTTATGATTGATCCCAAAGCTTCCATTTACATGTATTTTAAATATATTAGATACGTGTCACTCCAAGCATTAAGCTAAGTGGATTGATGTTTAAAGTTACATGTGTACTTGAGTAGTAAGAGTAATATGTGACATTTTTATACGCATAATTAATTCACCAAAGAGAAATACACACTACAACTCAACCGTAAATCCTTGTGAATTGAGGAAAAGTTGCACTTAATCCAAGGTTAGTGTTTAGATTTTTAATTTCGTATATGTACATCTATGCTAGTATTTTAGGAGCTCAATTTAAAGCTTTTAATTTAATATAAAGAAACATAGATTGTTAGATTTGAAATTATTAGTTATTGGTGGCGGATATTTATATAATTTAATTGATATAAATGATTAACCAACTTAATCATCACATGAGGTATTAAGTATATTTCTAATGGATTTGAATTAGTATTATCATTTTAGATTGTATAGGAGTTCGTAAATTTATATATATTAAGTTTTACTATAATGAAACTACTAAAATCAAGGATTAAACTTGAGGCTATTATTTTATAATCTTTAAATATTCGGAAAAAAAGAACTTGAGCAATTTGTTGACCTATAATAATTTTATGGAACTCCATTACTATTAAAAGGAATTTAAATTAATTTAAGCAAATCACATTCTAATCAAACTAATTTATAAAGCATGGTACTATAATCATTTATATGAAAATAATAGACAATGTCAACTCTAGTAACTATTTATTGCTGATAAAATATAAAATGTAGTATACAAACATAACTTAAATTAAAGGGGGGCTTAGGAGTTGAGTTTTAATGAGGGTCTTTCAGTTAATTAAGCAAAGGTTGGTGGATGTAGGCCCAGAAGAAGTAGCAGAATCCGAGCAGAACCAACCCAGAGTTTAAAAGCCTTTCTGTGAGATAAATGTTTTATCAAGTGGGTTTTAATTATATAAAAATTTATTTCGGGTTATTAAGCCGTGATATTTATAAAATGAATATGATTGAATATCCAACTCATAACTGTATTTAATGTGCTCTCCTGACTCATGTAAGTCTTAATACTGTTTTTGGTGACGAAACTACAATGGTTCACGATATCGAGCCCCAAGCAAACAGGGCAGTGTCCAACCTTAAGCAGCCGAGTTGTGTACACGAACCGACTCACCGTAAGCATTCTAGGAGACAGTGGCGTGCAATGATGGAACGAAAATGATTTAATATACATGAAATTCACAAATTTTTAAGTTTTAAAAGCTTTCCATGATATGCTTAAAATATAATTGGCTATTTTGTTTTATAAAATTATTGTGAAGGTTTTTTCTCAAAAGTACCTACTGAGTGCATTTGTACTCAAGCCCAAAATCTTTTCAAATATTTTCAGGATGAGCTGCGGGATGGTGGACGGCTGTGCTAAGGCTGAGGGGCTATCTTTTGCTGTATATATATGTTTCTTTATGTACGGTGTCTAACTGAGAACATGTTTCTTTTTTAGTTTGAATAAATATACTACGTTCTTTTCCGATTACTTTGATTATTATTACGGAGTGTTTGGTTCACCGAATTCCGTTTACTTTCTGCTCCTGACAAGCAAAAGCCCGGCTTTATATTGCTTTCTCACGACATACGTAAGTCTGGCATCCCTTTATATTATGTATTTTAACATACATTAGCCTAGTCTTTTTCGTGCCTAACCTATTAACAGTTAACCTTTGAACTGTTATTATTTACATTGATGTTTTTCTTGATGGATTCATTCCAAGAGCCATGGTATCTGGTTTGAGTCATTCTAAACGCTTTAAAAGCGTGGACTGATCCACCTATATAGGTTATGTTGCCTAAATTTTGGGGCACTAATCTTAGATCTTTGATTACTTCTATTCAACAACCCCTTCCCCCTTTCCCCAAGTAGCACACCGGTCCCCTGCCCTTCTCTCGGGATCAGGGCGTTGCAATATATCTTTTTTCTCAATGTGATCTCTGATGAAGTGGTGCCTGATATCAATATGCTTTGTTCTCGAATGCAGAACTGGATTCTAAGAAACAACAATGGCACTATTGTTGTCACAAAAGATAGGTACTTCGTTAGTTTCGACCTTGTAATCATTCAACTGCTGCTTCATCCAGAGTATCTGTGTATAGCAGCTTCCAGCAGCTACATATTCTGCTTTAGTTGTCAACGTTGCAACTGAGTGCTGCTTCTTGCTGAACCAGGATATTAGTTTGTGACCAAGAAACTGACATGTTCCACTGGTACTCTTCCTATAAATCTTGCATCTACCAAAGTCTGAGTCTGAATATCCAGTTAGACTCAAGCTGTCATCTCTGGGATACCATAATCTAAGATTTATAGTTCCTCTAAGGTATTTATTGATCTTCTTTACTACTTCGAGAATGCTCTTCTTCGGATTGGCTTGGAAGTGTGCACATAAGCCGACTGAATATGAAATGTCTGGTCGACTGGCAGTTAAGTAGAGAAGCGAACCGATGATGCCTCTGTAGTAAGTTTGGCTAACTGATTCTCCTTTTTCATCGAGAGTCAGTTGAACTGATGTATTCATAGGGATCTTGATAGTTTTTCCCTTATTAGTTCCAAACTTCTTGACCAGCTCTTTTGTAAACTTGGCTTGACTGATGAATATCCCATCTTGGAGCTGTTTTACTTAGAGTCCTAGGAAGAATGTCATTTCTCCCATCATGCTCATCTTGAATTCACTCTACATCAGTTGTGTGAACCGAGTGTATAGATCTTTACTCTTCGATCCAAATATTATGTCATCCACATAAATTTAAACCATTAAGATCTCTGATGATCATTCTATTCTGAATAGAGTGCGATCAATGACTCATTTTTTAAATCCATTCTTGAGTAAGAATGTTGTGAGGGTTTCATACTAGGCTCGAGGCGCTTGTTTCAGCCCATAGAGTGCTTTCTTCAGTTTGAATACTTGATCTCCAATCTTGAATCCAGGCAGTTGCTTGATGTACACGTTCTCCTTGAGCATCCCTTGTAGAAAAAAACATTTCATGTCCTTTTGATAGACCGTGAAATTGTTGTGAGCCGCATAGGTGATGAACAATCTGATAACTTCCAATCTTGCAATTGGTGTAAACATGTCATCAAAGTCGATCTCTTCACTTTAAGAGTATCCCTTAGCTACCAGTCTTGCTTTGTTCCTTGTGATGACGCCATGTTCATCCAGTTTGTTGTGAAAAACCCACTTAGTTCTAATGACTTTCTGGGTTTTTGGCCTATCAATAAGAAACCAAACATCATTTCTTGTGAACTGGTTTAACTCTTCTTACATGGCTATTATCCAATCTATATCTTCAAGAGCTTCATTGATGTTATTCGGTTCAGTTTGAGATAGGAAGCATGTGAAGAGAGCATGCTCTGTTGAACTTCTTGTCTAAACTTGACTTCTTGGATCTCCAACAATCTTATCAGCTGGGTGGCATCTGAACCATTTGGGTAGATTGTCCTCAGCTGGATTTTTAGTTGGATCCTCAGCATTGACATCATTTGATGTCCTTCCTTCAGTTTACCCTTTATCTTCATCAGTTCTTCCCCTTGCTTCAGTTGTGGGGTTGAAAGTTTCAGCATGATCAATTTCTTCATTGGCTTGATTGCCCTCAGCTGGTCTGGTGTTGGATACATTTCCTTCATCTTCTAGTCTAACTTTAAACTTTTCTGGAACTGTGTAATCCACATAATCTTGAGAGTTTTCATCTTTACTAGGTAGTATTTGAACTGATGTATTGAGTACTTCTTTGCTCTTGTACTCATTGGCAAACTCATCAAAAACAACATGACAAGTTATTTCCACAACTAGTGTTCATTTGTTGAACACTTTGTAAGCTTGAGCATGAGAGAAATTGTAACCAAGAAATATTTCCTCATCAGCTTTGGCACTGAAAGTCTTCAATTAACTTTTGCCATTGTTGTGAATATAACATTTACAGCCAAATGCTTTGAAGTATGAGATAGATAGCTTATGACCCTTGTATAGCTCATAAGGTATCTTGTCATGTGCACTAACAATGGAACTTCTGTTTTGAATGTGGCATGCCGTGTTGACTGCTTCGGCCCAGTATCCTTCTACTATGTTGGCATCAGCTATCATTGCTTGAGCTGCTTCCTTGAGTGTGTGATTTCTCCTTTCAGCTATACCATTTTGCTGTGGAGTTCTAGCAGCTGAGTGCTCGTGAGTTATTTCCAGTTCACTGAGAAAACTGATGATCTGCTGGTTGACGAATTCAGTTCCATAGTCTGAGCAAATTCATTGAACTGATCTTTCTCTTTCAGTTTGCAGCCTTCTAATCATCGTTGATAGCTTGGAGAAGGTTTCATCCTTACTTCTAAGAAACTCTACGCATGTATATCTTGAGAAGTCATCAACTACTACAAGAGTGAATCTTTTTCCTTTGGGAGTTGATGGTCTAACTGGCCCAAATAGATCCATGTGTACCAGTTGAAAGGGAGCAATTGTCCCTGGAGGATGACTTCTGTTCTTGAATGACGACCTCACTTGCTTCTTTTTCTGGCATGGTTCGCAGATGCCAGTTTTCTTGAAAATCTCCTTGGAAAGCCCATCAACTAGCTCTTTCTTGGCCAGATGGTTGATGGTTCTGAAGTTGAGATGATTAAGTCATCGATGCCATAGCCACCTTTGCTTCAGTTGAGCCTTTTAAAAGAAAGCAAGCTTCTCCATATCCGGTTGACCAGTTAACAACATACATGTTGCCTCTCCTTACGCCAGTTAGGAGAATTGCTCTAGTTGACTTATCTTTGATGTCACATGAGCTTCGACTGAAATCAATTGTGTATCCATTGTCACATAACTGACTGATGTTGAGCAGTTTGTGCTTCAGTCCTTTTACATGGGAGACTCCATTGACTACTACCTTTCCTTTAACCACGAACCCTTTTCCAATGGTTCGGCTTCTGGAGTTGTCTCCGAATATGACTAATGGTCCTTTCACCTTCCACAAACCCTTCTCGAATGGTTCGGCTTCTGGAGTTGTCTCCGAATATGACTAATGGTCCTTTCACCTCCTTGTATCCTTCTAGATCCTCTCTGTCTCCCGTCATGTGTTTTGAGCACCCACTATCTAGGTACCAAACCTCCTTGGTCCTCTTCTTCGATAGGATGCCATTTTCCTACAAGAGAGATGATTAGTTTTTAGGAATCCGCATGATATCGGGTCCTTCTGTACTGATCAAATTTTTGGGGATCTAGATTTGTCAAACTTTTAGCTCATTAGCAGGTAGAGAGTTTTTAGACATTGATCGTCTAATCAGTTTTACACTCTTTTCAACTCTTCTCCTCTGAGCTGAGTCATTTGACTTGTACCTGTGATGAGAGTTAGTAGGATAGAAAACTTCGATCATAACTCTCTGATCTTGAGCTTGTCTAGCTCTTCCCTATGGCTAATTTTCTTTGACTTTATGAGCTATGTCGCTCTTGTGGTATGGCCAGTTTGCAGACCAGTTATAGTTGGAGTTTGTCCTTGGTTCATTCTTTGAATCTAAGTACTCACTATACTGAGTTGCGAAGTTGGATGGAGTGAACTTCTCCAGGGGGATCTGAACGGGTTGACGTGCTCGATACAGCTTTGTATGCACATTCTTTCTTGAGTCAACATCTCTTCTAGGTTGACTTGCTGGATGTCTGTAAAGTTAGGCTGGCGGTGCAGTTCTGTACTGAACGGGTGCCCTATCTCAATGAGACTGTGGTCCAAACTGAGTATTTCTCCATACTTCAGTTGGCCGGTCAGTTCTGTTTATCTTAGGCCTATACTGAGCTTCGGGCCTTGGATAGACTGGTGATCTATGTCAAACTGACTGTCTCTGATGAGCTGGAGGTCTTGGCTGAACTGATGACATCTGTTGATAGGCTGGTTATCTTTGCTGAGCTGGTGGCCTTTGCTGATAGGCGGACTGCCTATTTCGAGCTGGTGGCCTTTGATGAGATGGCTTCCTCTACTAACTGATGGCTTAAACTGAACTGAGCCTTTCAGTTGGGAGGATTGATTGGACCGCTTCGGCTGATTTGAAGGGATGTTCACAGTTCTCTTGCCTTTAGTCTCTTCAACTGGTTGGGTTGGTGCAGGTCTGACAAAACTAGGTAGAGCTCCTTCTTTACTGGTTTGTGCAACTGCCTTTCCTTTCTCTGCTGCAGTATACCTGTTATAACCTAACCCCGGACTACCAGTTTCAACTCTTTGATGGCTTAGAATCTCATCAAAAGTTTGAGATCTCTTTTTGAATTTGAGAGATATCTCCTCTCTCTCATGGATCTCCTGCCTGAGCCTCTCATTTTTAGCTTCTAACTCATCAACTTTTAGCTTCAACTTCTCACATTCAACTGACTGAGCTCTAAGTGATTCAGTTCTATCATGATCACTTCTCAGTCTTTCGACCTCATTTCTTAGGTCATCATTTTCTTCCTTCAGTTGCAGATGCATACATGATATTACAGCTACCTGATCTTCTAGCATTCTTAATTGTTCATTTAATTCATTGCTAGAAATGGAAGTTTCATGAATGTGGTAAAAAGAGGTTAAAGAGTCACTTGTGCTAACCTCTTCTTCGTTGTCAGCCATGAGGCAGAACAACGCCTCATCTTCAGAGCTGTAGCCGTCGAAGTCAATTCTTGATGGATAATCTGAGTCATCCAGCACGGCATTCTCTGTGTTGGCCATCATAGCTTTTCTCTTTAAAAAGCTTCTCTTCACCTTGGCCTTCTTATCTTCAAGGAGCTCTGGACACTCATATTTGTAGTGTCCTTACTTATTGCAATGAAAACATTCTCCTATGCTTCTGTTGGCTACCCTAGGTTGTTCAGCAGGCGGTTGGTTTCTCTCGCCTCTGGGCTCCTCATCAGTTTGAAGCATAACTGATGGTTGGTCACTGATCTTTTTGAGCTTCTCGAGCAGCTTGGCAACTGACTAGATCTGGTCATTGATGTCTTCAGTCAGGCTTTTCATTCTTCTCCGTTGCTTCTTTTCTTTGATCAGTTAAGCCTCTTGGTTGTTCTCTGACTTGAGAACTTCTTGGCCAGAAGGTGTTCCTTCCTTGAGTTTCTCTAAACAAATTTCTTTCGCCATAGAAGGCTGCATCCTGGGCTGATAATGATGTGACCTGAGATAAGGATCGAATGCACGTCGACATGTAAGGGTACTATGACTTCTAACGACTCGAAATACTTATTGAAAATATGCAGAATAACAAAGATGAAATAACGGAACAAACTAGACGAACTAAACCAACTAAAATACCTAGACTACGACACACGAATTGAAACACAAATCCAAATGAGGGGGCTGTTTTGCCACAGTTTTGGAATGGGAAAAGGTAGGATTTCGTGTATGTGGATATGGTGAAGAATGGCTAGGAGTAGGTAGGATATGTTAGGGATGAAACGAACTTACGAATTGAATGATACGGTGTAGAATCTCAAACTTGTTGTGGCTTGGGACGAAGCGGACGTTGATGGAGTATGGGCGACGTCGATTGGTGTTGATGGATGATGATTCATTGATTTGAATCACAAACCGAAAGTTGCCTTGAATCTCGAACGTACACAAGGCCAAATTCTTTAAGTTGATCTTCAAGTAGTGAGTTTCCGATAATCCCTCAATGTGAATTGGCGAATTCTCTTTGAATAAAACCTAGAATTGCTAGTTCTAAGAGTATGAATTTTAAATCAAAACTCACAAAGATTTAACGGGGTTGAGACGATATTGAAAGCAAAGCTCAATTAATCAAATATAGTCTAAAGTATGAATGTCACAATGATCCCCTATTTATAAGTATAGGACGACCGAAAATTAAAGACAAAAGGGACGAAAATTGGTGGATCCAAAAGAGATCCAACTAGACTAGGAAATTCCCTAAACTAGAATTCTATTTAAGGTAGTTTCTTCCCTTAATTAAAATTCTAGTCAAACCTATGACTATTCAACTATATGACCGGAAATTATACTAAAACAATTAAATAAATCTGATTTTGACTATAGTCTAATTAAATAAAATAAATACTATAGTCTAATAAATCAATCCCCTTAATTAAACATCAAGGGCAGTTTTCTTTGGTCTTCTTCACTTCGGCCGTGGAGCTTCAACACACGCACACATGCACACGTACACTTCCTCATATCTTGTACTCCATGTCTTGATCTCCATCTTGCAATATCAACAAGGCCATCAACTTTGAGCTACCTTGCACACCGACTTCTTCTTCGAGCTTCTTGCGAATTGTTGCTTGTAAATAGTCTTGTAACTTCTTAGCTCTTAGTCGAGTGACGGGGCCTTTGAATTGTAACTTCGGATTAAGATCCTCATTTTTATGGATGTCCTTATCATTCTCCCCCTGCTGAAGAGAATTCGTCCTCAAATTTGGATTCTCATCATCGTCGAATTCATCTGCAAGAAAAGGAGACAAATCAGCAACATTAAAAATGGATGAACACTTGTACTTACCTGGGAGATCAATGCGGTATGCATTGTCATTAACACGGCTCAAAACGGTGAAGGGACCGTCTCCACGGGGCGACAACTTAGACTTCCTCAGATTCGGAAAACAGCCAGGACTCAAATGAACCCAAACACAATCTCCAGGCTGAAAGATAACACGTTTGCGTCTGCGTGCGGCGGTGATTTTTGAGCCTTGGTGCTCAATCCGGGCACGTACCTTCTCATGCATCTCTCGAATAAAATCAGCTCTCTTCATACCTTTAACGTTCGTTAGATGCTCAACGGGTAAAGGAAGCAAATCAGTAGGAGTTAGTGGATTAAATCCATAAACTACCTCAAATAGAGACATGTTAGTAGAAGAATTCACTACACGATTATAAGCAAATTCAGCATATGGTAAACATTCTTCCCATGACTTCAAATTATTCTTAATTAGAGACCTAAGTAAAGCTCCTAATGTACAATTCACAACCTCAGTTTAACCATCGGTTTATGGATGACATGCAGTAGAAAACAATAACTTAGTACCTAATTTTCCCCACAAAACACGCCAGAAATGTCCTAAAAACTTAGAATCCCTATCACTAACAATAGTACGAGGAATTCCATGCAAACGAACAACATGAACAAAGAACAAGTTGGCAATGTAAACAGCATCATCGATTTTCCTACATGTAAGGAATTAAGCCATTTTGGAGAACCGATCAACTATGACAAAGACTGAATCTTTACCCGACCTAGACCTAGGCAATCCTAAGATGAAATCCATCGAAATATCAATCCAAGGGGCTGTAGGGATGGATAATGGCGTGTAAAGTCCAAATGGGTGTGAAGTGGATTTAGCTTGACGATAAGTAATGCAACGACTACACATATTCTCTACATCCTTACGCATATATAGCCAAAAAAAGTGTTCATGCAGCAAGTTTAATGTCTTATGCACACCAAAGTGACCCATTAAACCCCTCGTATGCGATTCTAACGCTAAAAGCTCATGCATAGAACAATCCGGAATGTATAACTTCGATTTTTTGAACAGAAAACCATCATGCACATAAAAACCATCAAGAGACCTAGGTTTGGCACTACACGACGCAAAAATAGGGCTGAAATACTCATCATGTGTGTACAATGCTTTAATGGACTCAAAACCTAGCATCTTGGCATGCATTAAGTTTAAAAGAGCGTACCTTCTAGATAGGGCATCGGTGACCACATTGTCTTCGCCTTTCTTGTACTTGATAACATACGGGAAAGATTTGATGAACTCGACCCATCTCGCATGTCTCTTGTTCAGATTATTTTTCCCTTTCAAGTGCTTCAAGCTTTCATGATCCATGTGGATGACGAACTCTTTAGGCCAGAGATGGTTCTGTTATGTGTCCAACGCATGCTTCAAAGTGTAGAGCTCTTTATCATACATGGAGTACCTATGAGAGGTACCATTCAGCTTCTCACTGAAGTATGCAATGGGTCGGCGATCCTGCATCAAAACTGCACCAATACCTATGCCCGAAGCATCACACTCGATCTCAAAAGTCTTAGTAAAGTCAGGTAAACAAAGAAGAGGAGCAGAACACAACAATGATTTCAAAGTATTAAAAGCATGCTCTTGTTGCTTACCCCATTCAAATTTTCGGTCCTTCTTACTTAGCTCAGTAAGAGGGGCGGCTATACTGGAGAAATTCCGCACAAAACGACGGTAAAACCCAGCCAATCCATGGAAGGATCGAACCTCAGAGGCGTTCTTTGGTGTTGGCCATTCCTCAATCGCCTTGATTTTGGAACGGTCAACCTCAATACCTCATGAACTGATGATAAAGCCTAGAAAGACGACTTCATCCATGCAAAATGAACACTTAGACAAGTTTCCATACAACTTTGCATCACACAATAAGTAGAATACATGCCTAAGGTGTTCTATGTGCGCCTGTGCACTGTGACTGTAAATCAGAATATCATCAAAGTATACAACCACGAATTTTCAAATTACATCACGCAAAACATGATTCATGAATCTCATGAAAGTGCTCCGAGCATTAGTGAGACCAAAAGGCATAACTAACCACTCATATAAAACATGCTTTGTTTTAAATGCGGTTTTCCATTCATTCCCTTCATGCATTCTAACTTGAAAATAACCAGATCTTAAATCTATCTTAGAAAAAACATTAGAACCACTTAATTAATCTAGCATATCATCTAGTCTAGGGATAGGAAATTTGTACTTAACCGTGATTTTGTTGATGGCGCGGCAATCCATGCACATCCTCCATTCGTTGTTCTTCTTTGGCACTAGGATGACTGGAACTGCGCAAGGGCTCATCGACTCTCGGATCTGCTTCTTCTCCAACAGATCCTTCACTTGACGATCCATCTCCTTTGTCTCCTCGGGCGAGGTTCGGTACGCCGGTCAGTTGGGCAAGACGGTGCCGGGCATGAAGTCGATCTGGTGCTCGATCCCATAAATTGGAGGTAATCCACTTGGAATCTCTTCCGGGAACACGTCCATGAACTCCTCCATAAGTGGATGCACATCACAAGGCAAAGAAACTCCATTAGTAGCACTGTCCTTATAAGATAAGAGTATGAAAGGTAAACCTGCTTTTAGTGCTTTTTCTACGCCTTTAACTGAGATAAACAGGGACCGATTTTTCTCTTTACTTGGGGCTGATCTGGATGTTTTTCCACGAACCAAGGAATCGTTGGAAGACATCTTGGGGGCTGTATTGGTCAAAAAAGTGGTAGAGGACGGCGGTGAAGTGGCGGCGGCTGCGGCCGTTTTCGCTCGTTCCTGCTTAAACCTTTCTTGCATCCTTTCTTGATCCTCTGCAATAGCTTTAGGGGTTAATGGCTTCAACATAGTAGTTTGACCATCTCGAGTAATCGAGTAGGTGTTCGTCAATCCATCGTGAATTGCTTGTCTGTCGAACTGCCACGGTCTCCCTAAAAGTATATGGGCTACCTCTATGGGAATGACATCACACAAAACAGTGTCAGAATAACGACCTTTAGTAAAAGAAACATGTACCTGACATGTCATATGAATAGAGTCGTGGACTGTGAGCCACTGTAGCTTGTAGGGTTTCGGATGCTTTGTTGTGGTGAGAGCTAGCTTATCGACAGCATACTGGCTGATTACATTGATCACGCTCCCACTGTCTATAATCATCGCACAAGTCTAATCTTTGATGGCAACTCGAGTGTAAAAGATGTTTTCACACTGAGATTGCCCTTCGTCTTCACGATTGATGTTCAGACTGCGGATTGAAACTAGACTGACATGAGGTAACTCGAATTCCTCATCATCTTGCTCGACTTCAGAGACGTCGACTGCATCTGGGGCAGCGGCTTGGGGCTCCTCCTCATCTTCATTGGCTGATTCAAGTCAATTCTGTTCATTGAGGAACAGAACACGTCGGTTTGGGCACTGATTCTGAAAATAACCCCAACCTTGGCATTTGTGACACTGGATGTCATGAGCTCGACTAGGGGCTGTATTAGGCGTCATGTTGGACTGATTGGGCCGTTGGAATGGGGGCGTTGGGGGCGGCGTCGGTGTAGACTCGGGTCTACAGCTGGACTGCGCTGTAGAATGGTCGAAACGCTGTTCAGGTGGTCCGGACTGACCTCGGGGTTGTGTGGACTCAGTAGAAGGGGTAGAAGGTGATGTGGAATATGTACCTTTGTTCCAAGGATGTTGAGTAGAGGCTGAAGTTTGGTGAGATCGACGGCGGCCTTCTCGAAGCTATTTTTCCACAATCGATGCGTATTGTACCATCCTTTCTACACCGGTGAAGTCTTTGAGCTCAACTTCACACGCAATATCGGGATTCATACCTTCAATGTACCAAATTATGGTAGCATTTAGGGTCTCCTCCTTCCTGACTCGGTTCAAGGCAGTCTCTAGCTCTTTATGGTACTCTTCAATCGAACGAGTGCCTTATTTGATCCGGTTGAGCTTCTTCTCAAGCTCTCTCTCGTAATGGACTGGAATGAAACGTCCCCGTATCAATCCTTTCATCTCTTCCCACGAATCAATAGGTGGATTTCGATTTCTGCGCTTCCTCTCTTGCTGCATCTCCCACCAAGTGGCTACGTAGCCTCTAAACTCCAAACATGCTAGTTGAACCTTTTTGACCTCTGTAAAGTCATAGCATGCAAAGATCTTGTCAACCTTGCGTTCCCAATCTAAGTAGATATCGGGATCGTGAAGGCCTTCAAACTCCGGAATGCTCATCTTGATGTTGTTGAGCATTCTATCTTCTCTATAGTCATCGTTGTGGGCTGTGCGCCTGTGATGGCGACCTCGATCTGGGGTCTCATACCCGACATCAGTATTCTCATCATAGTACTCCTCTTCTAGTTCATTTTGACGATCATTGCGTCTAGCGGGTCCTCGAACAGCTTGAGTAATGGTCAGAGTAGTTTTAGTACGTTCAAAGGCATGCACTAAATCATCAATATTATCGGATAGAGCCTGATGCTATCTCTGGAAGTGCTTTGAAAGCGCATCAAAGTGGTACTTAGGATCCCACGGTGGTGCTGGGTCGGAAGAAGACTCCATGGGTGCTTTGGACGGGTCTTTGGACGGGTCCAAAGGTGGGATGGTCAACTGAGGGTTGACGTGTAGGGTCAAGGACGACTCCGGGCGGTTTTCTTTCTTCATGATACCTACAAAATGAACAAACGTAAAGAAAAACAATGTAGGTCCTCACAATCTCACGTTCACTCTTTTGTTTTCACTCTTGATTTTACCACTCGTGTATCACTCAATATATGGGTGCACAGTGTGTGATAAGTCATGTATATGGCTGATCGAATTGCTTAGGGGAATCGGCTCTCAGAGGTAGTATTCTCGGGAACAGCTTTATCACACTAGGAATGGAAGGGTATGCTACTCTTGGAACAAGGATGAATTTTGTGTGTATATGATGTGTTACGGTGTGAGGTGGTCGAGTATGTGGGTGTATTAGGTGGTGGTCGATTATTGTGGAGGTAGGAAAGGAAGGAATTAGATCAATTAATGAAGTCCCAATTAGATTAGGAAGTCCAAAAATAAATCTAGATAGAAGGAAAGAAAGAATACGAATGGATAAGGAAAGAAGAAACAAGTAAGGCAAGAGGGTGATTTGGATATGTATCAATCTATGTGACACAATCTAAATACCTTAATTAGCCTAAATTCTAGAAGGAAAGAACCAAAAATAAAATATAACTCTAAAGGAAGTTACCAAAAAGAAATAGAACGTGGAAGGAAAGTTCCAAAAATAAAATTAAACTCTAATGGAAAGTACCAACTATAGAACTTTACTAGAAGGAAACTACCAAAAATAAGAAAAGACTCACTAGGTAATTACCAACTATGAAATAGAATCAAAAGGAAAGTACCAAAATTAAAGAGGTACTAAAAGGAAACAATGAATATTCTTCTTGTTTTTTTTTAAATTTCGGATCTCTCTTTTTTTTTTGTCCGGCTCTTTTTTTTTTTATCGGTCTTTTTTTTTTATATCGACGGTTTTTTTTTGTCGATTACCCTTTTTTTTGAACTATGAACGATACGGAATGTAAATTACAACTCGAACAAATTCAAAGATAAAATAAAGACACAAACCACGAACTAAAGCCGACGTGGCTTTGATACCACTTTTATGATGTGACCCGAGATAGGGATCGAACGCACGTCGACAAGTAAGGGTTCTATGACTTCTAACGACTCGAAATAGTTATTGAAAATATGAGGAATAACAAAGACGAAATAACGGAACAAACTAGACGAACTAAACCAACTAAAATACCTAGACTACGACACACGAATTGAAACACAAATCCAAACAAGGGGGCTGTTTTGCCACGGTTTTGGAATGGGAAAAGGTAGGATTTCGTGTGTGTGGTTATGGTGAAGAATGGCTAGGAGTAGGTAGGATATGTTAGGAATGAAACGAACTTACGGATTGAATGATACGGTGTAGAATCTCGAACTTGTTGTGGCTTGGGACGAAGCGGACGTTGATGGAGTATGGGTGACGTCGATTGGTGTTGATGGATGATGATTCGTTGGTGTGAATCAAAACCCGAAAGTTGCCTTGAATCTCGAACGTACACAAGGCCAAATTCTTTAAGTTGATCTTCAAGTAGCGAGTTTTCGACCATCCCTCAATGTGAATTGGCGAATTCCCTTTGAATAAAACCTAGAATTGCTAGTTCTAAGAGTATGAATTTTAAATCAAAACTCACAAAGATTTAACGGGGTTGAGACGATATTGAAAGCAAAGCTCAATTAATCAAATATAGTCTAAAGTATGAATGTCGCAATGATCTCCTATTTATAAGTATAGGAGGACCGAAAATTAAAGACAAAAGGGACGAAAATTGGTGGATCCAAAAGAGATCCACTAGACTAGGAAATTCCCTAAACTAGAATTCTATTTAAAGTAGTTTCTTCCCTTAATTAAAATTCTAGTCAAACCTATGACTATTCAACTATATGACTGAAAATTATACTAAAATAATTAAATAAATCTGATTTTGACTATAGTCTAATTAAATAAAATAAATACTATAGTCTAATAAATTAATCCCCTTAATTAAACATCAAGGGCCGATTTCTTTGGTCTTCTTCACTTCGGCCGTGGAGCTTCAACACACGCACACATGCACACGTGCACTTCCTCATATCTTGTACTCCATGTCTTGATCTCCATCTTGCAATATCAACAAGGTCATCAACTTTGAGCTATCTTACACGCCGTCTTCTTCTTCGAGCTTTTTGCAAATTGTTGCTTGCAAATAGTCTTGTAACTTCTTAGCTCTTAGTCGAGTGACGGGGCCTTTGAATTGTAACTCCGGGTTAAGATCCTCGTTGCTATGGTTGTCCTCATCAGATGATGTGGATGCCTCTCTCTTTCAGTTTAAGCTATACTCGTAGGCCTTAAGAGAACCGAAAAGTTCTCTTGGGGTGATGATATTCAAGTCTCTTGACTCCTTTGTAGCAATCACCTTCATATCCCATTTCTCAGTGAGATTGTCCAAGATTTTGGAGTTCATCTCACTATTGGGATATGTCCTACCCAGATTGTTCATCTCGCTGATGATGCCAAGAAATCTTATTTTAAGGCTTAAGATGGTTTCATCTGAGTGCATCTTGAAGGACTCATATCTATCCACCGCCAGTTGGAGCTTGTTTCATTTAATGGCCTCGGACTTTTTGCATAGATCTGCAAGTAAGTCCCATAGCTTCTTAGCGGTTCCGCAATTCTTCGTGTCCTTCATGTGGTATTCATCTAGAGTTTGGAACAACGCGACTTGGGCCACGAACTATAGGTTCTTCAATTTCTTATCTTCACTCATGAGAAAATGAGTTGGCTTCGGGATCCTTGCTGGTTGATTAATATCAGTAATGTGGGCTTCATTATCCATCATTATTATGATTGGACCTTCTTCGATAACTTCCCACATGTTTTTATAGATTGAGCAGAGGTACACCTTCATTCTCCTGCTCCAGTTATCGTAGTTCTCAATTGAAAAAATAGGTAGCTTATGGTTTCCCATAGCTGACAGATTAGCACAGATAACAAGATCTGATTCAGTTGATCTATAGAAACGGCTGATCCTTAGAATCAACCACTCTGATAACACTTGTTGGTACCGGGGTGAGTCAGAATCAATTTAGAGGTGGGGTAAATAAATTGATCCAAAAACTTAACAATATTTACGGAATAATCAGGGCCCGTTTGACTTGCGAAGTTATCCATGCTGTTAGGTGATCAGTTGAGATGATCATCTAGCTCGGAGTGTTGTGTGTGCTTAAGGTGTGCAGTTTAAAATATGCAACTAAAAACTGAAAACAGAGCAGAGTACACAGACAATTTTATAGAGGTTCGAAGCTCAACTTCTACGTCCTCTCTTCCTTCCACAGAAGGGCAATTCACTATGCAAGTGTAAAGTTCCTTTATTACAGTTACACAGTGAATACAGGTGTTAGACCTGGCTGTCAGTGACTTTACGAGTCATGGATTCCTTTCCAACTATTGATGTCCCGGAAGCGATGATCTAATGATAGCAGCCTCCTCACACTTACCGATCATAACTGCTCATTGAGACTTTAGATGTTATTTCCCGTCTTTACAAAGTTTTAGATCTTTTTCGATCTTCAAGAAGGCAGTCTTGAAACTGGTATCAACTGGTGTGCTCCTTCGCGCGTCTTCGGCTTGAGTTGGGTAGTTGATCGTTGTAGAACAGAACTGAGGAAATGGCTCTGGCTGGATTTCTTCAACAACTAGCTTGATGAGCAGTTTGTTCTATCTCTTCAGTTAGACTTTTGCTTTGCTAAGTTTTAAGATTGAGGCTTTAGAGGTTTTGGCGAATGTCTTCACTGAGTCTAAGCACAAAGTTTAAGCAGAAAGTCTTGGCAAAAGTCACGGCCATCTTCTAGGTTGCTCATCTTTTATAGATGAGTGGCTGGTGACCGTTGTTGATCACTGTGTGATCATAAATGATAAATTCGTTGAGGGACCTTTCATTTAAAGAGCCGTTGAGTAGCCTTTGTTCTTCTAACATGCTTTTATTCCAAGATCTTGGTTGCATTAACTTCAAGATCTTCTTGTTGGCTATTTTGAAATTTGAATTTCAGTTTTGGCTTTTGTCTTGATCTTCAGTTCTGGGCTTCTGCTGGCAGTTGGAATCTTCAGTTCATCGGCTGTCAGTTCTGCACATCTTTGGCAGTTTTGTAAGCTCCAATTAAGATCATCTTCAGCTGGCGGTTCTGGACTCTATCTTGATGCTTTCTGAGCTCCAGTTTGATTTGCTTCAGCTGGCAGTTTTGAACCAGTGTTCTTCAGCTGGTATTTTGGATAGGTGTCCCTTCAATTGGAACTTTGGTCTTCAGTTCGGATGCTAGCGCTTCTTCAGTTGGACTTATGAACTGATGCGTCTTCAGCTGGTATCTTCTGAACTAGTACATCTTCAGTTGGAACTTCATTCATTCTTCAGCTGGAACTTTCTCTTGAGCTGGCATATCCTTCAGTTCGGACTGATGTATTCTTCAGCTGGTATTGTCCTTCAGCTGGAACGAGTCCTCTCTCTTCAGTTGGTAGTCTTCTTCAACTGGAACTCTCTTCAGCTAGTACTTTGGTCTTTAGCTGGAATTGGGCACTTCTGAACTAGTGTCTTGAACTGGTATTTTTCTTCAGTTCATAACTGTAGACTGATGGTAGTTGGTACTTCAAACTTTGGTAGTACCTGCATCTTTCAGTTATACTTGACTTGCTAACTGATCTAGCAATCAAGCTACAATTTTCTTCTTTTTTTTCAACAGCTCTTGGTTGGATCTTTTTTTTTTTCTTTTTCTCTCTTTTCTTTTCTCTCTTTTCTTTTCTTTTCTTTTCTTTTCTTTTCTTTTCTCTTTCTCTCAGGATTGATCATTTTCAGGCTTTGATATCTCTTTGTTTTTTATCAATCTTAGTTTTCTGCTTGATTTCTTTTCAGTTTTTCAAGGCTCTTTGCATATTTTGATATCTCATCAAAACCCCAGTCAGGAAAACTCTTGATAGTTTTTTCTTACAGAAATGTTTTTAAAATTAAGCACGTACCTGCTTTAACATTTCCAAAGATATTATTTTGACGCAGATCCTGAATTAAATTGTCCAGCTTCATTTTGAACACTCGACAAACAATATCAGGACGATCTTTAGGTTTCAATCCTTTTTTCTGCACAAATCTTACAATTTCTGGCCATCTTGGATTACATGTAAATGTGATTAATAGATTAGGATATCTAGCCCATTGACAAATAGCCATAGCATCTTGATAATTTTGAGTCATTTTATATTTTTTTTATGACCTCTTGATAAAATCCAAAATGAAAAGAAGATAAAATATATTAACGAAAATAATAAGGTTTTGATTATATTTTTTTGGTTCATAATCACATAATGTATTATTTCATTATAATTTTATCGTATAAAATGAATTATGACAATTACATTTATATAGGAGAGTGTATTATTACTAAATGGATTTTTTTGTGACAATTATGTCTAAATGTATTATTTGATCGTAAAATTAAATGTATTATTTCATTATAATCATATTAGGTTTGATTATAATTTTTTTTGCCCATCTATTTCAACTGTTTGGGGGAAAGTTTATTTTCAATAGGTAATTAAATATAATTTTTAATATTTAAGTATGTTATAGTTATCTCTATCTCTATATTTGTATAGATATATAGGAGTGGGTTATTATGGGTACTAGGCTTTAGGTGAGAACTAGGAACTAATCCTAACCCTTGATTTTGTCTAGATCTATGGATAAGATTAAATTGCATAAAATCTTTAAAATCAATAATATAATTGAAAATAATACACATAATGGCATTAATGTAATTATACATTAATCTTTTATAAGGAAACATGCATATATGGAATTCATAAAATAAGTATCATTAAATGATACAATAACCAAATATTTATCGAGATTCATCGCGATCAAGAAATCTACAATTAGGAATCACTTTCATTCATTGCCTTCTTCTGAGAAAAGCGGCACTACAAAGAGAAAATCGATCACCACCATCGCTAGTTCCGGAAAGTTCGACGGCTTCTATCACTACTGCATCGCCCAGTTTCCATGGCGAGATGCAGATAAGGTAAGAGAGGATTTTTTTTGGTAGTTTTCGAATGTGTGTTGAAATCTTGTGTAGAATAGCTTCTGAAAAAATCAAATCCTCATTAGAAAATATGTTAAAGATTCCATCGATGTGTACCTACAAATATTGTAACCCACGTGTTTGGTTAAATACATGAATGAACGATTGAGGGTGAAAAGATTGTGTTTGTGTCCTAATAATTTTCAGATTTAATTAGTGTGCTAATTGAGGGTGAAAGATTGTGTTTGTTGCTGAAAAATTATATTTTGTATGGTAGTTTCATGTTTCGATTTTGTTGCTACTTTTGTTATAGTTTATAGCTTATTACGCATATTTTTTTTATACTTTGAATGTTGCATTGTTGAAGGTGGCGTGCCAATTGAGGGTTGAAAGATTATAGCTTGTTACGCATGTTTTTATAGCTTATTACGCATATTTTTTATACTTTGTACCAGATATGAAAGAAATATATATTTTTGAGGGTTGAAAGATTGTGTTTGTGTCCTATGAAAGAAATATATATTTTTGGGTAGGATTACAGTTTTTTTTCCCAATTTGTCAAAGCGAGCATTACTATGTTCTTTGCTTTGATGTGAGAACGTATGATGTCAGCATAATTGATAATTCTGATGCAATTGAGACTAACAATGCTAGAGACAAGT
This sequence comes from Perilla frutescens, assembly GCA_026008535.1. NCBI lineage: Eukaryota > Viridiplantae > Streptophyta > Magnoliopsida > Lamiales > Lamiaceae > Perilla > Perilla frutescens. The sequence continues at coordinate 11,503,686 of BRKX01000015.1, forward strand.
ATGGAAGCACGCCATTTCACCTGGTCAGTTTTCATTACTATCCAATAGTTTTGTACGTAGATTTCTGTAGCTTCCTATGCATGATTTTACAGCTACAAAAATCCAAGTGCATGTGCTTACGTGTGTTTTATATCTTTCTCATTGAGACCATATTGAATTATTAATTTTATGCGCGGTAATAACTTAATATTGATTTTGTTGTTCAGAAAACTATTTTTAGTTTGTATTTGGGAAAACACAGTTTGAAGGCAAAGTCGAAAGGTGTTAAAAAGGCATGCATGGAAAGATTGCAAATGACGTGGCGAGATTCTTAAAATTCAAATGATTGTGGAGTATATGCGATGCGCCATATGGAGAGTTTTATGGGGCAATGCCTGGAAGCTTGGATTACTGGTTTGAACAAGGGGAATACAAGACAAATGAATTGTTTGCAAAGGATAAATGCGTATATTTGGTTTGATGATTTATTGTTATTGTGGCTATCATTTAGGTGTACTTAATTTAGTTATTTTTATGTACTCTAAACTACTGACTCATTTATGTTTCAAATAGTTGCAATGGTTTGATTTGTGTAAATTCGTACATTATTATGTTTGGATTTTGTGTTCCTAATATATGAATTCATAACTTGTTATGAGTGTTTTTGTAGCTGGTGAATTGAAAATTTAAATTAACTAAGTCCATAAATTGCTATAAATGATTTATAGCTTTTTATAATCGTTAATGTAGCTTGTGGAAGATAAATACATAATATTTTTTAAGGATAACGCTACACTTTAATTCATATATTGATTAATTAACAAGTGTCCATACATTAGTCATTTCTTATTTATTTTCATATATTATTATGCATTGAAATGAAAATATAATACGAAATAAGTAAAAAAACTATTAACAAGCTTTTTATTTCTACTCAACAAGCAATCAAGATAACTATTGACCTAGGTGGATCACGAATTATAGGAAAATGAAAATTCGCTCTATATTTATAATCATATTAAGGTGTGAAATTGTACTTCAAATGCAGAAAATGGAATGACATTATGAATTAATACGAACACCCTGAATTAACACATAATAATCTATAAATTATTATGTAACAAGCAATGAATTTATTTGATAAAAAAAGGTTTAAAAGTCATTGCTTAAATAAATATAAATTGTAGCTTATATATAATGGTATAAATACTAAACATTACAAATAAATTTCATGCTAGACATTATAAAAACAATATATGTTCCCAAATGAAAAAATATAATGAAATTAAAAAAATATTTCACTGATTCATTGCTTAAAGATGAATGATTAAAATAAGAAGTTGACATATAAATCAAAAATATTTTTGTGCTAACTGATGAAATACAAATCCATAATCTAATTATTTTAGATCTCATCAAAATTTGTTTGATTGATAAGCACTTCATTGCTATAATAATAATAATTTATTGCTACATTCATACCGTTTCATTGCTACAGTAGGATCGACTCAATTACGCCAAACAATAAATTCTCCATCTTCTACATCAATTCAAAATAATGCAACAAACAAATGAAAGAGCAATAGTCTCATATCAAAATCTCAAATATATGTTTTCAGATCAATGACATCGCATGATCAATAGCTCTCCGTCAACATTGAAGAGATCGGCGTCAAGATAATCTTAGAAAAGGAATTTGAAGCGAGCGTCCTTGTGTAGTTGTCGAAGTTGGACTTGAGCACGTAGTTGACGACCTGTGATGAAACATGAACCTTGTCGAGCGGCGGAAGATAGAGATGTTGGTGGTACATCGAGCGAGGATCTCAATATTCTATTCGAAGCAACGATGGCAGTTGAGGATGAGTCTGGGACTGGGCTGGTGCCGACAAAGAAGTATATCTTGTAGCCATGAATGTCGACGATGGTTTTCTCGAATTTGCGAAGGAGGAAGAATTGACGTGGCGAGAGAGCTTGAATAATTGAATTGAAACTTTGTGTTAGTTGTAATGGCTGAACATGTTGGAAAAATATTGACATATATTTTTTTAGTAAATAGTGAGATAGATTGCATTGAGAAAAAGGAGGAGAACGTGTATTTGTGGAGTATAAGATATGGAAATAAAAATCCGCACTGATACGAAATCATTATATTATGGGATTTATTTTTCAAAATTAATTTGTTAACCTCCTACAATTAAAACAACGGATAAAATAAAAATAAAATCCTTAAATCCCAATCTTAATATTAAATCCTTAACGGTCTGGATCTCGCTTGCCATCAGCCAAAAAAAAAAAAGCTAAGTTCCTCAATTTTTAACTCTGTGTATATCACTGAGTAACACACACACATCTCGCGAAAGAAAAGCTTCAGATCTAAGCAGACCTATTGAGTGTCTATCTTTTTGGCTTCTACTATTTTTAAACCTAATACTGTGTGAATGTATTTTATTTTGGGTTTCTCATTTTTGTCTGTCGTTTAATTTTATTCTACTTATTCATATATCTCAGGTGGCACATCCCACAAACTTCCCCTTAAGCTAAAAAAAAAAAAAGATGAGTTTATGTATTTTTATGTATCTCTATATCACTGCCGTTTCACACACATCTCCTGTATGTAAGACTTCAGATCTAAGAATATATATTGAATATGTATCATATTTATTTGTTGTTTTACACTAATACTATGTGAAACTATTTTAGAATGTGTTTGTTATTTTTGCTGACTTTTTTTTATAAACTTATTTATGATGTTTTTTTTTATTTTTATGTTGCAGATATGGTGTACAGAAGGTGAGATTCATGGTGAGTAAAAAAAAGTTTAGTTTCACTCTTTTGCTCGATTTTTTTTATTTTTCACACAATAATACACATAAACATCTACTGATAGGCACATGTCAGATCTAAGCGCATCCATTCTTTATCTGTCTTTTACAGTTGTGTATGATCATTTACAGTTGCTTTTGAATTCCTTATTGGGAGTTTCTATTTGCACCACTTAGTTTACTCTTTGCACCACTAAATTATATAAGTCAAAAATAAATAATTATAAAATTACATAAATATCCTTACTAAATAAAAATAAAATAAAATCAATAAATAAAATAAAATAAAATATTAAAAAGAAAAAAAAATGCGGTCGCCACCTCCTCATCTTTCTCTCTATCACTCTCCCCGCAACAACAGCAGGAGCCACGAAACCGCCTCCGCTTCCTCCTCGGAGTACTTCCTGGTGGTGGCGGAGGAGCGGGAGGTTTTGCTGGCGGAGGCGGCATCGTAGAAGTGCACGACGGGGAAGCACTCGTACCGGCGGGCGAGGGGGTTGGCGGAGTGTATGTCGGCGTCGCAGGCGGAGCAGAGCGCGGCGGCGTCGGCTTTGCAGGTGACGGCGGCGGGCGCCTGCTCGTATACCTCGCACACCCAGACGCGGGCGTGGCAGGAGGACAACTTGTTAGCGGCATGGACCTTGCCATCACAGGCTACGCAGAGGAAGGCGGAGTCGGCGCGGCAGAACACGGTGGCCGCCACCGTCTTGCATGAATCGCACGGCTTCACCGTTAAGCTCCAGCTTTCGCCACTCATGATTTCGTGATTCCTTCAATTTGGGAGGGTGTTCGCTATTTTCGATTCGTGTTCTCTTTCAAGGACTCGGTAAAAAGCTTCCTTCAAGAGATGTCGCCGTCGTCGCAAAAAAGGCGAAGGAGATGGCGGAGGCCAAAAGAAAAGACCTAGATGCCCAGAGTTTGTTCTCGGAGAATATCCCTAAGCCTCCTAGATCCAGTTTCAGCGGCAAGTATAAGATCGTGGGATAAGAAGAGGACTTCAAAAAACTTACCAAGCAGCTGCTGTCGGAAGAGAATGAGTGTCTGGTCATTCCGATCACCGGGCTTTCCGGTCTCGGGAAGACCATTGTTGCCGGAAGTATTCTCAAGAAGAAGAAGATTCTTTTTTTTAAATAAAGTTAAATTATTACTTTTAATTTTTTTTTTTAAAAAAAACATATTTTAGATGTGAGGGTATTATTGTCAATATTAGTGGTGCAAAGAGTAAAAATTGTAGTGCAGAAAGTAGATGTGGTGCAAAGAATAAAAGTAGTGGTGCAAATAAAAACTCCCTTCCTTATTATATAATCATTTACAGTTGCTTATGATTTTCTTCTGGTTTTGATGCAGATATATAATATATATGAATCCGACAAACTTAACTACAATATAAAGAGAAGCTAGTAAAGGTACATATTATTCCAATTTTTCTGAAGAAAAGCATGTGTCTATATTGTTTTGTCCTGTTCTACATGCCAATATTTAACATTTTTTTGGATTGATTGAGAACATATATGTATCATAAGCATACCTGGAAATGAATCTGACATGCATATTCTTTTAATTTGCTCATCTGTTTCATTGGGAAACGGAAGATCCTTGTCTCTGTTTTTCATTTTCACAGTTGTTAAAATTTTCCAGTTTTCTGAAATTTGAATTTTTAAATTTCACTGTACTGTTAACTTCTAATAAGAGTAGTGGCGGTTTTTAAATTTTTTTCACTGCCCACTAACATGGATCATTTTTGTATATTTTAGTTTATTTAATTATCATTTTTTATGCCTGATTTATATTAATTATTTTTTTCATTGCCCACTAACATGGACCTATGTATATTTTATGGCTTGTTTAGCTAATTTATTATTTTTTTATATATTTTTAAGGTTGCTGTATTATTAATTGTTTATGGTGTTAATATTTTTTAACTGTTGCTGTATTTAAATTATTAAATTAATTTATTAGTTATTTATTATAAGTATATATATGTGGTATAAAAATTATGAAAATGTATATTTTAATTATATATGTTTGTATTTATAATTATTTATTATTTATCTTTTACTTTTGGTGTATTTAATATAGTATATTAATTTATTGTTGTTGTAGTTACATCATCATATTTATTTATTAGTTATTTATTATATGTATATAACATGTGCTATCAAAATTATGAAAATTTGTATTTTATTTATAATTTTTTAAGAAAGAAAATTTTTATAAGTTATTACAATTTACTGTTCCTGTATTTACATAAGTATATTTATTTACTGTTGCTGTATTTGCATAAGTATATTACTTAATTTTTTATTTACTGTTGCTTTAGTTAGATTATTATATTAAATTATTAGTTATTTTACTAATAATTCGACTTGTTTGTAAATTATGGTTTATTTAATAATCTTTTCTGTTATATGTATGCTTGAATGTTTTTTTTTTTAATTTTTGTTGCAGCATTACTTGAATTTGTTCTGAATTTTTTTTAATTGTTCCTATTTTTAATTACAGTCTGGCATATTTAAATTGCATGGAACTTTTTTAATTATGGTTTATTTATATTTAAAATTTAATTCAACTTCTTTGTTAATTATGGTTTATTTAAGACTCTTTTATGTTATATGTATGCTTGAATGTTTTTTTTTAAATATTTGTGTTGCAACATTACTTAATTATGTTCTGAATTTAGTTTTTAATTGTTCCTTTTTTTATATAGTCTGGCATATTTAAATTGCATGAAATTTTTTTAAAATATTTTTAAAATTAAATATTGTGACATTATGGAATGTTTAATTCATCTTACGATTTGAATGTTTGAGTTTTGTATTATGATAAAACTTGAGGTTTAATTGAAATCATAATGTAAAAAAAATATATAATATTTTCTAAACAAAAAGCAACACAAGAATTAATTAGACTTGTTTGTAAATTATGGTTTATTTAATTTGACTTGTTTGTAAATTATGGTTTATGTTGAATTAATTTTTAGTTATATTAAAATTGCAATCTAACATTAAATAAACTATCCCAAAATCGGAATAAGTTTTGAACATAAAAGGAAACATGAATAAATGATGTAAAATGTCCCAAAATGTCTGAAAATCTCTGTGAAAAAAGCATATAAATAATTTAGTTGAATCCCCTGCAATTGATCTGTTTGTCAAACTTCAGCATGCTTTTTCCTTCTTCTGCTCACTATTTCTCTTTCTTCACCGTTCTTTTGTTTCTCTTTTGAGTCGTTGATGAAAACTCATCAATCAATTTTCTCTTTACATCATCATCATCGATAAGATTGACTGCATTACTTCAATTAGAATTATCTTTCTTGGTGTCAGTAATGGATCACTTATCAAATGAGCCTGAAATAGTAAAAAAGCCAAAATGAATGAAATTGACTTTATTGTATGCTTGTTATAAACATATAATGCCATTCTTATGTGGAAAATAGTATACTTGGTCCGCATTTCCATCAATCTGCTCTTTCCCTTTGTTTGATTTGGATAATATTTCCTATAAAATTAAAAGAGTTTTTAGTAATATTTTTATATTTTGTAAATATTTTTTTTATTAGTAAAATATAAAACCGATTTTCTGAACTTGTTGTCACTATTCTGTCATCACATGTAACCTTAACAACATTAAAAGGTCCCTTATAGTTATTGACCTGCTCAGGCAGGACAATTATATTAAAGAGACCTCTCTTATTTGATATGCCTTCAATTTCAGCTGAAGTACATCAACAATCTCATCCTATAAAAAAACAGAGAATTAATTTATGTTTCAAAAAAATTATATATTCTTAGAAAGCTGGTAAACATACCTCGGCTAATTTTTTTTCCAATTAATTTCATGCATTGCATATCCCACATAAGAAATATTGTTGTTGCAATACTGTCACTCACTTCCACAGTCAATTTGTATCTATATTTTATTAAAAAATCTAGGAGTTAATTTTTTAACATAAAAAATAAATTAAATACTGAAAATATAAAATAATCAATAACCTTGTTTTTCCGCATATGTCAAATGATTGACATTTTTGGTAAAAGAATTTTAGTTCATCATGTGGTTGTATTTCCTTCATACATACTTTGCATGCAAGGTATGACATGCCAGTAATTGACTCAATGCAGTTAATAGTGGCAAACACTGTGAACTCTCCCCTCTGAATTTTATCATAATTTTGCTATATTAATGGAATATAAAATTATTTATTTTCAAGAAAAAAAGTATTATAATAACAATAAAGTTTATCTGCCCATCTTCTATCATTTGTTGAATTATCTTGTTGATAACATCACAACTTCTTAATTCAACAACTGATTTTGAAGATGATGAACCTACCTGTAATTAAAATAATTATTATTTTATAATTATTATTTACTTAAAAAAATATTAGAAAAAAGGTTGGAATGAACCTACCATCTCGTCAATCATTTCTGCTCCATTTATTGAGATGGATTATTCCTCCTATACAATATAAATGATTTCTCACTTAATATTTAAAGATATTGATGTAATAAAAAAATATAGTATGTGTTATTTGTTATTTGTACCTCAATAGAAAAAAAATTCCACACATTTTTTGGATTATTTATCTATCAGTAGAAATCCTTGCTACACTGAAAGATCCAGTGTAATTTCTTGTCTGCCCAGGTTGAACACTAACATTGAACAAAACTTTTTTGTTTGCTAAGATTTCAATGCCTGGTGGAATTCCCTTAATGCTTGGACCCTATAAAAAAACTTTAATTAGCATTTATCTTGTTTAATTTTAAGAATTTTTAAAACTATTGTTTACCACACTCAAGTCTGAAGCTGTTTTTTCCAATAAGTGCTATGCTTTCCATATCCCATAGTAGGAAGGTGGTGGTTCCGGTGTTATCATCAACTGTGACAGTTAACTTGTACCTATAATATAAAATTAAAAAATATTATAATTTTTCTCAAAAAAATTTAAGTTAAATATAAAGTACCTCAGTTTTCCTGCAATGTCAAATGACTGACATTTTTCGTAGAAAAATTGGTTCCCATTTGGTTTCAATTTCTTTTGACATCGTTTGCAAGCTAAGTAGGACCAATCTCCAATTGTCTCCACATATAGTATAGTTGCAAATACCCAGAAATTGCTCGTCTAATTAAATACAGATTAGTTAAATATATTTAAAATATAGAAATATTTTGAATGCTATTCCAAATATTTAAAATACATTTCCCTCTTTCAGAATTTGAGATATGGTTTTCAGTTCAAAATCGCCATCTCTAATTTCATCATTTAATGTCCTTGATGATGATGATGTGAGAGTAGAGATAGTGGTTGATCTCACTTTTTCAGTAGTGACATACCTCCAAAAAAAAATATCATAAATAAATGTTAATAAAATTATGTATATTGAATAAAGAAATCAAAATAACAACAAAAATCAAGAGCTAATATGTTCTTAATGCTCCAATAAGATATCTAATTAAATCTGAAATACTACATAATAATAATTTACGGAAAAAAACCTAAACAGTGCATAATATATTAAATGAATTATTTTAGCTAAAACTGAAATCTGTTATCTCTTCAATCGTCTGATCAGTCACCATCTTCGTAACATTAAACAATGATGAAATCCTTAGTTCACCGATTGGCATATTTAATTAATTAGAATCGTAATCAGTTAAAAGTTATAGAAAAAAAAATTTCGTACCCCTATAAATGTTTAGTCTGCAAAACTGTAGAATTATACCAACTGGTGCTTCTGGGCCAGAATTCAAAAAATTAATCATCTCATCTGCATAGTTTTCCCAAAGTGTGGCAGTAATCGTATTTCCCCTCTAAATATTCAGAACAAATAATTATTTAAGGTATATCTATATTTTAGTAAATACATAATAAGAGAACAATAAAAAACTTTAAATTTTTTCATTCAAATTCGAATAATTTGTTCACTATTTTTAAAAATAAAATCGTTCATAAATCTACTTATAAATTATAAAAATATGTAGTTTAAATTAAAAATTACATACTCCAAATCTTCCAACGCCAAATCCATCAACTTGTTGTTTATCTCGATTGTAAGTGGTCTATAGTGTGAGACTATAGTTCCCATTACATCTGCAAAAAAAAAATTAAAAAATTAAATAGATGATTATCTGATTTACATTAATTTTTCGTATGTATGCAAAAAGCTTACCAAACATTGTTGAATCTGCTATGTTCTCCATGTTTGCAATATCGATGAACGTCTTTATCTCATATAAATGTTGCGGAAAATCTTCGTGGAATACTTCATAAATTCGTGTGTGTTTAAAGACGATAATCTTATGAACACACGATGTGGTCTTGTATTCATATGTGATAAAAACGTTCATCGATATTGTAAATATGGAGAACATAGGAGATGCAGCAATGTTTGGTAAGCTTTTTGCATACATACGAAAAATTTATGTAAATCAGTTAATCATCTATTTCATTTTTTTTTTTTTTTTTGGGAGATGTAATGGGAACTATAGTCTCACACTATAGACCACTTACAAGAGAGATAAACGGCAAGTTGACAAAGTTAATGGATTTGGTGTTGGAAGATTTGGAGTATGTAATTTTTAATTTAAACTACATATTTTTATAATTTATAAATAGATTTATGAATGATTTTATTTTTAAAAATAGTGAACAGATTATTCGAATTTGAATGCAAAAATTTAAAGTTTTTTTATTGTTCTCTAATTATGTATTTACTAAAATATAGATATACCTTAAATAATTATTTTTTCTTAATATTTATAGGGGAAATACGATTACTGCCATACTTTGGGAAAACTATGCAGATCAGATGATTAATTTTTTGAATTCTAGCCCAGAAGCACCCGTTGGTATAATTCTACAGTTTTGCAGACCAAACATTTATAGGGGTACAAAATTTTTATTTTTTTTTTTCTATAACTTTTAACTGATTACGATTCTGATTAATTAAATATGCCAATAGGTGAAGTAAGGATTTCATCATTATTTAATGTTACGAAGATGGTGAATGATCAAAAGATTGAAGAGATAGCAGATTTCAGTTTTAGGTAAAATAATTCATTTAATATTTTATGCACTGTTTAGGTTTTTTCATGTACAGTATTATTATGTAGTATTTCAGATTTAGTTAGATATCTTATTGGAGCATTCAAAACATATTACCTCTTGGTTTTTGTTGTTATTTTAATTTCTTTAATCAATATACAAAATTTTATTAACATTTATTTATGATATTTTTTATGGAGGTATCTCACTGCTGAAAAAGTGAGATCAACCACTATCTCTACTCTTACATCATCATCATCAAGGACATTAAATGATCAAATTAGAGATGGCGATTTTGAACTGAAAACCATATTTCAAATTCTGAAAGAGGAAAATGTATTTTAAATATTTGGAATAGCATTCAAAATATATCTATATTTTAAATTTATTTAACTAATCTGTATTTAATTAGACGAGCAATTTTTGGGTATTTGCAACTATACTATGTGTGAAGACAATTGGAGATTGGTCCTACGTAGCTTGCAAACGATGTCAACATAAATTGAAACCAAATGGGATCCAATTTTTCTGCGAAAAATGTCAGTCATTTGACATCTCAGGAAAACTGAGGTACTTTATATTTAACTTAAATTTTACATTTTTGAGAAAAATTATAATATTTTTAAATTTTATATTATTGGTACAAGTTAACTGTCAGGGTTGTTGATGACACCGGAACCACCACCTTCCTACTATGGGATAAGGAAAGCATAGCACTTATTGGAATAACAGCTTCAGACTTGAGTGTGGTAAACAATATTTTTAAAAATTCCTAAAATTAAACAAGATAAATGCTAATTAAAGTTTTTTTTATAAGATCCAAGCATTAAGGGAATTCCACTAGGCATTGAAATCTTAACAAACAAAAAAGCTCTGTTCAATGTTAGTGTTCAACCTGGGCAGACAAGAAATTACACTGGATCTTTCAGTGTAGCAAGGATTTCTACTGACAGAGAAATAATCCAAAAAATGTGTGGAATTTTTTTTTCTATTAAGGTACAAATAACAAATAACACATGCTATATTTTTTATTACATCAATATCTTTAAATATTAAGTGAGAAATCATTTATATTGTGTAGGAGGAAGAATCCATCTCAATAAATGGAGCAGAAATGATTGAAGAGATGGTAAGTTCATTCAAACCTTTTTCCTAATATTTTTTTTAAGTAAATAATAATTATAAAATAATAATTATTTTAATTATAAGTAGGTTCATCATCTTCAAAATCAGTTGTTGAATCAAGAAGTTGTGATGTTATCAACAAGACAATTCAACAAATGATAGAAGATGGGCAAGTAAACTTTATTGTTATTATAATACTTTTTTTCTTGAAAATAAATAATTTTATATTCCATTAACATAGCAAAATTATGATAAAATTCAGAGGGGAGAGTTCACAGTGTTTGCCACTATTAACTGCATTGAGTCAATTACTGGCATGTCATACCTTGCATGCAAAGTATGTCTGAAGGAACTACAACCACATGATGAACTAAAATTCTTTTGTCAAAAATGTCAATCATTTGACATATGCGGAAAAACAAGGTTATTGATTATTTTATATTTTCATTATTTAATTTATTTTTTATGTTAAAAAATTAACTCAGATTTTTTTTAATAAAATATAGATACAAATTGACTGTGGAAGTGAGTGACAGTACCGCAACAACATTTCTTATGTGGGATATGCAATGCATGGAATTAATTGGAAAAAAATCAGCAGAGGTATGTCTACCAGCTTTTTAAAAATATATAATTTTTTTGAAACATAAATTAATTCTCAGCAGAGGTATGTCTACCAGCTGAAATTGAAGGCATATCAAATAAGAGAGGTCTCTTTAATATAATTGTCCTGCCTAAACAAGTCAATAATTATAAGGGGGCAAATACTTGTATGCACTAGATGTATATAAGCTTATATCAGACGGTCAACGCATTTGATCGGGCCAAACGCCGGTCAACGCGCGTTGACCCTGTCAACCCGCAAAAAAGAAAAATGGTAAAGTCGGTGATACTTTTTAAGGATACAGATGATACTTTTTGAATTTTGAGTAATACTTTTTAGTATTACGGTTGATATTGATTTTGAGGGGTTTTTTTTATTTTTTTATTTTGGCCGATACTTTTTAAGGATACAGGTGATACTTTTGAGCTTTTGAGTGATACTTTTTAGTGTTACAATTGATACTGATTTTGAGTTGACTGGGTCGACGCGTTAACTCGGTCAATGCGCCTGATGGTGCATCTAGTGCACACAAGTGCTTCTCTTATAGGGACCTTTTAATGTTGTTAAAGTTACATGTGATGACTGAATAGTGACAGCAAGTTCATGAAACATGTCTATATTTTACTAATAAAAAAAATATTTACAAAATATAAAAATATTACTAAAAACTCTTTTAATTTTATAGGAAACATTATCCAAATCAAACAAAGGAAAAGAGCAGATTGATGAAAATGCGGACCAGGTATACTATTTTCCACATAAGAATGACATTATATGTTTATAACAAGCATACAATAAAGCCAATTTCATTCATTTTAGCTTTTTTACTATTTCAGGCTCATTTGATAAGTGATCCATTACTGACACCAAGAAAGATGAATTCTAACAGAAGTAATACAGTCAACCTTATCGATGATGATGATGTAAAGAGAAAATTGATTGACGAGTTTTCATCAACGACTCAAAAGAGAAACAAAAGAACGGTGAAGAAAGAGAAATAATGAGCAGAAGAAGGAAAAAGAACGCTGAAGTTTGACAAACTGATCAATTGCAGGGATTCAACTAAATTATTTATATGCTTTCCATCTAAAGACAATTTACGGCTCAACAATGTTCATCAAGAGAGGTCAGACTCATATAATTTCACTTTGTTTTTTTATTCAAAAAAATCGAACCAGCACATTAAACGCTATCAGAACTTTCAAAACCCTAAGGTAGAAAAAGAAATGAGAAGTTAAAAAAATTGCCGACTCAAAAAATCCAACCATCAAAGCAAACATTCGGACCGCTCAATGTCATCAAACATAAATTAATGCCTGAACGAAAAAAATTAACCAATGGGACTCAATAACTTGCAATTAAACCGATCAACCCAAAGCAAAAAAAAATCAAAATCAAAAATAGGTATATATATACAATCAGAATTTAAACTCTCCGGGAAAACAAAACGAAAAATAGCGCACCTGATTTCCTCGAAACACAAATTGGTGAAAAGTAAAGAGTGCTAAAAGATATATTCTTCAAGCCTTCGATCTAGTGCTTACGATTTTAAGTTTTGCGAAAATATTTGTTAGGAATTGGGGAAGTTTTGTGTCATTGGCAATATAAAAGAAGTGGGAATGGCTAAACTAGCCACTTAAACTTTTTAAAAAATTATTTTAGTCATTAATTTTTAAATATATTTTTTTAGTTAAATTATCAAAATACTGATGTGGACGTGAAAGCATTGAAAGATCAAAACCCCGAGCTGTAACTAACAGATGAAGAATAAGCTTCGCCGATCAAGCCCCAAGTTGATTACAATGCTAACATTTTATGAAGAAGATCAAGGAATGTGAAAAGGAGTTTCATTCGTCCATATATGCTCAATTAAAGATCGAGTTTTGGATATTGAAACATAAGCGAATTTCAAGTTAGGCATGATCACGCCTAAGAAGTTATCCGCAACACTTGATTAAAAATCGGTTCCCTTAATTAATTTCGGGACACGATTTTTGTAACGCCCCAATTTTACTTTAATAGAAAAAGGCACGTTATCCATGCTTTTCATTAATAAAAATATTTTACTTGAAATACAGCGGAAGATTCAAAGCATAACTCGACATTTATTACATAAAATAAAGTCAAAAATAAATTAAAATCTTTAATCATGCTTGACCACTTGACCACCATCATCACATCTTGTCCGCTACGCATCACCCGACCCTCCATCTGAAAAGGAAAGTTTTGGGGTGAGTACTTTAAACTCAGTGGGGAGTGTCCAATTATCCAAGCTATATAAAATTAAACGAGTAAATGAGAAATAATAAAAGTGTTCAGTCTGTAGACCAAACCATATAGCCCGTCGGTCCATACTGTGTAGCCCGTAGGCCCTGTATTATCAGTCCGAAGGCCCTGTACTGTGCTATGTCATCACATACTCAATAATAAAATATAGAGAGAATAATCAGGACATGATCACGTAAAATCCCACCTTGACCTTGACCTTGATATTAACCGATTAAGTCCTACGCGTCTTGCCTATAAATTATTTATATTAAATTAATAATGTTACATGATATATATGAAAAAATCTAAAATATAATGCATGCTTAAAACAATCTTTAATTTAGTAAACATGTTGCTAAAACATGCAAAGTGAAATAAATATATCTATATATATAATATATTTATTCTTCCTATATAAAATAATGGAGTTAAATGAATGAGATGTCAAAATAAAAAAAAATAAAACATGATTTATACGTAGCATATATGCATGATTATATATACATATACATATTAGTGAGAAAAAAGATTAAAAACCAATCACTCTAATATTCACGGCCCAACAATAAATAAAACACCAAGCCTAAATCTTATCTTGGTTTTTCTTCCTCAAGCCCAACACATAAAAAAAATTCATCAACCTCTCTCTATTCTCTATTTTATGGAAACAGCAACATGCAGCAGACCAGACTTTCACTCTTTCATTCAATGAATTCAACAGATCTGATGCAAACTGAAAGAAAAAAATACACTTCCTCTCTCTACTGTATTGAAACACGGCAACAACAACCTCATGTGCCGTCTGCCATGAAGCTCGAACTACAGTGCATCTACCACATTATTGGACATCAAATTCAAGCTAAAACTGACACCAACTAGTCGTCGATCACCGACGACCCACCACTTCTAACACACTCTCCAAAAGACCCCTAAATGCTATGATATCCCATGCAAGAAATGAAGGAGAAACATGCACGAGGGGTGCCCGTACCTTTGAAACTTTACTCTTGGTCTCTAAAACTCTTGCTTTTGAGGTGTGAAAGAAAAGAGGAATTGAAGCCCTATTTATACTTAGCAAGTATAAATGGGAAAAGGATTTGATCTCGAAGTTATCCTTAGCAAGACTTGATAAGGACGAAAAAAAATGATATACTTACAGAGTTTGAGATATATCAAAGTTATCTACATAACGTGGGAAAAAAAGGAGAAAGAAAAGGAAGGATCTAAACTTTGGGCTCAACCATTATGGGCTTGAAACCTGGATTAAATTAAATAAATGCAATAGTCTCTGATTTAAAATTGGCCTTCATAAAAAAAAAAATCAAATACTACATGCATGCTCATGATATAAATGATCATATGCTATAATTATTAAATTCATACTTCATTATTTATTAAACTTACTACGCGCGATTTATTAGACTTAAGCAATTAATATCACACATAAATAAATAAAATAAAATAAAATATTTTTTAAAAAAATGTAGCAATTTAAATATTAGAAAACCGGGTCGCTACATCCGCCCTACTAAAAAAAAATTCGTCATCGAAATTTCTTACTTGGTCTTAGAATTCAAAGGTATCTAGACTTAAAGTCTATCATCGATCTTGCAATACTCTCGCTAATGGCATGTCTATCGGTTACGAATTCTAAGTTCTGAGATCTTCTTAACCAGTATGTAAAATAAAAGCTTGTATATGTTCTCAAACTTAAGAGATTTCTCTAATTGATCATAGTCTTGCTAGGCTCTAGGTTAACTATCTTATTCGGACACTAAAATATTCCTCAAAATTGCAGTGACGTCGAAAGCTGCATTGCAACTTGGCCATCTTGGAATCTCGATTGCGCCACCTTTATCAAGAATCCCACGTATTATGTGTCTTCCATCTACTCGTACTTGATTACGGGTCTTTAACGAATTATTAGCGACTTATGCTATGTAGATCCATCTTTACCAAAGTAATGCAAAACTTTATTCCAACTAAAAAAAAAACTTATCTGCGTTCTCACACGTTTGCTAAAAAAATAAAACTAAAAATCAAAGTAGCTACGTAGATAGACTAGAAATGGATAATAAAATCTAACGCGTTGATATCCTTCTTTCTTCACTCCTCGCCATTCATCGCGAAAGCTCTAGAATTTCCTCTCCTTTCGGCATTTCCACCTTCTTTAGTGTTCATATTTTGATGCAACGGACAATCCCAAGCTCTATGTCCCTCTTTTTGGCATTTGAAGCAAGCTTGTGTCCCTAACTTACACTCCCCCGGATGGTATTTATGACATTTCTGGCATTGTGGATAATGAGATATCACTCCAGACGTCTCTCCTCCAGCAACGTTCGGCTTTTTCTCAGGTTGGGAACTTCGCTCTTTGCCTTGGTTATCGCAATCCTCCCATCGTCGTTTTCCATCATTGCTTGGAGGTCTCGAGGCTAACAGCTAACTTATCCAAGTTCAGACGAGTTGCCACCGCCGGAGCTCGTTACACAATTTCTGAGTAAGTGGTGAGATTGAGCGCGGATAGGTGTGCTCCAATCTCAGGACGCAATCCATCTTCAAATCGCCAGGCCTTCTTTTCATCTATATCCACCAAGTGAGGAGCATAGCGAGCTAGTTGGTTGAATTTCTGCTCATACTCCAAAATTGTCATGCTGCTTTTCTCTATATTCATTAACTCTTTCTCCTTTTGCTTGCGGAACACCTTTGGAAAATAATTCTCCATGACCATTCTTTTGAAAATGGTCCAGGTCAAATTGACCTGCTGTTCCTGACTCATGCTGAGCTTTACCGCCTCCCACCAGTGGCTTGCATCCTCCGTCAGCTGAAACAATGTACAGGTAACTCTTTGTGCGTTTGTGCATCCCAGGTAATTGAAGATTCGCTCCAGCTCCCGAACCAACTCTTCTGCTGCTAGAGGTCCTCCAGTTCCCTTCAACTTTAGCGGTCCCAACTAACGAAAATGTGTCAAGATACCATTTCCTTCCTAGTGTTGATGTTGCTGTTGATTCTGTTGAGGTAGAACTCTTCTAAATGCATCTGCGAGATTTTGAGCAAACCCATCTATACCGTTGTTATCGTTGTTGTTGTTGTTGTTGTTATCATCCCCGTTCGTACTGTTGTCATAATTTTTCATTGACTCTGTTTCCTCGCTTTCCTCTTGGATTGACTAGCTGCGTATTCTTCTTTGGTGGCATGATTCCTATTGTCGATCATAGCGAAAAGATTAAGTATTTTAATGAAAAGTTAATTGCTTTTATTAATCCAACTCTGGTTAACAAATACTTAGTACTGGGGAACAAAATAAATAAAATAGATAAATCCTAGATATGCTCCATCTCTGAATGTTACTGCCCTTGTCCCCAATCTGCCAAAATACCGCATATGAACTTCACAAAATCGAGTGTTTCTCATATTCCTGGGGAATAATCTAAGAGTTCTTCATAAAGATTTTCTGCTGTAAGTTTGAGAGTTGTTGGAATGATCTTTAACACCTTTCGAGCAGCTTCAACTGGCTTGAGTTCACCCCCTTCACGTTTAATTTCCCTCCACATTCTTAGAAACCCTACCAAATGTCTCTCTACTCCTACTTCTTTCATCTTCTTGCGCCGCATGAAATCCTATCATAATCTCTCCGCCTGAGACATATCTCGAGTACTAACTGAAACCCTTTTGCGTGTCCTAGAAGTCAATCTTCTTTTAAGCATCTAATAACACAATCCTTAGGGTAAATCTCGAGGACAGTAAAACATTTCATCATAAAACATATTTTTCATAAAATCATAAACTTCACATGAAATCATAACTGTAACGTTTACCTCTTCTCGGAGCGATGCCGCGGATGTGATGATGGTCAATACTTACTTACATTCATTTTTTTTTAAAGTATGCAGAAAAGTAGACCTTCTCTGATACCACTCTGTAACGCACCAATTTCACTTTAATAGAAAAATGCACGTTATCCATGCTTTTCATTGATAAAAATATTTTACTTGAAATACAGCGGAAGTTTCAAAGCATAACTCGACATTTATTACATAAAATAAAGTCAAAAATAAATTAAAATCTTTAATCATGCTCGACCACTTGACAACCATCATCACATCTTGTCCGCTACGCATCACCGGAGCCTCCATCTGAAAAGGAAAGTTTTGGGGTGAGTACTTTAAACTTAGTGGGGAGTGTCCAATTATCCAAGCTATATAAAATTAAACGAGTAAATGAGAAATAATAAAAGTGTTTAGTCCGTAGACCAAATCATATAGCCCGTCGGCCCATACTTTGTAGCCCGTAGGCCCTGTCTTATCAGCCCGAAGGCCCTGTACTGTGCTGTGTCATCACATACTCGATAATAAAATATAGAGAGAATAATTAGGACATGATCACGTAAAACCCCACATTGACCTTGATATTAACCGATTAAGTCCTGCGCGTCTTGCCTATAAATTATTTATCTTAAATTAATAATGTTACATGATATATATGAAAAAATCTAAAATATAATGCATGCTTAAAACAATCTTTAATTTAGTAAACATGTTGCTAAAACATGCAAAGTGAAATAAATATATCTATATATATAACATATTTATTCTTCCTATATAAAATAATGGACTTAAATGAATGAGATGTCAAAAAAAAAATAAAAAAAAAAACATGATTTATACGTAGCATATATGCATGATTATATATACATATACATATTAATGAGAAAAAAGATTAAAACCCAATCACTCTAATATTCACGGCCCAACAATAAATAAAACACCAAGCCCAAATCCTATCTTGGTTTTTCTTCCTCAAGCCCAACACATAAAAAAAATTCATCAACCTCTCTCTATTCTCTATTTTACGGAAACAGCAACATGCAGCAAACCAGACTTTCACTCTTTCATTCAATGAATTCAACAGATCTGATGCAAACTGAAAGAAAAAAATACACTTCTTCTCTCTCTACTATATTGAAACACGGCAACAACAACCTCATCCGCCGTCTGCCATGAAGCTCGAACTACAGTGCATCTACCACACTATTGGACATCAACTTCAAGCTAAAACTAAAACTGACACCAACTCGTCGTCGATCACCGACGACCCACCACTTCTAACACACTCTCCAAAAGACCCCTAAATGTTATGATATGCCATGCAAGAAATGAAGGAGAAACGTACACGAGGGGTGCCCGTACCTTTGAAACTTTACTCTTGGTCTCTAAAACTCATGATTTTGTGGTGTGAAAGAAAAGAGGAATGGAAGCCCTATTTATACTAATGGGAAATGGATTTGATCTCGAAGTTATCCTTAGCAAGACTTGATAAGGTCGAAAAAAAATGATATACTTAAAGAGTTTGAGATATATCAAAGTTATATACATAACGTGGGAAAAAAAAGGAGAAAGAAAAGGAAGGATCTAAACTTTGGGCTCAACCATTATGAGCTTGAAACCTGGATTAAATTAAATAAATGCAATAGTCTCTGATTTAAAATCGGCCTTCATAAAAAAAAATACTACATGCATGCTCATGATATAAATTATCATATGCTATAATTAATAAATTCATACTTCATTATTTATTAAACTTACTACTCGCGATTTATTAGACTTAAGCAATTAATATCACACATAAATAAATAAAATAAAATAAAATATTTTTAAAAAAAATATAGCAATTTAAATATTGGAAAACTGGGTCGCTACAATTTTAATCTATGATTTATTTAATTATTATTTAGATCATATTTATTTAGATCAAATTTTATTATTTTTTGTTATTTTATTTTTTGGTCGTTTTGGATTTACCTTATTTAGAGTTCTAAACAAGGTAGGTTTCTATCTCTTTGATTTTCGATCCATTAGGATCCTTTTTAGCCTCTTTATTTCGTCCATCCCTTCATCTATATAAAGGGATCGTTGTAATTTATTTTACTTAGACATTGATTAATATTTTGAGTTTATTTTCAATTATCTCACGATCCATCGGTTGATCACACTATTACAAGTTCTATTGATCTAGCAAATCATTAGTTTTATCTCAAGCTTTTTCTAGTGCCATCGAGTTCTAGGAGGAGTGCTACCAATCCGGAGTATTTGAGAAATCGCGTT
Organism: Perilla frutescens; assembly: GCA_026008535.1. Lineage (NCBI taxonomy): Eukaryota > Viridiplantae > Streptophyta > Magnoliopsida > Lamiales > Lamiaceae > Perilla > Perilla frutescens. The sequence continues at coordinate 11,523,633 of BRKX01000015.1, forward strand.
TCGTCAATCAAATGACGGGGTTCGAGTAAGTCTACTTCTTCTATCTTTGAATCACCATCGCCGAACATCATCATCCAAACTGTCGTACCATCCATTCCTCATCCACGTTCAATTCATCATCAATATCGTTCCAATTCATCTCCATAATCACCTACGCAAGTTCATACATAATCGCCCATAACCCTAACCCTAATTCACCCTAAATCACACACTTGAATAATCTGCTCTAGCTTATTTAATTGTGTTTATTTTGGGATTGTGTTTTACTTGGTTGTGTCATAATTTGAGTGTTTTAAGTGTTCAATAATCGAGTCTAAAATTAGTTTGTTAATCGAGTCCTATTTAGCATATATCGAGTCCAATTCAGTCCAAGTCTTTCGCTATTCGTATCATATATCGAGTCCCGGTATTCATATTAAACCCTTACTTGGTCCGTCGTGTGTTCTGTTCTTGAGTCTGCGTACTTTGGTATTCTTTCATGTTCTTAAGCATGACGGAATCACATCAAATACTCTTATATTCATTTTAAAAAAGAAACTCTACTTTAAACTCCCCACCAATCGCTCATATCACATTTTTGAAATTAGTTTTTGAAATTTTTTTCTCTTCTCTACAGTCTCATCTTCTTCACAATATGTAGCAGTAATGAAATTTGGAAGAAATCTTCGACCACTCTGGAACAATCTTCTTGAAAATCTTATTTTTTGATGTGACCCGGACAACTAATCCAAGACACAAATAAAACGCATGCGGAAGACTTAAGAATCGAACTACGTCAGCTAGAACAAATGAAATCAACCCGACTCAAAATAGAACAAAACTTACTAGAAAACTCGAACACGAACAAGGACTCGATGGAACAACTTGATACGACTTTGATGGTGGCTGGACATGGCAGCGAACGGCGTTGTTGGTGGCGGAGGTCATCGTGGGGAGTGGTATTGACAGCGGTGAAAGATAGAAGGATTGGCTAAAGCGGCGAACCTGTGTTGTAAAAACCCGAACGCGCACGTCTAACTTCTCCGGATAGCAATTCTCCCAAGTATTTGACAAACATCCTGAAGAACTTAATTAAGACTATTGATTTGCTAGAACAATAGAATTGTTTGTAAATAAAAGATCAACCAAAGGATCGGAGACAAAAGGGAGGAATAAATCTCAAACTCAAACAATTGTCTAACTTTTAAAGTGTCACATGGTACTCCTATTTATAGGAGACAATATGGATGAAAATCTAACCTAAAACTAGATAAAAATCGATCCTAAACTAGTCCTAGTCAAACTAGGATTGTTTCCTTATCCAAAATCTGTTTTTAAGGAAAGAATCAAAAGATACCGAAAATAAAATAAGAGAAATCTATCTAGATAAAGATAAATCCCAAAGTGGATTTGGGCCTTCAATTCCATACCATAATGGACCTCAAGTACACAACTTGGGCTGGTTTGGGCTCGTCCAAGCTGTGTTAGAATTAATCACCACCTTTGCATGAAAAACAACATCTCCCGATTTCCCATGTAAACACGTATAACTTTTCATGCACACGTCCAAATGGCGTCGTTCTTCTTCTCACTTCTTCATGCTTCCTTCTTCATCATCAATGGATAGCATGATGATCCATCTCGGGCTGTTCTTCATCTCTTCTTCATGCAACTCGAATTTATGACGAATAGAAGCTTGTAAATAAGCTTGCAACTTCTTTGCTCGTAAACGCGTCATTGGACCTTTGAATTGCAGCTCCGGATCATCTTGTTCTTTGCCTTGCTCAACCTCATCTTCCCCCCCTGCTGAAAAGAATTCATCCTCGAATTCTCGGACTCTTCATCATCGAACTCATCATCTGCAGAAAAGGGAGATAAGTCAGCAACATTAAATGTAGATGAACACTTATACTCACCGGTAAATCAATGCGATATGCATTGTCATTGACTTGACTCAACACGGTGAACGGTCCATTTCCTCTAGGCATCAATTTCGATTTTCTCAGGTTAGGAAACCGTCCGGGACTCAGATGAATCCAAACGCGATCTCCGGGCTGGAAAATCAACTGTTTGCACCGTTTGTTCTTTTGAACAGCAGTGCGTGCACCAACGGCTTCAATACGCGCACGTACTTTCTCATGCATCTCTTTCACTTGATCCGCTTTTCTTATACCTTTAACACTTGTTAGATGCTTAACAGGTAAAGGCAAAAGATCAGTAGGTGTTAGCGGATTAAAACCATAAACAACCTCGAATGGGGACATATTAGTAAATGAATGCACAACTCGATTGTAAGAAAATTTAGCATATGGCAAACAATCTTCCCATGATTTCAAGTTGTTTTTAACTAAAGATCGCAGCAAAGTACCTAAAGTTCAATTCACGACTTCAGTTTGACCATCTGTTTGAGGATGACATGTAGTAGAGAAAAGTAACTTGGTACCTATCTTACCCCAAAGTACAAGCCAGAAATGTGCCAAAAACTTAGAATCCCTATCACTCACAATAGTTCTAGGTATTTCATGTAAACGCACAACATGAATAAAGAACAAGTTGGCAATGTGTACAGCATCATCGGTTTTCCTACATGCAATGAAATGAGATATCTTGGAAAACCTATCAACTACAACAAATATGGAATCTCGACCAGACCTAGACCATGGTAATCCTAGTATGAAATCCATAGATAAATCAATCCACGGGGAAGAAGGGGTTGGTAGAGGCGTGTATAAACCGAATGGGTGTCATGTAGATTTCGATTTTCTACATGTAATGCATCTACTACACACATTCTCAATATCATGCTTCATACGTGGCCAAAAGAAATGTTCATGCAGCAAGTTTAACGTTTTAGACACACCAAAGTGACCCATTAAACCTCCCGCATGCGACTCTAGAACTAACAACTCACGCATAGAAGACTTAGGAATACACAACTGCGAACCCTTGAACAAGAAGCCCTCATGCACGAAATAACCATCATATGAACGAGTTTGAGCAATATGCAACATATATAGGTGCGAAAAATTCATCACATGCATATAACTCCTTAATTGGATCAAATCCCAACATCTTAGCATGCATAAGGTTCAAGAGAACGTACCTTCGCGACAATGCATCAGCTACCACATTTTCGGCGCTCTTTTTGTACTTGATGACATACGAAAAGGACTCGATAAACTCTACCCATCGTGCATGACGCTTGTTCAGATTTTGTTGTCCTTTTAAATGCTTCAAACTCTCATGATCCATGTGAATCACGAACTCTTTAGGCCATAAGTAGTGCTGCCATGTTTCTAAAGCTCTCTTGAGTGCATACAACTCCTTGTCATAGGTGGAATAATGAAGGGTTGCATCATGGAGCTTTTCACTGAAATAGGCGACTGGACGCCGTTCCTGCATCAAAACAGCACTAATCCTTTTGCCCGAGGCATCACATTCAATCTCAAAAGTTTTATTAAAGTTCGGAAGAGCAAGAACAGACGCATTACATAAACATCATTTCAAAGTGTTAAACGCATGCTCTTGAACAGGACCCCATTCAAACTTTCGATCTTTCTTGCTTAACTCAGTAAGCGGCGCAGCTATGCTGGAAAAATCACACACAAAGCGACGATAAAACCCAGCAAGGCCGTGGAAAGATCTCACATCACTCGCAGATTTAGGAGTGGGCCATTCCTCAATCGCCTTGATTTTGGAACGGTCTACTTCTATACCACGTTTACTCACAACGAAGCCTAGAAAAACAACTTCACTCATGCAAAAAGAACACTTAGACAGATTACCATATAGCTTCGATTCTCTAAACAATTCGAACACATGTCTAAGGTGCTGCATATGTGTGTGTATTGTGTCACTATAGATCAGAATGTCATCAAAATACACAACAACATAATTTCCAATCACTTCACGCAAAACATGATTCATCAGACGCATAAATGTGCTTGGTGCATTTGTGAGACCAAAAGGCATAACAAGCTATTCATACAAACCATGCTTTGTTTTAAATACAGTTTTCCATTCATCACCTTCTTGCATACGTACTTGAAAGTAACCAGAACGCAAATCAATTTTAGAAAAGACACACGAACCAGACAACTCATCAAGCATATCATCTAACTTAGGGATGGGAAAATGATACTTTACCATGATTTTGTTGATTGCTCTACAATCCATGCACATACACCATTCGTTGTTCTTCTTTGGTACTAAGATCACTGGAACGGCGCACAGACTCAAACTTTCACGGATTTGCTTCTTTTCCAACAGCTCTTTGACTTACCTATCAATCTCCTTAGTCTCATCAGAAGATGTCCTATAGGCTAGTCGGTTGGGTAGTACAGCTCCAGGGATGAAATCGATCTGATGCTCGATTCCTTGCACTGGTGGAAGTCCGCCGGGTATCTCCTCGGGAAAAACGTCCTTGAACTCATCAAGTAAGGAATGCACATCACTAGACAAACAATCATTAGTAGCACTGCTCTTAAATATGAGTAGGACAAGAGGCATACCTGCTTTGACGGCTTTCTGAACTCCTTTCATTGAAATAAACAAGCTCTTCACGTGAGGCTTGTTAGAACTCGAACCATTCTCCTTTTCCACATCTAAGGAGTTCGAATGAGATGGTTTGGGAGGGGTAGTGGCGACGGCAATGGGCTGTTCGACCTTAGGGACCGCGGCCGTGGCCTTCGAGGTCCGTTTTGCGGCTGCTTGCTTCGTCTTTTCCTCTTTGAACCTCTCTTGCATGCGTTGCTAATCCATAGCAATGGCTTTAGGTGATAATGGCCTCAATGTGCTGGTTCGGCCATCAATATCGACTGTGTAGGTGTTCAAACGTCCGTCGTGGACAACACGTCGATCATACTGCCAAGGTCTGTCTAACAACAAGTGTGCTGCATCCATAGGGATAACGTCGCACAGAACAGTGTCAGAAAACTTATTGATTGAGAATGAGACACTTACCTAGTAAACCACGCGTATCTCGCCTCTATCTGTAAGCCACTGCAATCTGTAAGGCTTTGCATGTTGTTGAATGGGTAGACCAAGCTTTTCCACTGCATATTGACTGATGGCATTGATCACACTGCCACTGTCAATTATCATAGAACACGTGTGACCCTTGATCACTACACGGGTGTAGAAGATGTTCTCCCGTTGGTGTTCTTGTTCCTCTTCTCGAATGATGCTTAAACTCCGGATTGTGACCAAACTGACTTGCTGAACCTCCGGATCGACATCTTCATGTGATGCATCATTCTCGACTTCTTGCTCAGGTGGGGAGTCGTCCATTGGCTCCTTTTCATCCTCACTGGCTAATTCAACTTCATTTGACTCCGTTAAGTATAGAACTCGCCGGTTCGGACATTGAGCTTGGAAATAGCCCCAACCTTGACACTTATGACACTGGATGTCACAAACTCGATTAGAGGCTGCATTAGGGGCTGTTACACCTTGGTTTGGCCGTGTAGGGGTCAGCCTGGATTGATTGGGCGGTGTAGACTCGGGTCTACGGCTGGCTGAAGTGTAGAACGGTCGAAACGCCATTCGGGTGGTCCGGATTGACCTCTTGGTCGTGTAAAATCAGTAGAAGGGGTAGAAAGTGATGTGGAATGTATACCTTTATTCCAAGAAGGCCGTCTAGGGGCTGCATTGTAGTGTGAACGACGGCGGCCCTCTTTCAGCTGCTTTTCTACGATCGATGTGTACTGCACTATTCTTTCTACACTGGTGAAGTCTCTGAGTTCGACTTCACTACCTTCATTGTACCGAATGATGGTAGCATTTAGGGTCTTCTGCTTCCCGACTCTGTTCAAAACCGTCTCCAACTCCTTGTGGTACTCTTCAATCAACCTAGTACCTACCTTGTTTGATCCGGTTGAGCTTCTTCTCAAGCTCTCTCTCATAATGAATTGGAATGAAGTGATCTCGCATCAATTCCTTCATTTCTTCCCAAGTGTCGATTGGTGGATTGTGGTTTCTGTGCCTTCTCTCCTGTTGCATTTCCCACCATGAGGCTGCGTAGCCTTAAATTCTAAGCATGCGAGCTGCACTTTCTTGAACTCTGAGAAGTCGTAGCATGCAAAGATCTTTTCTACCTTACGCTCCTAATCTAAGTAGATATCGGGGTCATGAAGGCCTTTAAACTCGGGTATACTCGTCTTGATATTGTTGAGCCTACCATCTTCATAATTATCATGATGTGCACGCCTATGAGGACCTCAGGGTCGATCATGGCGGTTTCTTCACCCTTGTGGTGTGTAGTCAGCTTCATAACCACTGGCTGCATAGGAATCGTACCCGTAATCATAGTCTTCTTCAAAGGCAGGCTCAGGGGGCGGCCTTTGAACATTCCGCTACTCAGAGGATGGCCTCTGGGTGTTCCTCTGCTGCTGGCGTCAGCCAGTGTTCTCTACTTGAGGCTCGGGTCGCCTCTCTGCATCATTTTGAGGCTCAGGTTACCTCGCTGCATCGGTTTGAGGCTCAGGTTGCCTCGTTGCATTGTCTTGAGGCTCGGGTTACCTCTCAGGCTCTCCTTGGACCGTTTGAGACGCGATCAACTGGGTTCTGAGCCTTGTAAGCTCATCTTGCAATTCAGCTACTTGGTTGCCAAGTTCATCTCTCAGTAGACGATTCTGTCGCTCAAAGTGTTTAACTAGAGCTTCATATTGGTACTTGGCATCCCACTGTGGTTCAGATGAGTAAGACTGATCGCCAGGTGTATTAGGCGACCGGGGCTCCTTAGGTGGTGGAGTAGTCGACTCCGGGTTGGTACATCTCTTCATTATACCTGCAAAATGAACAAACGTGAAGAAAAAGCAAAGTAGGACCTCACAATTCCTCACAAACGCCCGTGTATGTCACTCTTGATTTTTCCACTCGTGTATGTCTCTCAAATTGATGTGGTGCACGTGTGGAGTGAAAATTTGGGGGTGGGTTGATGGAAAATTTCAGCAGCTTCTCTTGACTAGCTCCTCTGGGTCTTCTTCAAGCTCCAACGGATAGAATCAAGCCGGAAGGTTGCTAAGAGTAGAAGTAGGCATCTAGAATGAGTAATTTAGCTAGATGGTATATGTGGACCACGGGTGTATGGTGTACAGATGTATGGGTGTATGGACTATGTGGTGTATAAGGTGAACCGGGTATAGGTGTGTGTGGACTGTGAATTTCGAACCCTAGATGTATAGGAATCGAAAATAATGGTGGATAAGTGTAGAAGATCTTGGTTAGATATGGATGACGATGGAAGAAATCTGAACAAGGTAAGAAATCTAATGGATAAGGTATGAGAATTTTGGATGTGTTTGACTATTGTGAACACAATCTAAAAATCCCTAAGTGTATGGAAACAAATCTATAACAAGGTATTAAAATCGAAAATTAAAGAAACAATCTGATTTTTTTTTAAATCAGCGACTTTTTTTTTATTATCGATGCCTTTTCTTTCTTTTTTTTCAATGAATAACAATCAGATTACAAAAGACACGTACGAAAAATAAATGACATGTAGATAACACATCGGATTGAACCACGACCACCAGAGCTGACATGGCTCTGATGCCAAATTTATGATGTGACCCGAACAACTAATCCAAGACATGAACAAAACGCATGCGGAAGACTTAAGAATTGAACTACGTCAGCTAGAACAAATGGAATCAACCCGACTCAAAATAGAACAAAACTTACTAGAAAACTCGAACACGAACAAGGACTCGATGGAACAACTTGATACGAGTTTGATGGTGGCTGGACACGGAGATGGAAGGCGGTGTTGGCGGCGGAGGTCATCGTGGGGAGTGGTATTGGCGGCGGTGAAAGATAGAAGGATTGGCTAAAGCGGCAAACCCGTGTTGTAAAAACCCGAACGCGCACATCTAACTTCTCTGGATAGCACTTCTCCCAAGTACTTGACAAATACCCTGAAGAACTTAATTAAGACTATTGATTTGCTAGAACAATAGAATTGTTTGTAAATAAAAGATCAACCAAAGGATCGGAGACAAAAGGGAGGAATAAATCTCAAACTCAAGCAATTATCTAACTTTTAAAGTGTCACATGGTACTCTTATTTATAGGAGACAATATGGACGAAAATCTAACCTAAAACTAGATAAAAATCAATCCTAAACTATTCCTAGTTAAACTAGGATTGTTTCCTTATCCAAAATCTGTTTTTAAGGAAAGAATCAAAAGATACCAAAAATAAAATAAGAAAAATCTATCTAGATAAAGATAAATCCCAAAGTGGATTTGGGCCTTCAATTCCACGCCATAATGGACCTCAAGTACACGACTTGGGCTGGTTTAGGCTCGTCCAAGCTGTGTTCGAATTAATCACTACCTTTGCATGAAAAACAACATCTCCCGATTTCCCATGCAAACGGGTATAACTTTTCATGCACACGTCCAAATGGCGTCGTTCTTCTTCTCACGTCTTCATGCTTCCTTCGTCATCATCAATGGATAGCATGGTGATCCATCTTGGGCTGCTCTTCATCTCTTCTTCATGCAACTCGAATTTACGACGAATAGAAGCTTGTAAATAAGCTTGCAACTTCTTTGCTCGTAAACGCGTCATTGGACCTTTGAATTGCAGCTCCGGATCATCTTGTTCTTTTCCTTACTCGACCTCATCATTTTTCTCTCTCCAGATTTCTCTATCAATGAACCATTGTCGACCTTCGAAAATTTAAGAGAAGAAATAGAAAATCCTTCTCCAACCCGTGTGTGATCTAATTTGGTTTTGAAGTTTGATTTGGGAGAAAGATTGAGTGGAAGAATTTTCTACAGATAATAGACAAGCTTTGATATTAGAGGGATTTAAAAATCATTCATAATATAGTTCATTTATTAAAATCTAGAAAAAAAATAAAGTATTTCTGCAAATTTCAAAAAATGTGGAAAAGTGAAGTACTTAACTGCGCACTGGAACCTGTGCACCGAGCCTAGCGCACTCTCCATTGTACCGCGCTCTCCAAGTGTGCTTGTTCCCCCTTCTTCCTTAACCTGGAAAGTCTTTGTGGACCAATTCGTTAACATCCTGCCGAGCTATTTTTTATTAACACAAGCAGTTACCAGTGCACGGTCGATGTGCATGTGCCGATGTATGTCGATATTTTTTGTTGCATGCATGCCCCACTCGAGCTCAAATTGTTACGCAATGTCGGTCAATGTTTGTTATTGCGTCCGGAACCATCTTGTGCATGCCAAATTATCAACCGATATTTTGTCGATGTCCTGCTGATGTTCGTTGATATTCTACCGATGTCTGTCGATATTTATTGTTGCGTGCGTAGCCATTTGTGCGCACTCTTTGTGCCCGCACGCGCGCACCCGAGATCAAATTGTCAACTGACGTTCTACCGATGCTCGAAAATTATCAACCGATGTTCTGCCGATGTCTGTCGATATTTGTTGTTACGGACATACTATATGCGCACGCTTTGTGCCCTCACACACGCACTCGAGATCAAATTGTCAGCTGATGTTATGTCGATGCTCGAAAATTATCAGCCGAGGTCCTATTTATGTTTGTTGTTGCGCGCGTGCATGCCTTGTGCACGCAATTAAGAACAATTTAGCGCGCATTTAAGAAGAAAATCACGCGTATTCCCTGTCGATATTATGTAATTTTAGGAAATACCGTTTAATGAGTGCGATTTATTTTATGTAATTTTAGGAAATTTCGTTTAATCAGTTTGTAATATTTTGGGTATTGACTATTTTATCCAAACAATAAATCACAGACTATAAATCATAGTTATTCATAAAAAGTACAAAAATTTAATCTCCATCGTTCATCATAAAAGCAATAAATATCAGTCATTCATCAAAAGCATAATCCATGTCAATTTGATCTCCACCATCATCATAAAAACAATAAATCTCAGTCATTCATCAAAAGCATGATGTAATTTATGTTATTAATTTAGTTTGTAATATTTTTTATATTGGATATTTATTTCTATTTATTGCTCGATTTTCCTTTTTGAAATATTTTCATTTTCTTGTTATAATTATAATTTTTTATATTATTTTTACTAGTATTTCATCCGCGCGTTGCGCAGTGGTTGCCGACCGGTGTAATGTTATTTAATCTATAATTAGTGTCACATCTAGTATTGAATTTTTTTATTATAATTTTTTATTTTATATATAATATTTCTTTCAACGTATATTTTATATATAATATTTTTTCATTGTATTACAAAATTTTTAAACACGAAATTAAATGCAGATTGGTCAATTCTATATAATTAATAACAAAAATCAAATGAACAAAAAAATTAATTATATAATTTTTAAGATAATAAGCCTTGAAAAAATCCAAAAAATTAGGGAATAACAAAAATAAAATTACTCACTCCGCCAATTACATAGTATGTATTACTATTTTCATAGTAATGTATAAATACATCTTTATTAGATCTTGGAAATTTTTTAAAAAATAATCACTTAAACTTTTTCAAGTCATAAATCTTAAATAAGGGCAATATTGAAAGTTTAGCTTTAATATCTTATTTTCATAAATATTTTGAATCTAAAATGAACTATATAATTGAAACTGATGGAGTATTAAAAAAATTGAAAGTTTGATGAAGATGAACAAAAATTATAAATTACATATATATATATATATATATATTACATCTATACATGTATAACATTTTTTGGAAATTTAATCATAATATATGATTACAAAAGATAACATAAACATATATACTATCGATTTTTAAATTTAACCAAAGCACTCTTATTTAAAAAAATAAAAAAATAGAGGATTTGTGTTGCACATGGCGATAGGTATTTACATAATTACATCTATATACATTTGAACTTTTATATTCAAAAGTTAAAACAAATAAATAATAAAAAAAGAAATTCAGGGTTTTGGAGATTCATTGGGTGAAAAGAAATAGAACGATGGCCAAGAAGAGATAAAATTTTCTTGAAGAAGAGCACCGTAAGAGACCTCACTTTCATTTTCTTTTCTTTTTTGGTGAAATAATATTCATTCAAATTTATATTGTTAATAAGATAGAGGGAAAAATCAATTCCACTTTAAAGTGGTTCATATTATATGTGATGTAATATGTATTTTTCAATTGCTGTATACGATTGTGAATTTTTTTTCATTAATGAAAAGCCTTATGTATGTTTTAAAAATATTCATAGTAGTTAATATCACTACAAAAAAATCGCCGATTTGCGACGGAATTATCCGTCGTTAATCCGTGATTTTCCGTCGTTATTTATAACTACCGACGGATTCACGACGGACCGTGTCCGTCGTTATATCTTTAGTCGGCAAACCAACTTTACGACGAAAAAAGTCAGTCGTTGAACGTAACGACGGCCATAACGACGGATTATGGTCGTCGTTAACTCTTGCGTCGTCTACAGTCGTTATGATTTACGACGGAATTAACGACGGAACTAGTCCGTCGTTAATATTTAAAAAATAAAAAAAAATTAAATTAAAATATAACGACGGAACTCGTCCGTCGTTAATAAATTAAAATAAAAAAAATAAAAGTATTAAAAAAATATTAACGACGGATTATGTTCCGTCGTTAATAATTAAAAATAAATAAAAATAAAAATAACGACGGTAGTTGTCTGTCGTTAAAAAATTAAAAAAAAATTAAAAAATCGGTTTAATTTTTTTTTTATATTTTTTGATTTATTTTTTTTTTAATTTTGATTATTGTTTGTAAATAAATTATGGAAGAACTTTAATAAACACATAAAATAATATATATAAATCTCCAATAAAATACATAAAATGTCATAAAATATAATAAAGAGTAAATAAAATACAAATAATAATAGTAATGTCGAGATCAAGATGGAGGAGGGCCCCTAAACTGCGCCCGCATCAGCTCGAACATCTCGGCCTGCTGGCGTAGCATCGTCTCCTACTGATCGAGCTTCTCCTGCTGGGCTTGGAGAAGTGCTGTCTGTGCGTCCATCTGCTAGCGAAGAGCCGCCTACTGGGCCTCCATCTGCTCCTAGAGAGCCCTGATGGCAGCCTGAGTGTCGGGCTGTGGAGGTGCTGCAGATGAGACGCTAGGAGTTGAATAACTCCGTGATCGACTGCCGAGCCCAAACACTCGATTCTTCTTCGAGTGTCGGAGGGCAACATCGACATATACAGCGCTCATGTCCACTGGTGGTGGCGCCTCATCTGTGCCAGGAGTCGGCTGGCTCAACTCCTCAACCTGAGCCAATACATCAGCCTATTCACAAAATCAAATAAGAATGATTAAATATTTAATTTCTATGTTATTAATCAATTTATAAATATTGATAAATTAACTTACAGCTATACGAGCAGACTTCCCATCTGTGTGGGATCCATAAGGATTGTCGTGCAGCCTCCTGAATGTCTCCCACGCCACGTCATTGGGTTGCACACCCTTCTCCATAGCCTATTGGATAGACATCTTAGCACACACATATTAAAAAATAAATAAATAAACAATTTAATTGCATACCAAAGCCGCAGCATGTGCAACTGCACTCCGAGAGCCTCCTCGATGCTTCACAATGCCTGTGCCAGGACCATCGGGCTCACTCAGACGATTCTTTGATGCGATGGCCGACTTCTTCTTGAAGGCATCACTGTCCCAATGCGCCTTAAAGCCATCACACATCTCAGGAGACATGAATGGAGGGCAGCCCTTGGTCCTATCCTTCTTGAAGTAATGGACCATGTCCTTGTATCTCTGAGGAGCCCTGATCTCCCATGCTGCCCAAATGCCATCCTCCAAAGTGGAATCCCAAAACCACTCCTTCTGCAACATATTGAAAACGTATGAAAATACTAAACTTATATAACATTTTAAAATAAAATATATAATAATAAGATACCCGAAACTCCTCCCTATATGCCTGCCTCCTCTCCAGGTGTAGCCTCCCGGATGCAAATACTTCTTGAAGCTGGATGTGATGGTGGCTGAGGTAGGATAACTCGGCATCAACTCGCTTCCAAATGTACAAAATAATAAAAATATTAGCATATATTAGAATAATATAAATAATAATCTGTAAAAAATATTCCACTATCTAAAGAAACATACCCATCCTGAAGCCAACAACGACGACGACCCTGCGCATCAACATCGGACAGTGACGATCCGGCTAGTGAGATATCGCCAACTGGACCGCTCAGGCCCACAGAGGACGATGATGAACCTCCAGCTGAAGTACTACCGCCTCCCTGCATCTGCAAAATCATATCGACATTATTTTATGAAGTTAGCAAATTTCAACGGTACTAAGTACTTGAATAAGAAAACATCTATATATCAAATAAGACCAACCAAACTAATCATCTATTTCATCGTCATCACTGATGTTATCATCTGATAAATCGATCTCTGGTTCTATATCTTCTTCATCATCTTCTTCTTCTTCTTGAATATCTATTACCCCACCATCTGGATGATTTGGTATAGGATTGTCATCTATTGTGAGGGTATTCAAACCATCAACTTCATCCTCTTGAAAGGCTGAGGTTATGATTGTATTATCATCCTCTGATGGTACTTCAACATTAGATCGAGCCTTTATTTTGCAGACTGCCCACCAATCACTTCGAGAGCGATTTAAACTTGGGTATTCACAGTAACACACTTGGATTGCTTGTTTAGCAAGCACAAATGGATCAGATCCTGAATACTTACGCTTATGATTTATAGAAACCATTTTGTAGTCAGGATGCACATTTGTTCCTTGTGTTGATGTATCAAACCACTCACATTTAAACAACATTGTCTTCTTAATAGGCAGACCAGCGTATTCCAACTCAATCAACTCCATCAATCACCCGTAATATTCAGTGTGCGTCCGTTTAATGCAGACTCCACTATTCATTGTAGCTCGCTGTAAGCCGTCGGCAATTGTGTGAAATTTGTATCTGTTAATAAAGTACACATGGTAGACATTAACGGAACGAGAAGGCCCACTTGAAAGATCACGCATGATCTTGTTGACATTATTAGTTGGATCTTGTGCCTGTTACAATAGAAAACTTTATATTATGTTACAGTTTGCTTAGGTATACTTACATTAAGGTTTTCAGATATCATATACTTACATATTTGGCGAACCAGCTCGCAAATTCTTTATCCATTCGTTTTTCAATATCTTCCATTGAGATATTCGGGCACGATACTTTCAATTGGTCAACAAGCACACTTCAAAAAATTAAGCATGGATTAGAATTTGGTGGAAAAATAATAACACATTTTAAACAGTTCACATGCTTACGTTGTGTACGGTTCAACTTCTGGATAATTAAGCAACACGTAAATCTGTGCTGCAGCATACTCGTTCTCTGTCAAATATCTTTTTGACATTCTTCCAGATGGTAGACCGTGCTGCTTGAAAATCGATAGATTTGTTGCACTGTCATCTTGTGCGTCTCCAAGACCTTCATAATTACGAGGCATGTTTCTATGTCTCGTTTTTACAAAATCTTCAAAATAATACGAACAAAAGGTCGAAGCTTCTTCCACCAAGTAAGCATTGCAGATAGAGCCCTCAACTCTTGCTTTGTTTCGGACGTTGTTTTTCAACTTCCTCAAGTACCGTTCAAATGGATACATCCATCGATACTGTACCGGCCCAGCAAGTCTGGCTTCATCAGCCAAGTGGACAGGTAGATGCTCCATTGAGTCAAAGAAACTTGGTGGAAAAATGCGTTCAAGTTTACACAATATGATTGGAATACTTTCATGCAACCGACACACATCATCAACAGTGATACTTCTGGCTGTCAAATCCTTGAAGAATAAACTCAATTCTGTGATTGCCTTCCAAACATTGGAAGGAAGAAGTTCAGCAAATGCAATCGGGATAAGACGTTGCATGAACACGTGGCAGTCATGGCTTTTCATGCCAAACATTTTCAATGCTTCAATGCGAGCCAGAATTTCGTGTCCCGATCTCATCTCTGGAGGTCCTCCATTCACCACTTTGTTTTTTAAGAATACTTTTTTATTTTTTCGGAAAGGGTGGTTTGCAGGCAAGAATTTACGATGGTTATCAAACCATGATTGTTTACCACCGCATGATAAGGTGAAGGCGTCAGTGGACTCCATATAGTGTGGACATGCCAATCTTCCAGCAGTGCTCCAACCAGATAACATGGAGTAAGCGGGAAAATCACTAATTGTCCATATCAATGTTGCTCGCATCTAAAAATTCTGTTTCAATGAAACATCATATGTAGGCACACCAACCTCCCACAATTGAATCAATTCAGATATCAAAGGTTGTAAAAATACATCCTACTTCTCTTTCGGATTACGTGGCCCTGGCACTAATACAGTTAGGAACATGTACTGCTCTTTCATACACATCCATGGGGGTAAATTATACGGTGTAATGATGACAGGCCACGAAGAATACTGTTGTCCTGATTGCCCAAATGGTTGGAACCCATCAGTAGATAGACCCAACCTAACGTTACGTGCTTCAGAAGCAAATTGAGGAAAAATTGTGTTCAGATGTTTCCATGCAGGAGAGTCTGCTGGATGTCGCATTACTCCGTCATCAACAGATGATGCATGCCACCGCATATCCTTTGTTGTTGCATTAGATGCATATATCCTCTGTAACCTCGGAGTGAGTGGAAAATAATACATCTTCTTGTGTGCAACAGTGGTCTTCTGTCTTTTTTGCGAACGGCGACTCGTTTCCTTGAAACGGGGATGACCACATAATTTGCATTCAGTCAATTCACTATCAGCAGCCCAATAGATAATACAGTTGTTGAAACAACAATCGATCTTCTCAACAGGTAGCCCCATACCCCGTAGTAATTTCTTTGTGGTGTAGAAATTATCACTTACCAAATTGTTCTTAGGAACAATCTCTTTCATTAATTGAGTTAGCTGATCAAAACATCTCTCTGACATGTTATTCTCAGATTTCATGTTCAGCAGACGAGCAACGAGTGACAATTGAGAATGGTTCTGACAACCCGGCCACAATTCTTTGTCTGCGGCCCTCAACATGTCATAAAATCGTTGCGCTTCTGGATTTGGGGCCTCCTCAGTATGATCATCGACATTGATATTGATATGCGGACCAGCAGCATCCATTACCATGTTCTGGTATGTATTCATTTCATCCTGACCACCCAAATTCTGATCGGTATTCGGATGCACCTGTTGTTCGCCTTGATAAATCCATACACAATAATTGTGCACAAATCCTTTCTTTGCCACGTGTAGTCTAACGGTAGAAGGCGTTTTGAATGGAATGTTCTTACACTTACGACATGGAGGACGGTTGATTGCAGGAAAACTCGATGAAGGACGGTTGATTGCAGGAAAACTCGATGAAAGCATTTAGTCCATTAAGGAAGTCCGGATTCAAAGCACCATTCTGAAGGTATCGCCGGTACATCCATTCACGATCTAGACTCATTGTAGAAGACCAATTTCTAAAAATTTTGATCGTAAAATACGTACTAATTATCGTTCAATGAAATATAAAAATAATTCATTAAAAAATAGCGCTAATTTTTTAAAAAAATTCGGCAGCACCTATGTGAATTTCCTAGTTCCAAGTTCTCGACTCTACGCTAATTGATCTATGTTCTTCTAATCGATTCAAAACAACAATACCAACAGAAACCAACAATTCAATAAAGAGGGATCTAGGGGCCCTCATCCCAAACAGAAACCAACAATTCAATAAAGAGGGATCCAGGGGTCCTCATCCCAAACAAAAACCAACAATTCAATAAAGAGGGATCCAGGGGCCCTCATCCCATTTAACATAATTGACATACTCAGCATAATAAATCCACACATAATATACTTAGCCTAAATTGCCCAAATAAATTTAACATAATTAATTGACATCTAGATGCATAAATAACATACTTAGCATGATAATTGCCTAAATAACAAACTTAATTAGCCTAAATTTGCCAAATAAATTTAACATAATTAAATGACATATAATTGCATAAAAAACATACTTAGCATGCTAATTGCGTAAATAACAAACTTAATTAGCCTAAATTTGCCAAATAAATTTAACATAATTAAATGACATATAATTGCATAAAAAACATACTTAGCATGCTAATTGCGTAAATAACAAACTTAATTAGCCTAAATTTGCCAAATAAATTTAACATAATTAAATGACATATAATTGCATAAAAAACATACTTAGTACAATTTAAAATATAAACACCTAATCTAACCTAAACTAACAAATAACATATAATTAACCTAACATAATCTAACCTAACCTAAACAAACACATAATTAATCCAATTTAAAATATAAACACCTAATCTAACCTAACCTAAATAAACACATAATTAATCCAAATTAATTATCAAAAAAATCTAATCTAACCTAAACTAACAATTAGCAATTAACCATCAATCAAAACACCAAAAATCACACACACACAAATCTGAAATATATATGAAATATATATATACAGTATATATGAAATATATACTAAATATACAGTATATATATATATATACAGAAATCGAGAGAGAGAGAGTGTCGTACCTGTTCGTCGGGGTTGCTCGCCGCCGCCGCGCCTCGCGGCTGCTGCTGCTCGTCGCCGTGGAGTTGAGGGAGAGGGAAAGGGTATATATATATATATACATATATATGTATGTATACGGACAGAGGGAGAGGGAGAGGGTCTGCCGCTGCTGCTCGTTGCCGCCGCCGCCACGCTCGTCGCCGCCTTCACCGTTCGCCGTTCGCCGTCGCCGTCGCCGATGGGTCAGGGGGTGGGGTGGGGTCGATTAGAATTAGGGTTGTGAATTGAAATGAACATCTCGCGTTCAGATTCAATCTAATTAATCGATTATTAACGACGGCATTAACGACACTCCGTCCGTCGTTAATATTAAAAATTAAATAAAAAATAAAAATCTGAAAACTTAACGACGGACTCGGTCCGTCGTTAAATATTAAAATTAAAAGAAAAATATTTCAAAACTCTAACGACGGTCCGTCGTTAACAATTAAAATAAATAAATAATAAAAATCTGAAAAATTAGTCGTTAAATATTAAAATTAAAAGAAAAATATTAAACAAATATAACGACGGATACACTCCGTCGTTAACTTTCAAAAACTAAATAAAAAATAAAAATCTGTAAATTTAACGACGGAATCTGTCCGTCGTTAAATATTAAAATTAAAAGAAAAATATTTGAAAAAATATAACGACGGATATAATCTGTCGTTAATATTAAAAAATAAATAAAATATAAAAATCTATAAATGTAACGACGGAGATTCCGTCGTTACATATAACGATAATATTTACGTCGTAAGTCCGTCATTAAATGACGACGGACATGTTCCGTCGTTACGCCGTCGCTAAATGACGACCCGAATTATGTCCGTCGGAAATTCCGTCGGTAAAACGTGAATTTTTTGTAGTGTATATTACTTCTTCACTCTTTCTTTGACAAATTTAGTTGAGAAAGCCTCGACCACTAGAATAATTATTAATATAAATTGACAAATTAAGTGTTTTCTATGAGAAATATTAATGAAAATATTTTATAATGAATATAAAATGTATTCTTAATTGTTGAAAATATTTTATAATGAATATAAAATGTATTCTTAATTGTTGATATATAGCTCTCTTAAATCTCCTTCACCTCGACTTACATGTTATTTATGTAATACTATATATATATATATATATGTATGTATGTATGTATGTATGAGGTTGCTACTAAAACTATGTGTGTTGACATGGAATGTTGGCATTAATATTTGTGCACTAAGGATGTTATAATTAATTATAGTTATATACGAACTAAATCTTTTTATTTTTAAATGAAGAAATCTGCAATTTAATGATGTAAAATCAACTTTACCACCAAACAAGTGAAAAATAAAATATTAGTATTTATTGAAGTATTTGATTTTACAAGTTTTTAATTTGTAATATTTGTTTAGCTATCAATAATATGGTCCATTTTTAGTGGTTGTTGTAATTTTGTAAATTAAAAGTGATATATTATTTAAAACTGAGAAATGGTGTTCAAAAGAAAAAGGATAAACACTAATCAATTACATGTATATATTTTTTACCGTGAAATAAATCGGAACATCATTAGCATCAGTATAACATTTTTTATATCGATCACTCTCTTATATTTTGTTTAGTCTATATTTTCATAAGGGTTTGCCAAATAATTCACCACTTCTGAACAAATTTGTAATTTATACACGATTTTTAAAATATTGTAATAATAATCCAACCTTTTGATTTGTAGCAAATTGAACACTCCTAATTTTTTTCCTATTATCAAAATTAGGATGTAATAATATTTTTTCCACATATACAAATTAATTCAAGTTTGAGGTGTTGAATAAGAGAGTTCTTATTGTCCAACATCAATTTTCCAACCGTTATTTTTTTATGTCTATTTTGCAACAAATCAAAATATTGGGTTATTATTTCAACGTTTTAAAAGTCATGTTTAAATTGCAAATTTGTTAAAATGTGGTGAATATTTTTTAGCAATTAACATTTTTTTTATAAATATCTCTAATTATAAATGTCGATATGAAAGTACTTGAAAATTTATAATTATAAATTGAATATCATTTAAATTTATTTTATGGTTATTTCTAGAATTAATTATATTTCAGTACCCAACATTCGCCCTTTTTTCATTTTTATTCCAAAGTTTCAAAAGTTACACTTCAATACTCAACGTTTGACAAATTAACAATTATAACACTAAATGAAATTTTCGGTGTCCCAAATATTAACATGAAATATCTTACATAGATGAGTGAAGGCAAATGAAGGTGAGGGCGACATTTCATGTCAATATTTGAGTCACAGAAAAATTACATTAGTGTTATAATTACTTTTGGGATAAAATTGAAAAAATAGGCAAATGTTGAATACTGGAGTGTAATTAACCCCTATTTATATGAATTGGTATTAAAATATTGATATAACATAATAACTCTATATTTATAAATTATATCCGTGCATCGCACGGCGGGTAATGCTAGTAATAAAAAAAATTAACCCCCAATATGTATTATGTATTCTTTTTTTAATGCAAACACTTATCGTATAATTTCTAACTATGTGACAATTTACTCAGAAGGATTTTTGTGAACTTTTTTTTTAATAAATATACTAAATCAGTAAGATATGATTTTTATGAAGAGCATAATACAGATTTTAAAAGAAATTAAAGTTAGAGCTTGGTATGAAGCCCAAATTACTTCAAGAAATGAATCTGAAATTACATAAGGAATCGAACCCAACAATATAAAAAAAATAGCTAAGTCTTCTCTAAAGAAATGAGCAGCTCTTCATATTTGAGCCCCTTTCTTTCCTTCTCGTGCCACCCTTCATTTTCTTCTTGCCAACTGCTTTCCAACTATCTTCGCCCATTAATCATCAGTCTTTTCCAGATTCTAAACCTTCATCGATTAGTTTTCTATCTTCACCCATTAATATTTCTAAAAATTCATGTTAGTTGAAATTTTTTTTACGATTTTCATATTTCTGTTATGGTTCTTCTGAACCCAATGTGAGGCTTTGATGTTTGTGTTGGGAAAATTGGTAAAATTTCAATATCCCAAGATTTTCATATTTCTATCCGAGACAATCAAATCAACAGCCGATTCGAGAGTTGAAAAGGTAGCAATGACTTATATATGCTTATTTTTTTATTATTTTATTTTTATTCTATAATTGTTTTGAAATGTCAAATACAAAAATGCACCACTATTTCGTGAGCAATTTCGGGAAAAGGTAATTTTGTTTCAAAATTGGTTTTAGGCATATCAATTTATTTATTCCTCTATTTTTTGTGAAATTTTAATGTCATGATTGTTAATTACAAAATTTTTAATTTTTATCTAAATAAAGAATATATACTGATGCTGAGAATGAGAAAAAAAAAAAAGGATGAAAATAAAAGACTTACAATTGAGCTGAAGAGCAGAGTACGATGATAAAATGTTTCATTTACATGTATTAGTAAATAAGAATCTGAAGCATGATTTTATTGTTAGCAAATAATTACTTGCAGGTAGTGCATCTATAAATGCATTACATCTTTGTTTTTTTTTTTTTTTTGTATCCAGTTTTCCATTTCATAGTAGTGTAAGCATTTTTTTGGATATTTGAGCTTTTAGATATTCATGTTTTATATTTTATTAAAAAAGAACATGAGCATCATAAAATCTACAGAAAAGAAACTCAAACTCAAAAATTTGGAAATATATGTATTAACAAAAATACTTAATTAATATATACCCCCATCATTGTTGAATTATATTTTTGTGTTGAATGACTGTAAATTTGTTTTTCATTCATGAAGCAGAACTTTCAAAGCAGGAGTTGGAGCTGCAGATGACAAATATCGGTTGTGTAGCTGCAAATTATGGGGAAAAATAAATTAAACTTATAGGTTGAATAATTGTATATCATCTAATATTTAGTGCGTAGGCTAAAAGATGGAAGGCAAGACTTGCAACATTAGATATTAGACAAAACATAACATATTTGAATATGATTCTGCAAAATAAAGAATGAGCACAAAAAAATGAGTGAAAATCGAGAATATGAGTAGAAAAAATTGAAGATGACATAGCCAAATGAGAGTTACCTACCATGAGAATCCCAAAAATGAATATGGAGTGTATGAAATTTTTATATAGAGTTGGACTGATACATGGCTCCGTATTTGAAATTTGAATTTCAAATTGGCTTGTTCATTTCGAGGTCAGTGAATGTTAGATTTGGATGCATAGATATTTTGGCTCTATAATCGAAGCAGACAAACCATCCTTTCAGCCACCTTTAAATGCAAGAAAAACTTTTCAAAAAGATTATTAAAAAAATAATTGGTATCCTTTCAGAATTTTGTAGAAAATAAAAAATAATTCTGCATGTGATTAGACAGAAATGGGCGGCTTGCATGTAATTTGGGAGGGAAGTTATACTATGGAGACTACTTTGTTTATATATATATATATATATATATATATATATATATATATATATATATATAGATTACAAGTAATATTTTAATCATAAATGAAAATAAAATAAAATAATTATATATAATGTTGTAGTTGAGTGGTTGGGTAATCATGAATAAAACATGCAAAGTATATGTGGTTGCGTTGAATAAATATTGATGATATGAGAAAGAGAAATCTATATTATATTTAAAAACAGGATAGTCGCTAGAAATAGAAATCTAATTTTTCCCGCCATTTGCACTTGCCAAAAAAGAAATATAATATTAGTTAATTAAGAAATATTTTTATTAATTAGTTAGTTAATTGAAAGTTCATTATGAATAATAAATTTGCAAATGGATATAGATTAATACGAGAATATACTCACATACCATATACATTTATTTTCCATCAGTTATATATATTATAATATATTTTTTCTATAACATATATATATATATATTAATATTATATATTTTTTGAATTTATAAATATTTGGCGACTTCATATTTCAATTTTTTAATAATATATGATCATATATTACAATTGATGGCTAATGTGTATATATTTTTTTAAAATTAATATGCAATCCGCACCTATAAATTCGTGTGCAATCTTTACCTTATATAAATATTAATATATATGTACATAATCTCTATAAAATAATTAGTGGATTATAATTTATCTCCGCAAATTATTGGTGATGTATAGTTGATAATTTTGTGATGTATGTACTCAATTGTAATACATATATGTATATATATATACATATTAAGGAGTTGTAACATACTAAAATATTTTTTTCCGTGCTTAATAGGTTGATCCTAATTTGTAATCAAAAATTGTGTCAGATATATTTGCTAATTTCATGATTACCACAAATCTTTTGATTCTATAATGTGTACAATTAATTTATATATTGGTCAAATTCTGGATATATATATATATATATACATCTTTCCTTTAACAAAAAAAAATTAATAAATCTTATTGTATCATAATTGAACAAATCCTTTCTTCAACAAAAAAAATAAAGTAAAATCTATTATATATACCCCTTCATTCCGCATAAAAAAAAATTCAATATTAACAATAGGTTAAAATCAACCCCATTCATTCATCATAAATTAGTCAATCAAATTTCGTCAAATAGATTATTACTTCTACTTCGACTGTTTGAAGGCACGAGTCGCTCATATGCCCATTCGTCGTATAGGTGATAATCGCACTTTACTCATTTTTTTCATTTATTTGTTTCACAATATATTTCTTTACAGGAAGTTTATGTAGTTTGTAACTTCATTTTATTCTCACTTCTCATTTTCTTCAATCATAATTGTACAATATTTATATACTTTGTAACTTTATTCTATCTTCACTTTGTAAATCGCTTATTATTTTCTTCGATTATAGTTGTACAATATTTATTTGCAGAATCAAACAACATTGTTCCCAAATTTTCAGCAAGATGTAATTCTTTTTTTTTTTTTCATTTTGTAAGTAAATTGTTGAATCAAACCTTCAATAATATATGTTCTTAATTGCAATTAACTTCACTAGATAATTACACTCTGTCACATTTTGTAATTATTTTATCGATTAAAACTTTCTCTGTATGTTTTTACAATCAACTTCGTTGATTTAATTTGTTTAATTAAAACATTCCAATAGGATGATAATTTCAATTAGTTCTCTCCTTGGCAATGATGTATATATTTATTAATTTATTTAATTTTGTTATGAATGATATGATGTGCATTAATTATGCATACATTCTTACATAATTATTTTTTATTCAATTAATTACATTTTCAGGGACGAATCATAATGTCATTCTTACAATTTCGGCAATTACATTTTTTTTGAATTTTTCGCACATTTTTTATAATATTTGATATTTTGAAGTTGCACAGAAAAAAGACCATGTAAAAATAAAGTCAATATATTCATATGGTAATCTAACTCATGTTAGTTTAATTCATTCTGTTTTGACCAATTTACCCACCCAATAGTTTTATTTTCTTTAATTTTATCTTTGTCAAAAATAATTGTTCTAATATTCGTGTCTTATTCAACTATTGTGATTCGGTCATAATTGAAAAGGTTAACATACCTATATCTATATTATATCTAAAAGTAAGGTAGTTTACATTAATAGAAACTACATTATCAAGTTTTAAACTACATTTTCAAAAATGGATATATATTTTTTATATATTATATAGTATTATCAATATCAATTATTTAATGTAAGGAATCATATATGTTATACTCTTCCCTCCAATCAGCTATATATACTATATAGTATTATCAATATCAATTATTTAATGTAAGAAATCCTATATGATATACTCTCCCCTCAAATCCGCCTAACAAGAGGAGGTAATAATAACTAAATTAGTTTAAAATTGGGTTAAGACAAAAATTTGTATGAGACCATCTAATGAGTTTCTTGAACGGGTTAAATAGGACCAAAAGCCGTCCAAAAAATCCATCCAAACCCGCAAAGACAATCAGGCATGTGGGCTCCACACGTCCACCCACGCGCGTATCAATAGGTATAAAGTAAAGTATCACTATGCGTGAAGTAAAATATCACTAATTATATGTCAAAATATCACTTAATCTGAATTGAAAATCATCAACTATGACGTATTTTCACATGCTAAGAAGAAAATAAATAAATTATTTATGCATAAATCATAATATGGGGTTTTAATTTACTTTATTCATTTATCTTTTTTTAATGTTCGTAGAATTCTCCAGACATCACGTATCACTATGTATAAAGTAAAATATCACTAATTATGTGTCAAGATATCAGCTAATATGAATTGAAGTGTCATCAACTATGAAGTGTTTTCACATGCTAAGAAAAAAATAAATGAATTATTTTCTACATAAATCATAATATATGCTTTTAATTTAGTTGATTTATTTATGTTTTTTTTAATATGTTTGTTGATATATGCTCCAGATAACAAGTACTACCATGTATGAAGTAAAATATCACTAATAATGAAGCGGAGTATCATTACCTATGAAGCATTTGACAACCTCCATTTTCTTTTCTTTTTTTGAATTTTTCAATTTTTTCCGATTTTTTTAAATTTTCATTTTATATCAAGAGTGCATGAGCCAACGCATTAATGTCGAACGAATGCATTGAGCGAGTCACCGGATACAAAAATTTAATGAATTCAATTCAATTTTTGAGTTTACTAATTTCATTTTAGCGCATATATTTATTTTTAAAAAATTAAATTAATTTAAAAAAATGAAATATATATTTATAAAAAAAATGAAAAATTTAAAAAGTAGAAAAAAAACTAAAAAAAATGGAAAAGAGGGAGATGGAGAGGTGAAGGGGCACAAAAAAAGGAGAAGGGGACCACAATCAAATAGAGATCCGTCTAATATAAGAGATCTGTTAGACAGTCTCACATAAGTGTGCCTCTTAGGTTAATTGGTTTAAATATCATGAACTATACATGATTTCTATTTTTTAACATGAACTTTAAAATGTGCCTCTACAACATGAACTTTTTTTTTTTTTTTTGCAATTACAACATAATTTCAAAATTGAGTGCGATTACAAGCACGAAAATTATCCAAATTACTTAATCCTACAAAGCTTATATTTGTCCAACTCCGAGACCTTGAGTATATTTTATTATTTTTTCCTTTCTATAATTTAGGTATTTTTTTTTTCTAATTGGTTGTTTTTCTACCATTTTAAGGGGGCAACGCATCAACTGTACTTTTTAGGTGGCCAAATGTGTTAATTCGTTGATTTGCATTTTGCGGATAAAATCACACATCCACTCATAATTGTTCTTCAATTATGTCGTGGAAAATTTTATCGGGTTATTTTGATTATTTTTATTAATTATTTAAATACAAACTAATTATTATATTTGTACAAAACATTTATCATAAATAATTTATATATTTATAACCGTGCATCGCACGGGTATAAATACTAGTTAATTAAATATTGAAGTGGTTTAGTAGTTGCATGGTTGGAGCAATTGTTGTTATTTGTAGTCTAACAAGTAAGACATGCCCACATCTTATTTGATCAGTTGTAGGCAAGAATTTCAATAAGTGATTTTTTGGCTTTTATTTTTTTAAGATTTTTCTATTGGAGTTTTTAAATGCACCACCGATTTTACTCTTTGCACAATAAAAAAAAAATAAAAAAATAAAATAATTTTAAAATTACTTAAATACCCTTTAAGTAACTTTCATATACATCATAAATTAGTTTTTGTACCACAAACTAAAAAATTAAATAAAACAAATATTAAAAAATAAAAAAAATCCACCAGCCATCTTCTTCTTCCCCGGTGTATTCCATCGGACATAGCAGCAGTAAACATCAAAATACACCAAACAAACAAAATAAATGAACACTATTTTCCACCTCAATATCTCAATTAACACCAATATTCCAATGAGCTATGAAGAACAAGATGCAGATGAACATGAGAACAAGAAGCAGATAACACAAAAATATGTAAAAGGGGAATCAATCATCCAGCCATCTTCTTCTTCGCACCAGCCGCCACTATCTTCTTACCCAACAACAAAAACCTTGAATTGTTGAAAACTTCGCAGAATCGTTGATTTTTGAAACCCCTAAAACACTTGAAATTCGAGTCTCCCAAGCATCATTTGAAAATCTGTCTTCGAATCTCTTTAGAAACTGTCTTAAATCAGTTTTCGAACTCCATTTACTATGTTCGGAATTTACAGTCCGATCGACATACAAAATGTCTCTTCCTAATTTGGCGACGGAGGATAGAGAAGGTTGGGGGAATCGATTCTTGTGTAACTTTGGAGAACTAGAGGAAGGTTGGGTAAGAAGAGGTGGCGACAAAATGTTGGCCGAACAACAATGGATGGCTGGCAGATGAAGAAAAAGGGTGCGGAGAAGGTCTCCTATGAAGAGTGGGTGGCGGATGGTGAAGAAGAAGGGTGGAGAAGAAATAATTGTTACTAATCTATTTTTCATTAATTGATTAAATTTTCTTTTTAATTTTTCTGAATTTAAGTTATTTTTTATGTAAAAAACATATTTTAGTGGAAGGGTATTATTGTCAATATTGGTGGTGCAAAGAGTAAATTTAGTGGTGCAAAATAGAAACTCCCTTTTTTTATTACAAATAGTCTCTTAATATAACTGTAAACTTAATATAAAAGTACGTTTCTAGAAAATAAGTTGGCTTGGCTTGGTAGTGTCCCCATAGCAGCCATAATGTGACAAACTTGGTAAATAATTTTTGTATGTTTTTATTGTACTTTTCAAGATTGGTGTTTTTTTTTTTTTTTTGTTGCGTGATTCACCCATGTTTACATTTGAGTATGTTTACGTTTGATGGAACTGGGTAAATAATATTTTTTATATTCTCATTACTTTTAAGATTGATTGTGTTTTTTTTTTTTTGGCTAATTCTGCGTGACTCACCCATGTTTACATTTGATGGAGTTCCTAAAAGTTGTGACTAGTGTCAAAAGAGTATTGAGGCAATTGGCCTGACACTAAAAGCCAATTTCCGCGCATAAATTCACTAGATTCACTCTAAATTCAATAAATATATATGTCGAAAGTAATGTGTGATTCTAAACCCAATGAAAAATTACACAAAATTTACTGCACTATTTGTTAAGATCAACGGAGCTAATATATATTCATGTACGTTTTCTTTGATGATTGCAATGCAATGACAGTGAACGAGTAATGAAAAATCTTATGACACGACATGATTATTATCAAACATAATGTAATACAGACAAAATATTTCAGTCAAATTGCAACAACATACAAAGGTAGGAGCGATACGCGAATGAATAATTATTCAACTGCAAACTGCAAAGTGCAATATTATATTTTGGGAGTTCAACATAAACATATAATAAATAGTATCTGCTCAAAAATTATAATAAATATTAAATAGTAAGAACTGGAGCACTTTAATTTGTCAAACAAGCCGTGATTTGATCTGCATTGTTCGTTCAGCATCTTCTCTAACTGGATATATTCTCTTCGGCAGCTTTGCATGAAGTGCCTGCACAGAGATCGTCAGCCTTTACAACAAACTGTTGCTGCGTTCGAAAAAATTAAATGCAGCTAGACCCATGCATGGATGTAATAATTCGATTTTCTCGTGTTGCAAATTATGTTGCATCTCTTGTTCCACTGTTATTCACACGTGCCATTGTAAGATTATGATGCACAAGTCGTGTGTGGAATACGAAAAACACCTCCTGGAGATCATATCCACGTGGTTGACTGGTTGTAATCTAGAAGTAAACTAGCAAATATATATTTTTCTGCACATGCATATGCATAATATATATATACATACATACATACATACATACATACATGATTGTTGTTGAAGCAAAAGGCTCATTCAATGTACTTATGTAACAGGATTATATCCAGTAGCCAGTAGCCATGCAGATCGTTATTCATTATAGCAAAGTTCTGACTTAGGAATACTAATGTTCAAGTTTTACGTAAAGCTTTAGAATACTTCATTGAAAAACAATGTTCAAGTTTTTCATGTATAGTTAAGACATGGAGACACCAAAGAGGCTCTTCAGATAACAAATATCAAATATCTATAGCATACACACATAAATATATGATCTGAAATATCATTATGGAATATGGATAGGCTAATTAATTAATCATAATTTTATGGAGGAATCCCATATGATAAGAAGCTTTAGAGAGATTATCCTACTAGTTTAACAATGAACACCGAAATTAGTTCACAAACAATGGTCATTTGAGACTTGTTTACTTACCTGTCAAGGTCGTTTCATGCATTATTCTTAACATCATCTGAAGGAAAAATGGAGAGTTTGAACGAGGGGGCGTTCTTTTTGGTTGCAATTCTCCTTGCAGAGGAAGCTGCTTCTTTACAACGCTGCACGTCCAAGTATTGAAACTTTGGAATATCAGCCAGCCCAATGGGAACATCTTTAAGTTTCTCACAATTGTGCAACTCGAGTCTTTTAAGACTGGGGAAATGGTGGGCCGATGCCACCCAAATTGACAAATCTGTGCGTCCAATGTGCAAAACTTCAAGAGAGTCCAGACCTCTATCGCGCACCTCCCATCTCGACCCCATGAATGCATTGTCTTTGAGCTTGAGCACCTGCAACTTTTCGAGTGATACCAGAACAGACATATGAGACCAATCAAGAAACGTATGAAATAAAGTCAGGCTCCTTAGATTCCCTGGGAATTTGTAGGCTGGAGGAAGGCAATCTAACTTCCCTTCTGAAGCTGCTTTCGGGAACACATCATTTAGCAGCTTCAGTTTTTCAAGAGTGCTCAGTTTCCGCAGAGAATCAAACGATCCAATCTTGCCATCCAGAAACGAGGCTATTTTCCCACGAATGCCAAGTTTCTTCAAATTACGAGCCCTATCAAAAATTGCTTCTGTGCAACTTTCTGGTGAAATTGTGCCCAGTGTTTGAAGCTTTTCACCTTCTTTACTTTCTTTAGCAGGCTTGGCCAAAGTGGTGGATGCATTTGTCTTTAAATGCCTTAATTGAGTCAAGCTCATGATATCCGCTTTAATGTCAAGGGTTCGAGATGTTGTATCCACTATAAGAGTCTGTATGTTCCAAAGTTTGGTGAAGGCTTTTGGGAGAGTCGCTGCCTTTGAATTGGAGTCTAACTTCAAGGACAAGGTAAGGTACCTCAAATGAACCAAGTGATAGAAATCACTTGGTATCTTACAAAATTTGAGGGGCTTTGCTTCTAAAACTCTGAGAAGCTTGAACCCAGCAGAAATAGCAGAGATGTTTTCTGTTGGTATCTCGATATCCTCAGAGAACGTAACAAATGAGCGAACATAAGTTCCTTTCGGATTTTTACGGAGAAAGTCTAAGACATTGGAATGAATACAAAGGCGACGATGTTTTTCTCCCCCTTCAATAACTAAAGGTTGAAGCCCTCCATCACTAGACTGTTTAATTTCTTGAAGGAAATTCTCCCTATCTTTTCCACCTTCAGTCCTGCAGAAATCACGTAGCATGTCATGAATGCGGCAAGTTTTAACTTTACCATCAGCCTTAAACTTCTCAACTCTAACCAAGTTCCTATTGATGAAATCATCCAAGTAAAGTTCAGCACTTTCCTCCATGCTAATACCATCCTTGGGCTGTATTAATCCTTCTGCAATCCACATTCGGATCAATTTCCATGCTGGGATCTCAAAGTCTTCAGGAAACATCCCCAAATAGAGAAAACATTCTTTCAAGTGGTAAGGCAATTTTTCATAACTCATTGATATAATTCTGTCCATGCGGTTAAGTGGGTCGAGTTGAAGAAAAGTAGTCACACTCTTAGAAACTTTTTCCCATGCACTAGCAGATGATGAAACCTTTGTGGCAAGCACACCTCCAATAACCACAATAGCAAGTGGTAGCCCATCACAATTGCCTGCAATTTCTCTTCCGACAGCGTCCAAATCAACGGGGAACTCAGGCTTATTGAAAACTTCCCACTGGAGAAGCTCAACACTCTCATCCAGATGCAAGGCACGCAAATTATGTGGTTCTCTAAAACGATTAGCATACCTGCCCACGCCTACTTGACGACTAGTGATCATGATTTTACCCGTCGTATTGTGCTTGGGCAAAGCAATTTTGAGCTTATCCCAATCGGTAGGCTCCCACACATCATCCAAAACTAGCAAGAACTTTCCCCCCTCTAGAGCTGAAGCAATCTCTTCAGCTAGATCTGTGGCGCTCTTCTTATTGTACTCTTCCTCATTGAGCTTCGTCATCATCTGTCTCAAAATGGAAAGAAACACTTCCTTGGCTACGAACTCTTGAGAAACATAAACCCATATACGGGTAGGAAATTCGTATTTGATATCCGGATCATGAAAAATCTTTCCGGTCAATGTTGTCTTGCCAAGGCCAGGCATACCAATGATGGAGATCACATCCAGATATCCAGTTTTGTCATTAAGATATCCTACTATTTTTTCCGCCTCATCTTTTAAACCAACCACGTTGTCTTTTCTTGATGGTGTAGGCTGTTTCATGTATAAAACAGTTCAAGTATTAATGATATATATATATATATATATATAGTAATTTCCAAGGATAATTTTACATGTTTAAAATCTCGTTTGATAAAATTCCTCATGAAAAATAATAATGATATTCTCGATCGTGGGTTTGAGGTCTCTCTCTAGTAAAACTTTGGAAATATTTAATTTAATAATTGCATTTTGTACTTGAACGTATATTATGTTACATGCTAGATCTTTTCATATTAGGTTCTCTATCCTACTTTTAGTGTACCACGACTGTTAATTTCAATTTCATTTATTTTATTTTATTTTTATTTTACAATTGTTAATTATGATTGATTATATTTATATGCAATTAAGTTTGACAACTACTCTTTCTTGTTTTACTTTTATTTTTAAATGTTTAGTTGATGAGCTCAAATATGATTACATCGATCATTACAAAGTTACATATATAGCCTACAAGACATTGTTGGATTGGTAATAATAATAATCATCTATTTTTAGAAGAATATACATGTACGCACACGCATGTGTGTATGTATATACAAATGAAACTTGAGTTTCATTTAAAGTTATAGCCTACATGGTTTATATTGCCAACACTTTAGAGTCTCAAACTATCAGGTGGATCGGAGTCAATGTTAGTCAACCCGGATCAACGCGCGCTCAATTCTCTAATACATTACCCCAAAATAAGGCTCATACATTCATCAGATGGGTCAACCCACATTGACTCGTTAAAAAAAATGGTAAAAATCAGTATCAATTATAACACTAAAAATTATCACTTAAAATTTAAAAAGTATCATGTCTATCATTAAAAAGTAATCGTTCTGCTATTTATCTTATGTGAATTTATGTAGTTTAAATTGTGATTTTTTTCATTCCAATTAATATTTAAAGTTAAGAGTACAAAATTTTTTAGGGTTCATGATTTTTTAAGGTTCATGATTTTTTTAGGATTGTTTTTTAGTATTTTTTAGATTTTTTAAAGGTTTATGTTTTGTCTTTTAGGATTCATGTTTTTATTAGGTTTATTAATCTCAATTAAAGGTTATATATATTTAAAAAAAAAAAATTCATTCACTTATATTTTAGGGTTCACTAATTTCATTTAGGGTATACATTTATTTCAAAATTAGGTTTTTTTTGTCAATTACCCTTTATATTTATTTCGAAAAAATTAAAATAATTCATTTCAATTTTAGGGTATTAGTATTTTAGGGTATACAATTTTGGGGAAAAAACAGAAAGTCACAAAAAAAATTAAGAAAATTAATTAATTATGACGCACGTACTCCACGCGCCGGACATGAGCAAGTTTTTTTTTTCGATGGGCTTTATTAGGTCTGAGCCAGTTTGATAAATCCAAACTCATACACCATGTGTACAGAAGACCACATTTTTCTATTAGAGAAGCACTTGTGTGCACTAGGTGCACCATCAGGTGCATTGATCGGGTTAATGCGTTGACCGGTCAAAGCCGAAAAACGCTCGTTGACCCGGTCAACTCAAAATCAGTATCAACTGTAACACTTAAAAGTATCACTCAAAAGCCCAAAAGTATCACCAGTATCCTTAAAAAGTTTAGGCCAATATACATAAATAAAAATCCCCAAAATTAGTATCAACCGTAATACTAAAAAGTATCACTCAAAATTCAAAAAATATCATTTATATCCTTAAAAAGTATCACTTACTTTACCATTTTTTTTTGCTAGTTGACCGGGTCGACGCGCGTTAAGTGGCATTTGACCCGGTTAAATGCGTTGACCGTCTGATATAAACTTATATACATCTAGTGCATGCAAATTTTTGCCTTTGGATTAAATATGTTGTCTTACTTGACCTACAAACAATCACGGGATGAAACCTATCGACGTCTTTATCCGATCATCGTATCTATGTTTTCCATCAGTTTTCTTAGGGCATAATAATTATGCATTATAGTCATTGATAAAAACAAGCGGTCAACGCTAAAGTCTTATTTTTATAGTCATTTTATTTTACACTAAAGTTTTTCCGATGTGGTGTATAGGCAAACACTAAAGTCTTCTCAGGAAGGATATGACGGTTCAGTAGTCAAACAATGCCCCCATTACCTTATAACCCCCGATATTTTAAGGAGGAATAGATTTCCATCACAGCTTCTAAATAAATAAATCCCCAAACAATAGCAGGCCAAACTTAATAGTCAACGATTCCAAATTTGAAGATCCCTAATTTGTAACATCATCAAAATCATAATCACCAAACTAATTAAGTAGCAAATTGAGATAATTTTCAAGATAGAGAAAGGAAAAGTGACCTGCAGAGGTTCTTCATCATCCGCATCGGCTGCCGGGAGAGTGGCGAGGTCAAACTTGTCTTTGCTGCCGTAGATCTGACTGATCCTGCGGCAGATGGTGTCGACTTGGTCGGCGACGCTGATGATGCTCGTCGATGCGTTGAAAGTTCTGATGAAGTAGTTCTTGGTCTTGTTCTCGGCGGCTTGGGTGACGAAGGCGTCAATCATGTCTTCGGCGTCGTAAACGACGCCGCGTATGTCGCGGACGAGCGATTTCAGCGTCTCGTCCTTGCGCTGCTTCTTGCTCGACACTTTCTTCAGAAACGATTTGAAGAAGCTCACGTTCACCTCCAGCTGCTCCACCTGGCTTTGGGCGTCCTTGATCAGTTTAACATGGTGGATCAGCAGCTGCTTCAGGTTATCCAACAGGAATTCCACCGCTGCATCCGCCATTTTTTCTCTCTCTTTCTCTCTCCCCCTCTAGAGAGAGATTTAATTTGTTCCTCTCTCTCACTCTCTCTCTCCCTCTCAGGTCGTTTATTGATCAGGCATCTACCGGTAAATAATATAATATACCATTAATATTAATATCACGAAATGGGGTAGTAATAAAATATAATACCACTATCACACTTGGATAGTTGTAACTTGTATGTGATAAATCAAAACAAAATAATAAAATAAACCAACAATACCATATAGCATTTGCTAAATTGCGGGATGTAGTTTAGTCTTTACCATCGAGAGTTAAAATTTTATTTGTGTACTATATCAACATATCTAATAAATCAAATATCAAGCTATTGCCGGTTGAAATTAAACCTTATCACATGGTTTTAAGAAAGTTGAGATAAATTACTCTAATTCTCATACCAATGGTCGTTTTGCCTTTAGCATTTTGGCAAACTCCGGTTGTTAAAAAGTAGCTAGGAAATAATCATGTCCTAATAAAAATATAACAATGCATATAAATTCTTATTTATTTATTTATGTGTTAGAAGCGTTTCTAAAAATCAAAGGTGCGAAATAGGCAACGTGTCTACAATTTTTCTATCTCATTTTTATGTCTTAATATCAAATTTATTATTTAAATAATATTTACTAAAATCAAGATATTGGATGCACAGCGCGTAATTTAATCTTAAAAATTCTCAATGATTATGTTTTCAAACTCAAAATAAGGCTTCACTCTTTGTTTCTTACATTCACTAGTATTAGCCCCACGCATAAAATATATATGAAATAATGTTACTTGGTTGTGTTGGAAAATTAATTTGTAGTAATGTACTTAGTAAACCAAAATTATTTGGTTACTATTTAATACATAAAATATTGCTTATATATATATAGGGTTGGGTTCCAGAAGGAACTATACCCCATGTGAGAACCGAGAACCAATCTCAACCGTAGATCTCACCTATTTGGACGGTGAAGATCTGTTCAAAAATTAAAAAAACGCGGTGGCATAATTGTAATAACTCCGAACTTCGCTGCCCCTGAAACTCGGCGAGGGTAAAATCAGAAATTTCAATGTATATGTGATTCACGCATATATTTTTCAATTTAGGGTTTTAGCATTGTCATTTCCTATTTTAGCACTGTCATGACTTATTTTAGCATTGTCATGACTTATTTTAGCACTAACATGACCATTGTTTAGCAAGACAAGAAACTCTCAAACCAGTTTCTTTTTGCCAAGAACAAGTTCAGATTCCACAATCTAAATCAAAATTCTACACCTAATCAAAAAAATAGTTCCGTGTTCTTACCTAAATAGACTTGTTTACCGCAATCCTTGCAAGAAAACGCCAAAATCCAGTGAAGGACCACAGATGCACAAATTTAATTTTGCACTAAATGAATACACCGATGCATAAGCAGAGCTCATCTACATATTTAATTAATGTTCATTCAATTTGCATGCCCTGTTTTTGGGCTCTCATTAGATTTTGTACCATGGTTGAACAGACTATTGTCAGTTTCTTCTCTTGATAATAAATATTATTCATTTTGTTATGTGCAATTGTTTTGTGTGTAAAAAATAATGAATAATTAATGAGGAAAAACAGCATAAGCTTGAGGAAGATCTAAAATAAAGGGAACAACATCCCAGTGATGCTAATTTTCAATTTGAAATAAAAATTATCCTTAGCAATGAATCTGCATATTAAACTATGAAGAAGTTGATTGTTCTGCACCAAGTGTTTGCAAGATGCTAATTTTATACAGATTGCATCTAAAAACTAACAAACTATGTTAAAAAGGAGAAAACATACAAATCAAATTAAATAACATTAGA
The DNA here is from genome assembly GCA_026008535.1 of Perilla frutescens. Lineage (NCBI taxonomy): Eukaryota > Viridiplantae > Streptophyta > Magnoliopsida > Lamiales > Lamiaceae > Perilla > Perilla frutescens. Next base: position 11,559,288 of record BRKX01000015.1, read on the forward strand.
TATCATTTCCAAAAATCTATTTTGAAAAATTCAAAATAATAGCTTAATCAGCTTCGTCAACCTAAGTGCTAAAATAGTTCACAATAGTGCTAAAATAGGTTACAACAGTACTAAAATAGATCACATCAATGCTAAAGTACATGGCAGTGTTAAAACAGTTCACAGTAGTGCTAAAATAGCTTACAGCAGTGCTAAAATAGATCACAGTAGTGCTAAAGTACATGACAATACTAAAACAGTCCACAATAGTGCTAAAAGAGGTTACAACAATGCTAAAATAGCTTGCACTAGTGCTAAAGTACATGTTAACAAAATATTTTTTATAATCCTCATTTGTTATTGCAAATGCTGTATTCATCGTGCAAAATACTCTATTACCGAGATATTCTTTATGATACTCAATCATTTTTACAATGCTAACAATAAATAAAAAATCACAAATCCAGTACCATCGACATGCACATATCAGCTCGATACTAGCCAATGAATATGGTAGAAACTATATATCCTTTAATTTTCTACAGATGAGAAATCTGAAAATATAACTACTTATATTCATTAATTGTTTCGATCCAAGATCGCAGCAGAACGCTCAACAAAACATCATCAGATTTCTCATCGACCGTATAAACTAAATTTGTTGACATTCTATTTCTCATATCAACAAACACACACAATATTCATATTGTAATCTCCCATATCCCAGAGGTCAAATAAGCAAAGCAAATACGATAATATATAAATGATTTAAGAATAAATGAGCCGCTGCCATTAGTGTTAAAGTACTGATAGTGAAAAATTCAAAATAATAGCTTAATTAGCTTCGTCAACCTAAGTGCTAAATTAGTTTACAGTAGTGCTAAAATATGTTACAACAATGCTAAAATAGATCACATCAGTGCTAAAGTACATGGCAGTGTTAAAACAGTTCACATTAGTGCTAAAATAGCTTACAACAGTGCTAAAATAGATCATAGTAGTGCTAAAGTACACCCTACACCAAACAAGTTTTCCTTCTCGATCATTAACCGTTGCGTCCACGTCTAGTCAAAAACACCCTTCTTCTCGCGCTATCCAATCTCTACTACACCTAGTGCCATGGTTGGTGCCTCCACCCCAACTTCAATTTCATTTTAACCAATCATCTGCTAAAAAACCGCCAAATAATATACAAAGAGACCACTCAAACTTCATACTCACCTCTGCTAAGAGTCTTCATTGAAAACTTTTGTTTGCCCTTCTATTACAATACTTACGATTCTTCAATCCCAAACAAATTTAATTTTCTCACAAAAGAATGCCCATGCACTCTATTTTTGAGAACTGACTATCTCCCACAATACTCATTCAGATTCAGAGAGAGAAACAACCACCCACCAGCAAATTAAGCTTTTTAGAGAGAGAGAGAGAGAAAATAAAAGAAAAAAACAATGGGGTATATGTATGTTGTACTTACTTCCGCTTCTTTTCTTGTATAATGAACAGAGAACCGAGATGCAAAAATGCAGAAAAATCTTTGCTTAATACCCTCTATTGCGAGGAAGAAAAATGGGGAGAGTTGAGGAAGAAGACAAATTGCAGATGGAAGGAGATTCATTCCAAATATAACAGATATTCTAAATTACAAAAATACCCTTGCTTCATTAAAAAGTCACTAATATTACAAATATGCCACCGTGTTTTTCAATATTGAGACAGATCTTGGCTGTCCAAATCAGAGCAATCTATGGCTGAGATTGGTTCTCGGTTCTCACAAGGGGGTGTGGTTCTCACATGATCCCATCTCTCTCTCTCTCTCTCTCTATATATATATATATATATATATATATATATATATATATATATATATATATATAGGATTAAGACGCCAAACCTTAACATAAGTTGGACAATTATTAGCAATTGATTGTGCACGTGTAAAAAAAAAGTGTAATGATTTTTTTTACCAAGGTGAGTACCGGGTAAAATCTGCTCTTGTATATAGCTTTTAAACACTTATATAAAGTTGTTTAACCTTCATGTTGACTTGTGTTGATGTGTCAATTGAATTTCAAAGTATTATATAAACATATGTAACAATTTATATAATATGACTACTTTGCAACCTTTGTCACTTGAAGATGCAGAATTTAACGCAATCTTGTATGGGGTCGATTTTTATCTCAAGGAAGATATGATTCCACGTGTCGTGTATTTTGATTCTTTAGGGGCCATCTCAATGCTCTCTGTAGGATTAGGCAATGCAGACATGATGGACAATGATTTCAACCAGGTTCTTGAGCTAGTTCAAGCCGATTTGGTTCATAATTTTCGACATATGTTTAGAGAGGATAATATTGTAGTCCATAATGTAGCACAATTTGGCATTAGTTGTAGCAAGTTTTGTATTTGGAACAATAATTTTCCTCATTGGTTGAGGGCGTTTGTGGAGTAATATGAAATCCGTTCTAATTAAAAATAAACAATTTATATGATAATGCATTTATGTACAAAAAAAAATGAAAAAGAAAAATATTGAACCATTGGGAATATTTTGTACATTACTGTAAAATTTATCTAGTGAATTAATTTGATAATCACTCCAAAATTGAAAGTTAATTCGATAACAATATAGAATAACAATCTACTCATGATATGAAGCGTGTATTTAATCTATTTTATCAATTTTATATTTTTGTAAATCATATACATATTTGTATTCAATGCTATTAGGGAACCTCCAACACCAAACTAATTACTTATAATCATTAACCACCCTAGATCTACGCTCAAATTAATAGAGTTTTATTGATTTAAAATTCGAAAGATACATTAGCTATCAATTTATGATAGGAAAGGATAATATTAACCATCAATATATGACTAAGAAAATTTAAATCGAAGACTATATTAATTTTTTAATTATTCTAAATAAATTATTTATTAACATTAAAAGATAATTAATACAATATTTTTTTTTGTTGAAATTTAATATAAATATAATTTAAAAAATAAATAGAATTAAAATGGATGATTTTTAGAGTCCTAAATTAATAGTTTTGAACTTTTGGATGAATCATGCTCTAAAATTTTAGAGGAATTTGAGATGATTTGATCTCCCAAATCTCAAAATCTTTTCTCTCTCTTTCTTCTCTTTTTCTTTCTCTGGTTTTGTTGTCGATCTCGGCGGTCACTCTCAAATTAATAGTTTTGAACTTTTAATCTTTTGGGATCTGAATTGCTAAACCTTTTTTTCAACCTCCAAACATACTTAACAATACATTTCTAAATGAATTGTATAAATAAAAGAAAAAAGTGACAAACCTAAAAGTCCTGGAAATCACATGTTGATAACTCAAGGGACCGGAGCCTCATCAAAACCCAAATGGAAAACTCAACACAGGAAAAACCATATGGGAAAAGGAGTACTCCTCTAAACAAAATGAAAAAAACCAAGAGAATGAAAATCTTGTAAAGCGGCATCAGAAATACAGGGAATAACCGAAATCCAAAATCCAACAGAAATACCAGGAGAGGCTAAAATGTCAGCTACATGATTCCCCTCTCTAAATACATGGGAAACACAAAAATTAATATGATCAATAAATCCATAGCAGCTCGCTAGCGAGCCTTAATAGGCCAAGGAACATGCATACTCCTAGCTGAAAGAAGAGAAACCACATAAACCGAATCTGCCTCCATTCAAATAAAGTCTAGAGACAGTCTTCTAGCCTATTCCAAAGCCACTAAAACCACCAACGCCTCAGCCAAAAAAGCAAAACCAATACCCTCCTTCATATGAAAACATCCAAAAATCGAACCATCTGAGCATCTAAAAACTCCACATGTAGTCATATTGCCCGACGCTCCTTGAGAAGAACTATCAGTATTAATTTTAATCCAGCCATTTAGCAGAGGACGCCATATTACCAAAATAATATTCTTCAAAAGAGACGATCTAGGCGCCACTTTGAGCACTTTCAAAGTAACCAAGTAATTGACATCATTCTGCATAAAGCCATTATGACCTCGCATAAAATTCATCTCCCGAAGAGCAATGCGAACGGTATTAATCAAGATGTAAGGTGTAGAAATAAAATCGTCATACACTACTTTGTTGCGAAAAGTCCAAATTCCCCAAATAACCGTGACCACCGCTTACTTCCAAAGAGCTAAAAGCTGGGAACTAAACAAAAAATTGATGAACTTGATAAAAGCTTCATGAAAGGAGACTGCATTAACTTCGTCGACATGGAAAAGCTAACAAACCCTGTTGAAGTCGTGTGCTGTGAGATTGTATAGATATTGTTTTGTCTTTCTTTGTTGATTGTGCAGGAAGTAAAAGTAGTTGAGATAATTTAGGAGCACATGAGAATTGACTAATTCAAGGTGGAATAAATCAAGATTGGGTTGTTGCTTATTTGGAGGAAGTGGAGCAAAAATCAAGGAAGAGATATCTTGTAGAGATCGTGCGGTTATTTGGAGTAAAGCCCAAGATTCTGATTTAGTATAAATAGGGATCGAATTTGTAGAGTATAGATATAGTTTTTCAGATATATTCCAGATAGTACAAGATCTGTGTTAGAGATTTTTAGTTTTTCTACAAGTGTTAGTTAAGATAACTTTAGTCACAACCTTCTGCGAAGGAAGAGATAAAGTGTCTTAAGTTTAGTAAGAATTTGCTTGTAGTGTTTTTGTAATTCACAAATTCATATAGTGAATATTTTGTCCTGAGGCACTTCGCTAGATTATAGAAATATAATCTCGTGAAATTTTTCAATCCGTTGTTTGTTTCTAAATTCCGCTGCATGTACAAAGTTGTCTCAACTTCAGACACAACTTTGATCACAACTCTGTCAGAACCGAGATTTCGGTTTTTTCAAACCCAACACTAGACCACCGATGCAAGAGGACATGTCCAAAATAAATGATCGGATGTCTCCCTCTGTGCTCGACACATAAAGCAAATCGTAGGACCAACAAAATCATGAAATGTGTCCATAGTAGGAATTCGTGAGAGAAGCAATCGCCAAAGGACTAACGAGCGACGCATTAGAATCAAGGAGCTCCATATCTATTTCCCCCATCTTACCGTAGAAAAATGCTCTCTCGTATCAAGTCTAGCCAATTTGGCCGAGACATTTCCATGCAAAGATTTCGACCAAACCCGCTCATCCTTGCCCGGAGTTATCGGAATTCTTAGAATATCATGCAAGATGTTTGGGAAAGCATGAACAAATGAAGACGTGAAACTCCAAACCCCATCAATTAAATAATCTCCAACCTTATCATTAAACTTCACATGTTCCCTCGAAGGAATACGAAGCTGACCTACAATAACGTAACCTAACCAATTATCGTGCCAAAAGTTAATTGCAGAACAAGTTCCCACAATGCAAAAAGAGTCTTGAACAAGAGAACAATTGAGCTTACAAATTCAAGCCATATAGTCGAGCAATAGACTCGCTTAGGCGTGCATAGCGACATAAAAAACTGAGATCTCATAAGTTGAAATGTCGAAGACCTCGAAACCATGAAGCTCCAAGTATACTTCATTAACAAACCTTTATTGAGCTTTTCAAAGGAGGAGACGCCAAGTCCACCCTCTTCAGCCATAGCACAAGTTCGAGCCCAACTAACTGTTGTATATGATCAAACATTGACATAACATTTCCAAAGAAAATTCCTCATTGTTGCCTCAAGCTTCTGAATTAAAGAAACATGCCACACATACACCATCATGGAATGAATAGCCGAGCTAATAATAACCGACTTAATGAGACAAATCTAACCTGCCATAGAAAAAACCTGACCATTCCAACGATTAAATTTTGCCAAAATTTTATTCGCCAAACTACGCAAATGCATCACCTTAGGAATTCCATCAAAGATAGGAACTCCTAAATAATCTGTCGGAAAAGTTCCCACATTAAAATCGAGCATAGAAGCTATGAACTTTTTCACTCTCGGTCGAGCACCACAACCATAGAAAACTTTAGATTTAACTCGACTACACAATTGGCCCGACACATGAGCATAAAACTCCATGAGTTTTTTAAGAGCCCGAACATTCAACTTAGCCACCCGATAAAAAAAACATCATCAGCATATAGAATGTGTAGGAAAATCCTTACCACGACCATACGACATAGGGAGCAATTTTTTTGTAGTAACCACCCGAGTAAGAAGATAATGAAACATTTCCTCAGCAATCCCAAATAGCAACGGAGAAAGAGGATCTCCTTGACGCACCCCTCGATTACAAGCAAAGTACCCCTTAGGTGAGCCATTCACAAGAATCGAAAGTTACATTTCCATTAATTAATGGGCAAAAAATATTTTATTATTAAGGGAAGTGAATGGCGAGTTTGAGATTTTTTATTATTTTATCATTAATTACTATTCATGTTATGTTAAATTTAAACTAAACATAAATTATATTCCGAGGGTTAATTACAATTTAATTCCCAACATTTGAAGGTTTTAACAAAAATAAATCAACATTTTAATAATTACAATTTAATTCTCATTATTTGGATATTTTAACAGAAACAACCCAACATTTAATATTAACAATTTACTCATGTTCGACACATAATCATCGGGAAATTTGAGCTCTTTCACCCATTCACACAAAATATTCTTTTCAACTTTGTCAAGAATGTAAGAGGCTCTCGGGTATTTTCCCGTCCCGGTATCATATTTTAATTCAGATCGACTGTAGTAGATATTCAATTCTTCTCTTGATTTAGTAGTATCCTTTGTTTTTACCGGAACATTCATCACCGTGTTAAATAGATTGTCAAACACATTGTTTTCAATATGCATGACATCCAAATTGTGTCGAATCAGTAATGAACTCCAATAAGACAGATCCCAAAAGATACTCTTTTTCTTCCACCCACTATTTTTCTCGACTCTGAGATTCACTTCATAACTTCCCAATTCTGTGACATTCTTCAGGCCCAATAGCTCAATCTCTTGCAAAAGATTGATTCCTGATCTGAGTTCTGGAGGTTCTGTAGTAACCACCTTATTTTTGGTGAATGCTCTTTTATTCTTACGAAATGGATGGTCGGCTGGTAAGAATTTTCGATGATTGTCAAACCACGACTGTTTCCCACTACAAGCTAGTGTGAAAGCGTTTGACGAAAAATAATTCCCACAAACTGACACACAATTAAATATTGCAGAACACATACACGCACACTGAATCAATGATCAAACACACACACACACACACAACCCTGTAGAGAGAGAGAGAGAGAGAGGTGGTGGAGAAGCCTAGGGCGACAGAGAGAGGGTTTTCACCGGTGGAGAAAAGGGAAAAGAGAGGGAGAAGGCGGTGGCGGCGAGGCGGTTTTCATCGGTGGCTTCGTCGGAGGGGAGAATCGCGGCGAGTTATTGCTCGATTGGGGTTCTGGCGGAGAAGAATGAAAATGGGATTCATATCCCATAATTTCAATTTTTACTGACGGACTAACGACAGATTTTTCCGTCATTAGCTTAACGACGGACAAATCCGCCATTAACTTTAACAATTATATTAAAAATAAATGGGTTAATTGCAGAATTTAACATAACATTTGCACTATTTTGTAATTTTCACTCAACATTTAAAAATTTACAATTCATATCACAACTTTTAATATTTTTTTGCAATTGTAAGATCCCCAATATTAATCCGATATAAAATGACGTTTTATGGAGATGAAATGGATGGAGAATCTTGATGCATATAGTGAATCTATATAACGATGTCATTGAGGTAGTAGAAAATAATAGTAAACTTGGATTACAAATCGGACACGCATGATAGATTTGCTGGATTAATATTGGGGATGTTACAATTGCAAAAATATTAAAGGTTGTGATATGAATTGCAAAAATTTTTAAACGTTGTGCGAAAATTACAAAATGTTACAAATGTTGTGTTAAATTCTGCAATTAACCCAAAATAAATAAATAAATAGATAACGATGGATAATAATTGCTAAATTAAATATTCAATAAATAGCTCGTGATAAATAAATTTGTATGTTTATATATTTTAATTTTTAAAATATAATCTTTGTTAGAAATAAAATGATAATTGAACACGAATACAATTTGGACTACTTGAAATATTAATTTGTATCTTATGCTATTTATTCTTATATGTATATATACATATATTATAAACTTGATAAATAAAAGTATATAAAGATTATATCTTATATAAAATATAACATATTTATTTTTAAAAACGTATAGGATAAAAAAAATACAAATATAAGTATGTTTCAATGATTATAGAAAAATATAATTAAATTTATCAGAAAAGATATTATTAATTTTATGCTCATTAGGCTTAAGAAGATGTTCATCAAAATATGTACATTAAAAAATATTTATTTATTATATATGCACAAATATTTCCAAGCATTTGTTCGTAAGAAGGTTGAAGATAAAGAGTTGAGAGTAACCCCAAGATTGTTACTTTATTAAAAATTAAAGACTGAAGATCAAGGTTTGAAGAACACATGTGCATGGATTTATTCGAGCATGTTGGCAGCCCATGAAGATCGAAATAATTCAACCTATGTTCGTTGATTTGAAGTCCAATTAGAAGGCCCAAAAGTGTTGAGTTTATTTTTCCATTAGTTTAGATTTTTATTATTTGATTTTTGGTATTTATTTATTTTCAATTTTTTTTTATTTAGGGAATTTCTAGAAGGTCTTTTAAGTTAGGTAATTAGAGTTTTAATTAGGGGAACTTCTTTCCTAGTAGAATTCTAATTAAGGTAGGTTTCCTAGTCTAGTTTAGGTAGTTTTCTTTATTATTTTCGTTCATAATTAGTCCTATAAATAGGACATCCATGTGACATTATTATTTAGACATTATTTGGAGAATTAAGCCTTTGCTACTCAATATTATCTCACCCCCAAGCTCTTTTGTTAGTTTTTTAGTCGAAAACTTACACTCTTGGAAGCCTCACAACTTCCAAGTTTTATTCAAGGTCTCGTTCTATTTCACTTGTGGGAATAGGGTTGGATTGTTATCGAGAAGACAACCAATTGGTGTACGTTTTGTGAGTTTATCTTTACGGGGTTTGCAGTTGTGTTACCGTCTCAATCTACAACAACATCAACGCTATTCGCCTTTAACAACATTCATCAGCCACCCTTCATCCATATCACCATCATACACAAGATCAGACCGTGTTCGACAAGCGTTACAGGTCGTTCCATCTATTTTCGTCCATACATGCTATTCAACTCGCGAATAACGTCTATACTGTAAGGTCGTCCTTTCACTATCATACCCCATCTACTCAAGCCTTCTTCACCCATAAACATTCAGCACGCCCCAGCCCTCGCGTCGTTGCTCTCTCTCATACCAGGTTCTCCTCCACTAGCCCATCTCCAACTTCAGGCCACCTACACCTTGCTCTCAAGCTCACCATGCTACCACAGACTAAAATGCATCCTCTTCTCATACCGATGGCGATGAGAACCTGCAAGAGCTCTACAATTGCCCATTTCAAGTCCGTAACCACGGGGAAGGTAACAGGTATCAAGCTTTCAATGCATATGAAATTACTTCCCCTTGTTACCTTGATTGGAATTTGCTGAAGTCATTAAAGATTGAGAATAAAGTGGAGAAGTATTTGAAGGTGTTGAAATTAGATAAATTTGCGAAGTTGAAATATGTTGGCTTTAACCCGTTGTACCTTGAGTTCTTGGTGACATTCTAGCTTGATTCCAAAAATTCGAAGATCACTTTTCGAATGCTTGGAGAGGAATTTGAAGTGACGTTGGCAAGAATGAAAACTTACTTTGGGTTTTTGACAACTGGGCCGAAAGATGGGCCAATAGACTTCAACATAGTTGCAGCTTGGTAAGAACTTACCGGCTTCAACAATTGGGATCCTCAGGGGACACCGATTGGCTTCATAAGGGACTCTGCCATTGCCATCATTCACAAGTTCCTTGCATACTCCATTTCTAGAAAAGAACAAGCCAACAATGTTAATTCCACGGAGGTGTATCTTCTTTGGTTTGCCCTTCACAACACAAAAGTCTGTATATCATACTTCCTCTGGACAGCCATCCAGCAGATGACGAGGTGTACAAAGCAGTATCTATCCATATGTGCTTTCATCACCGCACTTGCTATCAAGCTCGGATTGATCCCAGACAGAGGTCCTCTCCCCGAAAGACAGAGCAAAGTCAAGGAATTTCTGATCACTGTGGATGAGCTCAAACGCGCCCAACTGGTGATTGATAAGAAGAGATTGGTTCCCCACACTGATCGGCCCTGTGTATCAAAGCTCATGAATGCTCAGTTTGTGGCCCTTAGACGTGATAGAGAAGCCGGATCATCTTCTGCTCCATAGGAAGATGATGATGATGAAGAGTAGGACGAGAAAGAAAATGAGGAGGAACAAGAGGAAAAACAGGAAGAAGAAGACGACCAGGGCGACCAAGCCCACTACCAGCCACCACCTTATCCTATGATGATGCCCCAGTATGGGTATCAGACACTGCAGGACGACTTGAGGTCCTTCCGGGATCACTGTGACACTTCCATAGGGTAGTTCCAGTAGAACTTCCAGCAGAATTATGCCAACACCATAGGACAGTTTCAGCAGCAGTTTGATACATCCATGGGCCAATTCCAGCAACTCTACACTAACACAATGGGGCAATTCCAGCAGCATTTTGATGACTTGATGGGCGAGTTTTACCAAGAGCTGGGATCCCTACGTCATGATGTTGGGAAAATGAGGCAAGATATCTACAATCACCTCAATAGGTACGACAACTGGATGACGGCCTTCGAGCAAAGTTGGAGCAATTGGACACTCTCCTACCCCTACTCGTCGCCTCCTCCACCACCTTATGATCCACCGCAGCGGTGAAGTTGTTTTGTGTTTTTCTTTATGTACTTCTATGTTCGTGTGCGTCGTTAACATATTTTTATATTATTAGGTTCATTTGTCGTGTTTTCTAGTGTTGTTTTGTAGGAAACAGCGCCTATTGCCGGTCTTTTACACATTGTGATGTTTTCTCCCCCCCCTTATTTTTATTGTATCTTATTTTTCATACATTGAGGACATTGCATACTTTAAGTGTGTGGGGGGGGTGAGCTTGTTAATTTTCTTAGGTTGTGTTTTGTGGTATTTTGTATTGGATTTTGTGTTGGACTATATGTTTTTATGATGAGTTTTGGTTATATTTTATTTTGTTAAATTATGTTGCATTTGGTGTTGATTTTGTTGTTTTAGATTTGTTGTGTATGTTGTGATTCTCCCACTTAGCATCATGTCTTTGTCTAATTGTCAAACTTGAAATTTGGAATATGAATCTTCAAGGAATTATTTTTGAATTGATCATGAAAAATGAATTATTCTCGTGGTTTCACTCTTGAGCATGAATTGCCTTTTGAATGATTGATCATAATTTGATGATTCGTGTTGAGGGGTCTTGACCTTCGAAGGATTAGGAAGCATGATTAGATTTTATTCATGAAAACTATCCTCTAAATCATTTATCCTTATATAAAAAAATAATAATATTAATAAGAGAAAAGAAAAAGAAAAAAAGGATAATAAGGATCTCTACTCCTCTAGTCGATTAATTCAACTATGAGTATGGGAAACCACACAAGGACACTAGGGAATTCCTCTCTAAGGACTTAACCTTGTGAATTTTGATCCACACCCTCTAATCATGTTTGAATAAATGGGGTTGCATTCTGGATTCTACTCCTCTCATGTGTGTCAATTCTGTTATCATTTTGCATGATGAGTATGGGAAACCACATTAGGAAGTTCGTCCTATGTCCTATGTTTGCACCCCCTAATGTTGTTGAAATTTTACTTTCTAAATAAATGTGGAAATGATTCATGGGAATTTGTTTCCAAATGAATTGAATCTAATATGTTTTTCTTAGTCTTGAAAGGGCAAGCAACTCACCTGATTTGATAATTGTGTTCACCTTCTTGATGATAAATGTTTTAGTGGGAACCATGGGACAGGATCCTTTTAGCATGATCACCTTGCAGACATTTCCTTCTTGCTTCATATTTTGAATTATTTGTTTACTTGAGAACAAGAAAAGAGCTAAGTGTGGGGGGTTGTTTAGTGTTTATTTATACTGTTTTACTATAAGAATTTTGTACTTTTGGTAGGCTATTTTCAGTATTTTAGTGTGTTCTATATCGATTTTATGCTTTTAATCTTCACTTGTTTCTCTTATGGTGGAATATGCCAAGTTGTGAAAAACTTGAGCTTTTTTTTACAAAAATAAGATTTTTAGGCATAAAGGTTGCAAGGGTGCGAAAGCCCTCAACAGAAGAGAAAAGCCGGAAGACGAGCTCTGGAACCACGCGATCGCGCATGCCCCGTGATCGCTCGACACCTCCACGTGGTAACGCATGCCCCGCGACCGCGCGATGGTACTCTCGGCGAAGTGCTCCCCGCGAGCGCGCGTGACCCGAGCCCCGCAGGCGCGCAGCACCCCGCCGGTTCAGCTTCCCGAATCTGTTGTCGACGCGGGATCAGTTTCTCTACCCTTCGTCCATCAGCTTAAGCTTCTCCCCTTCATTTTCCTTCACATGGGCAGCTGGATAATAATATAGTGTGGACTTTTGGGTACCCTAGATTAGTAAGAAGAGAAGGGATTTAATTACCCTAATTTCTAGCTTTTGACTTTTGTCCCAAAAATATCCCACCATATCTTCACATTAACTTCTCTCTCTCTCTCATGATCTTTCTGAATCAACTGTCATCATAATCAATCGATCATCTCTCCATATTGATATCTCTCACTTGACTTCGGGGATACACACCATTTCATCTTCTCCAACACTCCATCTTTCCATACTCTCTACACACCATATTTTTCTTCACCATTTTTCACCACCACTACCACCACCTTTCAAGAGAGGAAAAGAGAAGGAAGAAAGAGGTAAGCAAGTTTGGGTTGAAGAAGAAGAAATGAGAAGAAGTCCAGACTCCGAGCTGTCCGCGGAAGCTAGGCTCGTTAGGAGGCTTTTCCCTTGGTATTTTCTTTCTTGGCCTAGTGGATTTGTGGGGATTTGTCCCAAAACTATTGAAACATTGAACATTGTAGAAGTTTATCTTATTTGCATTTGATTAAGAGATGATGAACTTATATGATATTTATGTTGTTTTGAGCATGATGATGGCTAAATCTCTACATTAGGTGGTAGATAATCTATTTGGTTTCAATCCATGCTTGTGACTGTTGGTTGCTTGTTGTTGGAATTGTGATTATTTATGTTGAGCATTTGATCACTACTTAGCATTGCTTGATTTTAGATGAGACCGAAAGGAGATTCTAAATCCCGACCAAGGTTCCTTCAACGTTTGGTGGATTGGGTTTCATAAACCTAAAGTGTTAATCTTGTTTGTATAATAAAGCCGATAGGGGTTTGATGGATAGATGATGACAGTAATTGAAATTAAGCCGTTTGAAGGGACTATTGTATGTTTAAGATTAATGAAACCAACTTGAAGCAAATTAGGTGAGAAACCAATGAGAGAATCTACTCCCGAATGCTCTTATCATAATCTTTTCTTTCGATCTTGATCTTGTCATTGTTTGTGCTTAGTTTATTAGAAAATTTACTTGTTTAAATTCCTTAGCTTAAAACAAACCCTCAAATCCATGATTAGAATGTTTAGGTTTATATTTAAATTGTCAAACATGTTTGCATACATATCCTAGAAGATAATCGCCCATACGAAGCCTTCCTTGAGAGAAATGACCCGTGTTAGCTCATCACCCTACAATCGACCCCGTCCTCTTGCAGGAGTCCTGTTAGTCGAATTAGTTAGCATGTAGCAAATCGGAAATAACCTCAAATGATACTTCCCCGTACCATTAATTTTCGTCCCTCATCACCCAAGGAGATCAAAAATCTGACCTAGTCCATATACACCACTTGTCTACACTCGTACACCACCTAGACCATACACCCGTACACCACACGGTCCCTATACCCGTACATCATACACGATACACCCATGCACCACATAACTCCATACACCCTACACTGTTAAGATGAATCCAGTTCGAGTCCACTCGAATCGATTCAGAGATACCGATGGTCTATACCGTAATAAAATGATCATTCTCGAGTTCAAAGGTCTACACGATCCCGATGCATATCTAGATTAGAAATGTAAAGTAGACAAAATCTTTGAGTGCTACGACTTTCCCGAACCAAAGAAAGTGCAGCTAGTTTCGATGAAGTTTAAAGGCTACGCAGCAACATGGTGGGAATACGCCATTCGGATAGAAAAGTGGTTGGAAAAGCTAGAGATGAAATCAAAGGAGGAGGTTCAACTAGAGTCGAATGTGAGTTACCGTCTGAGTTCATTTCCACCAATGACGATTCTACTTCCAAGATACCTATTCTAGACTTCGTTGAAGCACCTATTATCTCATTGCCATATGTTTCTATATGCTTAGATGTTGGAGAGTCCAAACTTGATGAACTAGTCCTAGAAGATTGTAATCAAGAAGATTCGGTTCCCATTCTTGTCGATGAAGAGGTGCCCATTCTCGAAGTTACAAATCTGGAGAAGGCCAAGTTTAGAAGACGCGGTTCATATAGAGTTTACAATGGAAGTTTCGTCCATGAAAATGACAAGTCCTAAAGATTGTATGGAGGACAAACTACAAATTGTGAATTTGGAGATCATTGCCGCAGTTGATGTAACGCCCCAAACTACTCCGTTTGGCCATGTCACTTAACATACAATTTACTTACATATTTTGTGTACTTATTTTAATATGAGCGGAAGCTTAGGTCAAAATATGATAATATACATAGCATGATGAGGTAAGGCATCAAATTTTCAATATAAATTTTGTCCTATTAAACATGCAATTATCTAACCTATCGGGCTCATAGATTTACACAACCCGCCCGTCTAGCACCCTAAATTAACAAACATAATATAGGGGTTCATCGACATAATTCGCACATAGAAGGCTCCAAGGTCAAACGACCCGCCTTTAAGTTGTTCTACTTAATATCAAGTTATATACATCATGGCCTACAAAAGATCGGGCTATTCCCATCCCCAATAATCATCGATCATAAGGCAAAAAGAGTGATCAATGTAATAATAACAATAATGATATGAGTGTTATCAAAAGAAGAGCATGCAAAAGATAGACACAAGCTTGTGGGGTTCTCTTGTGTTCACAACGCTCCTACTCCGGCCTCAACTCCTCAACCTGAAATTCATTGAATGAATGGGGTGAGTATTTAACAACATACTCAGTGGGGAACACTGTAAACAGTTATAGCTAATTGCACAAGTGAAAATATAACATATGGACTTTTCTTTACTTTGTGGAGACTAGTCTCAACCCCGTAGGGTCTAAACATCATGATGTCCCCGTTAATGAACATCTTTATCCCTGTAGGGATGCCCGCAGACATCCTACCCCCCAGGGAGGACATTAACGAGTCTATTATCGATCCTGAAGGATCTCTGCCCCGAAGGGTCTCTTTGTCGACCCCGAAGGATCTCTTTCATTCACCGGTCCGAAGACCCTTCATACATATACAATCAAAGCACAACAATAACTATAACCTTACACGTGTTCACAGTTTAGAGTTACCCCACCTTAAGAGACGCTTTTGAATCCTTTTAACCTTGAAATACTCCTTTGCCGTGCACAAGTTGTCCTCCTCGAGCCACAACACGTCACCTAGCACCTTTTTAATCATCTTTTCATTTTAGATGTCGAGTTATTCAATTAAATCATAATTTAGACCAAACTCATGTTATACTTTGCTTTAAAGTCTTCAAACATTTCCACATACACAACCATGGATATACAAGCTCATACTACGATTTTGGACTCAAAATACGCATTAAAACTCTTTGAAACATTTGATCGAACACATTATGGGCACACATTTAAACCACATGCTCATGACTCATTTTAAATCCTTTAGACCCAACATTTCAAATACTAAACACCTTCACCCTAGGGCTCTAACATACATGAACTCAACCCCATACAACCCTCATAACATCTCCAAACAATTATCAACAAAACAAGGGGAAATAAGGGCAAAAATCCAAACCCTAGCAACAACGAACCATAGGAATTCAATATAACTTCACATATAGCTTTAAGGAGGTACATAAACCATATGTTTGAGATATCAAAGTAAGAAGATCAACAAAATCGAAAATCCTCAAATTTGGATAACAAATCCTAGTTTCCAAAACAACAAGAAATGGGTGTTTAATCCCCAAGAAGGAGAGGTGTAGAGGTTACCTTTGTTGATGGATGATGATAGAAGAATCTACTTCAAAAGATGAAGGATTTGTAGAGAGAAATGGAGAGGAAAAATCGCCCATATGGAAAGAAAATGAGGAGAAAATGAATAAGTGTTGTATTTATAGGTAGAAATCCCCGGACTCGCGCGACCCATCTCTCGGCCAACGTTCCCTGCGAGCGCGCAGCCCCCGCGGGCACGCGTCTCTCGCCAGCCCCGCGGGCGCGCAGTCTCCCGCGACCGCGCACGTCCCCGCGGGCGCGCGACATGCCAAAATCATCCCCCTTATTTTAAACGACTCCCGGACTTAAACCACTCTATTTTCCTTTAAATTTTCAAAGCACTTTTAATACTCCCGGTCAGCGAGACCCCCGATCAACTCAGCGTTAGGGTGTTCAAGGTTTTGGCAAACAAAATTCAATGCAATAACATTCATTCATTATCATATAACTCGACACTTTAGTATTAAAATTTAAATTGTGTTATACACTCAGTATAACATCACTGTGCTATGACGTATTGGCTCGAGTGAGACAACCTGCAATAAAATAACGGCATAACATACAAACATACTCACATGATTAATATTCAACAATATTAATTCGAAATCATTTACTAAAATTATAATTTATAATTTAGCAAAAGGGTCGGGGTATCACAGTTGAGGAAGCCGAAGTAGTTGAAAAGTTGGTGGAAATACATCCATGTTCTGAAAAGGAGAATGCCATCAGTGAGGTAGTGATTGTGGATCACAAAGAACTCGATCAAGTAAGCATGGAGAAGCTGCCTAGTTCTAACGTTATTTGCCAATCATTTTCTTGTGATGTCTTTATTCTACAGGTTGTTAAAGATGTTCCACTAGATGTTGATGTACTACCAGATTTGCTCGCGGATACCATGTCAAAGCATTCTATAAAGCTAGAGTTTCAGCCATTTGACACCAAGTGGATGTGCACGTTCATGAAGATGTGTTTTATACAGCTTGTGCAAGAAAAGTTTGATGATCAGTTCGTGTTCGTCTTTGATCCCGGAGATTCGAATTCAAGAATGAATTCTTTTCAATAGGAGGAGAATGATGAGTCTACAACAAGCCTTGAAGAACAAACCCGGAGCTACAATTACGAGATCCAATTGCACGACTTCGAGCGAAATAATTGCAAGGATATTTCCAAGCATTTGTTCGTAAGAAGGTTGAAGATAAAGAAGGAGTTGAGAGTAACCCCAAGATTGTTACTTTATTAAAAATTAAAGACTGAAGATCAAGGTTTGAAGAACACATGTGCATGGATTTATTCGAGCATGTTGGCAGCCCATGAAGATCGAAATAATTCAACCCATGTTCATTGATTTGAAGTCCAATTAGAAGGCCCAAAAGTGTTGAGTTTATTTTTCCATTAGTTTAGATTTTTATTATTTGATTTTTGGTATTTATTTATTTTCAATTTTTTTTATTTAGGGAATTTCTAGAAGGTCTTTTAAGTTAGATAATTAGAGTTTTAATTAAGGGAACTTCTTTCCTAGTAGAATTCTAATTAAGGTAGGTTTCCTAGTCTAGTTTAGGTAGTTTTCTTTATTATTTTCGTTCATAATTAGTCCTATAAATAGGACATCCATGTGACATTATTATTTAGACATTATTTGGAGAATTAAGCCTTTGCTACTCAATATTATCTCACCCCCAAGCTCTTTTGTTAGTTTTTAGTCGAAAACTTACACTCTTGGAAGCCTCGCAACTTCCAAGTTTTATTCAAGGTCTCGTTCTATTTCACTTGTGGGAATATGGTTGGATTGTTATCGTGAAGACAACCAATTTGTGTACATTTCGTGAGGTTATCTTTACGGGGTTTGCAGTTGTGTTACCGTCTCAATCTACAACAACATCAATGTCGTTTGCCTTCAACAACATTCATCAGCCACCCTTCATCCATATCACCATCATACACAAGATCAGACCGTGTTCGACAAGCATTACAGGTCGTTCCATCTGTTTTCGTCCATACATGCTATTCAGCTCGTGAATAACGCCTATACTGTAAGGTCGTCCTTTCACTATCATACCCCATCTACTCAAGCCTTCTTCACCCATAAACATTCACCACACGTTTTTCTTAAGTTTTCCAAGTTCTTAGAGTCATTTTCGAGTCAGTTCTAAATTCAGATTATATACGTGTCCGATTTGAGTTAATTAGCACATATAGATAAAATCGAGTCTTTCTTTATTTTATTTCAGTATATTTTTTTTATTTGAGCCTTTTTATTGGATTGAATCCTTCTACCGCTGGCGTGTTCGTTCCTAAGTCTTCCGCGCGTTTCTCTACCGGTGTTGATCTTCTATTGAGATCACATCATGAGCTATAATAAAAAAAGTGAGAATTTATAAACATAATTTAGTCATTTTTTGTCTCTTTTTAAAAATAAATAGTTATTTTACTCCATCATCTATATAAATTACATTTCGTATTCAATATATTTTTCATATATTTTAAGCATACACATAATATATATATATATATATTTAACTATGATTTTTTTTATTGTAATTCATATAAATATTTTCAAATTTATTAAACATTATAAAATATTTCTCTTGAATCGCATAAAAGAAATAGTTAAAATGCGGGTAGCGGGTATAATATGAGTAGTTAAGTATCCAAAGGGTATGGGGACAGACATAAAAATTGATACCCAGTGAATATGGGAATGGGTATCATAGTACTCTACTCATACTTTACCCATTGTCATCCCTATATATAATTTTAATAATTGCATTTTTTTTCGAAGCAAGGCGGGACTGGTCAATCCGATCCATCCTACGCGGTCCACTCTTTTGATGATCGTATGAGTTTGATTATTTTAGGCCTTTAATGATGTATGAGAGGCTTTCCAAAAAAGTAGTAGTAGACCATCGTTTATAAGTAGAGATTCTCTAGTTCCACTTGTGTGTGCCAACCGTGTGCCACCATTAAAATTATATATTGTTAATAATGTTTTAATAAAAATAAAATTTGTTTTATCATAACTAATCATAATTAATATTTATTGTAAAAAAAGTAAAATTTTAAAAAATTATATACCCTAAGTTTGGAATAATCAACCTGAAAAATCAATTATATTAACTAAAAAATAAAAATTAAATATTAAAAAATAATTATAAACCCTAATTGGGTGGAATAAACCCTAAATAATAATGTAAAATTATACTAAATCAAAAGAAATTAAAATTGAAGAAAATAATAAAAAAAAGGTAATAATTTTAAAGTGTGGTACACGGTTGACACATACAAGTTGGGACTAGAGGATCTCAAGTGGTCGTTTATCGTTTATTCAGTGGGTTCAGTTAGAGAGTGTAGATATTGAGCTATTTGCCCATCCCAATTAAATAAATATAATAGGCCTTTTAACTTTTTTTGAAAGGGAGATTTTATTTTAGCTATAAGCCTAAAACCTCTTACTAATTCTAGACATAATAATTACAATTTTATCGTTACTAATAAATAAGTTCAATCATCCGAACGCTCCAATAATTTATATTTTAAATAGGAACTAACATCTGATAAGCTCAAAAAACATTTTATAAATTGTGTTAGAGCTAATGAACTCGTTAATAACTTAACACCCTCCAAGTCTCAGGTTGACTTGCAAATGAATGTGTACGATCCAGATTATTTTCCATTTTTTAGATGAATTATTAAACTAGTTGCTTACCTGGATTAAATTAAAATAAAAGATAAAGAAGAAAGTAAATTAAAATGAAGGGATGCGGGTATATATTATGGACATAAATGCAAGACCATACGCACAATTAATCTGTCGGCAGCTCGAGAAGTAAAGAAAAATCTGCAATCGTCTGAAACCATGCAGCATTAAGATAAAATAAATATATATAGCAACTTGCAACATTTTTGTTTTTTATATTATTACTAGCTCCGATTATCTCTGAATCTGATATATGTACATATATTAAATTAAAATCGTAAGCATAAAATTATCATTAAAATAAATTAATTAAAACTTTGTTAAAAAATAATTATTTACCGAAAATTCATGAAAGCATCCGTGTAGCGCGGTTGGTTGAGGTGCTTCATTGCACCCTCAAGCATGTGGGGGGTTCAATTCCTCCGTGCACACTTTACAGTGATATTTTTAAATTTGATTCAAACTCACGCACATTCATTTGATTCCTCGTGTGCTAATCCAAATTTTTTATTTTTTAGATTTTTTAAATAAAAAAAATTATCGCCAAAACATTCATAAATAATAATTAATAACCATTCACATCTTTAATTTTTTAGATTTTTAAATAAAAAATATCATTAAAACATAATGAAATGTCCATCGAAAATATTTATATTTTTAATTTTTTCAATTATACTACTATTTATGGTGTAAACATTTCTATTTATAACTTTTTATAATTTTTTTAAATAAAAAAATATCACTAAAACATGCACAGATAACAATTAACAACCATTCACATATTTAATTTTTTAGATTTTCTAAATATAATATATCACCAAAACATAACAAAATAAGCCCATGAAAAATATTTAAATTTTTATTTTCTTAAATTCTATACTACATATGGTGTAAACATTCATATTTTTAACTTTTTAGATTTTGTTAAATAAAAAACATCATTCATCAAAACATGAATAGATAACAATTAATAACCTTCGCGTCTTTAATTTTCTAGATTTTCTATAAAAAAATCACCAAAGCATAACAAAATGGCCATCGAAAATATTTGAATTTTCATTTTTTTAATTCTAATACAACTTTTAATATAATAAAATGAATTATTATATAATTAATGTGCATTTTGAATGGTAATCATTTAAATTTTTAGTTTTTTAAATTCTAATACTACTATGGTGCAAATAAAGGGACAAGAGGGCTTTTAATGGGCAAAAAATAGATAAAAGAGGCCCATTCATTTAAAACAAAATAGCATAAAGTTGAAATTAATTTTTTTTTAAATTCTAATTAATGTACTTGTTATGATGCAGATGAAATTTTATGTTACATTTTGTGCAACATTTCATGCTACATAATTAAAATTATTAGATTTTTACAAACTGTAGCTCATGATTCCATTCGCTTCTCGTGTAATCAAAGGGGCTTATAATTAATGGGAGCTTTTAATAGTAAACAAAAGATTGAAAAAAAAACACCCAAAAGAAGAAGAAGAAGAAGATGATGATGCATCAATATGTGTTTAAATGATAACATCAATCTTTCAAATTCCTGAAAGATTTTAGCCAATTAAATTTTCTCTCATTACATTTTATTAATATATATATATATATAAAGGGTTTGTAGCTAATATTAATTTTTTTAATAATTTAAAGTTATTTTATTAATTTTATAAATTCTATTGGATAAAAAAACTAATATCATATTTATTAACAATTGTTATCTATTTGTTTTAAAAATCATGTCAAGAAGTTATACACATATGCCATATAACAATAAATTATTTTATTATTATTATTATTATTATTATTATTATTATTATTATATTGTGGCATGAAATCTATTTAGTTAAATTTATGTGTGGCCGTATAAAATATACTTGATATGTTAAATATATAAAATAGAGAATTTATTTAATTTTGTCTATTGAAAAATAATATTACTATGTGGTATGTGTTCATACGCAATAAATGTATATAAATTTCCAATTGATTTAGTTTAAAACCATAAAAAAACATTCTAGATGTGTTTAGGAATATATTTTAAAAATTACAAAAACTAATTAAGGAGTTTGATGTTTCTATTTGAGATCAAGTATGAGAAAGTACTTAAATAAGAGAGCTTGTTAATCAACTTGTCATGTGTATCCGAAAAGAGTCTTGTATGAATTTATCAATTTTTAGATCATTTTTAATTTATGAAATATTTATACATTTATATCTCATTTAAATTTATGATTTTTATATAATAATATGTTCTTAATATTTATTTATTTATTTTTGTAAAAAAAATTTATGCATAATACAATGACGCACCCCTAAGATTTTTATTTGTATCAGCCACTGGTGGAGTGAGATTGCTTAGAGATCAAAGGTCACGGGTTTGAATCTCCTCAATACCACTAGGTCGGGTGTGTGAGAAAAAAACTAAAAATCATAAATACAACCTATGCTGGGTTGAATCTTCGATATCAGTTGTTCTCTGTCGTTCTCTATCATCTCTGACTCTTCTCTGCTCTACTATAAAGTAAAAAGTGGTAGAATTTTCGTCCAAGAAGAACCCTCAAATAGTTGAGGAAGTTGAAACCCACATAAGAAAGAAAAGTTTGGTCCAAAAAGAAATTCATCGGGTATCGCAATATGAACACGGCCCGTGCTCAAGGGAGCACGGTCCATGCTCATTTAATGCTAAAAAAGTGACTTTGCCGAGAGTGGAGCACGGGCCATGCTTCATAGAGAACGGTCGTGCTCTTCTGCCATGGTCCGAAAGTGTTGTCTTTATGGATCGAGCACGGTCCATGCTCCTCTTCTGACGCCCGACACTTCATTTTCCGATCTCGTTTCGCTGCTCTTACCCTCTTAGACCATGTTCGGGCACAATAATTCAATCTCCAACTTCATTCACTTCGAAACTCAATCAAAAGAAAATGTTTTCCTACTAAAACTCAATAAACTCGTGACAACACAATAAATGATAACATCAACCATACAAATCACGAAGGTACATGCAATCGACACAAAATGAATGTAAAATAACGCCCGAAATGCATGAAAACCCCAAGTTTATCAACGAACTTTCTAATTATACTCACATGTCAATCAAGTGTCGTACGATAAAATAATTACATGAAGAATTATTGATAAACAAAGATTTGTATGCACATAATAGATTTCAAAATTTGAACCCGATTCGGTGTCGGATTTAAAGAAGAGTTTAAAACTCTATAGTGTGAGATATTTGATAGTAATTTCAATTTGTTCAATAGATATTCATAGGTAATAGAATTGAGATTGACATATTTTAATTAATAAAAATTAAAAACTATCATCAGCATTAATGTCGAGTGTCAGTTTAACTTTTTTTTTAAAATAATTTAGATGAGCGATCATAATTTTTAAATAGTTTAAATATATATATGTATTTGAATAAAACAATTATTCTTATATTTAGATGAGACTGAATATATAACTCAAATGTTTATTTGTCCTTTGCCTTTACAAACTTGTGGGCGGGTTCCATAAATTCTTTACCCAATAATTAACATACAAAAATGACAACTGCCCTATTTGTTAATTGGGTAGTACGCATCGTGCTCGGCTCTACACAAAATTTTCTTGGTGTGAACGTTCATTTTTTTTAATTACTATGATAATTTAAACAAATTTTAGAGCACATGCAAAACAAATAAAATAAAGGTAGAGTATCAAAATGATATAATTGAATCGTTGAAGCAACTTTTAATATGTGCATATATTTTTCGATTGGACGTGGTGAATATTTTTATTCGTCACAAGTTGCCATGTTAATGAAACTTATATATTTTATTATGGAAAATAAAAGAGTCGTTAAATCAATTTAATTGAACACTGCTAGCTGTTGGGACCTTCCCCGAACTAGACGATTAAATATTTCGTACTATTAGGTATATTTGTTTAAATTTTTCGTACTATTAGGTATATGTGTTATGCTGTAACGGTAAATTCTATTGTAAGGGAGTGCAATGCAGCCCCTTATTATTTATAGTCAATTTTTTTTTTCAATTTTTATCATTTCACCGATAAAATAATTTCGGTTTCGAACTGTCATAACAGGTAATTAAATATAACAATAGATAGTCGAAGTGTCACAATATGTTAGTTGAAGTGTCACGATAGATTTTTACGGCCGGCCAAAACTTTTGGCCTAAACTTTCATTTTTTTAAAAAAACGGAGCTATAAATATTTGAAAAATGATGAGCCCTGAACACGTAGTCTGCAGAGTTGGGGGATGCACTGCAGGCACGCAATGATAGAATTTACCTTGTTGTAACCGTGAGCTTCTCAAAACTCAACTTTGAAATTGGTAATTCTCGTTTGTTATTTTAATGTTGAAAATTAATTATTATAATCAATATAATTGGTTATTTTAATTGATATATAAATATTATTTTCATATTCAAAGTGGGAAACGAGTTGTCAATTCAAATTTACGTTCCATATAGATGAATTTCGTATATTTATAATTTCAAATTCAATTTCAAAACAAAGATATATTAATTGATAGAGTTGACAACTTAACACCAAATATAGAAGAGTGAAATATGATATGGAAATATCTATCTCATGTAGAATAAATATGATTGGTGAGATTTATTAATAAATGATTTGAACTTTGAAAAATTGAATTAAGTGGGCTATCCCATGGGCAAACCATCTAGCATTATAGTTAGCTTTTAAGCTAACCAAAGTGATTATGAGGAAGCACTATCCGAGACCAAGACCGAGCCACGCGTCGCACTTGTCGGAATGGGCGGTTTAGAGCGCACTTTGCACTTCCAATTGCGTACGTCATTTCAGATAACTAAATTAATTAATTACTAAATTACTTAAATACCATTTTATTTTTTAATATTTTTTATACCAGGTTATGTTCGAAAATTCATTTTCGAAAATACAAGAGGCATGTTTGAAAATATATTTTTGAACATCCATAATCAATAACTTTGAAAAAAAAATTATCCCAACGTATTTTCAAACATATTGAACATATTCAAATTTCGATAGTTTCTAGATACAAAATTGAGCCATAAATACATCAACATTTACAAGTTTAAATCACATTTTAGCACAAATTCAGAGTATATATGACAATTGATAACCTATTCTAGCATTTTCACCTCCCTCTTCTCAAATCCAAGAAAAAATAAAAAATCATGACCCCTCCTTTTCTCTCTAAAATGTGAATACTTATCTATTAAACGTAAAAACTTTTCTCTTCGATTTTGCAGCTACGTAAATTATCCTTTTTTTAATTGGTTAAAATTGATTTTCTGCAATTGAGGGTAAAAATGAAAAAAAGTGTGTTGTATAAAGTAAAAACCAAATTATACATATAATTTGCTACCGTTCATGTATAATTTTTCAGCAAAATAATTTTGCTAATAGTATAACAATAATTAGCTATTGTTAATTACAAAATTTGCAAATATTTAGTTCAAGATTTGCCAAAACGCAAGCCACACAAAACCACAAGTTAGAATTTTTCAGTAAATTAAATTACATAACATGCTAATATTTAAATTGTCCTTTTCTATAACTATAAGCAACAACACACAAATAGTTGTGAGTTATAGAAAAATTCACCTGGATGATCTCAAAGTGCAGTGAAATTTTTATGCGATGATATTATGCTTCTCGTTCGTCTCGACCTATAAAATTGAAATTCTAGTTTAGAAACCTCAAATAGGTCATTAAGGTAATAACTTAGGTCATAAATAACTTAAGTAAGAATTTCCTATGTCTTGGGATCGTTTGGAATTAAATTGGAGTCAAACGGCGAATAATGCGCATTTGACGGAGTGAATCAAGTTAGTGATTCTATTTGAGAATTTATCGGACTTTGCGGATAGAATTGAATAGAGATAAAGATGAATTGAACTGAATTCAATAACTAAAAAGCTCGATTTAACACATAGACGTGAATTTTTAATTTTTAGAATTTATTTTGAGCAATAAACAATAGTTTACTTATAAGACTAAATCACGTTTTCTAAAACTCCTAATTTAATTCCCAAGTACTAAACTAGAACTAGAAAAAATATGAATTTAAAAAAAATTAGATTCATTTAATATATTATGGCCAAATCTGAAAATTAAAAATCAAATAACATCGGATTAGAATTTGTAACAAAAGGTCTAGAACAACTTAAAGATTATTAAAATTTGAACATGAATGGATCGAAAATTAAATCAAGAGAAAACTTCGATGCTATGAATCTCACCTTATTTTTCTTCTTTTCTTTCTTTTTTTTTTTTCATTTTTGCTTCCCTTTTCTTTCGATTTTCTCTTCTTCTATGTTTTTTTTTTCTCTTAACTATCTTTTATGTCAATCAACCAACAAATATATATTTATATTGATATATTTAAGAAGCGACACGTGTACACATGTAGACTTGCATTTCCATAGCAATATATATAATATATATATATATAAACACCCTTGCCATTAATTTATGCATATATATCCATATCTTTCCACTCATTTTTGTAAAGGCATGTGTACAACTATGTACGCTTGCTCAAAAATAAAACCTCCCACATTACTAAGATTGATTGGTGGATAATCTTGATTATCCAAATATTAATACCTTAATTCATTTATCCACCAAATGAGAAGGGCCTACCACATTAACTAAGATATTGTTGAAGGAGCTTGAATAAATGGGCTGGAAATGGACCTTAATTGGGTCGAAGAGGATTGAATAATTGAACTTGAACTTATAATGATGGCTTGGTGAAATGTTAAATGAAGTCTGATTTAAACGATCATGGTACTAAAGCGATCCCATTAATATCTATTTTTATATTATAAATTCTAATTTTTAACTTAGATGATCAACAACTATGGTTGAGAATTTTGTTCTATATAGTAATTTAAATACCATATTTTTTTTTGGGGTGTTACACTCTCGCTCTTTCCCCTTTCTCCCCTTCGCCGCCACCCAGTGGCCCTAGATGTATGCTCGATTCGGCATCCCCCATCCCCACCACCCTCTGATGACTGCGTGATTTGTATTTGAATATTATTTGAATTATTACTCTTATTTGTGAATTTGTGATTGAATACTATGGAATTTTATTATTAGTAATTGATTTATAACATTTTCTTTTCAATTATTTATAATGTTTAAATTTGAATTTAAGAAAAAACTAAGTTAGCGATGAACTAGCGACGGAAATAAAATTCTGTGAATTAACGACGGACTTTAATCCATCGTTAGCAGTGACAAACATGACATATAAGCTAGTCTGTCGTTACACTATTATCAGTCTATCGGCTTGATTGGGCCGACGACGACATGGTGGCGACGGAACAAGTCGTCGCTAGCTAGTCTATTGCTAATTTGCTATGTATAACGACGAATCTAATTTTATCGTTAACTAACTGTAACAACGAGAGAATCAGCGACAGATCAAGTCCTACTAGCGACATAATAAAATCCGCATTTTTTGTAGTGTATACTACTTATACAAATGTGTACCTATAATTTTATAATTTATGATAAATTTACAAAATCAATGATATATGAAAAATTTCAACTTATTACATTGCACAAATTTTAGTGACTGTTACAAAAGGTGTTATATAATATTTTGCTCAACATAAATTTTGATAAAACTATTTATGTAATCATTTAAGTATTATATTTTATTATACCATTTTACATGCATTTATTAATTATAATTAATAATTAATAATATACCGAACATATTATGTTGAATGTGAAGACATTCAACATAGAGATTATAAAATTATAATATCCCGGGGTGAATAAAAGATTAACAATATGAAAAATCTTGATTCTATAATTAATTCAGCATATGCCGGGAAAATAAGAGATGAATTACTATATGAAAAATCTTTATTCTCTATCTTAATTTGCACTCCCGCCCGCGCAAGAGTTCAAACCGTTGCTCTAACCGCTTTCAGCAAATAACAGGATGCAGTTGCAACTTCTCTCTCTCTCTCTCTCTCTCTCTCTCTCTCTCTCTCTCTCCCGCGCATGCCATGCAGGCTAGATTCCTATATAATGAGCATTTTGAGGGTGAATGATAGCTGATCCAGTTGAGCATTAAGTAAAGATCTTCTTCGTCTGGGTAAACCGTAAATCCACACACACAGAAAATAAAAAGAAAGGTCTGAGCTAGTTCCTGCCGTCGCCGTTAAAAATGAGCGACGAAGACATTTTCATCACGATCAAAATGCCGGAGCCGTTCAACGACTTCGTCTTGGAAGTGGGCGCCAGCGACACAATTCAGCAACTGAAAGTGAAGATCCAAGAAGCGGTAGGAGATCCACTCGGCCCAATACAGATCAGAAATGAAATAATTGACTTGGTGCTGCCCAATTTCATGACGCTGCATGAACTTAGTATTTCGGCCAATTTGGCTGTAACGGTCGAATTTCAGCCTGACATGAGTCCGGAGACGTCGTCTCAGCCACCGGCGCCGCCTACGCCTACGCCGCAGTCTGAAGGGAGAAGAATGATCACTGTCATGTTGAAATACGGAGAGACAACCATACCGGTGAAAGTGAGGGTGGCGCATAACGTGAGTGAGCTGAAGACGATGCTCAAGAATGCGGTCATCAGCCAAATTCTTCCAGAGGCCTATTTCTTCATTCACAACCAATGTCTGATGGAAGAAAAATTCTCTCTCACATGGCACAAAGTTGCTGAAGGAGATGTCATCCAGATTTTTGAAGGACGTCTTTCAACAGTTATGTCCTTCCAGCTGAAACGAGACATCACCGTTGAAGCCAGCTCCGACAACACAATTCACCAACTGAAAGAGAAAATCTGCATAAAAGAGGGAATTCCAGTCAGTCGAATCTCCATCAAGAATGCAAATGGAGTGGATCTTCCCGATGACAAAACGCTGCAAGATTGTAAGATTTCGTCGAATTCGAGAATTACTGTGGAATTTCTGCCAGAATCGTCTCAGCCAGTGCAGCCGCCGAGAAGTAACGAGATATGCGTGGTGCTGCAATACAAGGAGAGAATGGTGATGGTGGATGTGACGGCGGCGCATACAGTCAGGCAGCTGAGGACGCAGCTACAGGAAGGGATGAACATGAACCTCCAACTTCCAGAGGACTATTTCTTCATGCGCAAAAATGCTGTGATGGGTGAAGAAACCTCTTTCGAATCACAGAATGTTGCTCGAGGAGATGTCATTCAGATTTTTGAGGGACGTGTGGAACGTGGAGGTGGATCTTGATTTCGTCATCGTTTATTCATGGTATCGATATATCATCACTTTCTATATACCTATTTCTATTTTGATTGTGATGATATTGATTGGATTTCTTTTACCTGCATGGAGCAGTGTTGCTGAAGGACATGTGATTGATCGATGTTTCTAGAGCTAGCTACTTGGAGTTTGTTGAGGAAGAGAAGTATATGGATCTTGAGATTGTTTCTTGATGATGGTATTGCATGGTATGACATGATTTCAAATATTCTGTATTTTTTTTCTTTTGAAGATCATATTTGATCGTGAGTTTCTAGTTATGTGGATTGTTTAGGATATTGATTGTGGATACGGCACAAGTTCATTCAGAGTTTATGAAGCTCAATCTGTTGTTTTTGATTAGTGATGAAATATAACATGATCAGTTCGTTTTAGATATTTTAGTATGTCGCGATTTCATTATGTTGGAATACTCTTTTTTAGTGGATATATACTGCATGCAACAGATTCATTAATCCATGTTTAACTATGAACTCATTGTGTCCTTTTGCATTAGTGGTGATCGTATTATATTCATTTTAGATAGATATCATGATGTTCTATCACAGATGGATCATATTTGGTCCTCGAGTTTCGTCAATTTACAAATTTAGCAAAGAAAATGGAAGAAAAATTCATAAATTCAATCGTAAAACACGGGTTAGAACATCAAATATGGAATAGAATTGAAGATTTCATCCGGTTATATCATGCATGATGAGAAGAATGATATATGTACGTATATAGTCGAATTAATTAACGCACAATTTTTATTTTTACTTGAGAACATATTGATTTTGTATTTTTACTTGCATACAATTAAATGCATCTCGAATTCTCTTAATATATTAATCAGGAAACTAATTAGAATTTCCTTCAACTCGATATCAATTTCATAATTTTGGTCGAAAATTGAGCAATTTATTATATGTACGTGGGAGTAAAGATCAATTAAAAATCATCTAGTCCCAACTTTGTGTGCCAACAATAAAATTATATATAGTTAATAATGTTTTTCATAACAATAAAATTTAAAAATAATTATATCAACTAAAAAATAAAAATTAAATATTAAAAAATAATTATAAACCCTAATTGGATAGAATAAGCCCTAAATAATAATGTAAAATTATATTAAATCAAAAGAAATTAAAATTGAGGGAAAAAATGGAAGAAAATGTAATAATTTTAAGATTTGGTACACGGTTGACACACACAAGTTGGGACTAGAGGATCTCAAGTGGTAAAGATCCTCTAGTCCCAACTTTGTGTGCCAACCGTGTGCCAACATTAACATTGTATATTGTTCATAATGTTTTTTATAAAAATAAAATTTATCATATTATAACTAATCATAATTAATATCTATTGCTAAAAATTAAAATTTTAAAAAATTCTATACCCTAAGTTTGGAATAAATCAACCCAAAAAAATCAATTACATTAACTAAAAAAATGAAAATTAAATATTAAAAATAATTAATAAACCCTAATTGTGTGGAATAAATCCTAATAATAATGTAAAATTATACTAAATCGAAAGAAGTTAAAATTAAAGAAAAAAATGGAAGAAAAATAATAATTTTAAGGTTCACAACAAAAAATTCACGTTTTACCGACGAAATTTCCGACGGACATAATTCGGATCGTCATTTAGCGACGGACTTACGACAGACTTACGACGTAAATATTGTCGTTATATGTAACGACGGACATATTCCGTCGTTACATTTACAGATTTTTATATTTTATTTATTTTTTAATATTAACGACAGATTATATCCGTCGTTATCTTTTTTCAAATATTTTTCTTTGAATTTTAATATTTAACGACGGACAGATTCCATCGTTAAATTTTCAGATTTTTATTATTTATTTATTTTTAATATTAACGACAGACAGATTCCGTCGTTAAATTTTTATATTTTTATTATTTATTTATTTTTAATATTTAACGACGGATAGATTCCATCGTTAAATTTTCAGATTTTTATTATTTATTTATTTTTAATATTAACGACAGACAGATTTTGTCGTTAAATTCTCAGATTTTTATTATTTATTTATTTTTAATATTAACGACGGACGGACCGTCGTTAAGTTTTTAGATTTTTTTTATTTAATTTTTAATATTAACGACGGACTCCCGGACGGAGTCCGTCGTTAATGTTGTCGTTAATAATAGATTAATTAGATTGAATCTGAAAGCGGGATGTTCATTCCAATTCACAGCCCTAATTCTAATCGACCCCACCCCCCTCGACCCATCGACGACGGCGACGGTGAACAGTGAAGGCGGCGACGAGAGCGGCGGCGGACCCTCTCTCTCTCTCCCTCTGTCCGTATACATATATATATATATATATATATATATATATATATATATATATATATACCCTCTCCCTCTACCTCAACTCAACGGCGACGAGCAGCAGCGGCGGCGAGGCGCGGGAGGCGGCGAGCAACGAGCAGGTACGACACTCTCTCTCTCTCGATTTCTGTATATATATACATATATATATATATATATATATAATTATATATATACACTTATATATATACACTGTATATTTCATATATACTGCATATATATATATTTCATATATATTTCAGATTTGTGTGTGTGTGTGTATATTTCAGATTTGTGTGTGTGATTTTTGGTATTTTGATTGATGGTTAATTGTTAATTGTTAGTTTAGGTTAGATTAGGTTTTTTTGATAATTAATTTGGATTAATTATGTGTTTATTTAGGTTAGGTTAGATTAGGTGTTTATATTTTAAATTGGATTAATTATGTGTTTGTTTAGGTCAGGTTAGATTAAGTTAGGTTAATTATATGTTATTTGTTAGTTTAGGTTAGATTAAGTTAGGTTAATTATATGTTATTTGTTAGTTTAGGTTAGATTAAGTTAGGTTAATTATATGTTATTTGTTAGTTTATGTTAGATTAGGTGTTTATATTTTAAATTATACTAATTATGTGGTAGATTAGTTTAAGTTAGTGTTTCATTTTGTGTGTGTTAGTGTATATGTGTGTGTGTGTGTGTGTGTGTGTGGTTGATTAAATTTTTTTTCTTGTAATTATGTTGTAGTTAGAAGAGCTATAGTGAGGTTCAAACATCGAATTGAGGAATTTATCAAGTAGATTCATATATATTACAAAGGTATGTAATGATTTTATGATTTTAATATGCATGTTAAATATATTAATTTTTTCAATTTATTTTGTCAATTTATGTCAATTTATTTTGTCAATTTAAAAAATAGAAGAACATAGATCAATTTATTTTGTCAATTTATGTTAAGTATGTTATTTAGGCTAAGTATGTATTTTTACGCAATTAGCATACTAATTATGTTTTTTATGCAATTATATGTCATTTAATTATGTTAAATTTATTCGACAAATTTAGGCTAATTAAGTTTGTTATTTAGGCAATTAGCATGCTAAGTATGTTTTTTATGCAATTATATGTCATTTAATTATGTTTAATTTATTTGGCAAATTTAGGCTAATTAAGTTTGTTATTTAGGCAATTATCATGCTAAGTATTTTATTTGTGCATCTAGATGCCAATTAATTATGTTAAATTTATTTGGGCAATTTAGGCTAAGTATATTATGTGTGGATTTATTATGCTGAGTATGTCAATTATGTTAAATGGGATGAGGGCCCCTGGATCCCTCTTTAGTGAATTGTTGGTTTTTGTTTGGGATGAGGGCCCCTGGATCCCTCTTTATTGAATTGTTGGTTTCTGTTTGGGATGAGGGCCCCTGGATCCCTTTTTATTGAATTGTTGGTTTCTGTTGGTTTTTATTGAGTGTAGACAAGATTAAGTGTCCATGTCATAAGTGTAAGAACATTCCATTCCAAACGCCGTCTACCGTTAGACTACACGTGGCAAAGAAAGGATTTGTGCACAATTATCGTGTATGGATTTATCAAGTCGAACAACAGGTGCATCCGGACACCGATCAGAATTTGGGTGGTCAGAATGGAATGAATACATACCAGAACATGCTAATGGATGCTGCTGGTCCGCATATCAACATCAATGTCGATGATCATACCGAGGAGGCCCAAAATCCAGAAGCACAACGATTTTATGACATGTTGAGAGCCGCAGACAAAGAATTGTGGCCGGGTTGTGATAACCATTCTCAATTGTCACTCGTTGCTCGTCTCCTGAACTTGAAATCTGAGAATAACATGTCAAAGAGATGTTTTGATCAGCTAACTCAATTAATGAAAGAGATTGTTCCTGAGAACAATTTGGTAACTGATAATTTCTACACCACAAAGAAATTACTACGGGGTATGGGTCTACCTGTTGAGAAGATTGATTGTTGTTTCAACAACTGTATGATTTATTGGGCTGCTGATAGTGAACTGATTGAATGCAAATTCTGTGGTCATCCCCGTTTCAAGGAAACGAGTCGCCGTTCGCAAAAAAGACAGAAGACCACAGTTACACACAAGAAGATGTATTATTTTCCACTCACTCCGAGGTTACAGAGGATGTATGCATCTAATGCAACAGCAAAGGATATGCGGTGGCATGCATCATCTGTTGATGACGGAGTAATGCGACATCCAGCAGACTCTCCTGCATGGAAACATCTGAACACAATTTTTCCTCAATTTGCTTCTGAAGCACGTAACGTTAGGTTGGGTCTATCTACTGATGGGTTCCAACCATTTGGGCAATCAGGACAACAGTATTCTTCGTGGCTTGTCATCATTACACCGTATAATTTACCCCCATGGATGTGTATGAAAGAGCAGTACATGTTCCTAACTGTATTAGTGCCAGGGCCACGTAATCCGAAAGAGAAGTTGGATGTATTTTTACAACCTTTGATATCTGAATTGATTCAATTGTGGGAGGTTGATGTGCCTACATATGATGTTTCATTGAAACAGAATTTTTAGATGCGAGCAGCATTGATATGGACAATTAGTGATTTTCCCGCTTACTCCATGTTATCTAGTTGGAGCACTGTTGGAAGATTGGCATGTCCACACTGTATGGAGTCCACTGACGCCTTCACCTTATCATGCAGTGGTAAACAATCATGGTTTGATAACCATCGTAAATTCTTGCCTGCAAACCATCAGGGCTCTCCAGGAGCAGATGGAGGCCCAGTAGGCGGCTCTTCGCCAACAGATGGACGCACAGGCAGCGCTTCTCCAAGCACAGCAGGAGAAGCTCGATCAGCAGGAGGCGATGCTACGCCAGCAGGCCGAGATGTTCGAGCTGATGCGGGCGCAGTTTAGGGGCCCTCCTCCATCTTGATCTCGACATTACTATTATATATTATTTGTATTTTATTTACTCTTTATTATATTTTATGACATTTTATGTATTTTATTGGAGATTTATATATATTATTTTACGTTTTTATTAAAGTTCTTCCATAATTTATTTACAAACAATGATCAAAATTAAAAAAATAAAAATAAATTAAAAAATATAAAAAAAAAATTAAACCGATTTTTTAATTTATTTTTAATTTTTTAACGACGGACAAGTGCCGTCGTTATTTTTATTTTTATTTATTTTTAATTATTAACGACGGATTATATTCCGTCGTTAATATTTTTTAATACTTTTATTTTTTTAATTTTATTTTATTAAGGACGGACGAGTTCCGTCGTTACATTTTAATTTAATTTTTTTTATTTAATTTAATTTTATTAACGACAGAACTATTCCGTCGTAAATCATAACGACTGTAGACGACACAAGAGTTAACGGCGGTCATAATCCGTCGTTATGACCGTCGTTACGTTCAATGACTGACTTTTTCCGTCGTAAAGTTGATTTGCCGACTAAAGATATAACGACGGACCGGGCCCGTCGTTAATCCGTCGGTAGTTAGGTATAACGACGGAAAATCACGGATTAACGACGGATAATTCCGTCGCAAATCGGAGATTTTTTTGTAGTGGTTTAATATACGATTGACACACCTAAGTTGAAACTAGAGATTGTAACAAAAACTATAAGTTTTGTTACAATTAATGGATGACTAAAGAAAAAAATTGTAACAAAATATATAGTTTTTGTAGTTATTGTAACAAAATCTATTGGTTCAAATTAACGTATTTAATAAAAAAAAATTAGGCGTTGTTTCAATTTTAAAAGTACTTATGTTTCTATGACTTTCAATTTTGTATTAGAATTTATTATACAGAGGCTAACTTATGGAATTTATGATTTTCAATGAGGCTTAAATTAATTATTACATAAATATATTATCCAAAATTCTCTCACCTTATAAGTAGGAATGTGTAATAGAATTTATTGTATTTAATTAGGTAAAACACAGAATACATATATAATTCAGATGCTTTTCAGATCAGAATATATTTATACAGATCCAATCTCTATTTTTTCTCTAATTCTTCTCTTCAAAACTTGATCATCAAACGGTCTTTGAAATCTTCAGAGTAAATTTGTCTCTTTGATTTTCTCGGACTTGTTGTTTGAACTTGGCCTTTGAAGTTTTCGGGAAAGATTTGTATTATCGACCTTCTTTAACTTGGTATTTGACCTTGATAACGTTAATCCAAAGGGTTGTAGCCTTATTTCCGGATCAAACGCTGACTTCAGGATGAATTTGGTGAAGAACACCTGATGAAGCTATGCCTAGCATTGAAGAACCGAACCCGGAGCTGCAACTTAGAGGTCCAATTACACGACTTCGAGCCAAGAAATTGCAAGGATATTTCCAAGCAATTATTCGCAAGAAATTTGAAGAATTAGAAGAATTCAAGTGCAGCCCCAAGCTAGTTAATTTATTAACTATGGAAGATGAAGATCAAGGCATGAAAAATAATACATGAAGAACATGAGTGCACGTGTGCACGTGCATGCATGAAGATTGCGACAAGTTACACGTGCATGGGAAGAAATCGGCTCTTAGTGAATTAATTAAGGGGGTTGATTTATTAGACTATAGTATTATTTTAGAATGTAGTATCTATTTAATTTAGGTCAGATTTTAGTTATTTTATTTATTAATTTTCGGTCTTAGCATAGTCAAGTTGACTAGAATTTTATTTAAGGCAATTGCCTACCTTAATTAGAATTCTAGTTTAGATAGTTTCCTAGTCTAGTTTTAATTCTTTTTAGCTTATAGTTTTCGGCCCTTATACTATAAATAAGGGATCAATGTGGCACTTTTACTTTAGACATCATTTGATAATTTAAGCTTTATGTAATTCAATCTTTTCTCACCCTGATGCGATCCTCGTCAGCACGACGACAACTATTGCGTTGTTTTCCTAGGAGTATCAAGTTACACAAACAATTGGGGATGAAAGATCTAAATCCTAGCCTCACAATGAAGTTGAAACACGAATTTGATTGAATTCGTGACCCTCGATCAATTGGAAATACGAATTTGGATTGTTGTGTTGACGCCACAAACGGGGATGTGAATCCGTTTGATAAGTTGATTGAATCTCATGTTGTGTTGTGAAACTCGGATAACTCTCTCGGAGAGAAAAGTGAAAAACTCACGATTAAAATTAATATCAAAGTTGAATGTTGTTCTCAAATAATGAGAAGACAAAACCTTATATAGTTGGTCCAAGTAAACTAGGCCCTAAAATAAAATCCTACATAAACTAGTAAAAAAAACAAAGCAAAAAGTCAAAAATTCGGAACCGCCCGTATAAGCGCGACACGGGCTCGGTCGCGCCGCCTTCGGTCGGATCACGCCTCGGAGGGCGTGAGTGTGGTCGCACCCTGTCTGGTATCGGGTCACGCCTCCCTTAGTGCTTTTCACCCCTCTGCATGGATGCACGGTCGCGCCGTGTCTGACTCCAGGTCGCGCCTCAACTGCATTCGGGCCGCGCCTTTCCTCCGTCTCACACTCGCATATGATCTTCGTCCTCCAACGATGCTCGGCTTCATCCCCTTTGACGGGTCTCCTTAACGACTCTTGGGTCCAGACTCCTTGTATGAATCCACTGAGACTCTCCTTGAATCTCTTAGCCCTTGATCTGTTAGTTTTGTCTACTAGAAGACTTGTATTTTTATACTTTTCTGATGATATGATGATATGAAATGAAAGTTATTGCAGTCATTATTTGCATTTAGATTATGGTCTATAATTGTTCTATGCAATGTTCCATATACTTACATTGTAGATGATATGGTGTGGGGAGTCACACGGTAAGATCATATCATTAGAACCTTATAATGTATTAAAGAGCTCACGGCTTAGATGGTCTTTAACACACCATCGGTACACTGTAGAATAATCTGACAAGTTTGATTATCTTGACTAACTGATTATTCTAGTACACTTGTTAGTGTATTGAGAAGGATCATGATAGGATACTATTCTCTGTCTCTGACCCAGTTATTGAGAGAATAAAGATCCAAAGAGTTCGGGTTCTGAACTCATGTGATATTGGCGAACATATGTGTGCGTTGTTTATTACTTTGATTTATCAATGAGTGAGATCTTTTCGTAGATCAAATTCGATATCTTGGGTAATAATAATGTATACATGATGTCTCGAGCAGTATGCATGAGCACCGTGTCCTGCTGCGCCAGGTTGATGATGTTCTCTTGAGGAAACACAAGTTCATGTTGAAACCCTGCAGGTGGAATTTATTCCTTACATGGTAAAGCTTGTGTGGTACTACTCAAGGTTTAGATGTTAATTAATTATAGCTGTCAGAGGTTGACATAATTAATTAATGAACATTATATCTTAAATACGGGGAATGGCTGGACTAAAAGAGAAAGCATGTTCGTAAATATGTATTAAATTGGTAGGTCAGTTTTACTTCTTTAGTGGAATAAAAGTAAAACTTAATTTATTTAATTATATCCTAAGTTTATTGAATATTGGATATTAAATAAATTAGTGGGCTAATTTAATATTTTTCTAGATTCATGTTGTAGCCCAATTGACTGATAGTAGACTGGATATTGAACTTGAGATAGATGCCCAAACCTAGTAGGGTTTAAGAAGGAAAATTTCGCCCACTTCCCTATATATAGGGGAAGGGGGCGAAACTTTACAATTATTATGTCAGCCCCTCTTTGTCTCTCATAGATAAAAATCCATCATTCCACACATGGTTAGAAACCTCTCCTCATAGTCCTTATGTTTATAGTATCGTATTCTAATTTCGATGTTGTTTGGTCGATCGTAATTATGTCGAAAAATGACGGAAAAACCTTGTCGGACGTCGATTGATGACTACAGTTGCTGTGGCTGCTGCATTCATAGCTTCTTTCCAACCTTTATCCAGCTGATACTCTCTTATGATTCATGGTTAGAAATCTCCTCTTATGAGCTATGTATCTATCATTTCAAATTGAAGTTTGAACATTGTTTAAACTATCATTTTTAGGTCAAAAGTTGCCAAAAAACCATGTTTAAAAATCACACTGTTATTTTCTTCCCATCTTCGAGCGACGTGCTATATGCTGGAGCTGTTATGAGATAGGTGGATGATGTTGCGACCCTTAAATAGTGGTTTAAAGATGAAAGCATTTAGTATCTAAAAATCGCAAAAGGTGGACTCACGCTTTAATTCATCTAATTAAACTTGAACCTAAGCTATCTATTATATTTTATTGTCATGTTAATGATATCTTGGGAGCTGAAGAATGATCAAATTTTGTTTTGAAAGTGGTTGGAAAGGATTTAAAATATGTTGGAGTTGGCCGTGAGTTCTGTCTAAGTGAAGCATTTGTTCTTTAAATTAGGGATTGATATATAAATGATGAGTTGTCAAAATATTGGGTTGTTTTAATATCTTAAAAGTCGGTAGAGGGTGATAAATTGATTATTTTACAAAGCTTTGGATTAAAATGGAGGTAACCAAAAATACCATTTGTTTAATCCCTAAGTTTTTGAGAATGTAAAATTATATGTAAAGTGTTTTTGTTATCGATTAATCATTTAATTAGTTAAGGTCCACAACCCTTTGACTAATTAATATGGGAGTTCAATATTTGTAGAATGAAAAATATACACCAATTATTCGGTTTAAGCTCATTGAATCTCAACATTTAGAAATATGTTTATTTATATATTTATATCTTTTATCTGTTTGTTAATGACCAAAATAGATTCTCAAGGTTAGAATTTCAATAATTTGTAGGCTAAAGAGTAGCAAGTGCAATTTAGAGATTTTCTGCACAACTCATCGACTGTTGAGTATCAAGATCATTAAGGTGGGCTATATTTTTCTCAAATTTGTGTTCAGCTATTAAGCTCAACTGTTTATCAATTATGAAGCATGAATATATGTATCAAAATATTTTAACTCACTGTTCGCGTTCGCTAGTATCCTACGAAAACATTGAGTGCTTAACTAGGCTCGAGTTCGGATCCTTAAAGCTTTGGGACCGTATACACTATCCTTTATTAGACAGCTGGGCTGGAGGACGTGCATATAAGTTAAGACACTGTAGGAAGAGACAGTTGAGATAGAGGGTGCAAGTAAGGTTAAAAGAAGCTTTGTATACATGGAATGTTTTTGAGATTTGAAACATTTCCATTGTTATACTTGTGTGGATACGATATTCAAATTTATAAAATGATTTTGAACTGTTTATCAAAATTTGTCCACTGGGTACACTAGTACTCAGCCCAAATCTTTTCTAAAATATTTTCAGGTTGAGAGGCAGGTTGGAAGATGACGCAGCTGAGGCAAGGGCTTACTTGTTGTTATATGCTTGCTCTTTTTATGTTGTTCAGAAATCTTTGATACTCTAAATTAATTAAGTACTTGAAACGATTTACTTGAGTTGAATAAAGATGCTCTACGCTTGTTCCGTTCACTCTGATATTAGCATGTCTTAATTGCTATGATTCCAGTTATTGATTAAGTTTTGAGAATTAGAAGCATGTTCTTTTGACATCCTAGTTATTTTTTCATTAATTTCAAGTTAATTGAAGATTCAAACTTGTTGAGCATATTAGTATCTATTCAGTTTTAGTCGACCTATGAATGGGCTTTTCTTTCAAGCATGATTCTACTCGTTTTCAGTTAATCTTGAGTTATCCCTTGCTTCGTCCTATGAATGGGACAGTATGATTTATTTGATTCTGACCTATTAATGGATCTTACCTAATATGACCTATGAGAGGTCTTGTATATTTAAATAGTCAAATTCTTATCTACTTGTCATTGGATTCTGTTAAATTTTGATTGGCCTATGATATGGCGTTCTTTTGTCTCGATTGAATTCTTTGACCCCTTCGACTCGATTGAACCCTTTGACCCTTATTGATTCGTTGAAAGTGATAGTTCTTCCAAGTCATAAAGTTAGGTTGCCTAAGTTCTTGAGGCGCTAACTTAGTTTAATTCTAAAAACACCCCCCCTGGATTTCTAATTTTCGTGCTATCTTTACGCACAACAACCCCGTCCCTTTATAATTGTTTGGCGGGATAAGTTCCCTTTGATGATTGGTCATTGATTCAAAGTATTTTTGAACGCTTTAGTGCGTGGTTCTATTACAGTTACAAAGGTTATGTTGTCCAAATTTCTGGGAAATATAACCTATTCGTGTCTCAAAGCTGTTTCATTTAATTATATTTATGCAACAATCCATTTCCCCCTTTCCCCTAGTAACGCACCGGTCCCTTGTCACTATTCTTCCGGAATCGGGGCGTTACAAGATCTTGGAGTAGAATACTGTGGTGGCCGATTTTGTTGACATAAGTGGCGTCTGTCATTGTTCATTCAACAGCAAGATTAGATCTTTAATCTTGTCCACAGACCGTCTATCGATTTGTAAGTATATTCGTTTCTATGTTTTTGCTTTATTAGATTCGAATCTGCTATGCATGCCTTTTCAGTTAGACTGTGATAAACATGCATGTGATATAAAAATATGATTTTCATGAACATGGATTAATGAACAACCAATAGATCCTGCAGTGATTTAATTCGAAAAATCCCCAACAACTGGTATCCGAGCGGGTTTTGGCATTGTTCTAGGATTAATCCGAGCATGAAATTTGAACTACATATTAAATTTGATGATAAATTTATGGTGTTTAAATTTTCAGATTTAATTATGCATGTATTTCGATTTTTGTGGTATTCAAAACTTGGATGAATTTTTAATGTACTTTGAAAATTCTAGTTTTGAATTGTGGAAATTTTCAGCCATCATTAGATTTCTATTTGGATTGATATTTGATGATTATCAAATTTTCAGATTTAATCTAGGTGGGGGTCGAAAATTTAGAGATCAAATTCGAAGATTTGATGTGTTAAAATTCCCTAATTTTGTACATTGAATTTTCGGCACTATGGAAATTAAATTTGGATGGTTTTTGATCAACATCAAAATTTCCAGATTTATTTTAGTGTGGTTTGAAAATTCTAAAAGATTAGGTTAAGATTATGTAATTTTTTATGTATATCAAAAGTTACCTAATTCTAATCTAGATAGATTTGAAATTAGAATTTTAAATTTGGTAATTTTTGAAGTGGATCAAAATTCCAGATTTTAATTCTTGAATTTTTCGAAACCTATAGCTATATTATTTGGAATAGTTTTTTGATTAATGTCAAAATTTCCAAATATGAAATATAGTAGTAATTTTCGATTTTACTAAATTAAATTGCAGAAGATTTTGATGAAAATCAAATTTTCAGTTTTATTTAATGAAAGGATCGAAAATTAGGAGGATTGGTTTAAGATTTGATATTATTTGATGTATATCTTAATTTATCTAATTTTAATATAGATAGATTTTTAAATTTGGAAGAATTTGAAGTGGATCAAATTTTCATATTTATTAATCTAGTAATTTTCGAAAATCTATGTATTAGAATTGGATAAGGTGATTTTGGATATATATATGAATAATTATCAAAATCCAATTGTAATAAGAATTTAATTTTGGATAGGTTTTGGAAGATTTTGAAGTGGATCAAATCTTCAAACCTTATCCTTAAAGATTTAGATTCTTATGGATAATATTTGGATTAGGTTTTTTGATTTATATCAAGATATCCAACTATTATTTTATTAGGGTGGATTGAAAATATTAAATAAATTTGGTGGATAATTTTAATTAATTTCCAGATTTATTTTGTAATTATTTTCGAAAATTACAAGGTTTAAAATTGGTGGATAATTATTTTAATTTCTAATTTTTATCTTGTGGATAATATCGAATTAATTAATTTAATTAATTTTTAAATTCCATATTTTAATATTTATGCATAGATATCATATGTTATTTTATGTGGATCATAGAATATATGATTGTTGGTTTTGTAGACTGTGTTTGTTTGCAGGTTTACCAACTATCATGGCTCCTTTATTTTATGTGATGTATGTTTATGTTGAATGAATGTTGGTCGTATGCCGGTTTGGCTACGTGATTTTAATCCATGAGAAAATCCATGGATTAGGTCTAAGTTTTATTTTACGTTGTTTTAATGTAATAGATATAAAGTTGTTAGACCGAGTTTTTGAGTTGTAATTTTTATTCTAGCAATATTAGATTTTTTTCTTTTGGAATAGATAGTCTATATTGAATAAAGATCGGAAATCAACTCAAAGAAGGAAAGTGGTTCAGCATCAAGAAGGAAGGTTCCCCGGTTCACGTCCCGAAACCCTAAAACGGAGCTAGGGTTTTTGGCGAGGCGTGGTGAAGGGGGCGGCGGCCAAGCCCTATTTCTGGAGCTGACTTTCTAGTTTTATCTCATCAATCAACATGAGATATAAGCCATGATAGTTGGAATATTACTGTTGCTTATTATGTTGAAGCATGCAATAGATGTTTATCATTTTATGTGATGTTTGCATGTTCGATAATGGGATAAAATGAAACTTTAAACATAAATAACTAAGTGGGAGAGATTCATATCAAAGTATGTAGAAATCTCATACGGTCTCCATTAAATCTAGTTTAATTGAGAAGTGATGGGCATGCGCGTTGACATCGGTCTTCCTCCATATCGGATGTGTCATATCACAAATTTCTCTAGAAATTAAATATCCTAAATGGATAGCTGTAGAACATTATTAGAACTAACTGACTCCTCCATTTGGAGCAATTAAATTCGAGTTGTGTTCTTGGTGCGAGGATAATGGTGTGCACACTTAGATGTAATTTATTGATAAACGTCCACACGATCGTGGCTTATCAGTTAGACGATTACATGACCGTGTTTTATTATCCGACTATTAATTTTCTTATTGTAAGGAAACTCAACTGAAGGCAAATTAAAGGTTTAACCTATTTAAAAATGAATTTTATAAACGTCCACACTATCGTGGCTTATAAAAGACGTTTTTAAAGTGTCAGTGGAAAAGTATATAATTTTTGTGAGGTTTTCAATTATATACTGTTTATCCTAAACGTGTTTTGTGACTGTACTGCATGTTTTATTTTCAGTTATTTCATATCATCAATGGCACTCTCCAATATGTCCTCAATCCTCAAAGAAAAAAAACTTGTCGGTAAAAACTACAATGACTGGCTTCGTAACCTTAACTTAGTTCTTGTTGCTGAGGGACACAAGTTTGTGCTTGAAGAGGTTTGTCCTCCACAGCCAGATGAGGGTTCTGACGAAGCCCAAAAGGTTGCATATGATAAGTGGGTTAGGTCTAATAAGATAACGCGCTGTTACATTTTGGCATCTATGTCAAATGTGTTGCAACATCAGCATGAGCCTATAAAAACCGCTTATGATATCATGTACAACCTTAGGCAGCTATTCGGTTATCAGAACCGCTCGGCACGCCATTTGGCAATGAAGAAGCTAATGGATGCGAGAATGTCTGACTTCATACTTGTTAGGGATCACGTTCTCATGATGATGTGGTATTTATCTGAGATCGAGACCTTGGGTGGAGAGCTGGATGGCGATTCTCAAATCGACATTGTTCTTCATAGCTAGTCCTCGAGGTTTGAGCAGTTCAGACTGAACTTTAATATGATCAAAAGGGAAGTCAGCCTGACTGAACTGCTCATGGATCTTCAGGTGGCTGAATTGCTCCAAAAGAGCGATCCACAGGCCCACATAGCTGAGAAAGGTGCGTCTTCTTCTGGTGGGAAAAGGAAGAAGAGAAACGCACCTAAAAAGGCTGCAGATGAGGCGCCTAAGGCAAAGAAGCCAAAGGCAAAGATTCCTCCTGAGGAGTTTAAGTTGAAGACTAAGTGCTTCAAGTGCAGCCAACCAGGTCATTGGAAGGCGGCATGTCCTTACAAGAAGAAGAAGAGAGGTACATCTTACACTCTGGTCGTAGAAACATGTTTAGCAACTTGTTCTACCTAGTCATGGATAGTAGATATTGGAGCTACTGATCATGTTTGCATGTCTTTACAGGGGTTCCTGGTAAAAAGACAGCTGAGTGAGGATGAGATCACCGTCTACATGGGCAATGCTACAAGAGTGGCAGATGTTGTAGTGGG
This sequence comes from Perilla frutescens, assembly GCA_026008535.1. Lineage (NCBI taxonomy): Eukaryota > Viridiplantae > Streptophyta > Magnoliopsida > Lamiales > Lamiaceae > Perilla > Perilla frutescens. Next base: position 11,603,975 of record BRKX01000015.1, read on the forward strand.
AGACATTGTTTTACCTTTCAGTAGTGATAAAACTTTGGTTTTGAAAGATTATCTTTATGTGCCTGGTTTTAGGCGAAATTTGGTTTCAGTTTCTAAATTGATTATAGATGGATATTCTGTTTCTTTTTATAACAAAGTAGTTATCTGTAGTGGTAAACATTTTATATGTTCTAGCACATTGGATAGACACCTATACTTTCCTAAACCAATTAAAAACACTATGCAAAGACAACTATTAAATATATCGGTCATAAACCCTAACAAAAGAAAAGAACCTTCCGAACTGAATCAAACATATCTTTGGCATCTAAGGCTAGGTCATATTAACCTTAAGAGGATACAAAGGCTTGTACACGATGGATCATTGTCTTCTTTGGTACTGGAATCATTTCCTTTGTGTGAATCCTGTTTGGAAGGTAAAATGACCAAGCGTCCTTTCCAGTCAAAAGAAAATAGATCCGAAGGGCTATTAGATTTGATTCACTCTGACCTGTGTGGCCCTATGTCAGTTCAAGCTCGAAGAGGGTTCGAGTATTTCATCACTCTCATTGATGATTACTCTAGATACGGTTATATCTACATGTTGCGTCGCAAGTCTGAATGCTTTGAGAAATTCAAAGAGTTTAAGGCGGAAGTGGAGAAATGAACAGGTAGAAGTATCAAGTCACTACGTTCTGATCCTGGTGGCGAGTACCTCTCAAGCGAATTTAGGGATTACATGGCAGAGAATGGGATTACATCCCAATTGACTGCGCCTGGAACGCCATAGCAGAATGGCGTGGCGGAAAGAAGGAATTGTACACTGTTAGAGATGGTTAGATCGATGATGAGTTATTATGAGTTGCCCATTTCATTCTAGAGATATGCCCTGGAAACAGCAGCCTATATTCTTAACTTGGTTCCATCGAAATCAGTTCATGCTACACCCACAGAACAACGGACTAGACGAAAGCCCAGTTTAAACCATATTCGGATTTGGGGTAGCCCAGCAACGTGTTGGACAAGGAAGCTAATAAGCTGGCTCCTCGTACTGATGTAAAGCTGTTTGTTGAATATCCTAGAGGAACGAAAAGTGGTTTATTTTATAGTCCCAAGGATCAGAAGATCATTGTTAGCACCAATGCTCGATTCTTAGAGAAAGACTATGTCATAAACCACAAACCAAGGAGTCAAATCATCCTTGAAGAGTTAAGGGGAGAATCGAATCCTACACCAGTTGTACAAGAAGAGGATCCACCAAACACTGTACAACGTGTCACAGAAGTACAGGAACTGCCTCGTCGCAGTTGGAGGGTTGTATGCCAACCTGATAGATTTATTGGTCTGGGAGAGGCTTCAGATTTCCCAGAGGGACTCAATGAATTAGATCCCAGGATCTATGACGAGGCAATTCGAGATAAAGATGCGGATTCTTGGAAAACTGCAATGGAGTCTGAGATTGGATCTATGGATCGCAATCAAATCTGGGAACTTGTTGAACCACTAGATGGGGTAAAACCCATTGACTGTAAGTGGGTCTACAAGCGCAAGAGAGGATCTGACAGGAAGGTTGAAACCTTCAAGGCAAGATTGGTGGCAAAAGGGTATACTCAGAAAGAAGGGATCGATTATGAGGAAACCTTTTCACCGGTAGCCATGCGTAAGTCAATCTAGATTATCTTGTCTATTGCCACTCATTTGGATTATAAGATCTGGCAGATGGATGTCAAGACAGAGAGATTCATTGCTAAGGGCCAAGATCACTTGGTGTGTAAGCTTAAGAGATCCATTTATAGACTTAAGAAGGCATTGAGATCATGGAACATCCGATTTGATGAGGTTATCCAGTCATATAGATTCATGCAAAGTCCGGATGAGAACTGTGTGTACAAGAAATATAACAGAAATGTGGTGGCATTCCTCCTACTTTATGTCGATGACATCTTGCTTATTGGAAACAGTAAGAAGACATTATCAAACATTAGGGTGTGGTTGTCCAAGCAGTTCGATATGAAGGATCTGGGTGAAGCCGGACATGTCCTTGGCATCAAGATCATTCAAGATCACCAGAAAATGATGTTATGTCTGTCCCAAGCGACTTATATTGATACAGTGCTAGCTAGGTTTGGCATGCAAGATTCCAAGAAAGGTTTTATACCTTACAGGCATGGAATTCATCTATCCAAGGAAATTTGTCCCCAAACACAGTCTGAGATAGAGGAAATGAAAAAAGTACCATATGCTTCGGTTGTGAGAAGTTTAATGTATGCCATGCTATGCACTAGGCCTGATATATGATAGGCCGTTGGCATGGTAAGCAGATATCAGTCTAACCCTGGACAAGGTCATTGGACTGCGGTCAAAAACATTCTCAAGTACCTTAAAAGGACTCGAGATTACATGTTGGTATTCCGCTCTGATAGTCTAGTGCCTTTGGATTACACGGACTCATATTTTTAATCCGACAAAGATCAGAGTAAGTCTACCTCAGGCTATGTATTTATATTAGGAGGTGGAGCCATCGCATGGAAGAGCATTAAGTAGAAATGCATTGCAGATTCCACCATGGAAGCTGAGTATGTAGCTGCCTCTAAGGCTGCAAAAGAGGCTATCTGGCTCCGCGGGTTCCTAGTGGGTTGGGCGTGGTTCTTGATTTGTCTAAGACTATCATGATATACTGTGATAACTCTGATGCAGTGGCAAATTCGAAGGAACCCAGAGCCCACAAGATAAGTAAACACATAGAGAGAAAGTACCATCTTATACAAGAAATCGTTAAGAGAGAAGACGTGGCAGTAGTCAAGATTGCATCGGAGGACAACCTGGCTGATCCATTCACGAAGAGCCTACCGGCTAAGACCTTTGATGGTCATGTGGAGAAAATGAGAATGAGATGCAGACCTGGTGGTGCAGTTTGAGTTGATAGTTTTTTATTAGAGAGTTAGCCAATTAGTTTTTATGCTTGAAAGACATGCTTTAAGTATAAGTGGGAGATTGTTAGTTTTGTATACTGGAAAACTTGTCTTTGTATACTTTTCTGATGATATGATGATATGAAATGAAAGTTATTGCAGTCACTGTTTGCATTTAGATTATGTTCTATAATTGTTCTATGCAATGTTCCATATACTTACATTGTAGATGATATGGTGTAAGCAGTCACATAGTAAGATCATATCATTAGAACCTTGTAATGTATTAAAGAGCTCACGGCTTAGATGGTCTTGAACACACCATCGGTATATCGTAGAATAATCTGACAAGTTAGTTTATCTTGACTAACTGATTATTCTAGTACACTTGTTAGTGTATTGAGGAGGATCACGATAGGATACTATTCTCTGTCTCTGACCCAGTTAGTGAGAGGATAAAGATCCACAGAGTTCGGGTTCTGAACTCATGTGATATTGGCGAACATATGTGTGCGTTGTTTATTACTTTGATTTATCAATGAGTGAGATCTTTTCATAGATCAAATTCGATATCTTGGGTAATAACAATGTATACATGATGTCTCGAGCAGTATGCATGAGCACCGTGTCCTGGTACGCCAGGTTGATGATGTTCTCTTGAGGAAACACAAGTTCATGTTGAAACCCTGCAGGTGGAATTTATTCCTTACATGGTAAAGCTTGTGTTATACTAATCAAGATTTTAGATGTTAATTAATTATAGCTGTCAGAGGCTGACATAATTAATTAATGAACATTATATCTTAAACACGGGGAATGGTTGGACTAAAGGAGAAAGCATGTTCGTAAATATGTATTAAATTGGTAGGTCAATTTTACTTCTTTAGTGGAATAAAAGTAAAACTTAATTTATTTAATTATATCCTAAGTTTATTGTATATTGGATATTAAATAAATTATTGGGCCAATTTAATATTCTTCTAGATCCCTGTTGTAGCTCAATTGACTGATAGTGAACTGGATATTGAACTTGAGATAGATGCCCAAACCCAGTAGGTTTTGAGAAGGGAAATTTCACCCACTTACCTATATATAGAGAAAGGGGGGCGAAATTTTGCAGTTATTATTTCAGCCCCTCTTTGTCTCTAAAAGTTATCCACAGATTTCACAACCCTATCTAGTAGATTTCAGCCCACTCTGAATCTAGATACAGTCCGGGAATACAACAGAAGATCTTGGAGTAGAATATTGTGGTGGCCGATTTTGTTGACATAAGTGGCACCTGTCATTGTTCATTCAACAACAAGATTAGATCTTTAATCTCTTCCACAGACCGTCTATCGATTTGTAAGTAGGTTCGTTTCTATGTTTCCGCTTTATTAGATTCGAATTTGCTATGCATGCTTTTTCTGTTAGATTGTGATAAACATGCATGTGACATAAAAATATGATTTGCATGAACATGGATTAATGAACAACCAATAGATCATGTGGTGGTTTAATTTGAAAAAACCCCAACATGATCGTGTGATTGGCCCTTCCGGTACTTTGATTGGATCGGACATCTCCTCGGCTCGGGTCGTATCATTCCCCTCCTCTTGAAAAGGATTTGTCCTCAAATCCAGCTCGTCACCTACATCAAAAGGACTTAAATCAGCAACATTAAATGATGAACTTACTTTATACTCACCTGGAAAGTCCAACTTGTATGCATTGTCACTGATGCGTTCCATAACTTTGAATGGTCCATCCCCTCTAGGAAGCAACTTAGAACGTCTTTGAACCGGAAATCTCTCTTTTCTCATGTGTAGCCAAACCCATTCACCAGGTTCGAATACGGCCTTCTTTCACCCCTTGTTGGCTTTTACGGCATACTGCTCAGTCCGTCTCTCAATGTTTGCTCTAGTTCTTTCATTAATCTGTCTCACAAAATCAGCCTTCTTTTTCCCATCAAGGTTAGTATATTCATGCACAGGCAAAGGAATTAAATCCATTGGAGTTAAAGGATTAAACCCATATGCAACTTCAAATGGTGAAAACTAAGATGCAAAATGCACAGACCTATTATATGCGAACTCTACATGCAGCAAATATTCTTCCCAAGTCTTTATGTTCTTCTTTATTAGAGCCCTCAATGGTGTACATAAAGTCTTATTTGCTACTTCCGTTTGACCATCAGTTTGTGGATGATAAGTAGTAAAAAATAAGAGTTTCGTACCTAACTTACACCACAACGTCTTCCAGAAATAACTCAAGAACTTAGCATCTCTATCAGAAATAATAGTCTTAGGCACACCATGTAAACGCATAATTTCCCTAAAGAATAAATCAACTATGTAGGATGCATCATTTGTTTTAGAACATGCTATAAAATGTGTCATCTTAGAAAACCTATCCATAACCACAAAAATAGAATCATGACCACGTTTACTCATAGGCAATCCTAACACAAAATCCATAGATATATCTATCCAAAGCGATGTAGGAATAGGCAAAGGCATGAATAAACCATGTGGTTGGACTCTAGACTTGGCTTGTCTACATGTAACACACTTAGCACACATACGTTCCACATCACGTTTCATATGAGGCCAAAAGAAGTGCTCACTCAATGCAACTAAAGTCTTAACTACCCCAAAGTGCCTCATTAAACCATCCCCATGTGATTCCAACAACAATAGTTCACGCATGGAACAATTAGGCACACATAACTTATTTTCCCTAAACAAATATCCGTCATGCCTATAAAATTTCCCATCTCCAGATTCTTCATATGCAACATATACATTCTTAAAATCATCATCTTCTATGTACATGTTCTTAACGTACTCAAAACCAAGCAACTTAGTATCTAAAGTGGAAAGTAAAGTGTACCTCCTCGATAGTGCGTCAGCTACTACATTTTCTTTTCCTTATTTATACTTGATGACGTATGGAAACGTCTCAACAAACTCCATCCAACGGGAATGTTCAACTTGTGTTGCCCCTTCAAATGCTTCAACGACTCATGGTCAGTGTAGATCACGAACTCCTTGGGCCACATATAATGCTGCCACATTTGCAATGCCCGAACTAGTGCATACAACTCCTTGTCATACATCGGGTAGTTTGCGGTGGCGTCACCAAGATTCTCACTGAAATAGACAATGGGTCGAATCTCTTGCATCAACACCGCACCGATTCCAACACCAGAAGCATCACATTCTATCTCAAAAGTTTTAGAAAAGTTTAAAAGAGATAGTACCGGTGGATGTGTCAATTTCTCTTTAAGCGTTTGAAATGCTTTTTCTTGTATCTCTCTCCAATGGAATTCCACATTCTTCTTGATCACCTCAGTCATTGGTGCGGCAATACTACTGAAGTGTGGGACGAAACGCCGATAGAAGCTCGCAAGTCCATGAAAACTCCGAACCTCTCTCACACTAGTTGGTGTCGGCCATTCTTGGATAGCACAAACCTTCTCTTCATCCACCTGTACTCCATCTGTACTGACAACAAAACCAAGAAACACAACCTTATCCGTGCAAAAGGTGCATTTCTTTAGGTTAGCATACAATTGTTCCTTTCTCAAAGCTTGTAAAACAAATTTCAAATGCTTAACATGGTCCTCTTCATTCTTGCTATAAATTAATATGTCATCAAAATAAACCACAACAAATCTACCTATAAAGGCACACAAAACATAGTTCATAAGATGCATAAATATACTAGGAGCATTTGTCAAACCAAACGGCATAACTAACCATTCATATAATCCTAGTTTTGTAATGAATGCCATTTTCCACTCATTCTCTTCTTTAATGCGAATTTGATGGTACCCACTTCTTAAGTCTATCTTAGAAAATATGCATGCACCATGTAATTCGTCTAACATATCATCTAAAAAAGGAATTGGATGTCAATACTTTATCATAATGTTGCTGATGGCTCGGTAGTCGACACACATCCGTAGAGACGAGTCCTTGTTCGGCACGAGTAAAAATAGACTCGCGTATGGACTCAAACTCTTCCTCACTCATTCTTTCTCCAACAGCTCTTGTATTTGATGTTCTAGCTCTTATATCTCCTTGGGGTTGCTCCAATAAGCCGGTATCGGTTTGGCAATGTGGCGCCAGGCACGAAATCAATTTAGTTCTCGATTCTCCTAATTGGTGGCAAACCCGGTAGCATCTCTTCGGGAAACACATCCTTGAAATCCTACAAAAGAGATACAATAGAACTAGGTAAAGATGGATCAAATTGGTTAGCACTCGTTAATACATCTCTGCGGATCATCAAGTACATAGGCTTCTCATTTTGCACAGCCTATTTGACGTCGCTAGCTGTGGCAAAACAAGCATCTTGGATCACCTCCTTTCCAACATTGGCCTCATTTCCTTTCTTCCTCATGGTGTTGGCCTCCTCTTACAACTTCACTTGGTCCTCATATACTTGAGATGGTGTTAGAGGAGCTAGTGTCACCGTCTTCTTGTTAAGTACAAAGGAGGACTTATTTGGGAAGCCATCATGCTTCACCCTCCTATCAAATTGCCATGGACGTCCTAGAAAAATATGTCTCGCTTGTATAGGCACAAGGTCGTACAACACTTCATCTTCATACTTTCCAATCTGAAATGGCACTCGAACTTACTTGTTCACCTTGGTCTCTCCACTATCGTTCAACCACTGCAGCTTGTATGGCTTAGGATGCTTGAGAACCGGCAATCCTAATTTTATCACTATCACAACACTTGCAATATTAGTACAACTACCTCCATTAATAATCATACTACATACCTTATCCTTGATGTGGCATCGAGTATGGAATATGTTCTCTCTTTGTTCCTCGTCAACGCTCTTGGTGTGCAAACTAAGAGATTTGCGTGTAACCAAAATGAGAGCGTTGGGTGTTGTGTACTCCTCCTCCCCACTCGACTCAGACAATCCCGGCATCTCCGGATCAACTTCTTCTTCATCCGTCATGATCTCACCGTTATTCTTTAGAATCATCACACGCCGGTTTGGGCATTGGTTGGCTATGTGACCTCTACCTTGATATTTAAAGCACTTAATGTCTCGGTTTCGGTTACCCGATGAATCTTGATTGCTTGAACTCGTCACTGTAGGTGCCTCGATCTTTAGCTTAGTGAACGGTTGCTTCTCATCCCTCTTCTCTTGATTTGAAGCTTTCTATGGGATTGCATTGGAATTTGAGTTCGACTTCTATATAGAAGAACTCACTCGATTGTTGTTACCCCTTCTCTTGAGCTGGTTCTCTACCTTGATAGCCATTTGCACCATATCCTATATCTCTACATAGTGCTGTAACTCCACTACCTCTAGGATCTCTCTATATAAACCAGCTAGAAATCAAGCCATTGTGGTCTCCCTATCCTTCTCCACATTTGCTCGGATCATTGAAACCTCCATCTCCTTGAAGTAATCATCTACACTATTTGTACCTTGTTTCAAGTTTTGCAACTTATTGTACAGCTCCCGGTAGTAGTAACATGGCACGAATCTCTTCCTCATTACCGCCTTCATTTCCCCTCATGTCTCTACTAGTTGTTCTTGATTACACCGTCTATTGGATATCAACTGATCCCACCAAACTATGGCATAATCTGAAAACTCCACTGCTGCCAACTTCACCTTCTTTAGCTCAAAATAGTTGTGACAGTCGAACATCATCTCAATCTTGCACTCCCATTCAAGGTACAAAGCTGGATCATTTTTACCTTGGAACGAAGGCACTTTCATTTTGATGTTGCCGAGGTCGTCATCTTCTCGATTCTTTGCTCTCCTGTGTCTCCTACCTCCAGTAGTTGAGTATCTGTCTTTCTCTTCTGAATCTCCCATCTCAATGTCATAGTAGTCCGATCTTTGCCTCTCCACGTGTGGATAGCGTCGAGCCTCTATCCACCTCTTCCACCATGGTTCTCTCGTGGAGCTTGTTGGGATTGCTCATGTAATGAATTCTCTACTTGGTTGAGCCTCTCATTCAATGTTGCCATCTCAGTCTTGAATAGCTTCATTAGATGTTGTTGAATGGCCTCCACTGTATTCTTAGGATCAAATGTAGTGAGCGTCTCATCACTCGATCCTGCGGTCTTATCTTTGGCACCTGCACCTTTGCTAGACATGTCGACTCTTTTTTTTATCAACTCTTTTTTTTATCGATTTTTTTTGTCGGTCCTTTTTTTACTCAATTAACAAAACAAAATATTAAAACTGAACAATGAAACGAATTATGAAATAAACAACAAAAACAAAGAATTCCTACAAAATTCTAGCTCTCAACCTCACGTGTTTACTCTCATGTATCACACAATTGACTCTTTTCATTCTAATAATCTCACACATTCTTGCCTTTTACCACTCGTTTTCTCTCTAAATAAGATTAAACTAGAAACACAATCACAACATGAACTTCAAAAGACCAATCACAAATTTACTAAAATGTGTGCCGGAAAAATTTTGAAATTTTGAAAATTTGAAAATTTCCGAAAAAATTTTCAACTTCTCCCCAGGCAATATACGCGTCTCTAACAACCCAAATATCAATATCAAATGTAATGAAAACATCAAAAAATTTCCCGTCTTTTTATTTTTTTTAATATCAGCGTCTTTTTTTATATCAATAGGCAAGAAATTAAAATACAGAAATTAAAGGGATAAATTGGAACCTGATACAAAGCCGATGCTTCGATACCACTTGATGCGATCCTCGCTGGCACAACAATGATGATTGTGTTGTTTTCCCAGGAGTATCAGGTTACACGAACAATTGGGGATGAAAGATCCAAACCCTAGCCTCATAATGAAGTTCCATGAATTTGATTGAATCTGTGACCCTCGATCAATTGGAAACACGAATTCGGATTTTTGTGTTGACGCCACAAACGAGGATGTGAATCCGTTTGATAAGTCGATTGAATCTCACGTTGTGTTGTGAAACTCAGATAACTCTGTCGGAGAGAAAAGTGAAAAACTCACGATTAAAATTAATATCAAAGTTGAATGTTGTTCTCAAATAAAGAAAAGACAAAACCTTATATAGTTGGTCCAAATAAACTAGGCCCTAAAATAAAATCCTACACAAACTAGGAAATAAAACAAAGCAAAAAGTTAAAAATTCGAAACCGCCCGTACAGGCACGACACGGGCTCAGTCGCGCCGCCTTCGGTCGGGTCGTGCCTCGGAGGGCGCGAGTGCGGTCGTGCTGCGTCTGGCATCGGATCGCACCTCCCTTGGTGCTTTTCACCCCTCTGCATAGATGCGCAGTCGCGCCGTGTTTGACTCCGGATCGCATCTCGGTCGCGCCTCAGCTGCACTCGGGCCGCGCCTCTCCTCCATCTCACACTCGCATGTGATCTTCATCCTCCAATGATGCTCGGCTTCATCCCCTTCGACGGGTCTCCTTAACGACTCTTGGGTCCGGACTCCTTGTATGAATCCACTGAGACACTCCTTAAATCTCTTAGCCCTTGATCGTGTGACTGGCCCTTCCGGTACTTTGATTAGATCGGACATCTCCTCGGCTCAGGTCGTATCACACCCCCAATCGATTCGATCAACACACTCATAGAGGTTAGCATCTCTACATTTTATTCAAGAGCTTTGTTCTAGTTCACTTGAGGGACTAGGGTGGACTCGCTATCGAAGAGTAGTTTGGAGGTACGAGTTTCACAGTACATAAACTATGGGGTTTGTATCAGGTTGCAATTCACATCGACTTCAACATCTACCATCGATCACCTTCGACGACGCCCATCAATCATCAATGTTCATATCACTAATCCCTTCCCTAAGATCCGTTCGTGTGCCATACTTCCAATTTCAGCCATGTTCTTCATTCATTTAAGTCATCCGATCGACCTAGCTAGTTCCATACATGCTCAATTCGCCAAGTTCTTCACGTATACTGTAAGTCATTTTTAACTCTAACATATCCTATCTTCTCCATCCTTTCTAAACCTATTCCTCTCATTATAAATATCCTAAACTTCATCCCAAACACATCGATCCAATTCAGCCTCATTTTGATTTGCTTTGTGTTTAATTTGTGTGTCATTGTCTATGTTTCTTAATTAGGTCTAGTTAAACATCAATAGAGTAATCGAGTCATTCGTTATTTTGTTCCGCATTCTTTGTTTATTTTGAGTCATATAGGGTCTAGATAGAACCCTTATAAGTCCGTCGTGCGTTTGATCTTGGTTATCCACAAACCAAGTGTATTGTGTCCTACACCGGGTCACATCATAAAAGTGGTATCAAAGCCACAACGGCTTTGTTGTTCGTGGTTCCATCTTTGTCATTCGTTTATTTTGTTAAGTGTCGTGTCTCTCGAGTTGTAATAGTTTAGTTGTTCATTGAAAAAAAAGAGTTTGATCGTATAAAAAAACGTTCAAAAAAAGAACGTTCGTTTAAAAAAAAAGGGTACAAAAAAAAGAATCAATAAAAAAAAAAGAGAAGCATTGTTCGATCCTATTGGATCTTTCCTTTTGAGTTTATTTTATTTTTGGTTCTTTCCTTCTAGTAGTATTTTATTTTTGGTAGTTTCTTTTTGAGTTGTAATTTAATTTTGGTATCTTTTCTTCTAGAGTCTAGTCTAATTAAGTTATTTAGATTGTGTCACACTTGTGATACACATCCAAATCACCTATTTCCTTCTTTATTCCTTTCCTTCCTTTTCTTTTCCCCTACTTTACCTTCTATCCTTAGGATTTATTTTTGGATTCCTAATCCTATTTGGAACTTCAAAATACATCCTAATTCCTTCCTATTCTTCCCAAAACCACACGCCACTTTCCTACCCTACTACATACTCGATTCCTATACCAACATTATACACGACACATACTCATCTACTGCAGCCGCATATCATACTTCGAGATAGCCAGAGTAATATTCACTAATGGCTGATTACCACTATTATATAGTGTTCAGTAGATATTTCATCATTTGAAATTACTATTCTAGACTATCTCAACGATAGTTAGTACAAATCAAGGAGCGAGTCAAGGCTTTATATTTCCGCACTTTAAATTGAATTTTGAAAAGAGTTTTTTCAACCCTCCTTCTAAATCCCATTTGACTCATTCGAGACCAACAAATTACATCCCAACGAAGGAGATTGAAAAATAAAAATTGAATTTATGGAAAGATTATAAACTAATCTAGCTCATTGTTCTTAAGAAGAGTAGTTCCAATTAAATTTATTGAAACTAAATTTCAACTTTTTTATTTATGGTTGGGCTCGGAAAATGTTGACTGCACCAAGAAGACATGTCAGATAATATATGTTGAACTATTAGAATATATATCTATTAAAGTGAATGAAAAACACTTAAAAAAAGTCCATGATGAAGATAAATATAAGAATTGATTAATGTAGAAAATTTTGGGGGCTCTATTTTGAAAGTTGCTAGACAAAGTTTTAAAAATATGGTTAATTGTAAAAAAATCACCAACTTTATACGAATTTATAATTTATACATGACTTTTAAAATATTATAATAATAAATGGTTGATTGGAAAAATAAATTTTAAATTATGATTTGAGAAATTTAGAATATAATATTGGTTGGTTTTATAATTATATATAAAATATTTTATATTAGATTATTCAGTTAATTAAGAATAGTTATTTAAATTCATAGGTGGATGAATATTGCATAATTTTTTGGAATATGGATTATGTTGACTACCTATAATCACATGACTAAGAATAAACATGTCAAATTACTTATAAAAGAGTTGAAATAGAAGAATCGAATATTTTTCCCTTAGATTGAACTATTAATTAGTTAACATAATTCTCAAACTATATAGTTAGACATAATACATACATATAGAACAATAATATAATTCGTAGTTATATGTAGAAGTGTTGTACATTATAATTTTTTTATAGAATGATATATATATATATAAGGTGTTTTTGTTGAATGGGAATAATTAAATTCCTCGAGTGAAAGGAATTTATATTGCACATATTTTTGAATATAGATTTTCACGAAAATGGTTATTACCAATTTTAAAACATATCAATCATAAGAATGAGAAGGGACATTCTCTATTAGTTGAGGAAATAATTGAAATTGAGAAATTGAATAATTTTTCCTTAGATTTGTACTACTAATTAAATTAGTTAATCATTGAATCAAGAATTACAACTGAAAATCAAATTATATTTTTCGTAAAAAAATTGTAAGTAATGTATAACATTTTAAAATTATATTGAAAATGAATCCTTGAACACATTTTACCACAACAAACTATTAACCAAACTTTGAGATTTTAACATTTCTTTATCATTGAGTAACACATGTTGCTATAATAATGAAGTTTTTTTTATCGTTAAACACATGATATTTATACATTCAACATTATTTTAATTTAGTTAAGTTATTTTTAATTTTATTTATTCAATGTAGTCATTTATATTACAATAAAAAATATAGTATTAAATGTATGTTCGGATAAAATACACACAAAAAATAGTTAATATTTTGTGACATGTGTAATAATTGAAATAGTTCAATCAATTCAGTGTATTGTGATATACGTAAATTAATTGATAACATAGAGTGGTTAAAAATATAATTTACTTATGAGATAAACTATGTTAATTGATGTTCGATAAGGTGTTTTGTCATGATAGTAAAAAATCATATAATTAATACTATTTTGAACTCATTAACTTTTTAGTAAATTTAATTAACTTTATACTGAATTTTTCTGAAATGGATGATGCAAGATTTTGTGAACTTATATTAATTAGAAATTTGTATTTTTATTAGAAGATTTTTATTAGACGGTAAAGTCAACATAAAAATTGTTGAATAAAATATTTGAATTGTGTTAATACATATATACGTCAATAATCTAAGAAGGTTTAGAATTTTTGTAAAAAAAAAAAAGAATCTGGAGAGAGGATACATGCATCTCTCTCTCTCTCTCTCTCTCTCTCTCTCTCTCTCTCTCTCTCTCTCATTTTACTGCATTTTACTGTTTAATTGCTATTATTTTATTGTTTAAAATACTTTGTCATGTAATCGATATAATTTCATTGCATAAGTGATACAAAATAATTATGCAATAAAATATTAACAATTATATAATAAATTCATATATAAGACATATAACCAACAAATACATTAAGTAATAAATTTATATACATTAATAAACGATGAACAAATTAATTAAATCAACTTGTCGCCTTCTTTCACAGTTTCTTCAACTCTCACGGCTGTCCATTAATTATCATTTTTTTTTGTAATTGTCCATTATTTAGTAATTTTTTAAATACAAATATTATAAACATGATTGAGTTTCTTAAATTCATCTGGACGTTTTTAATCTTTGAGGTATCTAAGATATAAGGTATCCATATTTCATGTAACTAATAATTTCTTTCCATAATGATTTCATAGCAGTTTTATAATATATAACACACCTATATGAATTAATCTACATTCATCACACCTAATTGCACATAATTAAATATCAACCATTGATCAAGAAAAATAAATGGATCATATTTATTCTCATTTCTCACATGAGGATTATTTCTCACCAAAATCTAACCCTATGTATATATATATATATATAGGATATGGTTCATATGAGAACACCATGTTGGTGTGAGAAATAAGAACACATCTTACACCATCCAATTTAATGATCCAATAGTTGAGATTTAAGGTGGCAATTTCGTAAATAATAGGGCAAAAAATTAAAGGAAGGAGGGCTATTTTCGTCCAAACCCATTAAAATTGATGATGTCAGCAATTAAAAAAAATCTTAAAAACTTTAACCGACCATAAATTACTCATTTTTAATCCAATGCACACGAAAAATATATCAAATTAAAGCTCTCTTCATGCTCTTTCATTTAAGATGTCGAAAGGCTATGTTTAGATGAAAAAATATGAACGAAAAATAAAAAAGAAAATTTTTTACGCGTGCCCAAGTTGTAAATGCTTTCGTTAGCATATAATAATTCTTCGTCAGCATTATTATAACATATGATAATGTATGCTAACGAAGCATTTGTCATATGCTAACATAATATATTCATTGTGCTAACAAAGAATTATCATAATGCTAGCGTAATATAAATTTATTAGGGTTTATTAAATCTCAATTATGGTTTATTTAATCTCGATTATGGTTTATTCCATCTAATTATCATTATTCTTTTGAAATTTAATTTTTTGTTTATAGTTCTTAATTGATTATTATGGTTTATCCTATCCAATTATAATTTATAACGTATGTTGATAGAGTATTGTCATATGCTAACATAATGTATTTGCAATGCTGACGAACCAAAACTATAATGCTAACGTAGTACAAATATATTATTATTAAGATTTCTTTCAACTCATTTAGGGTTTACCACATCCAGTCAATATTTATTTCATCTAATTAGGTTTATTTCATCCAATTATGATTTTTTCCATTTAATTAGGGTTTATTAAATCGAATTAGGTTTATAATTAATTTTTAGAATATTTTTTTCTCCAACAATATTTGAAAACTTTAATCAGCATAACTATAATGCCTCGTTAGCATTATGATAATACTTCATTAGCATAACGATCTGTTATCAAATCCTCCGCGATTTTTATAAGAATTACCAAATTACAGTAAAACCCCCGCGCGAAAAACTTTTTCAGATATTACAGAATTGCCACCGCCTTTTTAATTAAATCTGGAACTTTGATTTTTGATGGATGTGTGGTGTGAGATGTGTTCTCATTTCTCACATAGGGGGTTATTTTTATATAATAACCCTACCCCTATATATATATATATATATATTAAAACAACAAAAATATAAATAAATTAAAAGGCTATAAATTCTGAGTTTGTGTTTGAATAGTTACAGTTTAATTATATTTTATGTTTATATTATTTTTCTGATTATTAATTAATTTAGAATTTTTAAATATTATTAAATTTATAAATTGATATATATATATAAATATTTAACGAAATATATTTTTTAAATTAACTACTCAAATATAATATAATAAAATTACACAAATTTTAATAATTAATTTAAATAAATTAGTTGAATTACGTGCCAGTCATATAAAAAACGCAAAAACTTCCCTGTAGCGGATGCAAATAACACTATTTCAGACGGGTCGGATCCGGGTTTTATCCGACCCGACGTATATAAAAAAAAAACCGTTCCTTCCACCATTCTCATTCACTCCTAACCCTAGTTTCACGCTGAGCCAGAGAGAATCGCCGTTCTTTCATTTTTTCCCCCGTTCCCTTCACGATCGAAAACCCTAGTTTCAAGCGAAGAGGCACCGTCATTCGTTCAATTGAATTTTCCAACAACTGTGATCCCTGGTTTGAAGCGAAGCAGCGACGTTGTGATTTCGATCGAGTTTTCTGGAGATTTTCTTCAATACGATTTCATTCCAGGTTAGTTTCTTCGCATTTTTAGGTTATTTAATCTCTTTTTAATTTATAATTTTCTGTGATTTCTTTTAATGTAGCACCTAATCGTGTATCTGAACCAAAAATAAAGATGTGTTGTTTGTGTTTGATCCATTTTCGTTGCGGTTTTTTTTCCCTCTCGTATTTTTTGTTCATGTTCTTTGTTTAATTTATAGATACATTATGTTTGTTAACGTTCTCAGATTTCCTATTAAGACATCATATGTTTACGAATGGGGTCAAATCTGATATATGTATACAATATATTGTTGCTTCAAACTCGATTTCTGGAGCGATTGGTGGATATTTGATATCCATGTTTGTTATTTGTTGTTCTGGTTTTCTTTGTATGTGTTATTCACAATTCCGAGTGAGTTTATTATAATCAAATCATACCACAGTATCAGTGTTTACATAGTTAAGTATCATTCTATTCACATATATGTAGCAGTTGCATACGTATCTGTCTTATATACATACAATCAGCGGACTGAGTTTTGTAACTTGAAAAATGATGTCTGGATTAATTGAATATAACTTATTTTCATCTCTATTAGTTGTTGTTGTGGTTTTATCTGAATGTTTTCTTTTGTTAGAGTTTAGTATCACTTTTTACCCATTATAGTATCATGATATTCACATATAAGTATCACATGAGTATGTCTCTGTCTTATACACATACAATCAATGGAGTCATTTTTTGTAACTTGAAAAATGATGTCTGGATTAATTGAATATAACTTATTTTCATCTTTGTTAGTGGTTGTTGTGGGTTTCTCTGAATGTTTTATTTTGTTAGAGTTTAGTATCAGTTTTTACCCATTTAAGTATCATGCTATTCACATACAAGTATCACATGAGTATGTATCTGTCTTATACACATACAATTAATGAAGTCATTTTTTGTAACTTGATATTTAAGGTGTGTTGTTTATGTTGCAGGTTTCTAATGTTATCATTTGATTTTATATTTCGAATGACAGAAGAATTCTGGTGGCTTCAATTGTGGAGTGTTTTTGATGAATCACATGGAGAATTTTGATGGCGAAGTTTACTCATGCCCTGATTTGATGAATTTGAGTTTTTGTTATATATTATTTTTACTTTGTTTTATTTTTTTGACCTTTTATTCTATTTTTTTTCAGTCGTGCGATCGAAGGAAACTACGAGCACTATATTGTGCTCGTATTGTTCTTGCGGGTACCAATGATCTCAGATTTAAAGTTCACAAATCGGTTCTTGCATTTTTGAAGATAAAGAAGAAATTATTCTGATGAAGTTTTTCTGGATGTGTTTACATCATGATCACAGTGATCTAATTGTTGGATTGTGTGTTTTTTTGTGTACGGGGAAAAATATTGTTGATTATGGTTTGTATGTATGCGTATGTTTCTTGGGAGAATACTCTTTTATGATTTTTGTTTTTTTTTTTTTGCTGTTAATGATGAATAGATGGAAGTTTCTGAATATATGTACAATGGTTTTATGAAGTATTTTGTTTTAATTTTTATGATTATAAAATGGTATTTTGGATGTGCAAAAGTTTGTCGTAGGTTTTACTGAAAATATGCCAATTATATAAAAAATATCAGTTAATATTAAATGAAGTATCACTTAACTTGTAATTTTGATACATTGCAAGTTTAATAAATAGTGAGTGTGTATGAATATTCATAGCTAAATATACTTCAAATGTAGCTGTAAATTTGTTCCTTCATCATTATTCGTAACTTGAATTTTAAAAAATTAAATCTTTTTTAGACATAATAATAGTAGTATCATGTATGAAGTATAATAGTATTCGAAGAGATAAAAAATAGTACCATCATGCAAATTGAATCAAGTATACTAAATATATTAGCAATCGTTGTTTTAATGAATAAAAAAAATGATTTGTCATAATTGAACATTTAATAAATGAAATTACATGATAAAATCTCAAAGTAACAAAAATCTAATCAGTGTTTTTCCAATATAACTGTAAGATAAAAAGTATCATGTTGTAAGTAAAAAAGCATCAATTCTAATGAAGACAGGTATCAACCTGATATAAATTTAAAACAATCGAGGATTGAGAGTTTTCGATCCAAACTCATTCAACTAAGTTAAGCTTGCTGCATTATTTGTCTTTTTTTTTGCCCTTCTCAAATTGTCCTTTAATCATCCTTTTCTTTCCCTTTGTTGTTGTTCTTTGAGGATCAAGTACACTTATATCTGTGACTCCATTTCTTCCTGGAAAGCTCGTGGTTATGTTCTTGAACATGTTCAATGACTTCAAGCAATCCATCTTGGCCTCTCTTTATCCTCAATGATGCTTTACAATCTGTGCGTGTAATATTTCTTCTCTGTGTCCACTTTTTTTCTTTATTGCTCAAATGAACAATTGTTGTAATATTTCTAACTCCCTCACTGGAACAAACATAATATTTCTCCATCACAGCACCAGTACTGTTGCGCCTTTGAGTAAATTTTTTGACACTAAAACCAACCTCCCGAGCATGTAGACAATATAATTCATGCATCTCTTTAAAACTCTCTCTCTCTTGAAACCAATTAGAAAGCCAATGAGGTTAAATGTATTTTCTGTATTGCATAAAAGTAACAATGAGTGAAAAATAAAGTACCAGGACATGCAGAAGTATTGAAATACATAAGATTAGGTTTTTCACTTCTTTGAATTAATGTAATGCTCTGCTCGTTTTCATCATTATGTTCATGATCCTCATCCCCAGATTTATCAAGAATAACTATATCATCACGCTCCTTTTCAACAATACATTTTTCACGCTCATCCCCAGAATTTTCATATATGATTATAGGTTGTTCATCCATTTTTTTATCGTAACCTTTAATCCAAAAATAAAAATAAAAAATCAGAATTTCAACTCAAATTCGATAAAAGTACCTCCTATGATGTTATGATAGTTGATTTTACCTCAATTTGGATGAACGCGATTCAATTGAGATTTTTATCTAAAGTTGAGACCAACTTTAGCTTCGTGATTTCTTAATGGTGGCGTCGACTTACTCTTTGCGGTGGTTGCAAAGCCTAACTGACGGAGACGACGTGCTCTGTGAAGTCGGTGTGAAGGTTCACGGCGGAGACGGCAGGGCCTCCGCGATGGATAAGGGGCGACAGGTGCTGGCAATGTTGAGCTTCGATTTTTTGTTTGTTTTTTTTTTTTTTGCTTATTTAGGGCTGCTATTTTTTTTAGATTTGGGCTGGATCTGAATTCAATTGGGCCGGCCCGTCTGACAATTTTCTTATATCAGACTTCTGCATGGAAGTCCTTCTCTATAAAAAATAGTATTTCTTTCGTCTCAATAGTAAGGTCCATTTTTTTATTATTTAATATCTCTATTTTAATGGAGAGTGGACCTTGCAAACGGGACGGAGGGAGTAATAATTTATGCTATAACACCTAAGGAAAATAGAAACCCAGTTTACTTTTGTAATTCAAGG
Source organism: Perilla frutescens (assembly GCA_026008535.1). Classification (NCBI taxonomy): domain Eukaryota; kingdom Viridiplantae; phylum Streptophyta; class Magnoliopsida; order Lamiales; family Lamiaceae; genus Perilla; species Perilla frutescens. Next base: position 11,623,772 of record BRKX01000015.1, read on the forward strand.
ATACGCGTAACGCGTTCAAACAATGTGAACAAGCGACCTTAGAACCAACATCTACTGCACGGAGAGAGGGAGAGAGAGAGAGAGGTGCAATGGCGGACGCAGCAGTGGAATTTCTCCTCGAAAACCTGAAGCAGCTACTGCTCCACCACGTCGATTTAATCAAGGACGCCAAAAATCAGCTTGAGAAATTGGACAGCGATCTCCGCCTATTCAAAGCGTTTCTGAAGGACTCGGCGAAGAAGCGGCGCAAGGACGAGAAGCTGCGTGAGCTCGTACGCCAAATACAGAACGTCGTCTATGAAGCCGAAGACGTAATCGATTCAATCGTGACGCAGGCCAACGAGGCCAAATCCAAAAATTATTTCCAAAGAGCTTTCCAGAATCGGGCGGATATCACCGAACAAGTTGACTCAGTTTGCCGGAAGATCAGAGATATTTACGACAAGGGCAGGGTTGATTTCGCCTTCATTAATGTCGACGACGGAGAGCCGCCGGAAAAAAATGAGGTTATATTTTTTCTTCCCCTTTTACTCTGTCTATTTTTTGCCCCTTTTCTTTGTAATCCCCTCATTTTGTTTGAATTTAAGCTAATCTATCGAAATTGGGATCTTGAATATGGAATTGATGGATTTCTTTGGGAAATAGTAATACTCTTGGGTTGACCAAATTGTGTGGCATTGAATAATTGCATATTCTAGTTTTTTAGGTAAAACAATTGTCTATATTCATTTCTTTTGCCCCCTTTTTCGAAATCTTTTTTTTTTTAGTCATTTCTTTCAAAATTGTCAATTTAGGCTAACTTTTGTCAATTGAGTAAAATTGTGGTTGAATTATTGTTTCGTTAAAGTTACATTAATTTTTGGACACATATAAGTATTTCGGACTACAAATTTATTAATACTTTATAAACATATGTTTTATGTTATTTTTATTTATTTTCTTGCAATTGTAGCCTTAATTTTTGTACTTTTATTGATTGGGCTTTTATATTTTTTTTTTTAATTTTTTTAATTAATAAGAAATAAATTATAACATTAAAGATGAATACAGTAGGGGTGAAAAGTTAATAAAAAAAACAACAAACAAAAAAAATCATAGAAAATAAAGTATAATAAGGAGTAAAAATAGAAGTCTTAAAAGTAAAAAGTGATTTTAAAAAAAAAAAGTAAAAAGTTCAAAAATTGAAGTGAATAGTAGTAGTAAAAAAATTTAATAGGGGTGAAAATGAATATAAATACAATAACAAAAATATAACAAATAAAGTACATGGAGTAAAAGTAAAAAATCCAAGAAGTGAAAATGCAAAAATTAAAGCATATAATTGTAAAAAAATAAATAAAAGTAATATCAAACATATATTGATTAAGTATTAATTAATAGTCCAGATTATTCGAGCTTAATTTAGCACATACAACTATACAAGCTTTTAAAAGAGTGTATTGTAAAAAAATATAACATTTACTAAAATATATTATTTTCATATTACAAATAATAGAAATATAGTAATTTTTATATATATGCACAACACTTTTATAATTTAATGTAATGTCTCACATAGTTGGAAAAATGAATGTCTAGAGAGTTTGTACGTAATAAAATCTAATTATTACTTTATTGCGTATGAAGGGAAATCGCATAATATTCCCTGTTATTTGATTTCATTAAATTTTCTTTTTATCAAATTATAATTACATTAGCTATAACCTATAATACTGTAAAGTAAATAAAAATAAATTTAATGAAGAATGTAGTAATATAAATCATGACTTAATATGTTATAGCAACACATGACGTTTGAGTGTATGACCGTCCACTTATTTGACTAGTACTCCTTCATGACCTTGCAAAAGACAGATAATTATTTCTAAATTTAGGGGAATAACCCCAAGACCTTCGAATTTGGAATAACAATTAATTTATTTGTCAAGCAAGAATTTATTTTCTTTGTTCTTTTGCTTCTTAAAAACTGTATGCAGTTGTTACATGCTCATGGATGATTTGCGCTTGATAGCTTGATACATGGCGTTGATGGAATGCTCGGGTTCATTTTTGTTACAAGAAATCTTCCCAATGAAATATGGATACCAGTAGAATCTATAAAAAAAAGAAACTCTATTGATTCGTATAAGATCCTGGAAATTACTGTCTAATTATCTCCAGTGACTAGTGTCCCTAGACTCATATATGTTTATTTAATTTATTTTTGTTTGAAAAAGAAAAAGTTCTATCGTTGATCTTTTAGCTTTGGTTAATCTGTTGAACAGGCTCCCATGCTAAGAAAAGACAATGTGGTGGGTTTTGAAGATGAGGCGGAAACATTAATGGGATATCTCGCTCAAGAAACTGAGAATCTTGATGTCATCTCCATCATTGGTATGCCGGGCCTTGGGAAGACAACACTTGCTGGCAAGATTTTTCATGATCCACAAATCCAATACCAATTCCCAGTCCGTATATGGATTTATATCTCTCAAGAGTTCACAAATAAGGACATCTTTCTTTCCATTCTGAAAGAGTTCACTAGAATAACTGAGGATATTAATAGCAAAAGTGATGTGGAGTTGGCCAATATGGTGGAGAGTTTTCTGGCAAGTGGGAAATTCTTACTTGTAATGGATGATGTATGGACAACTGAAGATTGGGATAAACTTGTATTTGCTTTACCGAAGAACAATAAGAAGGGTAAGGTCTTGATCACCAGTCGGCAAGTGGAAGTGGGTCGGTATGCTAATCGCTTCAGAGATCCTCATATGTTGCGTTTCTTGACTAGTGAAGAAAGTTGGTTGCTTCTCCGGTGGGAGGTATTTGGTAAACCTGAGTTCCCTCCTGAACTGGAAAGTGAAGGAAAACAAATTGCTGAAAGATGTAGTGGGTTGCCACTTGCCATAGTAGTCATAGGAGGCATTCTAGTGAAAAAGTTTTCAGCTACAGGTAATATGAGTGCCATGAAAAGAGCCTGGGAAAAAGTTACTAAAAGTTTCAATACATATCTTAACTATGAACCGGAGGGACGAATGGAAAAGATCATATCATTAAGCTATGAAAAACTACCTTATCACTTGAAAGAGTGCTTTCTCTATGTGGGAATGTTTCCTGAAGACTTTGAGATCCCAGCATGGAAACTGATTCGCATGTGGATTGCAGAAGGATTAATACAGCGAAAGGATAATATCAGCCTGGAGGAAGTAGCAGAAAGCTATTTAGACGATCTTATCAATAGGAACTTAGTTAGAGCTGACAAGTTAAAGGTTGATGGTAGAGTTAAAACCTGCCGTGTTCATGATCTCCTACGTGATTTCTGTAGAATTGAAGCTGGAAATGAACGGGAGAATTTCTTCCAAGAAGTTAAGATGTCCAGTGATGGAGGTTTTCAACCTCCAGTTTGTGAGGGACACAAGCATCGTCGTCTCTGCATTCATTCCAATGTCTTGAAATTTCTCAGTGAAAAACCATATGGTCCAAGTGTCCGCTCATTTGTTTGTTTCTCTAAGGAGGAATCCCACATTCAGCCTGAATACATTTCAACCATTCCCGCAGGTTTCAAATTGCTGAGAGTTTTAGATGCCAAGCCCATCAAATTCACTAAACTTCCCAGCGAATTGTATCAATTGCTTCATTTAAGGTATATCGTTCTGGCCTTCAATTCATCCTCAGCAGTTCTTCCTGCAGCTTTCTCCAAACTTTGGAACATCCAAACTCTTATAGTTGATACGACATCTCGAACCCTTGATCTTAAAGTAGATATTTTGAACATGATCCAATTAAGGCATTTCAAGACCAATGCATCTGCTACTTTATCAAAGATAGGGAAAAATAGTAGAGGAGGTGAACAGATCCAAACACTTGGAACAATTTCACCAGAAAGTTGCAGTGAAGAATTTTTTAGCAGAACTCGGAATTTGAAGAAGTTGGGCATTCGTGGCAAACTAGCCTGGCTTCTGGAAAACAAGAAAGGATCCTTTGATAGCTTGGAGAAATTGGCTAATCTTGAAAAGCTGAAGCTAATAAATGATATAATTCTTTGCTCTGATGCAGAACGCCAACTGCATGACCTTCCTCCTGCTTATAAATTCCCAACCCAGTTGAGGAGCTTAACGTTATGTGATACTTCTCTCGATTGGAGTCATATGTCTGTCCTTGGATCACTTGACAAACTCGAGGTGCTCAAGCTAAAAGACAAAGCATTCTGGGGTGAAACATGGGAGGCAACTGCTGGAGGTTTTCGCCATCTTGAAGTCTTGCATATTGGAAGAACAAATTTAGAAAATTGGGTAGCTTCTCACCATCACTTCCCTAGACTTAAATGCCTTGAGCTAAGGAACTGTGAGAATCTCATAGAAGTTCCAATTGAACTGGCTGACATACCAAACTTCCAACTTTTGGACTTGCACCGATCTAACAGTGCAGCTGCATCAGCCAAGAGAATTCGTGTAAGAAAGAGAAGGCAGGAAGATCAGCAGCCTGCAGGCAATGCCCGTCGATTCAAGCTTTCCATTTTCCCTCCTGACGAGGAATGATCACTCTTCACTTCAACTGGAAAGGTAAGTACATCTTCAAATAATAATCTCTTGAATCCGTACTCCTGTGTTCAATGTATATTTTAGTTTTCATGGTAGAGTATTATTTCCTCTTTAACTTCAAGTTTCCACAGCATACAGTTTGTGCTAAAATTATGATGTTCAACTATATCAGAATTTGTTCCTTGATAGCTAATTCTGAATCTGTCTGCTTCTTGGTTTTCTGAATTGATGTTCAACTATATCAGAATTTGATGGAATATAGTGTTCACTAAAATGTTTACAATGAAGCAAATAGTATCTGTACTCTTCCATATTGAAAAGCAATATTTAATGTTACTAAATCTTTAGTCCAGTAATTTGGGTCCATTCTTAGTTGAAACTAAACTATAAACAGAGAACACGAATCAGAAAGTAGAGAGAAAATAACTTGTTGGGATTTCTTGTCTCGAAGTGTGAGAACTGGAGGATTATAGTGTATCCTTCCTTCTATACTTCTTTAGTATTAAGACTTTCCTGAACTCCATTGGAAGTAATTGGTTCTTTATCAATCCAGGTAGCTTCCAGAAAGACTAGAGATGAACTGACGACGATGGAGAAGGAAATCAACTCTGCCGCACTTCATAAATATTGCACCTCTATATTCTACTAATTATTTTTAGGTTTTCACCTTCATTTACTTGTCACACGATTTACTTCCGACTTTATGCCTGTCTTTTACTTTTATCATAATTGTAGTGTCATCGTATTTTCAGTAAAGTTCACTTCTAATTGGATCATCCACGTATATTTGCAAGTTGGATAGTGTTTGTTGGGGTTGGGGGATATTGTAGACTAGAATCAAAGAGAGCTTGATAATGGATAATGTACTCCTATGATTTGATTTGAATGCTTACAAAAATTACAAGGAGTATATGGCACTGAAGTTAGACAGGATCAAGACTAACAATATATACGAGTATGCTCATTGATAACCTCAGATTTTTCATATATTTTGAGTTTCATTTTAATAGTATTTAATGTCAAGTTTGTTTTGAGTTTCAAATGAATTTAGGAAGAGTCTAGATAGACAGAGAATGGAGTAAGTAACTCGTTCCAACAAGAATCAGATCAATGAGAAACAAGTGAAAACGAAGTAAAACAGGGAAAGGTTGTTGAAAGTGGTTTTTGGATCATGACGTCGCAGTAATGACTGAGGTTGCCACTTTTTGAGTTGTGACCTCAGTCAGCCGCGAGCAAAACCCCGGGTGCTCAATTTTGTTTTATTTTGGCCTTTTTTTTCAACTAGGATACTTCATACATAAAATATATCTTCTTAAAATGCACGAATTTCGGCACAAGATATCAAAATATGCCACACGATTACACATCACTCCACCCCATAATTTGTGCCTAAAGACAAAGATTGAAGAGCATGATAAGCAAAATTCGAAGATCAACATCAAGATTCTCCAAATTGAAGAGCAAGATAAGCAAAAGTTGAATATCAATATCAAGATTTTTCTTCCAGATTTATCGTATTTTTGTTCTTTAATTAATTATATTTTTCCTTTGATTTTTTGTTATTTATTTAATTATGAGTAACTAAATACTTTAATATTCCAAGGCTAGAGAGTAGTTAATTATGATATTCAATGCATATTTGATTTAATGATTTAGATTCTCTTTTATTCTGTGTTTTTGGTATTGTAATATTTGTCTTTTTAATTCATAATTCGAGATATGAGTTTTAACACTTGAATACAATAGAATTTGAGGTTAATTGTAATGACAATAAATTTATGAAGCTTTCAGAAGTTGCATGTTGGACACACTAATTCTAGTATGTAATCAATGGTTTCAGTGCTTCGAGCGAATATTTAAACTAATTGAGTGATTGTTTTAATAAAATTAAGGGTTAATTGGCAAATAGATCACCACGTTTACACCATTTTGTAAATTAGACACCACGTTTAAATCTATCCAATTATAACATCACGTTTTAATTTGTATGGGATTAAACATCCCCAATTTTTTCAGTGAGTTAAATATGACGTATTTGGCCTAAAAATCACATTGACAGCCACGTCAACACACACGTGTAACAAATGATACCGTTTTTGTTACTTTCTCTTCTTTTTTTATTGAAAAAAAAAAACATTTTTTATATAATTATTAATTTCTAAAATAGAAAATATATTGAGAAAACTAGTAAAATTGACGTCGTTTGTTACATGTGTGTGTTGATGTGGATGTCAACGTGGTTTTTAGATCAAATACGTCATACTTCCGAAAAAATTTGGGATGTTTAATCCCAAATAAATTAAAACGTAATGTTGTAATTGACTAGATTTAAATGTGGTGTCTAATTTGCAAAAATGTGTAAACGTGATGATTTATTTAGCAATTAATCCTAAAATTAAAATCGTGAATAAATCATTTAATGGAATTGAAGTTGTTTGAAAATTTAATGAAATCAAAATGTTAGAATATTTCTTTTCCTTTGAATTTAGAATCGAACTTCATATGTTGATCATTTATTTGTTTTATTTAATTTTTGTTTATGTCTAAATATGGCACTCTTCATTCACTAGCTAATTAACACACAACGTTATTCATCAACAGCAGCAATTACAATTTGCAAGTACATATGGATTACTACATTGGGAAATTCTCGACATATAAATAATCACAGTTCTGTCATCGCAGCAAGTGATAAATCGAAAGTGTTGATGATGCAATGGGCAGTGATCAACAAACATTGAAAGTTCAATAACATTTTGGTCAAAACCAACAATAAAGCAACAAATCCAGATATCAAACCAGAGTAATAAACAGAGCTGGGATCAAATCAACAGATGAATTTGCAGCACTTACAAAGCAAGCAAATTAAAATAATCTCCATTCTCGCATCACACGGCTTCTCAATCTCTTCAGCAGCCCATTCCCAGAAAATGCCTGGGTAGATCACGAACCGTTACTTCATGTGGGAACAAGAGTTGTAACTATTTAGCAATGCTAATATTGTACCACGGTATATATAGATGAACTTCTTATGCTAATTCTAATTCAAGAACTAAATATGACATAATTTTAGTATGAAGTAGTAGACTGGAACAACATAAATTCTACACTCATTTATTTGATGTTCTCACTCATTTGTGGTTTATGTATTTACAATGAAAAGAAGGTAGATATGCCAATAATTAATCATAATCTTACCACAGAAATTTCTACATAGGGGAGTATGAGTAATGAGACTACAATTAAGGAACAATTACTTGAAAGTTTCACTTACCTTGGAAGCTGGAGTGAAGGGTGAACATCACTCAGGAGGAAAAACGGAGAGCTTGAATCGACCAACATTGCTTGATTGCTTATTTTCCTCCTTTATCTTTGCTTCGAGAATTTTACGGGCAGATACAGCTGCACGTCTAGAACGAAACAATTCCAACTTCTGAAAACTTGGTATATCAGCAAGCCCAATTGGAACATGCTGAAGATCCTCACAGTTCTTAAGTTCAAGATGTTTAAGCCTCGGGAAATGATGATGAGATGCCATCCAAATTTTTAAATCTGTGCGTCCAATATGCAACACTTCAAGTTGTCGAAAACCTCCATCAGTTGCCTGCCATGTCTCACCCCGGAATGCTTTGTCTTTAAGCTTGAGCACCTCGAGCTTTTCAAGCGATCCTAGGATAGACATATGGCGCCATTCAAGAGAAGTGTCGGATAAAGTTAGGCTCCTCAATTTGGCTGGGAATTTATAGGCTAGAGGAAGGCCATGCAGTTGGACTCCTGAAGGTGGAGTTGGAAACACATCATTTATGAGTTTCAGCTTTTCAAGATTATCCAATTTCCCCAAACTGTCAAATGACCCATTCTTGTCATCCAGAAGCCAGGCTAGTTGCCCACGAACTCCCAATTTCTTTAAGTTTCGAGCCTTGTCAAAAACTTCTCCAGTGCAACTTTCTGGTGAAATAGTTCCGAGCGTTTGAAATTTTTCACCCCCTTTACTACTTTTACCTGTCTTGAGCAAATGAGCAGACGCATTTGTCTTGAAATGTCTTAATTGAATCATATTCAAAATATCTGCTTTGATCTCAAGGATTCGGGAATCTGTGTCAACTACAAGAGTTTGAATGTTCCAAAGTTTGGAGAAGGTTGAAGGAAGAACCTTTAAATTGACAGACAAGACCAAGTACCTTAAATGAAGCAATTGGTACACGTCACTAGGAAGTCTAGTGAATTTGATGGGCTTGACATCTAGAACTCTGAGCAGCTTGAAAGCAGCAGGAATGGAGGAAATGTTTTCCACCGGCATGGTTGTTTCATCCCTAGAGAAACAAACAAATGAACGGACACTTGGACCAAAAGGTTTCTTAGAGACAAAGTTCAAGACATTGGAATGAATGCAAAGACGACGGTGCTTGAGTTCCTCTGATGCTGAAGGTTGAAAACCTCCATCAATGCACATCTTAATTTCTTGGAAGAAACCTTCCTTTTCACTTCCAGCTTCATTCTTGCAAAAATCACGTAGCATGTCATGAATGCGGCAAGTCTTAACTCTACCGTCAGGCTTAAACTTTTCGGCTCTAACTAAGTTCCTGTTGATAAGATCCTCCAAATAGTTTTCCGCAGTTTCCTCCAAGCTGATATCAGTCTTCTGTTGTACTAATCCTTCTGCAATCCACATGTACATCAATTTCCAAGCCGGGATCTCAAAGTCTTCAAGGAACAGCCCAAAATAAAGAAAGCACTCTCTCAAGTGATATGGCAATTTTTCATAACTCAATGATATGATTTTCTCCATACGCTTCCCCGCATCTTCCTCATTAAGATACGTATCAAAGCTCTTAGAAACATTTTCCCATGTTTTCTTCATCGCACTCATGTCACCTGAATATTTTTTAACAAGAATGCCTCCTATCACCACAATTGCAAGTGGCAGCCCATCACATCGCTCTGCAATTAGTTTTCCTTCAACTTCCAACTCTTGAGGGAACTCAGGTTTACGGAAGACTTCCAACCGAAGAAGCAACCAACTCTCATCTAGAGTTAGGAAACGCAACATATGTGGCCCTCTAATATGGTTAACATGCCGACCAACTTCAGCCTGACGGCTAGTGATCAAGACTTTGCCTCGTCTGTTGTCCTTTGGCAATGCAATCTGGAGTTTATCCCAATCCTCACGACTCCATACATCATCCATGACGAGTAAGAACTTTGTTGTCTCAAGACAACTAGCAACCTGTTTGGCTAGCTCTTGATCAGTTTTGCTTTTAATATCATCAGTGATCCTAGTGAACTCTTTGAGGATGGTGAGGAAGACATCCTTTTTTGTGAACTCTTGAGATATATAAACCCATACACGGGTGGGGAACTCGTATTGAATTGCAGGATCGCGAAATATCTTCCCTGCAAGAGTTGTCTTGCCAAGGCCTGGCATCCCAACGATGGAGACGACATCAAGTTTCTCAGATTCTTCAGTGAGATATCCTTTCAATCTTTCTGCCTCGTCTTCAAACCCCACCACATCGGTTTCTCTTACTTCGGGAGCCTGTTTCATGGAACAGAAGCTGGAAGATCAAAAGGTCTCATAATAATCAAATATCCTTAATAAATTCTACTAGCATCCATATTTGAATGTCTTTACCATTTTAAGCTCAAATACTATATATATACCATTTCAAATACCAAAATTTGATAAATTCTCAACTCTCAAGCTTAAAGTTGGTAGTTTGAGATATTTAAAATTTAGAACGACTATGTTTATAACTAAAAAGAATTTAAATAATAATTTCTATCTATACTATATCTAAAAATAAGATAATCATTATAAACAGGAAGGCTATATTTTCTCGCTCAAACTATATTTCCAAATAACAGAAATCTATATTAATTAATTAAAAATAATAATTTAATTAATTAGAACTGATATAAATGCAAAGTTGAAGACAATAATGGGGCTTCATACACCAATAAGTATTCCAAAATTTATATATTTTTAGTTTGTAAATTTCTTTGCCATATGATTTATCTAAACACGTATATAAAATGAATACACAAAATTATACTTATAAGTTACCTATGTATGTATAAATTAAATGAATTTATCCAAGTTGCTAAAAAATGGACTAACAAGTTAATTAATATTGACTGTGGATTTTCTAGTAAGTTATTCATATAATTTTTTATATTATTTTTAATTAGTTTTCAATATACATTTTTATATTGGTTTCTATATATTGTATTTTCGTGAAATATCATCTAACTCTTTTTTGGTTGAAACTATTGTGCACATTTTACTAAAATATTCTAGGATTGAAAATTAAAAAGAAAACTCTAGGAACATGATGATATACATATGTGAAATTATAAGAAATAAGAAAAACTATAGACCATTAATAGTAATCATATGATTTTGTACAACTCAATAAAAAGTACAAGTCACCCATATTTGCTAATATATATACAAGATTCCAAATCTTTAATCTATCAAATTATTAGAATATTAAATTTTAAAAATATTAACATTACAAACTATTCTAAAATAAAATATCACAAACCTTAAAATATTTTATCCATCGCATGGGTCATATATAGACTAGTTTTATCTAATTATAGAATAGTTGAACATCAAAATCCTAATTATTAAGTTATAGAAAATTATAACCATTTGGAGACAGTTAGTTGGTAATTTCTAAATTGGATTATGGAAAAGTTTAAAGCATGCCACAAGCCCATAACTAAGAAATATGATAAATTCCAACAACAACAGAAAATATGCAATGTAAGAAAAATGTTGGAATTTTTTAAAAACCGAACTACAATTCTATGAAAATGCAAATTATTGCACATTCAAACAATAAACAACAGAGCTTACATCGTTGGATATCCATTGGAAAAGAATTCAATTCAAATATCCACTTCTTCAACAATTATTTATGTTGGATTTTTATTCAAACGAAAACTCTTAACATTATAACTTTCAATTGAAAAATGACAATTTGATTGTGCAACCACCAAAACAAAATAAAGATAAAAATCCTATTTAATCGCAGTTGGTCATGTACTTCATTACTTTACCATATGAATTTTGCTTATTCTTAAAAAAAAGTATGTAATAATTCTTAATGCCCAAATTTAAATTATCAAAATAATCTCAGATTCTCCTGTACTTACTTCTGATGCAACAAAACTCTTGAAAAATGCACTTTAACTATGAAGTTACTTTCTTTTTGAAAAAAATTAATTAGTAATTTCCCCTGATTTAGTTGATTTAATTTGATTCTTCACTTTTTATATAATTAAGGAAGACAAAACATGTAAATTTATTTATTTAAATATTCAAAATATAAAAAAAACTTCCAACATAGATATAGATGGCTCTCATTATAATATATATATATATATATATAGTAACTTGGATCATAAAAGAACCCAGAAAACTATTAAAATTATAGAGTATGTCATTGGCTTATGCTTTTCAATTCTAATTGTGAAGGTTATGTGTATCGTAAGCATTAGTGTCTTAAAACTTGAGAGTAATTATATGATAAAGGATATGATTTTTTTATATGATTGCTATCACTATATTAATTTGAAAATAATACTCATGATTACACGTGTAGGGTGGTATAGAAATTCATTAACACTGACATTTTTCTTACCTATTGCCCTTGGCCGCATGCATATATGATTAATTTTAAGTTTATTTCATTTCAATTTCATATCACACTTTTTATTCTCACTATCAAATTCATAATTTTAATAATAATTATTAAAAAAATAAATCATATTCAACATTTATTAAAAAAATAAATTAATATAAACAAATTTTAACTATGAAATAATCAACACTAATAATTAATTATTAACTAAAAATTAAATATTAAAAAATAGTTATAAAACTTAATCGCGTGGAATCAAGACAAATTAATAATTATCAAATTAAATAGAAAAATACAGAAAAAATTAATAAATTTGATAGTGATGAGATATTATTTGGGCAACATTTAAATTCGAGTGAAGTTAATAATGCGTTTGGCCAAAGAATAAAAATAAAAATCTGTTTTAGCTGGTGGCAGGAAAATATACATGAAAATAAAAAGAAGTTTGAAAAGAAAAAGAAAAAGGAAAAGGTGTAGTAGATACCTCATTTTCTTCTGGGCCAGCATCATCAACCTTGAGGTTGGAAAAATCAATGATCCTGCTCTTGTCACTGTGGAGGTCATCGATTTTGCTAAGGACGGTTTTGACCTTCCCGGCGATGGCGGTGATCTTGGGCGGGCCCTTGAGAGCTCTGACAAAGTAGTTCCGGTTCCTGGCCTCCGCCGCCTGCGTGACGTAGGCGTCGATGACGTCCTCCGCCTCGTAGACGACATCACGTATGCGGCGGACGAGCTGCCGTAGATTGGCGTCGTGGCGCCACTGCTTGGGGGCGTCTTTGAGGAATGCTTTGAAGAGGCGGAGATCGTTTTCCAGCTTCTCCACCTGATCCTTGGCGCCCTTTATTAGATTCGAGTGGTGAATTAGCAGCTGCTTCAGGTTTTCCAGCAGGAATCCCACTGCTGCGTCCGCCATTATTATAGAATAATATGTTTCAATTATTCTTCGATTTTACCATTTTGGGCAATATATAGAATTAAACAAATTATTAGCTTGGCGTGTAGAGACCGTGGGGAAATGATTCACTCACCGCGTAAATTTTGATTTTTTTGGCTCTCCGTGCTGTGTAAGCGTAAGTGGATGCCCCCACAAGATTCCCTTACAAATTAATACAGTACATTTTAAAATAAGGGTAACTCCAGTTGGCGTATTTTTTTAAGTACAAATAGTTGTCACATTATTGTCACGTTAAAATTACTAAATTCACTAAATTGTTATTTAAATCTTTTGAATGCATCTAGGTATAATTCCTACTTTTTTAGGGATCCACCATTATATTACTCATTTTATTTACATATTATGAATTTATTAAAAAAATTATTTATGATTTCCATTATATATACTTTTAATAGGATAATATTTTTTTAATTTAATTTTTTATTATAATTTTCATTATATAATTACAATAATAAAAATAATTTTATTATTATAAATTATCTTACTATTATTATTACAAAAAATATTTATGATTTATTCATCATATATATATATATATTTCAATTTAATATGATAATATTTTTTAGTAAATTTATTTTAAATACTAATTTGAATGTGTAATTTATTTAAATACTAATTTGAAATTTTAATTTATTTAATGGTTAATTAATAATTAATTCAAATCCATGTAATGAGACTCGACTAATACGAGTTACTTTTATGCAAAATAAAATAATACATGTACAATTTAAGTAAATAAATCATCTTTCCTTTTTATTTGTACAAACTATTTGATAATTACGTAATCATACAAAAATAATATGTATATATTTGTTAGTTGTATTATAATCATATGTTAATTTATTTATGAAAATAATAAAAGAAAAAGAAGAAGAAATAAATATTTATGCAAATAATAGAAGAAGAAAATAAGTAGACAACAGTAAAAAAAAGAAAATAAATGGAAGAACAAAGACAAAATAAAATTGGAAATGAGAGAACAAAAAAGGAAATAGAAAATAAAAAGTGGAAATGAAAAATGAAACTAGTTAGATGCTGCACGTATGGTGGGGCCGCATCACCCAACTTTTTCCAATTACTGCCTTGTAACAATAATGCTACGAGATACCGTTCAGATGAATATTACCTTATTTTTCCAATCCATAATTGGGTAACATTTAATGCCTCAGATTGTTACCTCCCTATTGGGGATGTTCTAAGGTAAACACTCCTATCAAAATTCAAAAATCTCAGAAGTATGTCCTTTTGGAATGATGTAATGATGGAGTGATGTTATTTCGAGATTAAATATTTAAGTTTGAATTTCACCATCAACACTATTACGTGTGAGCCTGTCACACATGGTCTGACTATTATACAGGGACGGAGTTTACCCAGTGCGTACTTCGATAGCGGTTGCGGGTTACCCTTGACATGAAAAAAAAATAATTTTAAAAGTATCATTTATTATACTAAAATATAACATTCATTGTCTTAAAAGTATCATCAGTACTACTTTGATTATATAAATTTATTATATTACAATTATAATTTAATACATCTAAATTAGAATTTATATTTATTTTAAAAAAATAAAAATTGTCGAGCTCTTCGTGTTATGTAGGTGGACCCTCCACAACATTCCCTTACAAATTAATACATTTTAAAATGAGGGAAACACTCCCATCAAATTTTGGAATTCAAAAATCTTAAAAGTATTACTCATTATACTAAAATGTAATACCCTAAAGTCTTAAAGTATCATTTGTGCTACTTTGATGATATGAGTTTATTATATTACTATTATGATCTAAGACAAATAACACTTTAATTCCTGCATTTTGGGGGTTTTTTTTTCCAAAAATATAGTCCATTTTTTAAAAATCAACAAAATAATACCCACTTTTTTTAAAAAAATGCAAATCTAACATTTGATAAATTTTACGGTTCGAATCGTATGTAATTGATTGTATTTTAAGATTTCTTCATTTGGTAATTTTTTTACACGGATAGGAAAATAAAAATATTAAAATACAATTGATCAAATGTTAAGTTTTCAAAAATTTTGAAAAAAAACTGGATACTGATTTGTTAATTTTGAAAAAGTGGGTTATTTTTTAAAAAGAGCTCAAAATGTAAGTATCAAAATGTAATTTACCATATGATTTGTTAAATCTAACTTAAGGTTTATCATTCTCAATTAGGGTTTATATTTATTTCAAAGAATTAATTACCGAGCATTGTGCATTAGCCCCCATGCGTTAACATCGAGAAAGTCCATTGTGCAACCGGATTATAGTGAATTTGACTGAATTTTGACCGGTTCACTTCGGATCAATTACAATTCCGAATTTAACTATAACCAGATCGGGCATATGATCGGTTTGCGATTTAACTGGTCGAACAGGTCGGTCCGGTCTAAATTTCAAAACACTGACATGTGCTTGTGTAGAGAATTCAACTATTCAATCCAATATATTTGATTCCCTTATTATCCATTCCTTATTTTATTGATTTTCCTTTTATAAAATTCCCTTAAATAATTTTATTTTAGGAAAATGTAAATTTAATTATAAACACAGATTCTCTATTTTAATTTGGTATTTCATCTCGGATTCCAACTATTGAATGAATAATATGTGTATTTAGAAAATTGAATAATTTATCTCTAAAAAATTAATTAAACATGATATAAATTCAATGATTGGAATAACAAGTTTGAATATAAGATCTGGTCCGATAATCTGTTCAGATTTTATTTTATTTTTGCTTTTATGATCTTTCCTTATTATTTCGGGCATTAATGGGAAAATAGAGAGCAAAACCAAGGGCAAAATCACAAGCTCCCATCTATATATATTAGCGATTGTCTCCATCCACTCCTCACACAGCTCTTAACTGCACAAACACGTTCATTTTCAGCAAAGAAAGCAACCAACCAACAGAAGGAGAGAGAGAGAAAGATGTCTCCGATAACTGACGAGATCAGAGCTAAGGCGTCGGAAATGTACAAGGGCGACGACATATGCCGGGAGAAATCTCGGTTCCTGCTGACGGAAATGGGGCTCCCCGACGGCCTCCTTCCATTGAAGGACATAATCGAGGTCGGTTACGTGAAAGACACCGGCTTCGTGTGGCTGATACAGAAGAAGAAGTGCGAGCACAAGTTCGAGAAGATCGGAAAGCCGGTGCAGTATGGCGTCGAGGTGACGGCGTACATGGAGCCCCACCGGATCAAGAAGCTCACCGGAGTCAAGGCCAAGGAGCTGCTCATGTGGCTAACCCTAACCGAGATCTCCGTCGATCAACCTCCCACCGGAAAGATCACCTTCAAGACCCCCACGGGCCTCTCCCGCTCCTACCCCGTGGACGCTTTTGTCCTCGAGAAGGAGTAGGAGAAGAAGCCCGCCCCCATCCTCGCTAAGGAGGAGGTCGAGGTCGAGGTCAAGGTGAAGTCCGATGCCTCCGCCGTAGAGGTCAAGGAGGTTTAGAGTGGGGCTTAATTGTAAGAGGGATGAGTCTTAACTCGTCATCTCATATATATATCAACGATTAATGTCGTGTTTCGTTTCATGTTTCATATTTCATATTTCATATTTCGTTAACAAGGATATGATATGCTCAAAAATAATTAAATTCTATATTTTTGAATTTCATGATTTAGTTTTAAGCCAAATTAACAAGATAAAAATTTGTATGAGACCGTCTAACGGGTCTCTTACGTTAGATGGGTCAATTATGATCCGAACTCACCCAAAAAATCATTCCAAATCTGTCCAAACCCACAAAAACACTCAGGCGTCTGGGCTCCACGCGCGGCCACTCGGGTATCACTAGTTATAAAGTAAAGTATCACTAACTGTGAAGTGAAGTATCATTAACTATGAAGTGAAGCATTAGATATAAATTTGACGAAATATCATTAACTAGGTGAAGTATTTTTAGATATATATCTGGTAAAGTATCATAATTAACTCTGAAGTGAAGTATCATTAAATATAATATAAATTTGGCGAAATATCATTCACTATTAAGTGATCGTATTATTAGATATATATCTGGTGAAGTATCATTAACTCTGATGTAAAATATCATTAGCTATGAAATGAAGTATATCATTAACTATGAAGTGAATTATCATTAGATATAAATTTGACAAAAATATCATTAACTATTAAGTGAAGTATATTAACTGTCATGTGAAGTATCATTAACTCGAAACTGGAGTATAATATGATACTTCACTTCACAGTTAGTTATACTTCATACATAGTGATACTTTACTTTATACGTAGTGATACCCGAGTCATTTTATTTTTTAATTATATATTTTATTCAACTCAGATCCAGGTTGAGATCTGTCTAACGTAAGAGATCCGTTAGACTGTCTCACACAAGTGTGCCCCAATTAACAATCAAGTCAGTTTTTTTTTTTTTTATTCTTTTTTGTTTTGAGTTTTGTTGTTACTAATATGAGATAATTAGATTTGGAAGAGGAAAAATATCAATTTATGATTTGGATGATTGATGTATGTGGTAGTTCTCTCATTTTTGTTTTATCAATGACAATTAATATCATATATCAGTTTTAATTTTAAGGTTCACTAATTTCATTTTAAGATATATATTTATTATAAAAAAATTAATTATCGAACACAGTACATGAATCCATACGTTAGCATCAGTTGAGTGCACTGCGAGAATCGTGAGATAAAAAAATTAAATTAATTCACTTTGATTTTAGGCCACATATTTAATTCGTTTTATTTATAGCATTATTTCACTTAATGTAAATGGCAATTAATTTATAATGTTATTTCATTTAATTAAATTAACTATTTTGGAATTTACCGAATTTAGCAGTCTGTTACAAAGGATAAAAATTTGGAATACTTATCGTTAGCTAGCCCATGGCGGATGCCGACACATGGTGCAATTTAACATCAATTCAAATTTCAATGAAAATTGAAATTGATGTGAATATCAGAAAATATACGTGTACGTAGACTGATTGTCGGATTACTAAAAGCGGCATCATTTCAAGAGGCTTTTATATATTAAAGGTGAAATGACGTTTTTAATAAATAAATGTTAGTTCAATTTCATTGAAAAATTTCACTGAAATTGAAATGAACGTTAAATTTGCAAAATGTGTAAAGTTTATGCTTTTGATGCAATAATTTAAAGTTCATAATAAAAACAAAAATAAAATCATGTAATTAAAGCTCATGATTTTAAAAAAGCATTTAACCATTAATCTTATTCTAATAAATATTTTTAGTACATATCCATATTGGTCTTCGTCAACCCAGTAGTACCTGGTCTTCGTCAATTACAACGTTATGAAGCTAACGAATGCCATAGAAATTGCATGGAAGAAAAGGTTAAAGAATTAAAATGAGAATAAAAAATAAAGTTAGGCAAATGGACATGGAGACAAAAGGGAAAAAGTCAAGAAAAAAAGAACAATTCTGTTGTATCCACACCCAAGGAGAAATAAATGTCTCTGCTTGATCATTCTACCAAATTAGTTAGTTCGCAACTCCATTAACAAAATTTACACATATATAGCATACTGCGTATGGCTGTCAAAAGGGTCAGTCCGACCCGGCCCGAGCCCACAGGCCAAAAAAAAATTTCGGGTCGGGCCGGACCTGCCCCGACCCATTTTCGGGCTTAAAAATTATGGGCCCAGCCCGAATTCGGACCGGGTTGGACCGTCCACGGGCCTAAGGCTAAAATTCAGTTTTTTCTCTGGGCCAGCACGGCCCATTTGAGTCAACTTTTTCGGGTCGGACCGGCCGCAGCCCGAAATCAAATCAAGCCTATAAAATTACAGTCCGACATGGCCCAAAATCGAGCTGGACCGATTTTGACAGCTCTCTGCATGCGTACGTACAAAACAATTACGACCTTAATGTGTTTTATACAAACCACTCTTACACTCATGTGATGTACGACTAATAAATGAATGACTCCAAATTTTATTAGAATGTATAAATTACAACCAATTATATTCATCATTATTACCAAACAATTATAATTTTGTTCTGGGAAACTAAATAATTATACTCCATTCGTTTCATATTATTTGATATTTTAGATTTTCCATACAATTAACAGGTAAAAAATGTTACAAAATATATCATCTCTGTCTCTTTCTCTCTATCTGTATCAAATTCTAGTAAGTTATCTAAAAAAAAATCTCATTTATTAGTGGCAAGTTAGATGTATGATATTTTATAGTGTTTTGATAGAGGGTAAAATTGGAAGAAAGTGTATGAAAAATGGTAAATATAAAATAATATGAAATACAAGAAGTATATATATATATATATAGGGGTTGGATAAAAAATACACCTTTTCCTGGTGTAGGAACTAGGAATTCATCTTATACCGTCCACCTAGATGATTTAATGGTTGAGATTAAATGTCAAAGTCAAGGCAAAAAAAAAGGAGGCGGGGGTATAGTTGTCCAATCCCCATAAAAAAAGTTGATGTCTTCACTTTTTAAAAAAAAATCCTAAAAACTTTGAACGACCATAACTCACTCGTTTCAAATCGTTTCAAATCGGATTAATGCAAATAATATATCAAATTAAAGATCTTTTCATGCTCTTTAATTCAAGATCAGTCATGGATATATTTGTTCAAATAAATATAGACGAAAAATATAAAATATACATTTTTACTCGTGTCTAGCGCAAAAATATTTTCGTTAGCTTTTAAATAATGGTTCGTCAGCATTATGATAAGTTGATAACATATGCTAACGAAGCATTTGTTATATGCTAACATATTGCATTCATTGTGCTAATGAATGATTATCATAATGTTAACGTAGTACACATACTTATATTATTATTATGATTTATTACATTTCAATTATGACTTATAATTATTTTTTATGATTTAATTTTTATGTTATAGTTACTAATTGAATATTATATATTATTTATTTCATCAAATTAGAATATATTAGTTAGAGTTTTCTTCATCCATTTATGGTTTATAACTTATGCTAACGATGAATTACCATATGCTAACATAGTTTATTCACAATGTTGATAAAATAATATCATTATGCTAATGTTTTATATTTATATTGTTATTATGATTTATTCCATCCAATTGGGGTTTATAATTAATTTTTAGAATTTAATTCTATTTTTAGATCATTGAAGTTTATTATATCTGAATTATGGTTTATTTCATCCTATTAGAATTTATAATTACACTTTAGAATTTAATTTTTCGTTAACAATATGAGAAAATTTTTCATTAGCATAAAGATAACGCTTCGTTAAGATGATGGTAATACTTCGTTAGCATGACGATATGTTATCAAATATCCTCCGCGATTTTTATAAGAAATACCAAATTACGTTAATACCCCCGCGCAATTTTTTTTTCAAATATTACAGAATTGCCACCACTCCTTTTAATCAAATCTGGACCATAGATCTTAATTTATTAATTATATTGTGTGAGATGGGTTCC
Source organism: Perilla frutescens (assembly GCA_026008535.1). NCBI lineage: Eukaryota > Viridiplantae > Streptophyta > Magnoliopsida > Lamiales > Lamiaceae > Perilla > Perilla frutescens. The sequence goes on from BRKX01000015.1 coordinate 11,644,375, forward strand.
TAGTTCCTACACTAGGTAGGGTTTGCATTGTAACCCTCCCCTGTATATATATGTGTGTATATATATATATACTAGACTGACACCCGTGCGATGCACGGATCGCACGAGGTCTTTTATGGTATCAAAGTCAATTATTATATTTTTAATGTAAGTGTTATATTTTTATGTTTTATAGATAATATGTTAGTTAGTAAGTTACTACTCTATTTAATTTGTTATTTTTTTTAATTAGACAATTATTATTCTGAATTTGAAAATAATTAAGTTGACAATTGATAAAAAATTAATTACTTGAATATACACATGCATATACGTATGTGTGTGTACATACATATAAATTTTATAATTATATATTAATATTATAATTAATTTTAAATAATTGCATAAATAATTAATGAACTGCAAAAATCAAAATATTATATATATATATTATAAATTTTGCAGCACTTCTTTATATACAACATTTGTAGTAGCATTTGTTACATTATCATCATCTTTACAAATCAAAACTTTCAAACCAGCCCGGCTTGTCACTCGTGAAACTGCTACGTACAACTAACGATGGCTGAAAACTGGTTTTTTCAAAAATAAACCAACATGTGACAATGATTGTCCTTGACTTTTATTTATGGTCATGGCATAGGAGATGATGACAGGAAATTGTTTTCTCTGAAACTTGAACGGTAATCGTGGATTTGATGGTGTGAGTCTCATTCTTGGAATAAGAACTTTGTTCCCTGCATTTTGACCAGTAATAACTTTGTGTGTGTATGTCTTGAAACAAAGAACTTCCTGATTCAGATGTGCATGTGCTATCTGAGCTCAAATATTGTCTGCCCTCAGATTTATTCAATGTCACCATGTGTTGATTTATCGACTCAACCATACTCAATGTTGGTGCTAAAATTGCTCGTTCTTGTAAGTAGCTTGAATTTTCAATGTCATTGCAAGGAGACGAATAAATCTCTTGAACAATGGCTTCAATAGGATTTCCTGAATACTTCACAACAATATCATCTGGAAGTTCAATGCTTGCTTCACCATCGTTAGGACCTCCAATAGTCCCATCTCCTACACTTGCTATCCACTTCGCAAATTGCTCCAATTCAATTGATTCATCATTTGTGCATGCATCATGAAGTCTCATGTTCTTTGTCAATCTTAGGACAATGCAATGTTTCCAAAGATATGATGAATTAATAGTTGCGTGGACGATATCTTGTCTGCTGCCTTTTGGAATCACTGGTAAAATTTGACGAAAGTCTCCACCAAATACAATTGTTTTACCTCCAAATGGAACATCTAAGCTATTTGTCAATGAGAAACGCATGATATCACGCAAGCTTATATCGAATGCTTCAAAGCAAAATTTGTGCATCATAGGAGCCTCATCCCAAATTATAAGTTTGGCCCTTATAATTAGATCGGCGAGCTCACTTCCCTGTTTGATATTGCATGTTGAATCTTCATTCAAATTGATTGGAATTTTGAAGCGCGAATGAGCTTTTCTTCCTCCAGGCAACAAAAGCGATGCTATTCCACTTGAAGCAACATTTAAGACGATTTCCCCCCTTGAACTTATAGCAGCAGACAATCCCTACCAAACAAAAGTTTTTCCAGTTCCTCCATATCCATATACAAAGAACATGCCGCCTGAATTAGAATCTATTGCTGACAATACTGTATCATGGACCTGGCGTTGCTCATCAGTACACTTCTCAATAAATTGTTCATACTCATCTTTGAGAACTTTGCGATCATATCGCAATTCATGCATGATCAATCTGTTTTGATTACTTCCAAAAAATTCACGGTTTGGAAAAGGCATAGATGGAAAATCACGTAAACTCCTACCCAAACTCCGCAACAACTTCTCAATCTCTACCAAGGCATAATTTTTTATTTCATCCTCATCTAACAACAATTCTGTAAAGATGTTTTGTAATTATAAACAATTAAAAGGTCTTATTTATATGTACTCTAAGAAATACACAATTAATATAGTAAATAGTTTAAATAATTCACATACCTCGATCTTGCAGCATTATCCGACGATTGTTTACAATATCGTCTGAGAGATAACTCCAACAATGATCCTAAACAGTTTCTGGCCTAGTAATAGAATTTGATGATAGTAGTGTTGCAAATAGATTTCTCAAAGATGGTCCTGATGCCTAATAACTTGCTTCTATGATTCCATCAATGTACTCTTTATCATCAACCAATAATCCTAAAGAGTAGCAAGCATCTCGAAAGGTGGCATACTGGACCCCATTCAAGCATCTTATCTCTTCATAACATTTAGGTCCTCTAACAACATTCAATAAACATCTTTCATAATACAACTCTCCAGAACCAGGTGATACATAACATAATCTTCTGATTTCCTATCTCATCTGTCTTGGCACCCATTCTCTAGTATTTTGTTTTTAAACAAATTTTGTTGGATACTCGGCATAAGTCAGCTCTCGTGCCTTAGGATATTTGTTATTTGCTTTCATCCAAGCTATAAACATAATTTGATTAACAGTGGAACGGTCAACTATATCATCAATTTGATCTGAATCTGAAAAGATTATGCTTTGTTCGCCAGGTAGGTGAAAACTCAATCTCTCAACTCCAGGATCTCTGTACTAGATCTCATACTTGAAAATTCTCCATACTGCTTCACATGGTGAGATATATCTACAATCATAATACATCTTGACTTCATCATAAGTTTCTTGAACTTGTTCATTTCCACTATTTTGGTAAAAAGATGATGTAACTCGATCATGTCCTTTATTTATGTACTTGAACAAATACTTGATTGATCGAGATTGATTGCACCATTCAATATTTACATGTGCACCAGACTTCATAAGAAGATATCGATTGTGAGGTACCACATATCTATTGTCTAAAGTGACACCACCTTTTTCAACAATTCTGTTATTGTTGCGTCATCTGTACACTGGATAACCCTCTTCATCAATTGAAGTTAACTCAATGAACTTCTTTGGGAAATATTTTGTGCATCGACCATTAGACATACGTGGAGAGTTTTTGTTTGCAGCACCACATGACCCGTGTATCATAAAATCTCGTACTGTTTCGTAGTAATCAGGATCAACTTTTTTATCAGGAATTTCTACTGAGATAATTTGGTCAATATCCTCTGGAGATGGATACTTATCTTCATTGCTCAAAAATAATAAAATGTGAGCATGAGGTAATCCACGTTTTTGAAACTCTATTGTGTATACAACTACAAAGAACATAAAAAAATTTAAATATAAATTAGTGAATATTTTAAAAAGTTTATAAAAATAATATATTATTGAAATAAATATAATGAAATATATAATATTACCTGCTTTGATGTTGCCAAATATTTTTCTCTGTCAGAAATCTTTAATCATATTATCCAATTTAATCTTGAAAACACGACAAATTATGTCAGGGCGATCTTCAGGTTTTAAACTTCTTTCTTCCACAAATCTAACGATTTCTGGCCATTTTGGGTTACATGTGAATGTGATGAACAAATCTGGATAGCCTGCCCAATGACAAATGGCCATTATATCTTGATAATTCTGAATCATGTATCGAGCACCACCAGTGAATGAAGATGGTAAAATAACACGCTTCCCAAACTTAGTTGGATCAGTCTCTCCTTTGATAAGCGTATCTATTAGCCCATTGTACAATTCAGCACGCAGTTGTTTTTTATTTTTGCGCACAAAAGATAGTCTATCTGATTCAACCATAGTGTTATTTAATTGTGGCCCATTTGTTGAAGCCCAAACAGAAGTGGACCGGCCCAATCTCATACATGCAGCTCATCTATTAACTGAAGCCCAACTGCCTCTCAACCAATTCAGTTTAACCCTAACCGTGCGCCGACCTATATATATGTTGCTCGGTTACTGTTACTCACACTTCTCATTCTACTGTGTGTGTTCCAGAGAGTTCTTGAGAGAGAGAGAGAGAGCGATTCCGATCGATCCAAGGTAAACTGAGTGTTTTCCTTTCTTCTTCTTTCTCTGTGTGAGATTCTCTCTATCTCTACCTCCTTCTAGTCTAGAGTAGATACCACCGCCTGAGTGGATCTACTATTTCTTCTCTTTCTGGGTTGAGTTGAGGGCTAGGGTTTGGTGGTAGAGTGAGGGCGCTGTGTGAGCTTTGTCTCCGTGGTCTCTTTGTGAAGATCTCCAGTTATTGTTCGCATGTTTGGTCCTTGCTGAGCTGTGGATCCTGTTCTAAACCTTGAGTTACTGAGCCATCTGTTTCTACACACTCTTATGGCTGAATCGTCCGGTGAATACAGGAGAAAGACGCTCGGAGGTGGCGGAGCTGATACCCAACAGTGGTATCAGAGCCACTAACCGCCGCCTCCACTGAGTGACAGTCCGTCTTCACGTTTTCCAACGCGGTGGTAAGTCGGAGTACCCTCTCCTAGGGCTCCGCTCTGGTAAAGCGGCTGAAACCTCTTGTTTTTCAATTACTAGTGTCGTGAGGGGCTATAGGCTTTGTATCTGGTAATTGTCTACGTGTTTTTTCCTTGGTACGCTCTAGATCTATTAGTGTTCGCGTTCTTAGGGTTTCTATTCCTGGATTTCTGTTGATTTCTTTCCGCTGCTTCTTGGTTTGCTCTGTCACGTTCTTGTATAGATTCTTGTGAGTGCGTTGAGTTTCTTTAAGGATCTGAAAGATCCTTGTGTTGAAGTTCTTGAGAACTTATGGGATTTGTGAAATCCCTGAGACTTTCAGACCTGGTGTTGAGTAAATCTTTGTGCCCTCCGCTAAGTGAGTGTTGCAAACTGGGTAATCCTCTCACTAGTAAGGGTTGGAAGTCTCACAGGCTGTGTGCGTGTGTTTTGGTGTGCATCTTGTTTCTGAGTTTCCCCAAAATCCATTTTCTGTGTCTGCCCTTTGCTCTGTGGGTGTTTTGGTGTTCTGGTGGAATAATGGCCACTAATTCCTTTGGTATTGTTCCTTTTAATGGCAAGAATGATTTTAGCATTTGGAAACAAAATATGAAATGTGTGTTAATTCATCAAAAAGTTGCTAAAGCCATTGATCAATCTTATGCTACTACTGAAACTGCTGAAAGAAGGGCTGAGATGGATGAAATTTCATGTTCTAGTATTATCTTGAGCTTATCTGACTCTGTGATTAGAAAAGTAGGTGATATTGAGCATGCTAAAGATCTGTGGGATAAACTTGAAAATTTGTACACTGAAACCTCTTTTACTAGCCGCATGTATCTGTTGGAAAAGCTTTTTAAATACAAACTGGATTTGTCTAAAGATATAGATGAAAATATAGATGGTTTTACTAAGCTTGTCCAAGATATTAAAAGGGCTGGTGATACTACAATTGATAATTACACCAGCATAGCCTTAATGAATGCTATCCCTGACTCCTACTCTGATGTAAAATCTGCTATAAAATATGGTAGGGATAGTGCATCAGTTGATGTGATAATCAGTGCATTAAAATCTAAAGAACTAGATTTGCTTGAACATGGGGGTAGTAATTCTCAGGAAAAGGCAATGAATGTAAGAGGGAGGACTAAATTCAGGTCCTCTGATAATTCTGAAAATGGTGGTAAGAAAAAGAATGGTAAAAGCAGGTCTAAGTCTAGAAAGGGCTCTAGAAAATGTTATAATTGCCATGAACCTGGTCATTATGCAAAAGAATGTCCCAAGCCAAAGAAGAACAACAAGAATAAGAATAGCAATGAGAATGAAATGGCTAATGTAGCTACAGGAGACAAACTTGGTAATTGTTTCATGGTTGCTGATTCAAATTCTTTGTGTATTAGTTCTGCAAACTCTGTGTCTGATTCTATGAGTGAATCTGAATGGCTTTTAGACTCTGGCTGCACTTACCACATCTCTCCATTTAAGAATCTGTTTTCCTCTTTTATACAAGTTGAAAATGCTTTTGTGTCAATGGCAAATGAAAAGAAATGCAGAGTTGTTGGAATTGGAAATGTTTGCTTAAAATTTGATAATGGCTCTTCTATTACTCTGAGGAATGTAAGATATGTGCCTGAATTATGCTATAACTTGCTATCTTGTGCTGCTTTAGAAGAAAATGGGCTTGAGGGCAGGTGGGGAAATGGTCAAATGAAAATTTTGAAAGGTTCCTTGGTTATTTTCAAAGCTGAAAAGAAAAATAACCTGTATATTTGTAAAACTTTACCCTTTGAGCCTGCAACACCCTATGTGAATGTTCTAAAGCATGATAAAACTGTGTTATGGCATAATAGACTTGGGCATATGAGTAATAAAGGGCTTGAAATTCTGAAAAAGTCTGGTGCGTTTGGTTCTGATGTAATCTCTAGCATGCTTTTCTGTGATGCTTGTGTTTTAGGCAAACAACATAAAGTTCAATTTTCTAACTCTGCATCTCATATATCTCGTATTTACATACTGATGTCTGGGGCCCCTCTAAAGTTCCTACTCATGGTGGGAACATATTCTTCTTGTCTATTATTGATGATTACTCTAGGAAAGTTTGGGTGTTCTTAATGAAACATAAATCTGAGGTTATTGATAAGTTCAAAATGTGGAAAACTCAGATTGAAAACCAAACTGGCAAGAAAATTAAGACCCTAAGAACAGACAATGGTCTTGAATTCTGTAATTCTCAAGTTGATGATTTATGTGTTAAATCTGACATAAAAAGACACAAAACTGTTCCTTACAACCCTCAACAAAATGGGGTTGCTGAAAGGATGAATAGAACTTTATTAGATAGGGTGAGGAGCATGCGTGCCCTCTCTGGTATGTCTAATAAATTTTGGGGTGAAGCTGTATGTACTGCTTCCTATTTGATTAATAGGTCTCCCTCTGTTTCATTAAATGGTAAATGTCCAGAATCTGTGTTTAATGGAAAACCTATTGATCTGTCAAACTTAAGGGTCTTTGGTTGTGCTGCTTTCATGCATGTGAAAAATGATAAGCTTGAACCTAGGTCCCAAAAGTGTATTTTTCTAGGATACCCTGAGGGAGTTAAAGGGTATAGGCTATGGGTAAGGGATGTTTCTGGTTTTAAAACTACTATAAGCAGAGATGTGGTGTTTAATGAATCATGCTTCCCTTGTTTGACTGAAACCCAGTCTACAACTACTGTGAATGATCATGCCCCCACTGTTCCTTTTGAGATGGAGCCATTGCATGTTTCTGTACCTGTTCAGCCTGTTATTATGCACAATGATGATGTTAATTCTGAGCATATGTTTGAACCTGAAACTGAGCATGAATCTGAGTCTGAAACTGAATCTGATGAGCATGCTAATCACAACAGTGAGCCTGAAAACCTTAATGATTATCTGTTGGCTAGAGACAGGGTGAGAAGAACCATTAATAAGCCTGCAAGATATGCTGACACTGAGTGCAATTTACTTGACTTGGCTTTTATTGTGTTTGAGTCTCTAGATAGCAATGAACCTAAAACTTTTAAAGAAGCTCTTAATTCCAATGATGCTAGTAAGTGGTTAATTGCTATGCAAACTGAGATGAAATCATTGCATGTTAATAAAACATGGGAGTTGGTTCCAAAACCAGCTCATGCTTCTGTTGTTGATTGCAAGTGGTTGTTTAAAATCAAAAGTGAATTTAATAATGTCAGATACAAGGCTAGATTAGTTGCTAAAGGATTTACTCAAAAGGAGGGGGTAGATTATACTGAAGTTTTTGCTCATGTGGTCAAGTTCACTACTGTTAGAATAATGCTGGCTTTAGTTGCTCATTTTAATTGGGAATTAAAGCAAATGGATGTAACTACTGCTTTCTTACATGGTGATCTTGATGTTCCTATTTACATGCATCAACCTGAGGGCTTTATAGATTGTGATAAACCTGACTATGTGTGCTTGTTAAGGAAATCCTTGTATGGTTTAAAACAATCTCCAAGGCAATGGAACTTAAAATTTGATCAGTGTATGAGGTCTTTAAAGTTTCATAGAATTAAGTTTGATCATTGCTTGTACTTTAAAGAAACCTCTATTGTTCATATGTTCCTTCTGATATATGTTGATGACATGTTGTTAATCAGTCCTTGTCTCAAATCTTTGAAGCATGTTCAATCCTGCCTATGTGAAAACTTTGAAATGAAAGATTTGGGAGATGCTAAGAAAATACTTGGCATGAACATAATTAGAGACAGAAAGAACAATACTCTTGTGCTAAATCAAACTTCATATGTTGAAAAGATTTTGAGTAAGTTCTCTATGTCAAAAGCTAAGGGAGTCAATGTTCCTTTAGCTGCTCACTTTGTGTTAAGTAAAGATCAGTCTCCAAAGACTGTATCTGAGATGAATATCATGAAAAAGATACCCAACTGTAATGCAATTGGATCTGTAATGTATCTTATGGTAAGCACTAGAATTGATTATTTTGTAAGTTGTTTGAGCAGGTACATGTCCAATCCTGGTGTAACTCACTGGGAAGCATTAAAATGTTGTTAAGATACCTTCAGTCCTCTTTGCATGTGAGTTTAAAATTTTCTAAGTGTGTCAAGGGTGTTTAGTTGTGTGGCTATATAGATTCTAACTATGCAAATGACAGAGATAATAGGAGGTCTACAACCTCTTATGTTTTTACTTTGTGTGGGTCTTGCATAAGCTGGAAATCCCAGCTGCAACATATTGTTGCGCTTTCTACCACTGAGGCAGAGTATGTTGCTATTACTGAAGCCTTCAAGGAAGCTCTGTGGTTGAAAGGGGTTTTATCTGAAATTGGTTTTCTTCAAAAGAATACTGTTGTGTTTTCAGATAGTCAATCTGCCATTCAATTGTGTAAAAATCCTGTTTTTCATGATAGAACCAAGCATATAGATGTTAGGTTTCATTTTATTAGAGAATTTGTTGAAAGTAAAAATGTTTTACTTGAAAATATTCCATCTGAAGTTAATCCTGCAGACATGGGTACAAACTCTTTGCCTCTTGAAAAACATACTAATTGTATGAAGATTTTGAATTTTGACCCAGGTTAAGCTTTTGATGCTTTCTGTTTTAAGTCTTTGAGATTGATTTTGTGTGTTGATTTTGTTCTCAAAGAATGCAGCCTGGTAGTTTCATCGGTTTGTCCCTTGGTTATTACCTTGTTGCTCCCTATGATCTATGTGATCAGATTCAGACTATGTGTTTGAAACTATCTCACTTATAGTTTTGCTGTGTGATCTCTATAGGTGAGATGGATGGCAATGATGAACTCAACAAGTGATAGATCCTACTCAAGTGATGCCAAATAGGCCAAGGTGGAGATTGTTATTTAATTGTGGCCCATTTGTTGAAGCCCAAACAGAAGTGGACCGGCCCAATCTCATACATGCAACTCATCTATTAACTGAAGCCCAACTGCCTCTCAACTAATTCAGTTTAACCCTAACCGTGCGCCGACCTATATATATGTTGCTCGGTTATTGTTACTCACACTTCTCATTCTACTGTGTGTGTTCCAGAGAGTTTTTGAGAGAGAGAGAGAGCAATTCCGATCGATCCAAGGTAAACTGAGTGTTTTCCTTTCTTCTTCTTCCTCTGTGTGAGATCCTCTCTATCTCTACCTCCTTTTGGTCTAGAGTAGATACCACCGCCTGAGTGGATCTACTGTTTCTTCTCTTTCTGGGTTGAGTTGAGGGCTAGGGTTCGGTGGTAGAGTGAGGGGGCTGTGTGAGCTTTGTCGCCATGGTCTCTCTGTGAAGATCTCCAGTTATTGTTCGCCTGTTTGGTCCTTGCTGAGCTGTGGATCCTGTTCTAAACCTTGAGTTACTGAGCCGTCTGTTTCTAAACACTCTTATGGCTGAATCGTCCGGTGAATACAGGAGAATGACGCTCGGAGGTGGCGGAGCTGATACCCAACACATAGTATATGCATCAACAATGAATTGTTGAAATAACCTCTTGCATGACATAATAGTGGGCATCTCAGTTTGTCTCTCATGCAATCGGTAAGCAAAAAACTCTCTAGGGCTTAAATATTTCCGACTACGATTCTCCTTATCTTTTGAGTTTCCAAATGGTATATTCTTTGAATACCCATCCTCACCATATGGAAACAACAATGGATACTGCAGGGGAAGATAAGATACATGAAGCTCACTTATGCGCTTTAACTGTCCAGATCGTTTTTCAATTATGATATCTATATTTCCCATTGCTTCTTCAAAATCACCAACTATCAATGCAGCAACCTCTGAGACTGTAGGAAGATTGTATCTTCTTGCATCATTTGCTCTTTTAACAATAAGTCTCAGCCTAATTTCAGATGTTTCGGTCTCCACTATCTTATCATTCACCATTCTGAATGATTTAACCAATACATTGTCGTCATCCAACATTTCTTTAATGTCGATGACAATCTGAGCATGCAAATTATTCTGATCACTATTTTGTCTGCGAAAAGAATAAAAATAAATAAGAAATATAGTTAAAATGATAAAACTCAATATTCAGTAGTCCAAATAAAAATAATTTAACTCACAGAATGCAGTCTATTTGCAACTTCATTCTCCGTATCATAAATATAGAGTTGTGCAAATTTGGGCTGCAAACCTTCAGGTGGTATCAAGCTTCCAATCAAATGATAATTTTGCCCATGCATTCTAAACATTGGTGGTGATTTCCCAGTATTTAAACTTGAATCTATCTTGCCTCCCATAGAAGTGAAGCTGAACATACTATTGTAAGACCGAATGTTTTCAAGAAAATGTTTGCTTCTGGCATCCTTATTGAAAATCAATTCCTCCAATAATTTTGGAGGTCTTTTCAATAGTGGAAGCTCAATTTTCCCACTCAAACAACATCCAGAATATTTTGGTATTTTGACATTATTACTACGATTCAATCTTTCTTCATACCAAAAGAAAGCATTACATGAGTTATATATGTGCACTGGGTCACCAATATCCCGATAATCTACACAAAATGTATATAAAACTTTTTATATATATTATATATACATATAACCCAAAATTAAATAAAATTCCTTCTAATTAATAAATTTTTTTTTTTCATATAAACTATCATTTGAATGACAAAAGTTGATGAGGGTAATGATTACATTAAAATAACGAATAGATGAAAATATTGGAAATAATCAGCACACAAATTAGCATTTACTGCCTAAGTTTAAAAAAATAGAATTTTTGTACGAACATCGTAACTTATAAAGTTAAAATAATGAAGTTGATAGATTATATAATATATAATAATAATATATATGAAATATGATTGAAACTGAATATATAAAAATAAAGTTATTGTTAATCATTTCTCAAAATTGAAGCATACACTTACGTATTTAATTGAAAAAATATAATGTATATATATAAATTATTACCTTAAAATCAAAGAAACACATAAATTTATCAATTAATAATTATCTCCACAAATATTCCATAAGTTTTACTCATTAAGTTGATGAAGACATACCACTCGTAGCATGAGAGATCGTGTTTTCAGGATCATCACAATCTGAAAGAGAAATTAAATTATGTAAGTCTCTTCTATGTAGTTAATTATAGAATTAAATATTAAATATTAAATATAATTAAACATAATGAATAAATTCATTTATGTTGAATAATTATAGAATTAAATATTAAATATTAAATATAATTAAACATAACGAATAAATTCATTTATGTAGAATTATTGATTATTGGTATCTCACCATCATCTAAATTTGTCGATTCTTTCTCAAAAGGATTGTTATGACGATCCATTATTGGAGAATCTACAATAATCCAAATACAAAATATTAATTTTATAGGTCAAAGATGAAAAAAAGTAATAATTTATTTTAACCATTAATCATTTATCATTAATAGTCACTGAAACATTGTGAACTGATATTGTACTGGAATGATGATGGCTCGTAACAATATTGTTTAAATTGTCATATGTTAGGTCAACAACTCCTGACTTTTCAGTGTTTGTGATAAAAGTTCCTTGAGGCTGCAAGTAAAATGGTGTTCTACTTTCCCATAGATCTTCACGAATAGATGAAGATGAAGATAAGTTTCCAGCCACTACAAAAAATTAAGAAAGACATGAAAATACCAAAAAATAAAATGGTTTGGATAGTGAAAATGATTTGAATAAATAGATAGTTTGAAACTCACCGTTAGTTAGATCGTAAAAAGGTGATTTGTGATGCTCAACTGAATGTGTCTGTAAAGATGACTCGTTACATTGTTGATTATCACATGCTCTTAGAGTAATACGTGGTAATTTACATGCCGGGAGATTGACATTACCTATAAATAAACATTCAATATTATAAGCCATTCGATATTATGTAAACAAAGATTTACAACATTTGCAAATATAAAATTTGTAAATTTATTTGGCCAAACCACTGCAATTCTATTTTACTATTTATGGAAGAAATAGCCCAATTCTATTATTTCGTACAAATGGTTTCCTCTATAAATAGATCATTTTGGTATTTTTTTTTCATTGGCATCTATTTTTATCTGAATATTTAGCATCCAATTTAAGAGTATTTTTATTTTTAAACTTCTCTCTTTGTTTTCATTACCTAAACTTCTCTCTTTATTTTTAAACTTCTTTGTTTCCATCTTCTATTTTCTTTATATATATTACGTCTAATTCAAAAATAAAATCAAGACATATACAATTTAGTGTTTCTATTTTATTTTCTTTGTTCAAAAAATATATTTTATTACAAATTTAAAATTTTTAAAAATAAAAAATAAAAAATAGCTAATTAATATATAGTGTGGTATTCTGTTTAGTTATTTATGTCTTATAATTCTTAGCAAATAATCCATTTATGTGTGTTAATAATTATCAATAAGTAGTCGTACAATCCAAATGCGAAGATATAATTTCGTAAGAAATGTAATAATTGAATTTGAGATCATAAATACTCATGTGCATTGCACACGTGTAAATCTATTATATATATATATATATATATATATATTATTTGTTTGATTTTAGACATGGTGAAAATTATAATTATAATTTTAACTATGTAATGCAAATACTTACTAAATTTATATAAGTTGTATTCCGGGTAATTAATTTATTTTGTCAAAATATAAGTAGATAAATAAAATATATTAAAAAAGATCCCAAAATATAACATAATTATAAATTGTCAAAAAATATATTTAGAAAATTTTACTTGGGCTTCACTGAATAAAGCCCAATGGTTTCTTATTTAGTAAAATAAAATTCATTGAATTAATAAAGCCCAACACCCCCCAATTCTCTTAGGGTTCGTATGTATCAAGTGTTGAAAGCTGATTTCCCTTCCGCCGCTCAATTCGTACTCGGTTTCACACCAATGGTCGCCTCTCACCGACCATTGAATAGTTTTTCGCTCTCTTCAACGTGTACTCTACCTCTCATCTTAGTTGTAGAATATTCTCTCACACTTAGCCTCCCTGCATCTAACGGGCAAGAAATTGTAACTCCTTGGAACATCATCGATCGATTGCGAGGAAGAAACCGGCGGCCATAATTCAAAAGACTCACCCCCCATCTAGACCAGTGACCTCCATATTCAATCTATCAAATGATTGTGCCATCAAAGATGTGAATTCGGAATTTTCAGGTGGGTTTTGAAGCGTCGTTATATTTGTATATTTTAGATTTGGAATATACAATTTTTGGTGTTATTAACTTCCATTTACTACTGCAATCCAGAAAATTATATCGGCTAAAAGATTGGGAAAAATGAAGAAATCCGAGCTGCAATCATTTGGCTATGTGGAAGGTCGTCTCTGCAGCTCTTACGACTCAAAATAGTATATAATGTTTAAAACATATATTGTGGTACTTTAAAGTTAAAATTGTGTTATTTTTATAATTTTTTTCATGAATTAAGTTGTGGTTTTTTGTGGATCTGTGATAATAGAAACAATTCTATCTGCAAAGTAAGGTCCAACAATATAGTATAAAATAATCATTTCTATCAAAGAAGATATAGGTAACACACCAGATTCTTCTGATCTCCTTACATTCTTCAAGCGCAGTGTAGTAGACTTTGTAATTTTCCTCATTGATATATCTGAGTATGCAATGTCCTATGGTACTTATCTTGATTGCGGATTTGTGAACTGGAAAAATAGGAATTCTTTTAAGTTTGAATTTGTTGGTAATACTTGATTTTTTTTTGTTTGAATTGTTGTTAATACTTACCTGGAATTTGGTATGTTGTTGATTCTTCTGCAACTTGAATCCTGATGTAGGTGACTTTAATCTGATTTCAGTAAAACGTTGCCTCTATTGCTGGAACTAAATGATTTTCTTCTGTAAGTCTTTAGGGAATTTTTGGAGCTACTTTTTTGCTTTTTGTTGAATATGAAACCTTGTTTAAGTTTTGTTGTGATGTTCTCTTTATATGTTATTTGGGTATGTTTATTGTGTGGCTTAATTTGGTTTTGTAGGGAATTTTTACTAAAAAAATTGATAAATAATGTAAGCCACATAATTTGGCTATCACATGTGCTTTAAAATAATATATATGTCCATCCACTATAGAAGTGTATTTGTAATTTTGGAGAGGAAGTGATATTATTATAATAAAGATATTAAAGAAGTTTCTGGACATTTTGCAGATTCTTGAAAATTGAAAATGAGCTCAAAATTTTAAATTTTGAAATTCCTTTGGGCTCCTATTTTTAATTTTAAGGTGGATGAAACTTGTAAAGAGATATTTTTGTATTATTAAATTATGAAAGTAGAATCCCAGTTAACTCCAATGTCACTTCTTTTTTAAGGAAAAATTGTACTTTATCTTAAATTCAACACAATGAATCTTTTATTTTCTATAATATATTAATAATTAATATTAATAGAATTATATTTTAATGATCTGGAAATATATTGTGCAAATATTATTGATTATTGATTAAAATGTATCATGATATATTTAACTATTTCTAAAATATTAGGAAATATTTTCCTTATTAATGTAGTAAAGAAATATTATAACTCTAGTACCTCGTATCATATAAGATAAAAAAATGTAAAATATTAAGTAACATATCTCATGTTATTATATATTTATATGGATTATATTAGTTTTAACTTCCATATTCTTTTTCTTTCATATGACACATTATTAGAACCACACTTTGAAAGAAGTATACTATTACTTTTAAACTCTATAAAAAGATTTTGAAAAAAAAAAAAACTTAATTCAAGGATTTAAGTAATGTCATCAACATACTATTTTGTTTTGCTATATATTAATACCCTTAATTTTAAAATACCCCTTTAGTAAACAAAAAATTGTTTGTTGGTATTCTTTTTTAACTTATAACCTATAAGTACAGTTCTAAACAAAAAAATTATATGTATTTAAGGTCTTTCTTAAGCACCAAGTAAACTCTAAATCAACAAAATTAAGCAATTAAATACTAAATAAGTTTTTTCAATGTTAATTACATACTTGAGCTGAAATCACTTAACTTACATTAACAAAAGAGATTTGAAGAGTGACTTGAGTACAACTCAATCACGATACGTAGCTAAGCAAAAACTGACTTTACCCGAACTAAAACCAGAGTGATTCAACTCAGGAAGATTTAAATCAGCTAGTCTTTTTTCTAGTCTTTTTCCTGCTTGATGAAAACTTTGGTTTTCTTGGCTGTTGAAGAAAACTCATCCAATAGACTCCTTTTTAGTGTTTTTTCTTCAAGCAAACCACTTCCAACTTCTACAATTGCATCAGAATCAACAGCAGAATTCCCAAACATGTTATCTGCAACAACATTAGAACTCTTCAAAACTGAGATAGTATTAGATTCCTGACTATTCAATAGTTTTGTAGAGTATGTAGAAATAATATTCGGATCATCTATTAGGATTGACACACTATGAGGAGAATTGTATGTCCTATTTTCACCTCCTTGGAGTTTAATCTTCAACATAAACCTCTTTCTCAAGAAAGCATTCCCCTAAAAAGCACAAAAGTCTACTCAAATCAATTTACTATGGTTCAATATATGTTAATGTGCTGAAAAGTATATATTAATAAAAGAATACCTCCTTGACATCAAAATTGAATTCTGCAACAGATTTTCCAATCACTTGCATGCATTCTTTGTCCCACACCAAAAAAGGCGAACTTCCTGACTCATCTCCAACATGAATAATCAATTTATACCTCATACTACCATCCATAGTATATGTGCTACAGTTTCTGCAATAGAACCGATTTTTCTCCTTAATCAGTTTCTTATGGCATTTCTTGCAAGAGATGTAAAACCATTTGCCATTTTCACCATCTCGAATCACTTGAACAACAATCCCACATATCCAATATGTTCCAGCCTGCATAAATTGGAAATTGAAATTTAATACTCATTATTATTATACATCCTAAACAGTTCCAAGTTTCTAATCATGATTAGTTGTTTTTACCTCACGAATACCAGAAAGCTCTTTGATACACATTACACTACTCAATCCAGATGAAATTTCATCAATCAATCCTGAGTTTGTTGCATGTGAAGTGCTACTATTGATAGTAGTACTTAAACTGGAATCATTGACAATTCTGCCAAGGAAAAATTGATATATAACACCATAAAAATTTATATATATATATGTATAGGTTTTGGTTCAGATGAGAAATATTTGTTGGTGTGAGAAATGAGAAAATGCTTTTCTTATTGTAATTTATTGCTTAATAGGTATAATTTTATTGCATAATTATTTTCTCCCACGTGTGCAATGAAATTATAGCAATTAAGCAATAAAGTATTTAAGCAATAAAATTATGGCAATTAAGCAATAAAATAGAATACGATAAGCATTTTTCTCATTTCTCACACCAAGATCTTTTCTCACCTGAACCCAACCCTGTATATATATATATATATATATATATATATATATATATATATATATTAAATCAAAATTGTACCTTTGTTTGAATTCATTCATTTCAGGTAAATCAACATTCACCAAGATTTTTGTGTGGTGGTATCCATTTTGCACCTTAACAGCATCTTTAAAAATCAAATTATTATGTTAAAGATGGTTAAAAACTGAGCAATTAGTTATTGTACATGTTATAAGTTGAAAATGATTTCCAATACTTGTGTAGCTGTGTACATTACCTACCTTGGTATATAGTTGCTCTACAAAGCTGCAAAATAATAATGTTAGCAGTCTGCTTTTTTTCTTCCAATTGTCTCCAACATTCATCTGCATATTCCTCCCATATAGTGCATCCAAGTCTCTTCCCCCTTCACATCATTTAAACATAGGACTATATATTAGGAAACCTAAAAGGATAATGTCTACAAATAGAAAGAATTAAACATTTACTCTAAATCTTCAAGCTCTAGATTGATAAGTCTTTTTTGTGATCCATTTCGCATTGTACGCTCTAGGACATTACTACTATGTGTCACTCTACCAATGACATCTACAATTGACAACATAAGTACTATGTATAGTTGTTGATTAAATTGTATAATTAACAAGAAAAAATATACAAACTACATGACTTATCAAATGGCACTGCAGTAGCTATATCTTTCATGGCAAGAATCTCCTCAAATGTCTTGAAGGAATAAATAAACTTAGGAAAATCAGCATCCACCACCTCTTGCAGGTCTGTTTTGGCTGTGATTGAAACTTTATAATTGTGTGCAGTTGTTCTATATTTGTTGGTATTGTGTTGAACAACAATTTTCTTTAAGCTATAGGTAATACCCTCTTGAAATAGAGACTTGAATTTTTCAATTGAAAATCGTGAAACTATTCCCTCAAATCGTGTTCCCTATAGTTTTATGTAATAAATATTAGATGTGAATGATTGGTTTACCATAAATTATTGAATTAGGTAAAACGTTGATGAAAAACAGTACCTCTTCATCATGGAATACACATTCGAAGCTGCTTAACTCTTGTTTATTATTTTGTGAAACACCATAGCAACGAACACATCTCGCTTTGATGTTCGGCGAAACATCAGTTGGAGCACAAGAATTGAAAAGTGACCACTTTGTTGACATTGGACTTGTGGATTTCCAGCAACAATTCCAGCAGCAAACCTTTTCCAGCAGCAAACCTGACAATAATAAGGGTGGACAACAACGAAAATAAGTGGAATAGAAATAATAAGTTTCTGTTTACATCAGTAATTTTTGAATAGTAGGGACTCATTTTCAAGTTTTTACCTTTTGTTCAGAAGTTATTTGTAATTTTGGAGAGGAAGTGATATTGTTAATGTGTTATTGTTATTATAAAGAAGTTTCTCTATTTTGGCGGCTGTTTGAAATTGAAAATGGGCTCTAAATTTCAAATTTTGAAATTGGTTTGGGCTCTAATTTTGAAGTGGGCTTTTTTTATTATTAAAGTACATCAGTATGTATTAAGTAGATTACTTAAATAAGAGAATTAGAGAAGTGTCTTAGGCGGGAAAGAATTTAGGAGGGAACTCAGTTTTATAGGAATAGATATATATATATATAGGGTGGTTAAATCCTAGTGTAAGAACTAGGAACTCATCTCACACCATACAATCAATAAAGATCTTTGGCCTAAATTTGATTAAAAGGGATGGTGACAATTCTATAATATTTGAAAAAAAAATCGTGCGGGCGTATTAACGTAATTTGGTAATTCTTATAAAAATCACGGAAAATTTGATAACATATCGTCATGCTAATGAAGTATTATCATCATACTAACGAAGCGTTATCGTTATGCTAATGAAATTTTTTCTCATATTGTTAATGAAAAATTAAATTCTAAAGTGTAATTATAAATTCTAATGAGATGAAATGAACCATAATTCAGATATAATAAACTCCAATGGTCTAAAAAAATAGAAATAAATTCTAAAAATTAATTATAAACCCTAAGTGGATGGAATAAACCATAATAGCAATATAAATATACAACATTAGCATAATGATATTGTTTTATCAGCACTACGAATAAACTATGTTAACATATGACAATTCATCGTTAGCATAAGGTATAAACCATAAATGGATTAAGAAAACTCTAACTAATATATTCTAATTTGATGAAATAAATAATATATAATAATCAATTAGTAACTAAAACATAAAAAATAAATCATAAAAAATAATTATAAGTCCTAATAATAATAATAATAATAATAATAATAATAATAATAATAATAATAATAATATAAGTATGTGTACTACATTAATATTATGATAATCATTCATTAGCACAATGAATGCAATATGTTAGCATATAACAAATACTTCGTTAGCATATGTTATCAACTTATCATAATGCTGACGAACCATTATTTAAAAGCTAATGAAATCATTTTCGCGCTGGACACGAGTAAAAATGTATATTTTATATTTTTCATCTATATTTATTTGAACAAACATATCCATGACTAATCTTGAATTAAAGAGCATGAAAAGATCTTTAATTTGGTTTATTATTTGCGTTGATCCGATTTGAAACGAGTGAGTTATGGTCGTTCAAAGTTTTTAGGATTTTTTGAAAAAGTGATGACATCAGTTTTTTTTATGGGGATTGGATAACTATACCCCCACCTCCTTTTTTTTGCCTTGACTTTGACATTTAATCTCAGCCATTAGATCATCTAGGTGGAATGTATAAGATGAGTTCCTAGTTCCTACACCAGAAAAATGTGTATTTTTTTATCCAACCCCTATATATATATATATATATATATATATATATAGTCAAGCTGGGTCAAGTCGGGTCATCCCAGCCCATGGGCCAAAATTAAATGAGCAGGCCAACCCAAACAATTCGGGCCTAAAAAATAATGGCCCAACCCAGCTTGAAATTCGAGCTGGGCCGCCCATTGTCCGATGGCTAATTTTGCATTTTTTCTCTTAGCTGGCCTGACCCATTTAGGTCAATGTTTTTCAAATTGGGTCAAATCGACATAAAAAAATTTGGGACCTATAAAATCATGGTCCAGACTGGGTCGGGCTGATTTTGACATCTCTATATATGGGGGTTGGTTATAATAGGGACTAGATTCTATGTGAGAGATAAAGACAAATCTTAGCATTTCAGTTTATATCATTAGATGGTTGATATTGAAACTAGGAAATGTGACACAATTATAAATTAATTAATTAATTTTTAGAAATATAAGGATATTAATATTAGTGTAATTTTATGTATTTTATGATATAAAAACCTGCAATTAAATCTCAATATCCAATGTCTATCTCTCTCTCACACACACACATACACACAAAGAGAACCACACACCTGGCTTGCCAAGTGTGGTTTACCTCCCCTGTGTAGGTTTGCAGGCTATTACACAGGGGCGGGGTTTACCCAGTGCGCACCACGGTAGCGGCTGCGGGTTACCCTCGACATCCAAAAAAAAAAAAAAAGAGAACCACACATGTTGCATCACTATTGACCACTCTTGAATCATTACGGAGCACCAAAATTAAAATAGCAATAAAACCTAACATTATAACCATCAAACACCTCATTACTGATAAAAATGTTCGGAAACTATTATAGCACCGAATTCATACATTTTAAACAACAAAATCTAATATTATAAGCAGCAAACTCTTCATTATTAGTAAGAACGCTATAAAACTCTTATAACACCAAATTTATACATTCTAAGGAACAAAATCTAACATTATAAGCATCAAACTCTTCATGACTAATAAGAATGTTCGAAAATATGAATTAATCAAAAAATAATTAATGTTGCAATGCTAGTTATCAATAATTTTTATTTCGTGTTTTCGTACCATTGCAATTATTAATATTGTAATTTCTAATTTTTTTGTCACTAATAATTCATTGATTCTATTGTGACATTGTATTGCTTTTGCAAATACAATTTCATTGTTGGATGTGTAGTATATATTGATCGACATTGTCGATGGACTCTTATAGCACCAAATTCAAACATTTTAAACAACAAAATCTAACATTATAAGCATCAAACTCTTCATTACTAATAAGAACGTTTGGAAACTCTTATATCATCAAATTCATACATTCTAAGCATATAACATTATAATAATCAAACTCTTCATTACTATTAAGTGTTGGAATTTCAATTCGGGAAAAGATCCTTAAGAAGTTAATTAACTTCTATCTCAAGACCTCTCATGTGGATTATCAAGATCATAACACGAAAACGTAAGCATATCTGAGACCATGCTTTGGAGATTCTTGTGTTCTTGAGATGGTTTTGATCTTCTAAATGAGTGGCTCCCTCAGTTTCCCTTAGTGAGAGCTAATGAAGGAACATAGCCTCAAGAGTATGTGTGTGAGTCATCACTTGGGGACCAAACCCTACTAATATATATAGTAGTTCTTGATTTGCAATTTGGTCCCTCAACAAATTGAAAATCTCCTTATGGATTGGGTTCCACACATTTTAATTTCATGATCATATGATACCCCTTTAGTCCAAATTAAATCCTACACATGTACTTACCAAAAGCTCTAAGATTTCTAATTCTCACATTAAGCCTCAATTCTCTAGAATTTATTAACAAAGGTGTCTTGTGCCTAGGGTTCGTCTATTGAGACTCATTTATTAAATTATGAATCAATAAATAAAATTATGTCAATCAGTGATCAATTAACTAACACTTATGCATAATATAAGTACAAAAAAAGAAATAGGGTCATAAACAATAAATAAAACACGAAATGCATAAATACCCAATATTCTAAATCCAAAATACAAAATAATGTTGTCTAACATAAAACAATGTTATGACTAAATCATCTCAAAGAAAATAAAGGTAAAAATAAGAAAAAAGAATTCGATACAATCCGAAAGTTGGGCCTTGACTCAAAGGTTCCACTTTTCTCCTCTTTAAGCTCATTCATCCTAGCTAGGGCTGGTGGGAACCCTAGCTAGGATGTTGGTTGATGTGGCAAAGGTTTGAGAGGTGTAGGAAGAGGGGAGATGTTTGTGTTGTATGATGTTGTCAGGTGTGGTCTATGTTAAGAGTTCTTCTCTTCAATTTTCATCCAAGGTATCCCTTATACGGTGAGGGAGTAAATGATAATAGAAGAAAATCAAAAATTTGTGAAAAAGGATAAAAAAAATAGAAAAAATTTGCACGGGCGTGAGTGAGGTGATGGCGTCAGAGGACTCGCATCGTGGAGTGCGAGAAAAGTGCCTCTAGTTTCTACTGACTTCATCTTCTTCATTGGCTTCCATACGTTACATCGCATGCTTCTGTCTTCTCCTGACTTCATCTCTAGCTTCAACAAACAGCTTTATTTCTTCAATTTTCAATCAACTCTTCAGTGTCAACGTCAACTCTTCTCTCCAATCTAGCTGGGCTATTTTACATAACACAATTCTATAGTTACATGACTTGATCAACTGATTTCTATACTTGACAAATTTACCATTTGATATTACTCACACTACCAAAAAATTATTGTTTAGCGACGGAATTGTCTGTCGTTAAATCCCAATTTTCTGTCGTTAGTCTCAGCTAATGATGGACTAACGACGGAAAGCGTCCATCGGTAAAGGCTTCGTCGGCAAATTAATCTAACGACGGATATTGACGGTCATTACCATTAACGACGGACTGGTCTATCGCTAACATTTACTATCGTCAGTAGTCATCTTAAGGATTTACGACGTCACTAACGACAGATGTGTCCGTCGTTAATAGTGCCGACGTCATTAGTCGCCTTGAAGAGTAACGACGGACTTAACGACGGACATGGTCTATCATTAGAAAGTCAAAGTTGACCGTCAGACTCTAACGACGGACCTCTCCATCATTAGGTCCGTCGTTAAATTTAATTAATTATTATTTTTATTGCATTTTTTTGTAATATTTGATTTAATTTCGATTTTTGTTTGTAAATTTTGAAAGAACATAAATAAACACGTAAACTAATATATATATATATATATATATATATATATAAATCTCTAATAAAATACATACAATGTCATAAAATATCAGTATGGATACACACAAGTATATGAAATACAATACAAATAAGTGTCATGATGAAGATGGATGAGGGCCTCTAAACTGCGCCCGTATCTGCTCGAACATCTCAGCCTGCTGCTGTATCATCTCCTGCTGCAGACGTATCTGTTTTTTATGGGCTTGGAGAAGCGCTGCCTGTACGTCCATCTTCTCCTGTAACTCCTGGATGGCTGACTGAGTGTCGGGCTGTGGAGGAGCTGTAGAAGATACACTAGGAGCTGAATAACTCCGTGATCGACTGCCAAGCCCAAAAATCCGGTTCTTCTTAGAGTGCTGGCGGGCAGTGTCGACATATACGGCGCTCATGTCCACATGTGGCGCTTTATCTGTTCCAGGAGTCGGCTGACTCAACTCCTCAACCCGAGTCAATACATCAGTCTACTCACAAAATCAAATAAAAATGTTTAAATATATATTTATATCTAAAATAAATATTTATAAAGTCACTTACAGCGATACGAGCAGACTTCCCATCTGAATATGATCCATCAGCGGTGTCATACAATCTCTTGAACATCTCCCACGCCTCATCATTTCGCCCGACACTCTTCTCCTTAGCCTATTAGATAGAGATGTGTTAGCACACACATATTAAAAATAAATAAATAAATTAATAAAATATTCAGTACAAACCAAAGCTGCAGCATGCCCTACTGCACTTCTAGAGCCTCCTCGATGCTTCACAATGCCGGTGCCAGGACCATCGGGCTCAGTGAGATGATTCTTTGATGTGACGGTAGACTTGGCCTTGAAGGCCTCACTGTCCCAATGCTCCTTGAAACCTTCCCACATCTCAGCAAGCATGAATGGAGGGCAGCCCTTGGTCCTATTCTTCTTGAAGCCATAGACCATGTCCCTGTATCTATGAGCAGCCTTGATAGACCACTTTGCCCAGACATCATCCTCCAGAGCGGGATCCCAAGAAAACTCCTTCTGCAACATATTGAAAACATATGACAATGTTAAACTTAAAAAAAAAACTCAAAATAGAATATATATTAATAAAGATACCCGAAATTCCTCCATATAGTGTTGCATCTTCTCAGCGGGCACCATCTTCCAAGTGAAGCCAGTCGGATACAAAAACTTCTTGAAGTTGCATGTGATGGCGGATGCAACCTGATGAGCTGGCATCAAAACACTTCCAAATGCACAAAATAATTAAGATATTAGAATATTAGAATAATAAAAACAACAATATATAAAATGATATTGAATTATATAATTCAACATACTCATCCTCAATCCAACAAATTCGACATCCCTTTGCATCGAATGTAGGACGTGACGAACTCTCTAGTGATATGTCACCAACTGGACCACTAAGACCCAAAGATGACGATGATGATGATCCAGATCATCTAGTTCCACCCACAACCTTTAGAAATTGTCACATTATCATTGTTCTCAGTCATTTTTTTAAAACCCAATGCTTCTATGTGAGCCAGAATTTCGGTGCTCGATCTCATTTCTGGAGGTCCTCCATTCACAATTTTGTTTCTCATGAATGCTTTTTTATTTTTACGGAAGGGGTGGTTTGCAGGCAAGAATTTTTTATGGTTATCAAACCATGATTGTTTACCACTACATGATAAAGTAAAGGCATCAGTGGACTCTGTATAATGTGGACATGCCAATCTTCCAGCAATACTCCACCCAGATAACATGGAGTAAACGGGAAAATCACTAATTGTCCATATTAATGCTGCTCGCATCTGAAAATTCTGTTTCAATGAAACGTTATAAGTAGGCACACCTACCTCCCACAAGTTAATCAATTCAGATATCAAGGGTTGTAAGAATACATCCAATTTCTCTTTCGGATTGCGTGGACCTGGCACTAATACAGTTAGAAACATTTACTGCTCTTTCATACACATCCATGGAGGTAAATTGTAAGGTGTAATGATGACAGGCCACGAAGAATACTGCTGGCCTGATTGCCCAAATGACTGGAACACTTCAGTAGATAGACCCAACCTGACATTACGTTCTTCTGAAGCGAATTGAGGGAAAGTTGTGTTCAGGTGTTTCCAGGCAGGAGAGTCTGCTGGATGTCGCATTACTCCGTCATCAACAGATGATGCATGCCAACACATCTTCTTTGTTGTTGCATTAGATACATAAAACCTCTGTAACCTCAGAGTGAGTGGAAAGTAGTACATCTTTTTGTGTGCAACTGTGGTCTTCTGTCATTTTTGCAAACGACAACTTGTTTCCTTGAAACGTGGATGACCACAGAATTTGCATTCCGACAATTCACTATCAACACCCCAATAAATCATGCAGTTGTTGAAGCAGCAATCGATCTTCTCCACGGGTAACCTCATACCACGTAGTAATTTCTTTGTTGTGTAGAAATTATCAGTTACCAAATTATTCTCAGGAACAATCTCTTTCATTAATTGGGTTATCAGATCAAAACACTTATCTGACATATTGTTCTCAAATTTTAAGTTCATCAAGCGAGCAACGAGTGACAATTGAGAATGGTTTTGACAACCCGGCCACAATTCTTTGTCTGCGGCCCTCAACATGTTATAAAATCGTTGCGTTTCAGGATTTGAGGCCTCATCGGTATGATCATCGATATTCATATTGATTTGCGGACCAGCAGCATCCATTACCATGTTCTGGTACGTATTCAGTCCATTCTGACCACCCAAATTTTGCTCGGTAGCTGGACGCACTTGTTTTTCACCTTGATATGTCCATACATGATAATTGAAAACAAATCCATTTTTTACCACGTGTAGTCGAACAGTAGATGGCGTTTGAAATGGCATAGTCTTGCACTTACGACAGGGACACTTAATCTTGTAGAAGGCCAATTTCTAAAATATTTGATCGTTAAAAACTCATTCATTATCGTTCAATTAAATATAAAAATAATTCATAAAAAAATAAAATAGCTAATTTTTTTTTCAAAATTTCGGCAGCACCTATGTGAATTTCCTAACCCCAAGTTCTCGACTTTACGTTAATTGATATATGTTCTTCTAACCGATTCAGAACAACAATACCAACAAACACCAACAATTCAATAATTAACATATATTAAATATAAAAATAAAATACCTAATTTTTTTCAAAATTTCGGCAGCAACTATGTGAATTTCCTAGTCTCAAGTTCTCGATTCTATGCTAATTGATCTATATTCTTCTAATCGATTCATACTAGCAATACCAACAAACACCAGCAATTCAATAAAGAGGGATCCAAGGGCCCTCATCCCATTCAAATTAAACAAGTAATAAAGAGGGATCCATGGGCTCTCATCCCACAAATAATAGCATGATAATTGCATAAATAGCATAATTAGCCTAAATTGCCCAAATAAACTTAACAAAATTGACATACTTAGCATGAAAATTGCTTAAATAGCATACTTAATTAAAAAAAATTGCTCAAATAAATTTAACATAATTGGCATACTTAGCATGATAATTGCATAAATAACATACTTAATTAGCCTAAATTGCTCAAATAAATTTAACATAATTGCCATACTTAGCATGATAATTGCATAAATAATATATTTAGCCTAAATTGCCCAAATAAATTTAACAAAATTGATAAACTTAGCATGATAATTGCATAAATAGCATACTTAGCATATTTAATTTTATTATAAACCTATTGGCTAACCTCGTATCAGCAGTAGTGTACACAACAATGCCCAACAATCACGAACGAGCAAAACTGCATGAATTAATCCCAATTAACTATTACTTCTCAACACATAACAACTTAAGCAAACTATGATCCCAAAAGTACAGATATATGAATCGCTGCATAAGAAAACTAAAAAAAAAATCCAATCTTAAGCAACTGATGTACTTATCTGCTTTCCTATGACAATTTAAACAGATCACCACGTTTATGATAAGAGAACATGAGCAGGAAAGCAAGAAACATAAGTATATTGATGGGTTAAGTGAGACAAAATAGATTGGCCCGAACCTACAGTTGTCAACCCACTACACTTGATTAGCTTTAATTAAAAAAAATTGTATTCCCCTTATTAGATTGGCCCGAACCTTTAGTGGTCCAACAATAATCTTCTAGGGTATTACAATTTTATACAAGATATATATTTATTAATACAATACGTTTATTATGAATCACTAAATATATTTTCGATGTAAAAAATATTTATTGGCTACATAATACACAAACTTAAAATTTCACTTTTCCACCACAACGCTAAAGAATACTCTTCCAATACGCTTATTAATATCTTCAACATCAAGTCAATTACAATATTTTGACAAAACCTTCAATAGTAATTAACATCTATCTTTAAACACAATTGAGTCCAAAAGCTTTATCATTTCATCGCTCACAACATGATACATCGCATTTAGACAGTAAACAATTCAAGAAACTATCTCCTTAAGCTCTTCATCTTGAACTTAGAAAGAATTATGAATGATACGTGAACCAGCAATAATCCCAAAAAATTCAATAAATTAACCTTCAGTTTTAGTTTCAATCTCAATCTAGTCTGCTTTCCGCATATAATTATGAAAGCCATTACTTCAACTACACAAACACATACACAAAATTTCAATTCCAACAAACTTATGCCAAAAAAAAAAAAAAGAAAAAAAAAACAAGTAAACAATCAGAGAGAGAGAGAGGGAGAGAGATAGCAGAGAAGGTGTGTGTGTGTGTGTCTGCGTTTCTCAGTGTTTGTGTGTGTGACAGATCGAGAGTGAGACAGAGAGAGGGAGAGCAGAGAGAGGGAGAGAGGATTTACAGTGATGGTGGTTGCGGCGTCAGCGGCAGACGGTGCTCAATCTGAAGCGGCTCCAATCGCGGAGAGAGAGAGAGAGGAGAGGAGAAGGGTGGGGCGGCACGGCTGGGGAGGGAGGATACGTCGGCACGGCAGGGGAGGGAAATCGGCGATTTGGGGATTTAATTAGAGTTGTGGAGTGAAATGAGAGAAGGAAGAAGAAGACCCATATATCGGGATTTAACGACGGACTAACGACGTTCACCGTCCGTCATTAGATTTAATTAATATAATTATTTTTATTCGGAAAATCTTAACGACGGACAGTCCGTCGTTAGATTTAATTAATTTAATTATTTTAATCCGAAAAATATTAATTAAATTTAATTAATTTAATTATTTTAATCCGAAAAATATTAATTAAATTTAATTAATTTAATTATTTTTATCCGAAAAATACTAACGACGGACCACGTCCCTCGTTAACTTTAATTAATTTGATTATTTTTATTCGGAAAAAACTAAGTGTAAATCTATAAATATAGACAAAAAAAAATAAAAAAGGGAGAAAAAGGCAACATATAAGGGTATAGTAGTTTCATGGGCAATATGGAGTTATGACACACTTGTCCCCACACCCAATGATTGGGTAAGTGTACTTTTTACAAATTTTAAATAACTAAGCATTAAATGCACCTCACCTAACATTAAAAAATGTTCTGAAATTGTAATAATGAAAATGTTTCGTAAACATTATAACGAAATTGTAATAACGAAAATTTTGGTTATATCGATATAACGAAAATTGATGAAATTGTTTATTAATAACGAAAATTGTTCATCAATTATAACGAAAATATACAATTTCTGAACTATATCGTTATATCATTATTATAACGAAAATTTTATTAACGAAATTTTCGTTATCATTATAACAAAATTATAATGAAAATTTTCTATAATGAACTATAACGTTATATCGTTATAACGAAATACTTCATTATTAGAAATAAATATCGTTATTAAAAAATGAACAATATCGTTAATAATAACAATAACGAAATTACTATTATTATTAATAACGATTTTCGTTTTTCATAACGAAAATGTATAACGAAATTTCGTTATCAATATAACGAAATAACGATTTTTTTCGTTATCAATATAACGAAATTTTTTGTTATTGAATAACAAAAATTTTCGTTTTTCATAACGAAAATGTATAACGAAATTTCGTTTTTGAATAACGAAATTGTAATCGTTATGGTCGATCAAGTTTTAACATAAATGCGTTATTGTTTCTTTATGTGTTGGTCAAAATGAGGTAGGTAAAATGCATAAATTTGTATTTGTATAGGTAGGTATTAGTTGAGACAAATTAAATTCAATTTAATGCATTTAATTTTGTGTAAGAGAGGCTGGTGGTATAATGTACTTATATTGAAGGTAGGGTTTGATCCCGAACATTCAACACCAAAACACAAAAAATATATTGAGAGCTTGATATAGAAGAATACTGAAGAAAGCAACGACGTCTTCATCAAGAAAATACTCTCCGGCCGGCCTCGAAAAATTTTAAATTTTGAAATGTACGTTTCGAGTTTATTTGTAAAAGAAACGTAGGATTTTTGTTTTAAAGGTACCTATTGTTACATTTCTATGTTTCTAGTTCTAAAATAACATGTAAATTTATAAACTAGTGTTGTGGATGCTTGATTTAATTTTGTAACCTTAGGCTAAAAAAGTAGAGGTGGAATGAACTTTCATTATGCATAAAATGAATTATCGTTATGATTTCACTTTAGTTACGGCTAAATTTTCGTTATTCATAAAACTAATTTTCGTTATGCATAACATGAAAATTATCGTTATGGCTTTACTTAAGTTATAATTAAATTTCCGTTATTGCCTAAATGAGTTTTGGTTATGGCTAAATTAATTTTCGTTATGCATAAAATGAATTTTCGTTAATGTTAATTTTGTATTTTCGTTATGTTGAAATTAGATTCTCGTTAATGTTAATTTTTATTTTCGTTATGTTGAAAATTTAGTTTTCGTTATGCATAAATTTAAATTGTCATTATCTTTAAAATTAACTTTCGTTATGTTAAAATTAAATTTTCGTTATAGTTCAATTTAAATGATCGTTATGTTAAAAACCAAAGTTTCGTTAGTGATAAATTAAATTTTCGTTATCTTTAAAATTAACTTTCGTTATGTTAAAATTAAATTTTCGTTATAGTTCAATTTAAATGATCGTTATGTTAAAAACCAAAGTTTCGTTAGTGATAAATTAAATTTTCGTTATCTTTAAAATTATCTATCGTTATGTTAAAATTAAATTTTCCTTATAGTTCAATTTAAATGATCTTTATGTTAAAAACCAAAGTTTCGTTAGTGATAAATTAAATTTTCGTTATCTTTAAAATTATCCATCGTTATGTTAAAATTAAATTTTCGTTATAGTTCAATTTAAATGATCGTTATGTTAAAAACCAAAGTTTCGTTAGTGATAAATTAAATTTTCATTATCTTTAAAATTATCCATCGTTATGCTTTAAATTGTCACTAAAGTTTCGTTATAAATAAAAAAATATTATTCATTTCGTTATGCTTAAATTATGCTTTCGTTATACTTAAATTATGCTTTCATTACTGTCAAATTTTGCTTAAAATTTAAAGTTTCGTTATGCTTAAAATTGAATTATCGTTATGTTTAGAATTGAATTATTTCGTTATGCTTGAAATTATCGTTATGCTTACGTGGAAATAAATTTTCATTATCTTTAAATTGGAATTTTTTGTTATTACAGATGGTTAGACGTCGTATAATTGTACGACATAGTGGTCGTTGGGAGAGAGCTCAATATGTAGATGGTGTGGAGGAGCTGATCATCATGTCATCTGATGATATCTGTTTTAGGACACTGATGAGAGAGATACATGAGTTACTGGAGACCGATCCCATCTCTGTCGAGTACCAGTTATCATGGATGTCGAGCACCAATAGCGGGAGACAGATCAAGACTAGACTCAAAGATGATGCTGATTTGCTTGACTTGCTCCACGAGCAGAGTCAAGAGATGATTGTGTATGTTGTTCAGAGAAGATGCAGCAGCTCAAGGGTCATCCCTAACACCGTGCCCGAATATAGAGAACCAGTCAGAGAGGAGGTTCATGATGATATGCAGCAGTATGAGGCTCCAGAGCACGATTTTGACCACGATGCATTCCCGCATGAAGGAGGAGAAGAAGAAGAAATTCCTACTACTGATGAAGAAGCGGAGGAGAATGTGAGAACGGACTTGCTCGAATCAGTGTTCACAGAGTTCACGGGATGGATTTGTTCTACAGGGGGTACGGGACGATTGATAGGTATGACCGGAGGAGCATCATCGTCGAACACTAGGGCTGAGGATATATCTGAGAGAGGTGGGAGCAATTGGCTTGTTCCACTTGTGAATATTGACGTTGCAGACCCACTGAGTTGGGACGAGCCGTCAGCAGCCAATACGGATGAACTTCAGAAGGGTGCGATTTTCCGCACCAAGGATGATTTGGCCCTAGCCGTGGGACTGTATCACATGCAGAATAGAGTGGAGTATGTCGTGTATCGATCGAACAAGACACGGCTGGTCTACATGTGCAAGCATGGCAGGGAGTGCCCGTTCAAGCTGTGTGCCGTTGTGGATGGAGTTGTTTGGAGAATCTACAAGTTTGACGGCACTCATACTTGCCACATGGATATGAGTCGAGTTCCCCCACGACAGGTGCCTGCACGGGTGATTGCAAAGTATTTTGCACGTAAACTGGTCGATGAGGGGGTTGTTCTGAAGCCCAAGGAGATGGTCTCCGAGCTTCTACGTGAGTACGGGATTCAGATTGATTACAGTTTCGCTCTGCGCTCGAGGAACATTGCAATTGAGATGATCTATGGGGACTTTGATAAGTCCTATGCGCAATTGCCCGCATTTCTACACACGTTGCAGCTGCGCAATCCCGAGACATTGTACGAGTTTCAGACGAACACCGTACATGAGCTGAAGTATACATTTTTGGCACTTGGACCGTGTATCAGTGCATTTCATGCGGGTGCAAGACCAGTGGTCGTGATTGATGGGACACACTTGAAGGAGAAGAACAAGGGGATTTTGTTTGTTGTTGTGACGAAGGACGGCAATGAACAGGTGTTACCTATTGCAGTTGGTATCGGTCCGATCGAGAATGATGACACTTGGATTTGGTTCCTGAATCGATTGCATATCACTTTGGGCGAGATAGAAGACCTCCTGATCGTGTCCAATCAGCACAAGAGCATTAAGAATGCTGTCACGGCTGTTTTTCCAAGAGCGACACACGGATTGTGCTATTATCATCTACAGACCAAGATGGCAAAGCGCGGGTCTAATGTCATTGGGTTGTTTAAGGAGGCTGCCTATGCATATCGGACAGATGTATTCCAGAGGCACTTGTCAGCATTGGAAATGCTGAGCAGACCAGCATACGAGAAGCTTTATAATATTGGTCCGCAGCATTGGTCCCGATCGAGCAAGGACGATGTTTTTCCGTTCGATGCACGACATTAGCACACCTATGGAAAGTAGAGGTGGGCATGAAGTCTTTTATGGTCGATCTTCATCATCGGACCTGCGATTGTCGTGAGTTCGAGTTGGATTTGATCCCGTGTAGCCACGCTGCAGCAGCGATCAGGTACATGCTTGTTTAAATTTTTTAACACTATCATTGTTGTGAGTAATCATGTTTTTTTAACTATAATTCGTGTTCACACGTAGATTCTCCGGTGGAAACATATATGAGTTTTTGGATAGATGCTACAAAACGGAGACAATTGTCAGCATGTACGACTCAGTCATCATGGGCTTACCCAGTCCAGAAGATTGGATTGTCCCGCCTGACGGTTGTCCACTTGTGCGCGCTCCTGTGATAACAAAACAGGCCGGTCGTCCTCGAATGTCTAGAGCTCGGGGGGGTGCTGAGGCGTCATCCAGTCAACGGAGGCAGATCTGCACTAGATGTCATGTCCCGGGCCATAACAGACGCGTATGCACAGCCCCTCGCGTGCAGGATCCTGGACACGCACTTCGCGACAAATCAATGCATGCAGCGCCTTCCGGGCTATGTTACCCCCCCTAAAGTCCACGAAGTGTCCTAAGCATCCAGATCTGAACGTCTGGATCGTATCCTCACCGCCGAAATGCTGTAACACCTCCCTAATCTTGTCTACTAACTCCATCTTCACGTACATATTCACAGTCGGCTTGAACCTCTGGAGGGGCGTCTAATCCACTCAATCTAAATTTCACAATAGAAAATTAGACTGTTATTAAATTATTAATTATATTAATTGTTTTTGCTATTTTTATTTTTTTACTAATATTATTAATTAGCAAATATTATTGTTATTATTAGATTCGTGATTGTTGTTGTTGTTGTTATTATTATTATTATTATTATTATTATTATTATTATTATTATTATTATCACCATCATTATTATTATTATTATTATTTATTTATTTTTTAAATTAAAAAAGTATAATTATTTATATTAATTGTTTTTTATATTTTTATTTTTTACTATTATGATTACTTACACGATTATTATTATTATTATTATTATTATTATTATTATTATTATAATTAAAAAAGTATAATTATTTATATTAATTATTTTTTATATATTTATTTTTTACTATTATTATTACTTACACGAATATTATTATTATTATTATTTGTTTTAAAAAATTATTATTATTTATATTAATTGTTTTTTTTTAATTTTTTATAGTAATATATAGTATTAATTAGACTAATATTATTATTAATATTTCATTTTTATACAATTTCGTTGTGCTTCGGTGCGTTTAAGGTTATCATTAATGATTACTTATAATTAATTTAAATTAAATTGTAATTAATTATTCTTTAGAATAACGATAATGTTAATCACTTGTGATAACGATTTAATTATAACGATTTAATAAACTTTGCTAAACGATTAATTAAAAAAGGCCATAACGATTTAAGCATAATGATTTAATACAATTATCTTAACCGATTACTTGAAAAGCCATAACGATTAATTTAAAAAATGCTATAACGATTAAATAAAATTAGCATAACGATTTCAACTAAAAGTCATAACGATTGATTAAAAAAACCATAACGATTATTTAAAAAAGCCATAATGATTCAATAAAATTGGCATAACGATTTGAACTAAAATGCCATAACGATACTTTCATTTTAGCATAACGATTAATTAAACAACGCCATAATGATTCATTAAGTTGGCATAACGATTAATTAAAGAAAGCAATAACGATTCATTCATTTTAGCATACCGATTAATCAAATAAAGCCATCACGATTATTAAAATTTGCATAACGATTATATAAAAAAGTGATAATGATACCCAATACTACTAATTAAAAAAAAAGGCCATAACGATTATGCAAGTATTCTTTCGTTTAATTCAAAAGGCTATAACAATTATGCACGTAATTCTTTCGTTTAATTCAAAAAGCCATAACCAATTCCAATTAAAAAAGGCCATAACGAAAATCATTAAACAAACACATAAGGCTATGCATAACGAAAATCCATAATATGCATAACGAAAATCCATAACGAAAATCCATAATATTCTTTCGTTATGCATAACGAAAATTCATAATATGCATAACGAAAAGCCATAACGATATGCATAACTCAAACAATTTCGTTATGCACGTAATTTTTTCGTTTAATTCAAAAAGCCATAACGATTTCAAATTAAAACAAGGCTATAACGAAAACCATAAAAAAAACCCATAACGATAACAATTAAATCAAATAAATGTCATAACGATAACGATAATACTTTCGTTATGCATAACGAAATACTCATACAACTCTCGTTTCAGATCTAAACCTATCGTTACTCCATATATCAAATTAAAACATGAAAATTTCATAAATAAACATGCTTTTAAGCACCCCTAGCATTTTTATCTTACATTAAGCAAGACTTTGTTATAGTTAAGCATAACGAAAAAAGCTAACCTCGGCCGCCGAACTCGTCGGAATTTGGCCGGCATCCTCCATCTTCAACGTTAATGGCAGCCCACCTACTTCTCTTCAGAGATGACGAAAGCTTTGGCTATGGACTTCTCGGCTATGGCGACGGCGTGAAGGGAGGGTTTTTTTTGTATATTTTCTATTGATGTGGAACGATAATTTGGGGCTGTGGAACGAAAATTTGGAGAAGAGAGAGAGAGAGAGTGTAGATGAGGGTAGTTACCACAATTTAATATGATATTAAATCTGAATAGATTTAAAAGTGATTTTTTTTTTCAAATTTAAATTGAGTTTCGACATATATTGTTTCAAAGAAACGTAATATCCAAAGATTTTATTCCATGCAAGAAAATTTTATTCCAAACACTTTGTGCATGGAAAGTACAAATGTGTAAGGCACACTTTTCAGAAAAGTAAGAGAATATTCAGCTTTTTTGGGTCGTTACGATCAATTATTTTAATTAATTAAAATCGGAAAACACTAACGACGGATACTATTCGTCGTTAACTTTAATTTTTCAAATAATTTAAAAATAAAAGCAATCTAACGACGGATACAGGTCCTCGTTAACTGTACCGATGGTACGACCGTCGTTAAATATAGGCGCGAAACATTCCCGCCAATTGAAACTCTAGCGACGGAGTCCGTCGTTATTTCCAACAAAATTCTTCCGTCGTTAACTTCCGTCGCTAAATAGCGAATTTCTTGTAGTGTCAAAACTTAATGCAGTTTTTCCCATTGATTCCCCTTTTGATGATGTCAAAATATAGAGGATAGAAAGCAACTACATCAAGTAACAAATGTCAATTCATCATACAGTATATATAAAATCAAAGCAAGAACTGAGTTGACTGCCTAGATTGGTATGTTCAATTGCAGTTCTTATAACAGATGCTTTTGAGACAATGAGGGATAGTCGTTCAAAAGTCTTTGATATAGACTTCGCTACTTCAGGTTGGACTGACTCCTTGAATTTGGGAGAGTGGAGCTTCCCTTGAACTGGTGGCTCTCTTTCTTTAGGAATCGTAGTTTCAGCAGTTGCTGTCTCTACAACCTGCTTCAGAGAGATCTGCAGTCTGCTTGGTGTTGAGATTTTTCGAATTAACCCTGCACATGATCTGTTTGGTTGCTTTAATTCCATGAACATATGGTTATAATTTTATGCATGATATTAATTATCTTATGTTGGCATAAGCATGCTGCAATTTTCGAATCTATTAATACGAAATATAAAAACCATCAAAAATTAACTAAGGCAAATGACTATTCCTAGAGAATCTAATTTCTACGTCTCCATCTGGATATTCAATGATATCTAACTTTGAATTTTCTTGCTTAAATGGGTCGTTAGCTTCATCAAGAATCCATCTTTCAGGTAGATTAACCAAATCTCAAGTTATTGTTTTAGGAAAAACTGTATTGCTTTTAGCAATATCAGTTATGAACTATAAATAAGAATAACATTTTGAGCATTTGATTATAAATCATGACCTTTAGTCTTTATATCTAAGGATGAAGAATGATAAATTGTAGGATCTGTTAATCATATATTCTCTCCCCCCTCCAGACTATTGCATTCCCTCTTTTATGGTTTCATTCCAACTAATAATCATGAATGTGCTTAGCTATGTAGATAGTAGCTGGACCAAAAATTCAAAGACATTAGTAATTACTTTAAAATTAATGTTAAACGTAAATGAA
The DNA here is from genome assembly GCA_026008535.1 of Perilla frutescens. Taxonomy (NCBI): domain Eukaryota; kingdom Viridiplantae; phylum Streptophyta; class Magnoliopsida; order Lamiales; family Lamiaceae; genus Perilla; species Perilla frutescens. The sequence continues at coordinate 11,680,867 of BRKX01000015.1, forward strand.
GATCAGGAAAACTATCAGTTACTGTTTGCTTCATTTTAAACATTTTATCGAACAATATTATGTCCAGAATTTCACATACCTGAGCATCAATTGAGAAAGCATGAGCTAAATGATAAGAAAACATCTTGTGTACATAGCAGCTTAAATATGTCACAATTTTAAGACACTATCTTTTATGCTATGGAAAACATGAGTTTGAAGGGAAATAAAAGTCTATTTGTGATGAATTCAAAGAACAATTCTAGAATGTTTTAATAACCTTTCTAGTTGGCTGGAGTGAAGAATGATCAGTCCTCACTCCTCAGGAGGGAAAATGGAGAGCTTGAATCGACGGGCATTTCCAGATTGCTGACCTTCTTCCAGCCTTCTCTTTACTCTCCGAGCAGAGACAGCTGCATTATTAGTTAACCGGTGCAAGACCAACAGTTGGAAGTTTGGTATGTCAGCTAGCCCAATTGGAACTTCTCTAAGCTTCTCACAGTTCCTCAACTCAAGGCGTTTAAGTTTGGGGAAGTGATGGTGAGAAGCTACCCAGTTTACCAAATTTGTTCGTCCAATAAGCAAGACTTCAAGATGGCGAAAACCTCCATCAGTTGCCTCCCAGGTTTCACCCATGAATGCTTTGTCTTTCAGCTTGAGTACCTCTAGATTTTCAAGTGATCCGAGGATGGACATATGCTTCCAATCAAGAGAGGTATCACATAATGTTAGGCTTCTCAATTGGGAGGGGAATTTATAAGCTCTAGGCAGGCCACTCAGTTGGCATTGATCAGATGAGGAAAGAATTATATCATTTATAAGCTTCAGCTTTTCAAGATTCTCCAATTTTCCCAAGCTGTCAAATGATCCTTTCTTGTTTTCAAGAAGCCAAGCTAGATTCCCACGAATGCCTAGTTTCTTCAAATTCCGGGTTCTGTCAAAAACTTCTTTAGTGCAACTCTCTGGTGAGATTGTTCCGAGTGTTTGAATCTTTTCTCCTTTACTACTACTTTTACTTTGCTTTGGTAAAGTTGCGGATGCATTTGTCTTGAAATGCCTTAACTGGATCATATTCAAGATATCTACCTTAATATCAAGGGTTCGAGAAGCTGTCTCAATTATAAGAGTCTCAATGTTCCAGAGCTTGGCGAAAGCTGTAGGAAGAACTGTTGTTGAGTGTGTCGAGGGTGAACTGAAGGACAAGGACACATACCTTAAATGAATCAACTGGTACATATCACTTGCAAGTTTATTAAATTTGAGAGGCTTCACATCTAAAACTCTAAGCAGCTTGAAACCCGTGGGAATGGCAGAGATGTACTCTGCCTGAATGGGAATTTCATCCTTGGAGAAACAAACAAATGAGCGGACACTTGGACACTGAGGTTTCCCAGAGAAAAAGTCCAGGACATTAGAATGAATACAAAGACGACGATGCTTGCAGCTCTCAGAAACTGGAGGATCAAAGCATCCATCATCGCACTTCTTAATCTCTCGGAAGAAATTTTCCTTGTCCTGGTCAGCTTCAGTTCTACAAAAATCACGCAGCATGTCATGGATACGACATGTTTTAACTTTACCATCGGCCTTGAACTTGTCAGCTCTAATTAAGTTCCTGTTGATAAGATCATCCAAATAGTTTTCAGCAATTTCTTCTAGGCTGATACTCATACTACCCTTCCGTTGTATCAATCCTTCTGCAATCCACATGCAGATCAATTTCCATGCTGGAATCTCGTAGTCTTCTGGAAACATTCCCACATAGAGAAAGCACTCTCTTAGGTGATAGGGTAGTTTTTCATAGCTCAATGATATAATCTTTTCCATTCGTTTCTCTGTGTCATAAGTGAGATATGTATTGAAACTTTCAGTAACTTTTCCCCAGGCTCTTTTCATGGAACTCATTTCACCTGAAGCTGAGAATTTTTTCACTAGAATGCCTCCTATGACTACTATTGCTAGTGGCAACCCACCACATCTTTCGGCAATTTGTTTTCCTTCAACCTCAAGGTCAGCAGGGAACTGAGGTTTACCAAATACCTCCAACCGGAGAAGCAACCAGCTCTCTTCACAAGTCAAGAAACGCAACCTATGAGGATCTCTGAAGCGATTAGCATACCTACCCACTTCCACTTGCCGACTAGTGATCAAGACCTTACCCCTCTTATTGCTCTTCGGTAGAGCAATGCAGAGCTTATCCCAATCCCCAGTTGTCCACACATCGTCCGTGACTAGTAAGAATTTCGCACTTGATAGATACTTAGCCACCAAATTAGCCAACTCCACATCACTTTTGTGATTGATATCCTCAGTTATCCTAGTAAACTCTTTCAGAATGGAAAGAAAGATATCCTTCTTTGTGAACTCTTGAGAGATGTAAATCCATATGCGAACTGGGAATTGGAATTGAATTTGTGGATCATGAAAAATCTTACCAGCAAGTGTTGTCTTTCCAAGCCCCGGCATACCAATGATGGAGATAACATCGAGCTGCTCAGTTTCTAGAGTGAGATATCCCATCAACGTTTCTGCCTCATCTTCAAAACCCACCACATTGTCTTTTCTTAGTATGGGAGCCTATTAGAAAGAATAACCAGAGCTAAAGATCAATAATAGAAGAAACAGGGCATTCCTCATATGCAGCTTCAACATAGAACTACTATCTCATGTTGGGAAAAAGTGAAATGTTGACCATAGTATTGAAGGGAGTGTGGAGGATGGTTTGCCAATCGGGACCTGTTTACTAGACAAAGTTTATGAATGGTTTCAACATGGAACTACTATCTTAATGATCATCAATGGTTTCAAAACATATAGCACTTTTAAATATAAGGCCTAACTAATACGCTAATACCAAAAAAATTCAAATCTACCTAAGTTATTTTGAATTTTAGTCAATTCTTTAAAATTTTCAATTTAGTCATATTTTTGTCAATTGGTTAAAATAATGATCATATTATTGTTTTGGTCATAATTAGTTCAAGTTTGGTAATAATAATTACACAAGATAACACTAAACGAAAGTTGATTTTTAATGACAAAAAATAATGAGAGGATATAAAACCTCTCATTAAAACCATGACTTATTTAGTTTTAGTGAGAGTAGAAAATAGTGGTAGTTAAAGAGTGTTTTTAATGAGGACTTTCAAATTTTCCTAACTATTAATAAAAATCCCGTCACTACTATTGTATCACAAAAAAAAAAAATTCATCTCGATATTAAAATTAAATTTTTTGAAGCTAAACCTTTCCGCCAAAAAATTGAATTATTCATATTTAAAAATTAAATTAGATAAAAAAAAAAAAAAAACCCATGAAAGATGGATATAATTTATTCTTTATTTTCAACTCTCTTCCTCCCAAAACACCATTACATGTCGAAACATTGTTTGTTTTCTCTCTGATCCTGAAATGTTTGTACTATAGCACTATTTGTGACAGAATGTGTTATCCAATCCTTATTATGGCTTTATTAATTTGTTACATAATTTATTGTAAGTTAAACAAATTGTAGATTGCCATGCTCATGTAGGAAGAAGCACTGCAGCATAAATGGGATCACTGACTAGAATCTAGTAGGTTAGCACTTGATAATATAAGATTTTTTCAAATTGAACCCAATTATTAGTTTACAATGAACAATTCGAATTTGATCTATATGACCTGTTTAAGTTTGTATTCTGGATACTTATGTATTATTTTTTTAATATTGTAGCTTGCTCATTTGGTCATGAGCTGTTGAACTTTGTATTCTGGAGTCTGGATACCTCTTTAGCCTTTTGCTTTCTGCTTTCTATGTTCCCATTTTGATAAGCTAGGCAAGGTTTTAAAAGGCGGTTTCAAGCCTCGAGGCGTTTACCCGTAGCCTCACGAGGCGTAAGCCTCGAGGCGGACCGAGGCGTAAGCCTCAATACAAGAAGGAAAAAATATATATATTATATATATATATCAATTTAACTAATCAAATTCACATCAATCAACACACAATTCAAATATTCAATAATGAAGTCCTAAAATAACATAGAGTGGCTGTTGAATTAGGGCATCTGAATCAGCCACTCTCGCGCGGGGGAGAGTGGCTGTTGAATTAGGGCATCTGAATCTATTTATTTTTATGTTTATTACTTTATTTTAGATGTTATTTCTATCTATTTCATTAATTAAACAAAGCCCAACAAAAGCCCACATAAAAAACCCTAAAAAATGTCCAAAAACAACCCAGCAATTGAGGCTTAAGCCTCAGAACCGCCTCGACCGCCTCAGACCTACCGAGGCTTAAGCCTCAACAGCAGATGGCGAGGCGGCGCCTCTGAGGCTTTTTCTGGGCGCCTCACTCCGAGGCGCGCCTCAAAACAGCCTTTTTAAACCATGAAGCTAGGAAATAGAATATTATTTATTATACATGTTATTTTTAGCAGTTTTTATTTTATATAATCAACACTTATATTGTTTGAATTTTATCTTGCAGGTTTACTTAAAAGGGGAACTCTAGCATGGATTAGGTGGCATTTTGAAGTAGCAATCAAGTTTTTTATATTAGTGATGTTCAAACTATTTTGTACTCGTATTATAAACAGTTTACGACTATAAATTCTGAATATGTGGATAGATTTGATGTGGTTGCTTACATGAATGATGCTCTTTATAAAGATATACTTAATTACTGAATGTTTATCATTCTTAAATATGCTCACTAATGAGTATTTATTATTATATTTATTTTTAATAGCTAGTTAATCAAAATTTTACTATGAAAGAGGCAATTGATTTATCAATGATGAGAATTGCGTGATTAATTGTACAATTAAATTATTGTTAATGATGATATTTGTCATATTCTTAATTGACTTTTAATGAGAGATTATTTCATCACTAAGATGTTATAGCAATAATGACGGGATATCATTATTGTCATTATTTACTATTACCTAGAGAGGCAATAATGACGTGAATTTTCCGTCATTAAAAATTGACAAAATATCATTACCGTCATTATTTACTTTTACCTAAAGAGGCAATAATGACAGGATTATAACGGAATTTTCCGTCATTAAGTGTTTGTAACGAGAAGATTTTCACTTTTAATGATAAAATTTCCCGTCACTAAAAGTCAAATTTCTGGTATTGATATTTATCACATGTTAATACAAATAAAGTAAGATGATATAGACATCTACATTTTAGAATAGAGAGTAATGCAAAATAGAAATTGTGATTGGATACATACATACATATATATATATATATATATAATATACCCAAAAAAAAAAGGGAAAGAATGAAAAGAAACGTGTTGACCTCATTTTTCTCCGGCGAATCTCCATCATCAACATCAATTAAGGCGAGATCGAGCTTGTTTCTATCGCCGTAGATATCCCTGATCTTGTTGCAGACGGCCTCGACTTGTTTGCCGATGTCGAGGAGCTTAGCGGGGGAGAATAAGAAAGCCGGGAGGTAGCTGGACCTGGGCCACCTGGCGCCGGCGGCCTGCGTGACGAATGAATCGATGACGTCCTCCGCCTCGTGGACGATGCTGCGTATCTGCCGGACCAGCTCACGCAGCGTGTCGTCTTTCCGCCGCTTCTTCGTCGAGTCTTTCAGAAAAGCTTTGAAGAGGCGGAGATCGTTCTCCAGCTTCTCCACCTGATCCTTGGCGTCTTTTATCAAATTGCCGTGGTTTGTTAGCAGCTGCTTCAGGTTTTCTAGCAGGAATGCTACTGCTGCGTCCGCCATTTAATTCAGCTTCTCTCTCTCTCTCTAGGTTTTGCATTTAAGGCCTCATTTTGCAGTATGCTCGTTGACTCAGTATCCTCCACAGTCCACCCCTCTTCGGATGAGCTTTTAATTTCATTTTGGAGAAATTTAAAGTAACGAAAAAGGAGAAAACGACCAATATTCTTTATTCATTCTTTTTTAATTTAATCAAAAGGCCAGGAGTTGTAAAAAGTATTTTTTCCCATTATATAATGTTAAGTAGGAAGTCAAATGAGGACATTTCGATTAAGTGAATGGTATTCGTATATTTGAACACCATTTACACAAACTTTGTGCAAAATGAACACGGTTCGTCATAAAATGAGAACTGAAAAGGTATAAATAAATATTAACACGTACGGTTCAAAATTCAATCCATTATTCCATATGAACATTGTTCAAAATCAGTGACTTGTGTTCAAATATCTACTGTAAAGGATAATAAATGGTTTGGATCGGATCCCACCAATTTTTCTTTGAAAGTATTATTGACATATCATAAAAATTGAGTTAAAAATTATTGATGTAGAATCTTTGTTAAAAGTTGGTGTTTTAATTTGCTTATTTTTGAATTTGTGCATGTCAATTTGACAACTATACCTAAAATTATTGATTTTTAAGACAATTAACTCAATAAACAATCAAGACATTTGTGTGTTAATTACTAGCTAGCTAGTACTTCCACCAGAATTTAGCAAAAAGCCTGCCCAGAAATCCAGAATATAATTGAACACAATAAATCAACTACGTAATTAGAGAATTAATGAAATCGCACGTATATATGCCTCCAATTAATATTCCTTTATTGCCAAGCTCCTATTAATATACGTATGCTCCACATTTAATTTAAACTTAATTTATAATGTGACAATATCTCTCAAAATAAAGGAAAAAAAAACAAAAACTTAATTGCGACAGCAACAAATAATTAAATAAAAGTAAGTAAGCATACAAGAAGAGCACATTAATATTGCAGTTATAATTTGGTCTAAACATCTTTGGAACCAGGAAGATCGATCCACTGGAGCTGAATTTCGAGTTCACCACATTCAACATTTCTGAGTCTGAGGCACATATCCTGCATTACTTGCCCTTCCTTCCAAACCACACAACTCTCCTCCGCGAGGCAGTTGCTCCTGCAAGGCTGTATTATCTTTATCCTCGTCCCGTTCGGGAGGCTGCGTGGATGCACCTTCAACGCGTCCACAAATGGCCGTATATCAAACTCCGCATCTCCCATGGAGTCGTCCATGCTGAATGTGTCGTGGTCGTACACATTCTGTATTGTTCATACAATATTTATCAAATATATGTACAAAAGGGGATGTTTGGTTTTATTTCCAGTATCAATTTCTAGTTTTCAATATTACCATGTCAATTTTCAAGGTGTACATATTATTATGAATGATTTAATATTTAGAGTTGGTTTGAAAAATGGAAATGAGTTTGTTTGATTTTTTTTGTTTTCAATTTGAATGTGTAGTTGAGATGAAAAGATAATTATTTGTGTGGTTACGATGAATATTTAAATAATGAATCACACTGTATTAATAAATATATGATTGAATAGATATTATATAGGATTGGAAAAAGAGTAAACTAATATTGAAAATCAAACATGCGTGTTTATCGTATTTTGAATAGTGAAAAGTTGAAAAAAATTCCCCGTTAGAAATAAAAACAAACAATCCCATAATATTTCATGCAAGTTTAAGATGATCAAGAGGTAGACTTACAAGAAAAACCGGCTGACTAGGATCTGTCACAGAAAGCGTCAAGTCCTCATTCCATTCTGGATTTATATCCTTTCTTATAACTCGAGTCTTCATCCTCTGCATCATCATCATCATCATATAAATATGCACATTAAATTGCAAATTGAAAAATGTGAAAGGAAAATAATAACTCAGAGATCAATTCCAATGCCGCACATTAATAATTGCTCAAACAACATTGATAAAATTAAAAATAAAAATAAAAAACAAAAAAAGGAGGAAAGCTCAACTTCCATCATAATCAAAGCAACAATACAAGATAACCATCAATTCTTTACCTTTAATTAAACAATCAACACAATCCCACATGAGAACCAAAAAAAAAAAGATTAAAATGAACTAAAAAATTTAGAAAAAGGAGAGAATTAAATAGGTATAAAGAGAGAACCTGAGTGCCCATTCTGACGACAACGTAGGGATCACTGCTGCGTACGTCGCGAACGGCGAGATTAACGCCTCTCTTGAGGCGGATTCGGAGAAGCCCCAACAGATTCTCCATCAGAGCATGTGTGGGACTGTCTGAGTGGCCGTGTGATAAATGATCAGGCATGTGAGATTCAGTATTTGGAGACCCCATTTTTTTATCTTTTTACCCTTTCTCTAATAATCTATTCAACCCTTTCAATCAAGACTTCCTAATTTTGGTTGCTTTTATTCAATGCTGTTGTCCCAAACAAATAGGTTCCACTCTGCAAGGAATTGAGAGAAAATTCATCGTCGTTACAAATGCAGCATGGACGACTGAGAAATTAATTGGGACAGAAGAAAACACGAAATTGAATCAAACCATGAAAACATAATATTTCATGTCATGCATGGCTTCATGCAGGCTTAAAATTAAAGGACTAATAGCCGATTCACAATGTAGGGAAACCATAAAATAAAATCACAGATCTTTCGACGTAAAAAATGATTTTCTTTGTTAAATACCAGAAGAGATGAATATGAAGAGACCTGAATAGAATCGATCATAAGTTTAAGAAAATCATACCATGCTTCCAACTTAAATTTGAGGGAGAAAAATGGTTTTTGTTCATTGAAAATTGTGTTTACCAATTGTACGGTTCGGTGAAAGAAGAGATGGGAAGCGTACATGTGAATTGAAACATCCGTTTGAAATATCAGCATTGAATATAAGGGAAAGTTGAGTCAGGTTTGTATGTGAAAATTAAGGTTACCAGTTGTCTTAATGGTATTAATTAATGGGATTACAACGTTGTTGGATTTAGTTAATGCTTGCGGCGAAAAGGACGCATTGTCTTCGTATAAATTGAGAGAGAGAGAGAGAGAGAGAGTTTAGCATAATTAAGATATTTTAATTTATTATCTCCGAATTAAAAAAACATTAGTTAAAGATTTTGTTTAGGACATCGTGTAATATTATTATTTAGAATAAATTATATGATTAATATCTTTTTTTTCCAATTAATCACAAACTAATATTTTTATTAATTAAATACTTAAATTATTTAAAAATTAATTAGATCTAACGACGTGGTTGTGATATTATGTAATTGGCACTAGAAAGATTCTCACATACTTATATAGTATTGCTCATTATATTCCCACAAATAGTCCAAATAAAGCTGAGACTAATAAAATGGTGTGCCCCATGCTTTTCATGAAATCAAATTCAAAAGGATATAAGATAAAGGGCAAAGTAGGCAAACCAATTAAGAATAGGGGCACCCTTCTATGCGCAATATGTATATAAGGGTTTGGGCTGATCAGATTGGCCGATGCCTAATAAGGCCTAATAGCCAAAAAAAAAAAAAAACTACTCCATTTCAAGCGCCTTGGGGGGGGGGGGGGCTAGATTTTTTTTTGATTTTTTTTCTTTTTTTTTTGTTTTTTCCCCCAAAATTGTATACCCTAAATGAATTAATTTAATTTTTATAAATAAATATAAATATATATCCTAAAATTGATTTAATGGACCCTAAAATTAAAGTGAATGTTTTTTTTAATTCGGTGACTCGCGCAATGCACTCGCCCGACACTTACGCGTAGGCTCGTACATTACGCTCGACAATTAATTTAAATTTTCGAAACAAATATATTTGGTAATGAAAAAAAAACATAATTTTGAAATAAATATATACCATAAATGGAATTAGTGAACTCTAAAATAAAAGTGAACAAATTTAATATTTTTGAAATAAATATAACCCTTGATTGAGATTAATAAACCTAAAAAAACAAGAACCCTAAAAAAACACAATAAAAACCCCTAAAAAATACTAGAAAAATCCTAAAAAACTATGAACCCTAGAAAAACCTAACATCCTCCCAACTCTAAACATTAATTGTAATGGAAAAATCACAATTTGAACTACATAAACTCATATAAGATAAGCAGCAGACCAGTTACTTTTTAATAATACAAGTGATACTTTTTTAACTTTAAAATTATACTTTTTAGTGTAAAGATTGATACTGATTTTTACCATTTTTTTTACGGGTTGACCCCCGACCCAACCTGTTTGATAGATGTATGTACCTTATTGGGCTTGGGGTGATGTATAGGAATTATGGTGTTAAGAATATATAGGAGAGAATCTAAGCGCACAAGCTTGAAAGACATAATGAGATAAGGATGGAGGAGAGGATCAACCTTATATAAAAGAAAGAAAGTGACATAAATGATGAAATCTTGTGGAGATAAGCTTATTTTGGTGTTTGGTTTTCTCTTATACCCCCTCTAGGATTTAGGAAGTTCAATTTATGTTTTTAATTGAAAATTCGAACCCGCTGTAGTTCTTTAAATAATTAGAGCCCGCTATAGTTCAATTTATCCAAAAGAAAGGATGAAAGTGATATGATTATAAGTTAGGTTTTCTTTCTTTCATTTAATTTGTTTTTCTTTACAGAATTAGTAGATAATCTTTTAATATGAATTGATTGTGGAACATGAACTCGTGATGTCGAAATGTGGATAACATAATCTATTTTTATACGAAGCATGAGTGTGTGCAAATTTAATTAATTACTGCTGATTGGTTATAGTATGTCACTCTATAGCTACAGGACAAGCTTTCGGTTCAATTGCAGGGTGTTTATCTTAGGACTACTTCTTGAAAGGCTTCATGCTCATGTTAGTGGAGACTTGGCATGACTTATAAGTTGGATATCACTATTTTTTTTTACTCACACACATGATCTGTGGTATTGAGTAAATTCGAATCCGTAATCTTCAAGCAACATCACTCCATCACTAGCTAGACCATTCCCACCGGGACGTCACCATCCTTATCTTTAACATGTGGGACTTTAATTGCATAATGAACAATTTTCTCTCATATAAAGTTTTGCATTGGTTCAATATATAGTTTGTTCACAAATGGGAATATTAGCTTGCATGCATCAGATGATGCAATGAATTGAAAGATATATGATAATTTTGAAAAAAATGCAATGCTAAATTTAATATACAGATACTTAAATCGGCATTCATGATGCTATTTTTTTAATTTAAAAATTTGAAAAATGATGGTGATAATTTTGTAATAAATATTTGAAAATATTATGCTCAAATTCAACACACATATGCTAAAATCAGCATCTATATCTTTTAGAAAAAAAAAAAAAAAAAAAAAAAGAGAAAGTTCTTTGTTCGTTCGTCTAATTAATTTTCTGCAACAGAGGTACGGGGAGTAAATGAGCCTTTCCTTTTGTAATAAATGGGAATACTTTATTTTTTCCCATTTTTTCATAAATATATTATACATTTCTACTGCTTTTTATGCCTACTTGGTAAGTAATGAGCCTTCCTTTCCCTAAAAAAAAAAAAAATTGGGCTACTTACAATTAAAATCGTTGGTTATAAAGTTATGCGGGCAAATTTCATATTACCTCCTGTGTTTTTCCGAAAAATCAAAAAAATCCCTGTGTTAATTAAATAATCTAAAAACTCCCTCTCTTATATATTGTTAATCAAAAAAGCCCCTTTTTGAGAAAGTGAATTACATTTACTAAAAAAGAGTGTATGATTCTTATTTTTACAATTTTTGTTATAGATAAATATATTTTATATCATTTGAAAATTTTAGTATTTGGTTATACTACTAATTTTTAGCTATTTTGATAATTTCCTATGTTACGTATTTTTTTACATATAAATATATTTTATATTATTTAAAAATTATAGTATTTGGTCAAACTACTATTTTAAAAAATTAATTAAATTTAAAAAATAATACAAAAATTGTAAAAATAAGTATCATATACTCTTTTTTAGCAAATGTAATTCACTTTCTCAAAAAGGGACTTTTTTGATGAATTATACATAATAGAGGGGATTTTTAGACTATTTTTTTTTAACATAGGGAGTTTTTTAATTTTTCGAAAAAACACAAGGGAGTAATATGAAATTTGTCCAAGTTATGCCAATTGCCAAATGACTTTCACTGTAAAAAACTTTGATTTTTTTCGTTAAGATTATAAAATTTTGAAAGGGTAATTCTATTCACAACCCATTTTTTTCTTCCACAATTCCCAAAATTAATTAAATCATAAATATAATATTACTAGAAAAATTTACCCTTATAAGTTATAACCCACTAATTAAATTTTTATAATAATATTATTATTAAATAAAACCTCAATGGATAGCCCTACCATTTCATAATCGCCTTTCCCATTCAAAATCTGCACTGCAAATATGAAGTTGGAAAAATAATTTATGCATAGCTCCATATTTCTTCCGGCCATAATTATGCACTTTAATGAATTTTTCATCATTAATCGTCCTTTTTAATCACCTCCAAACGTCCAATTCTTTTATATCTTCATGGTTTTGTGATATTGAATCCAATAAAAGGCCAACGCTTATTGCTCATCATCTCAAGAAACTCGAACTAGGGTAATTTAATGGCTATGAATCATTTTAATAGTACGACAAGAGATGTTTTGATCTAGTTGATGCGGAGACATTGGATATTACAAACTAGGATAATTCCTTCTTCCCTATTTGAAAAATTCAATTGAGAGAGATGATTCAAAGATCTCGATTTTTTTTTCTCCTCTTGGTTGGCTCTGTTCATGTGTGATTTTGCAGCCCTACCTAGTATGATTTTATTTTGTTTTTAGAAAAAAAAATTGTGATCCCTGTAATATTGATGTTTGATATCGAGAAAAATAATACTATACATCTAGTGATTCTCGAAAAATTCTACAAGGAGTCGACAGAGTGAACGATGAATTCACACAATTTATGAAGATACGTCCCTGTGTAATAGCCTGCAAGCAAGAGAGGTAAACCACACCACACTTGGCAGGCCAGGTGTGACAGGCTCACACCTGTTGGTGGTGGGTCGAACGTGAGAGCTTTAACCTCAAGAAACACCACTCCACCACTAGGTCATCCCCAAGGGACACGTTAATTTTTATTTATTTTAAAATGTTGGGGGTATTGAAGAAAAAACGTGTTATTCATAAAATGGAGAATGAGGATAAAATAGAATATTTAAAAACATTTTTATTTAAATTAATATTGCGGATTGTAAAGAGAAAAACGGAGTTGTGAATAGAATCACCCATTTTAAAATGTTTGATTTTGATTGCAATAATATCTAAAATTCTACAAAAGCTCATTTTAGAATTGCAAGCTGCCGGGCCTTGACCCGGGCCCGGACCCGAATCCATCATCAATATTCACCATCACAATTTTCCCTCCAACGCAATGATTGAAGCACTCAAAAATGGAGATGGAGCCGTGGGAAGCTTTAGATCTCGACGATTCTGACCTCCCATCTCTCCTCCGCCCCTGCAAACAACGGCGTTCCAAATCCCCCGCCACCACTACTGCCGCCGCGGAAAACTCTCTTTCGCAGCCACCGCCCTCCCAACCTCCGCTAGAAAACCACGCCCAACCACTACAGCAGCCACTGCCACCTTCCTCCTCGGGACGCGTCGCTATTCCCGGACCTGCCGGAGCAGTTCACGCCGCCATGCTTCGCAAAAATCTCGACTACGAGAATAACAATTACTCCAACCATCAAACGGGTAATGACGGCGTACTTTCTACCCAAGAGTATATACGGAAGGCGATGGACGATACTGCCGAATTTGATGACGATTTCTCTCGCCATCCTTGGCTTTCCGCCCTCCAATTTCTCGGTAACTATGAATTTTTGAACGCGAATTTGATCGATTTATGTTTGATAGGATCTGTGTCAGTTGGTGGGTTGATTATGAGGCATGGTTTTGTTAGGTAATTATTATTGGTCCATAGATGTAATTATAGGTTTATTTTCGAAAATTTAACCATTTCTATGCCAGTTTAGCATGTTTGCTTTTAGGTGCGATGGATTTTGATGATGGTAATGGAACCGTTGTTTCTCACTTTTAGGTGCTGAAGATGGTTTGATTCCGACTACACCAATCAACTCTATCAAGAAATGTTGCAACGGTGACAAGGTTGTTCAGGTATTGATTAAGTTGAAGTTCTGTAGAGAGAGATTTTGGTATTGTGGATTTGGTGATAGTAAGCACGAACGATCAGTTCACGAACCATTCTAATGTTGAGGTAGGATTAGGTGTGGTAACTGACCAGAATGGAGGTAGCTGTATGTTTCAGAAGGCACGTGTGCCATATTACTATGAAGTTGGTTGGAAACTCAATAATTTGAGTGAAGGGAAGCATAAATTTATAATATATTTCACAGGAAATTGAGCTGGCCTATAGATTATGGGATTGTGGTTTTGGTTGGTGGAGCTGATGAAATAGTAGAGTTGGCATGTTGATATATCGACAAATTACAACCGGCTTAGTTTGCTTAAGCTATAAAGCACCATTTTCTTGTCTGTGTTGAACTCAGAGCACTTTTATTCCCTTCTTGACATGCTTGGTTTTCTTGCTTTAGGTTGTAGCTGTTGTCAAGTCATGCACACCTAATGGTCTTGGGGGTTTGTCAGTGTCATTGAAGGTATAAATAATATGAATAATAATCATAATAATGTTGAGGAGTTTATGCTACTGATTTGATCATCTTAAACTTAGGACCCCACTGGTACAATTGGTGCCACTATTCATCACAAGGTACTCTCCCAAAGCGAGTTTGGTAAGGAGTTAACTATTGGTGCAGTTCTAATACTACAGGAGGTATGATTCAACTGTAGTCTCCCGCTCTTCTGTGTGTTTCAGCAGGATTGTATTTTTCCTGACTGTTGGTTTTCATTCTCATTGACTGACTAAAAGTTGTGTCTCAGGTTGCCATTTTTGCTCCTGTAAAGTCAGCCCATTATCTGAATGTAACGCTGAGGAATGTGGCGAAGGTATATTCTCCCCTAAATTTAGTTTATATATCAAAGAGAAATGTCCTTCTTCCCATGAAATTATATATGGATTGAATCATTGTCTGCAACAAATGCAGTTTCTTGTTTCACCATTTAACTTTTCTCTATACAATGATCTGAAGCCAAGTATATGTGGGTCTCAATTATATATTGATTGGATCATTGTCTGCAACAAATGCAGTTTCTCATTTCACCATTCAACTTCTCTCTATACAATGATCTGAACCCAAGTATATGTGGGTCTCAATTAGTCTAGGAATGAGGAACTGTGGGGATGTTTCATAATAATGAAAGTTAATTGATATTTTAGAAACAGCCAATAAACTTATATGTGAGAGGCAAGACTGTTAGCATGATTTGTTTTGCTTCCAGTGGTTGTAATCTGTCTCATGCTACTCAAAATGGGAATGTCATAGTTTAAATCGCAACAAATGCAAGTAGACGAACAATTTGTTTGGAAATCGAAAAGGACTCGAATTGTTGATGCTTCATTGTAGTTAAATTTCTTTGCGGAGGTTCCTTTTGGTAGTTGAATTTATTCAACATATGTGGCTGTATGTGTATCAACTCTGAAGATGCGCAGCTTAGTTTTTTTCCTTGAATTAGTAGCTTAAAATAATAAAGTTGTTCACCTAATTCCTTGGATATGTGCATGCCTGGGCCTGTAAATCACATTATCCTAATTCCTAGATGCTAATGTTATGAAGTATGATATCTGCAGAACTTAAGCATGTATTTCGTCTTCAAAAATCGAAACTTTTCCGTGAGTGATTATGTACTGCTGAACTCCATCAACCAGTTGTCAAACGAACCTTCTAGTGCTGTTTTTAGTTGGTTCAATCAACCAATACAATTTAATTATCACATTATATTCAATACCTGTATAATAGTTGTGTAGTTTCGACCTGACAGGACATTATCATTCATGCAACTGTTAGTTTCTCAAGGTTACATATTTTCATATCTAGATGTATGCCTGCTATATCTCTTACTGCTCTAATGGCTTTCAACTACAGGTATTCTGCCAAAGCAAGGACTCTGCTTCAAAACTGTATAAATCTGCCTATCCAGTCCAGTATGCTGATCCTGGTATGGGTGCACGAGAAGTTTTTAACTTATTTTACTTGTTTTAAAATTGACTGCAATTTACTGGAAGTTGGAACATGCAAGGGTCTTTTTCCTCCTGGACATTACAAATTATTCTCTGCTAAAAAAGGCTTCAGTCATTTTAATCTTTCAACTCTCGATGAACAGGATCTTGTCAAAAGGCCCAAGCAGTAGAGAAGATATCATCCGTGCAAAATGTGATGTGCGACGACACTGAGAGGACACAGAGCACGAGAACTGTGAATTCCCGAAATAGTGTAATCCAAAGGCTGAATATTTCCACTGGAAGCACTCAATCCAATAAGAGAGACAGCACAAACACAACTGTAGCTAAGAGAGGGTATAATAATCTAAGCCAGCATGCCGGAAATGAAGGACCTGAAGACACGATCAGAACTAGGATTACTGGTAACGACCAAGAGTTTGTGAATGGCACCAACAGAGGCGCAAAGGGAGGTAACTTGGAAGGTAACCTCCTCAAGGACACTGATAATATGACCAACTCTCTTGCAGAAACTACAGGTGAAATAGCTCGAGGAACCAATGAAGTTCAGACGCAAAGGCAACCTCTAATGTCGAAAACCACTCCGCCAGAGTGGACAGACGAACAGTTGGATGAACTTTTTGTTGGCGACGAGGATGATTTATCTTTAGTCCGGTAAGGTTAGCCAAGGTTCTTTCCTTAGAAAATGTTAGAAATCAACAATAAGGATACTAGAAAAGAAAATGTACATTCCCTCCCCTCCCCTCACCACAACCACACACGTGACCATTAGTAAGGAGCTCGACATTACAGAACTTGACATCTCTATCAATATTTTCTTTTTAGTTCACAAAGTATTATTGCCAGGGTATCAGCCTTTGCATACCAATTCGAGGAGTTATGAAACAATAATGAGCAAATATGTTTTAGGAAATGTTATGTGAATGTTTTGAACAAGCTAACATAAAACAGATTAAACTGTTACGTGCTCCAAAGGCGAATGCCAAAACATAAAATAGATATAGATATGAAGGTGACATGGGTTCTATATTCGCTGTAAAATCTACCTTGTTCCCTGGGAATTTTGTTAATGCTACAAACACATCTTTGTTTTTTTTTTTTTTTTGAACTGCACAAACTTACAACCTAACTATTGAACCCAAATTCATGCATTCACGACACGCATGTATGTCAATATTATCATTTATCACAAATAAATATACACAACATCAGCGCAAACACATGTCTAAACTAAGTTAACACCTAATTTGGTAGCAAGAACTTTGTCCAAAGCAACAAACAATCTCGATTCTTGAGCACACTATCTACTTAGTGATCCCACAATCAACTTGGCTACTGTAAGAAAGAATATGACCATTTATTATTGGCTAAGGCACAACAAAACTTCAACCACCGTGTTGTACTAGAACCCGAAAAATAATATAACATGGTTAGGAATTATAGCCTGAACACAGCCCGTATCTCGGAGGCAAAACAGCGTGCTACAATAAACAAATAAATGGTGTATACTACAGCTAAAGAGTGTGGACTGTGTCCATGTTTCTCTCATCTGGCCCTCTAGCTTACATGACAAAAAGGCGGCTCCTATCAAAGCCTGTGGTTTTTGTAGCAAACTGGTAACTGGAATTTGTTTAGTTGAAACAAACATCTGTGGCAATATGATGTATGCTTCATCCATTCTCATGAACTACTGAAATACTTCCTCAGCCTTTCCAAAGTTTGAGCTGCTCTTTTATTGTTTGGCTCAAGAACGAGTGCATATCCAAAATCTGGAGGTAAGGAAGAGAGTTTGAGAGAAAATTGAAGGAAATAACAAGATATTTTATTCATTTCAATGACTTATTCTGGAAGAGAAGTCTTAAAAACATTGTAATACATACCAAAGGTGTAATAGGAATACAGGAGTTTCAAATAGGAGACATTTTTAAACCTGATCATGCAAGAATGACTAATCTCCATGCTCAGCCATGAATATTAAGTTACTGACCACAATTCACATTTACCTTTCTTGGCATAGAATCATTAAATAGTGTTTGCCGAAATAACCAAATAAATACTCACCTTCCATTGCTTCTCTATAGTAGCCCAACATTTCCCGTGCTGTTCCCCTCCTTAGATAGGCCTTGACATTCTGCAAGTATGTCAAGAATGTATTATTAGGCATACTGCAACAATAGAATGGGGAATTGTTTGAAAGAGGCATAAAAATTCAGGACTTGTAGAGTTCAGTACTAGGGCTAGACCAGTGTATAGCATCAAGATGTCAATTAAGATTGGGAAATATAGTAGTATGTGTGTTTAAAAAGGTTCATCACTGTAGAAAACACATGATGTTCAAAAGAATTGGAATTTTTCATAGCAGGTATTACAATTTGACAAATCTTAGGCATGTCAAATGAGTTTGGGCAAAAACTCAAGGTAAGTTCACCTTATGCTAATGTTACACTAGAGTCTAGAGACGAGCATAAATACCTCAACAGTAGAACAATGAATAATGAACAATGAACAATGAACAATGAACAATCAAGCAATTTTGGTCAAGATATACCAGAACAATCTCATTCTCAATTCATTCCCCCCAAAAAATATAGTACAAAATGTATCAAAGTCCTCAAAAAAATTATTTTGCATCACAGTTTCCAATATGTTCATTCTTAATTTATTCTCTCAAACACATCCCATAACATAAATCCTCAGAAAGGATGTGTAACCTGCCCAGTGACAAGAGTAATAGAGAAATTAAACAGCCATCTATATGAGACCTGGGGGCACAGACAAGCAACACCATCGGACATTTCTGCCACAAGATGATACTACTATTCCTTGAGTTGGAAGGCAAGAAAAAGTAAGGAAACAAAACCATAAATCTTTACAGCATGGCAGATGCATCAAGCTGTAACAAAAAAACAAGAACTTCATATGATTTTGCTGAATTCGAAATGTAAGCAAGGTCCATGATAACACATAAGATGATGATGTCTGAAAAAAAAAAATCCTCATCCAAAAAGAGCAAAGAATAATTTGTTATATACATCCATCAAATACCAACTCAAGAAGGGGGTTGGGAAGTTGAGAGAGGCAGAGAGAAACCTTCTTATCGAGATCAATAGTTTGGCTACAATCTGCATCAGCTTGGATGTAACTGACAAGAAATAATGAAAATATATAAAATCTCTGAGCAGATGAAATATATCAAAATGCCCATTTCAACTCAACTACCTTCCAATCTCCAAGTAAGCTGCAGCTCTGTTAGCATAATAAGTTGCATTACTACCGTTGAGCTTGATGGCTTCTGTATAAAATCCAATAGCCCTCTGCCATTGTTTTTCTTTGAATGCTTGATTTCCCTAAGATAATACGAAATTAAGATGTTGAATATATTTTGAAAAATAAACCAGATGCGCAAGCAAGGGCTTCTAATCTAATTCTTTCCAACCTACAAAATCAAAAAGTACAAGAAGAGAACAAAAGAAGACTCTCAATCCACAATGACGAGCAAGCAAAATATGGATGAAAATTGAGGTTGTAAGAGGTCAGAATACAAGTATGAGTCAAGCATATCTTACACATTGTCTCTTTAATTCTATCACACATCCATGTGATGGGTTATTAACAGCATTGAAACATATCATTTGCTTATGCTAGAAAGATGTATGTCTGTTCTTCTCAGAAAGCTCAAAATAAAAAGACCATCTAAGTAGCAATGGACCTTCTTCCTCTAACATGGTTGAAAGTGCACCTCTAGTCCGATTCTCCATGTAGACAAGATTAATTTCTACACCAGCTAAGGCTCATTCAGCAAAAGCGATAACTATATTATATTGACCTAGAGGTCAAAAAAGAAAACAAATGCAAAAGGTATAGTCTTCTCAACAATTTGGAAGGCCAGACAGAAATTTTTATGAACTTGTACACATACACAAGGAAGGGTTACAGCTCAAATTCGTTAGCAACTTGTAAAGGCAGTAAATTTTAGCGTAAAAAAAGACATGTTTAGTGAGAATTTACCTTTTCTTTGGCCATATCAGCAGACTCTTCATTTGTCATTGCTTTACTAGATACATTAGGCTTTGAAGCTGTATCAACCTGTTCCTGTAAAGATGCATACATGACCTGCAGGGTATCTAGCAGAAACCTATCACCCCCATGCCTGGCAAGAAGCGACAAAGAAACTGGACACTTTTCATGGACTCCCAGTGGTACTACAACCTAGAATGGCAACAGAAAGTCAATGTGACAAGAACGAAACACATATGACATTTACAAGTGTCTATGAGAAAGAGATGGGAATATTAACCTGACAACAGCCTGACAGACTTGCTACACTCGATAGGGTAGATGCCTGAATCAGATATTCCTCAGAAAAAATCTCCTTGGCTTCAAGTTTTGGAGGAGGATCAGTAGCAGTTGGAATAACTAATATTCCATCGTCCTGTTTCGAGCAATTTTTTCAGGCAACAAGCATAAGTGTAACAGTGGCATTAACCACAGATGTGATGAAGTATTAAAATAATAGCAAATATCTAGGAACACAATTGACTAGAGGAAGGATATGGTAACATCAAAGATACTTGGCATACCAAAAGAGCAAAATAATGGCAAAATGGCTTCACAGTTATGGATCAGTTTTGTTAACCAAAAACTTCCACAAACTAGATAATGATAAAGAACTCTTGAAAGTACAATCTAATAAAAGATGGACAAACTCAGCACATAGAATAAAGTATGCCAACAAGAAATGAGATCCTAAGATTATAATCTATATATCTCAGAAAAATGATTAATCCACCAGCAGGGAAAGTTCAGTAATGTACAGTCTTATAAGTAGGAGAAGCATCTGTCAAAGTCCTAAAGAATAAAATATTTCCACTAAGTGCAAAAGGGTGCCACAAAGCAAAATTATCACAATTAAAAAGGTGAGCTAGCACAGAAGTGTAAAAGTTAGTTGTTTGCACTTAATACTTCTCAGTTTATTCAAAACAGCTTATTGCCTATGGCTACCAGAAATTAGTCACGGGATGCAAGGAAAAAGTAAGGAGATTAGTTCAAATAGTCACATAAAGTATCACAGAAAAAAAAGAGAGAGAAGTGAATAAAAGCATTTATTCAACAGAACACAAGTTGCTGTAGAGATTAATTGATAATCGCTTAAAATAGACAATGCAAAGTGGAAATATCTTAAGTCGCTACCTTTAAAAGGGCATTTATAGCAGAACGCAATTCACTCCTGATTGTGTGACATTTTTCAATATCTGCATCAGTTGAATCCAACACTTCCGGTATCTGTGCTGAGATAACAGGATCAAATGTTGGTTTTACCGTGTTGATCCATTCATTATGATTTTGACGGAACTCATGGCTGCATACAAACAAGAAAGAAGTACTTTATTCAGGGTCCATTAGTGAATTCCATGAAGATGAATGCCATAATTGGCTGCCGGAGTATCAAACATATACGTAAACCAAATAATGCAAACTTCATAACTTTCATATCACTCCATCATGAGATAAAGATATTAAATTTGCATCATATAGCTAAACATGGAGCAGAGCAGTAACAAGGACAACAAATTGAAGACCTGTCTTTTCCAGTGACAAATCAGAAGGCACAGAGACTACAGAAAATAGTTGCATAGGGCAAAGGATAAGATAGAGATGGAAGGACTTCGAGCACAAGCAAACCCGCACTAAAATTGAAACCCTGATTTGACTTAAGGCATAAGCCTGTTAGCTCTTAAAGTAGCCATTTTTTACTATTTTAACCTTCAATAGCTACAAGGGAGTAAAGGCCGTAACTGTCCCTCTCGTGGAAACCCAAGTATACGTCGGTTGCCTAGTTTGACAACCTTTGTTTTCCCTTTCTCATCACACGGGGGTTACCAGATCTTCATATATCCAGAAAACTCACTGTTTCAATTTTCTTCAGTTCTCTGTGTAACCCTTGCCTACAGTGTCTATGGCATAATTCAGAAACTTGTCAAAATCAAATATCAACCTAGCCACCTCGTGCACTAACAATCCAACACCTAGCACAAGGGCCATGTAGATTTAAAGTTCAAAATATGCAACCCACCCATTTTGAGCAGAAGGTTTTAGGGATTGTAAAAACATAATCAATGTATTGTAGAATCTCGGGAGTACTGCACCCAAGCCCAAGTTTCCAAAAAGCACCTTGTAAGTTTGGATATGTCAACACCCATCCACCCACCATACCCCGCAGACTAATTATGTAACCAAGGCCCCACAAATTAAGATGCTCGTTAATCAGATCCCTGAGAAGAGCAGCACTTCAGCTTAATCGAAAAACCACTTTAAAAGCTAGCTGGTATAGACAGCTCCATTTTCCCATGCATTTAAATGATGCTATCAAATCCATAACAGAGTTTGGTAAGAATTTTAATCAGAAAGGATCTTCATTAACAAAATGAAAAGATATGAAGCATAACTGAAAGGTTCACATGAAAAAAATTATCCCTAGAAGATATATTTTCAATTGTAAAAACTGAAACACATTAATTCAAGGCAAAACTATTATAGTGCTACCTTAATCTCACCTCTTAATAATGTGCATGACATTTGCTAGCAATCTTAATGGAGAAGATCTCCCATCACCATTCGCTTGCAACACGCTGAATGATTTTAAGCTTGGAACCTTTAATTTTATATAATCACTTAGATTTTGATGCTTCAAAACTTGTCCTGAAACATGAGCTTAATAAGCTATGTAGGATAACCAACAAAGACTAAATCACCGAAGGAATTCAAATGAAAAATCTTTACGACAGTTGTTAAGAGGAAATGGACATACTTCCATAAAGCTTCTCGATGGATTTTATCACCACCTGAGTGACCCGGTCTGCAGGAACCTTCGATAACTGGAAGCAGTCATCTGCAATCACAAAATTCCTTGGATTGCGTTGTGCAGCATATGGAATCTGCAGCAGCACATGACCAACACGGCGAAGAACACTGGGATCCTTTGCAAACCATCCTGCAAATCACAGGTCTAAGAACCAATACAGGAGAAATAATTTGGGACAATCATAAATTTGTAGATGCCTGAGAGAAACTCTAATGCTCAGAATGCAAACTCTATCCTTATTGAGTCCTAAACTTTTAGTCATGTATTTTACCATTATTGACAATAATAGAAATCAAATTTTTCTACCATGAGCCCGCAGAAGCAATGCTCTTCAATGAAAGAAAGCGATAACATTATCAGTACAATCTTTTCAAAACACTTTCCAATAATACCACTGAGAATATTCACACCAGTACATGCAAAGATGATGACAACTTCACTAGCAAGAAACGGTTTTTAACAAACTTCACCTAATAAGCCAATGTCACTAAATTAATATATTGGAGAAGAATTATACAGTGCAGTTTTACATTTTCAAGTCAAGTCCCCCCCCCCCCCCCCCCAAAAAAAAAAAAAAGATGTGGCGTCTAAGAATGTGGCTACCAGCCTACCATTCCAACTAAATTAAGCCATTCACAATATACAAAAGAGAAGAATGAGAGAACATCCACTTCAAAGAAGGAATAAAGAAAACTTTCAAAATAG
Source organism: Perilla frutescens (assembly GCA_026008535.1). Classification (NCBI taxonomy): domain Eukaryota; kingdom Viridiplantae; phylum Streptophyta; class Magnoliopsida; order Lamiales; family Lamiaceae; genus Perilla; species Perilla frutescens. The sequence goes on from BRKX01000015.1 coordinate 11,704,349, forward strand.
ATAACTCTTAATGGTTGGCATCTAGGTATGACATTGAAGACATACCTACTGTGTCAAGACTTCCTGAAACAGGAATTACCCCAGAAAGTGGGACAGTCCCATGAGATGATCGAAAGCCAAGTATGGCACAATTTCCAGCAGGCAGACGCACACCACCGTCTGTATCTATGCCTGTTATATTTTGCAAGTTAAACATACACATTATTCTAATATGGAACACTTTTACAACATTAGAAACAGTACAAGAGAATTCAAGCTTGCCAGTTGCCACAGGAATAATCTGTGACATTCAGAAATTATCCATACTTGTCATAAAGCATTATATATTCAACGTGACGAGCCATAAAAGAGATACACCTACAAACAGCATAATGACACCAACAGTTTCTCAAAGAAGAAAAGTAAAAATGTATTGCTGGAACCAAATGTTGATTCAATTATCTACACAAAATAATCTTGATGCTTAGCATGGGATCTTAGTCCCACTCACATGAATGTGTTCCTGATAAGTTCTGGAAAATACTCAGGTTTTGACTGAATGTATAAGGTACTGGAGGAAGTTACTGATATATTTAATACACGTTCCCTACAAGCAACAACTTCCTATTTGACTACTGGGGAATCTGACAAACTTCAGATGGCCAAAGAGCAAAATCCAATGTCAACTCAACATGAAACAAATTTCAACCTGTTTAGTTTGAAGAAGAAAAATAAACCAGCCAAGCATCACTTTAAAATCTGTGAAAGAGTTCACCGAAACAGAGTCAATTTAAGTCCAATTTTAGATCCAAATACTACATACTACATATGCGGTCAAAAGAAAAGTGACTCAACATTCACCTCTATTTGATACATTTCAATAACATATAAACACTTAAATTGTGATGTACAACATTCATCGTTATCAGTACAAACTGATAACGACTACCTACACCTTTTTCCCACTATGCGGAGTTGGCTCTATGGTTCATATCTCTCATCAGTCATCACATCTGGTTGAAACACATTACACATGTAATTACTTTCAGCCCTTGAACTAGTTTAGATACATAAAATTGAGATGAATAATGCTGAAATCACACATAGTTAACTATTTGAAGCTAAAAAATATTACCAAAGTGACAAAACTCTAACCAACACGACCTAGAGAATTCAGACTGCGAAAATGATGCTATGTAGTCAACAGTTATAGAAAATTTCCAGCTAACTAGTCTACTAGTCTGATTATTTTAACCTGGATACATCTTTTTGGCAAGATTCTCAAATAAGAAAAGGAGCGTTGAGTATTAGATTTACTTCTCGTAGCATATGTACTTCTTGCCATGACAGCTTTATATAGTATATCACAACTCAAAAGTAGCAGAAAACAATCTAGCTTAACTTAGTCAAAAGTATTGCATACAGGAGCATAAAGGACTCATTTGGTTGGCAAGAAAGTAAAGTTATCTGAAAATATGAATTTTAGAAATGTGATTATGAGGAAAATAAATGCTACAGATTATTTGGAACATTACAAGAAAATTGTCAGGCTTCTCAGTTTAATATTTTTGTTATTCAAATTAATCATGTAGATTTATTAAGATAAATTCACAATATTGTAATCTAGGGGTATTCTTCAACCATTTCATGGTGAGAGACCGAAATTCGACCATCATTCTCCTCCAGTTAAAAAAAAAATTAACAATAAAGAAAACATGTAAATAAATAAAGATAAATTAATAATTTAATATATATATATATATAAGTAAAAATTGTATAAATACAAACATACGAAAAAAATTATTATAAAAAATTACATTAATTTACAAAAGTGTATTTATATATATATTTGGTCGACATCATTCGAAGACAAATTGTTACTTATATCGAATTCTATTGTTGGTTCTAAAGTCGAGTTGTTCGTTGTTTTGCATTTATCATTTCTCTACCACCAATTGTCAAAATAATTACTATGATAATCGAATCTTAGTATGATTTTTGTTTTTTCAATTTTTCATTTTTTTGTTGGAAGTCAAAACTTAATAATAAAAAAATAACAATAATACAAAAATTAAGATAAAAAACGATTTTAAAATTTTATTGAAAAAATTATAAATACAATTTTTATAATAATTTATAAAAAAAATTAAAATAATTGATGAAAAATCGAATAATGAAATGGTCTAACACAAGATTCCTAGAAATAAGTAATCACAATACTACTCCAACTAGGTATTCAGAATCCAGGAATGTTGTATTAATTTCCTTGTTTTGAGGATTCTGATTATTTTCCAAAATTTCCTAAAATTGAACCAAACACAGAAATTTAAAAATAAGGAATCAGATTACTTTCCAAGACTAGATTCCTTGTCGATCAAACGAGGCCGAAGTGAATAAATTTGTCTAATATATGCATCTGCTAATCCAATACCATTCGCTGGTGAATTATTCAAATGCAATTCTTTTAAGAGATTCTGACATCAGATGCTCTGTGAATAACAAAACCAAGGCCAAGACAAGGAAGGATGCACAAAAATACCAGAGTATATTGTTTTTCTCGTATGTACCAATTATCCCTTTTTTTCAACAAAATGATGAAATCAGAAAAGCTGCACAGTAAAGAAAGGGCATAAAGCAATTGAAACTATGGTTGTCACCTTCATAAGGTTTGAGAGAGCTGATAGAGTGAAAACTGAAAAGTAATAAAGAACCTACTGAAATGAGTAACAAAATTGAAGAGTAGGACTTTGTTATCTTCTTAAGCATAGCACAAGCTAAAAGTCAGTAAGGTATCAACTCAATAAGAAATTGGTAGGCACATTAAAATATCCATCCATAAACTAATAGTAGAAGGAAAGAAAGAACTATCTGTGGGAGGAACTAGTGTCTCACCCAATGAAAATTCAACAAGTTTAGCAGCAACAGCAACAGCAGCACCACTAGATGCTCCTCCTGGTACTCGTGCAGGTGCAGCAGGATTAGTTGGTGTACCATAATGCTTGTTTTCTCCACTAACACTATTTTCACAGAAGTGAAAAATATATGTTAAAAGGAAATAAATGAGTCATAAACTAGATATCTGAAGAAGTCCTCAGCTAGAACAAGAATAATGAACAAACCCTAAAGCCATGTCATCCACAACAGTTTTCCCAACACATGTAGCACCTCCATCAACAAGGGCTGCAACCGCATGACATGTCCGAGTTGCAGGGTCATGAGTCCTGGACCAGTCTGGATTGCCAAATCCAGTTATAAATCCTTCGATGTTAAATCTGAAAATCAAGATTCAAAATTTAACTTTTGGGCTGAACGGATCATATTGAGTCCAAATAATTCACAGGTTAGCAGCAGCCACTAAATTCTTGTGAAATAAGTTCAGACCTTAAAGAATCAAATCCCCAATTCCATGTACATGTTTTACATTGAAACTCCCATCCGAAATTTTCCAGAGAAAGGAAATAGACCACAAATAATATTCAAAAGTGATTAAGTTAATCTTCAAACCATAACCTCTTTACATTGTATTTATTTCCAAACACATATTAGTGTTCTAGCTACTTATAAATAGCTATGCCAACGTGCACCGCATGGCCAAGTGCCATTAGGATATTACCCATTTCAACTCACTTCCTACTAACAATCTTAAACCAAATCAAATGGACAGGGCAACGTCATTCAAACAGAAGCAACATACAGACATTTAGTGTGTGTAAGGGAGAGAGTTCTAAAAAAAAAACTCATCAACACTCAAAAGATAAATACCAATATCACCCAAATCATCTACTAAAACACCCAAAGATCAAATACAAAAACAAACCACGGTGAACTAAACTAAAAATGCTCACACGTCAGAAACCGCAAAAGAGAGGCCAGTAAGAGGATGAGGAGCTTTGGGAGGGGCGGGCTGCGGCGGCGGCAACAGCTGCAACCGCTCTATAAAAGCTCCGAAATCAGCCCTCACCGTCCGCTTCAGCTTCTTCGTCATGATCAATATCCCCGCAAGCCCAAGCCCTAATAAAACCCACAAATTCGCTGATGAAGACGCCATTCTTCAAGGTTTACAAGAATTAAACCGTTCAGGTGATCAATTCTTGTTGTATGCTGATGACCAACCAAAACGAATAGATTAAGGAGTTGAGCTGGGGTGGAAGAGGAGACCTACGCTTATGTGTAGGAAATTTGGAGGGTTTGGGACTCTTGACTCTTGAGGTGAGGATTTTGCATTGGGGTTTATCATTGGCCTCAGTTTCAGAAACAAAACAAATTTGTTTTATTAATTTTTTTTTTTTTTTTAGGAAAATAGCTCCACTCTCATATTTTATTATTTTTTAGCAATATATTTGCACAATGCTTTTTATATCATCAGACGTATATACGCTTCTAAGCAAACAGAATCGAGTCAAATACCCTTGAGTTCAAGCTTAGCTTGTTAATGATTATTCAAATTTGAGCTCAAAAGCCGATCGAGCTCGATTTCAACTTTTTTCCTTTCGTTCGAGTTCGACTCGACATATATTTATTATGCTTGAACTCAACTCGTGAAATGCTCGAAAATTTACTAATCGAGTCTGTGCTCGAATGTACGAGAAAATTTCATTTAATTTACATGTTAGAGCTTGAGTTCGAAAAAAAAAGCTTATTTAATTTACTCATTTGAAATATTTATAATATTTATAAACATGTTCAATTAAGTTAGAGCACGAATTTGTATATTTTTGCTTCTTCAATGGATTCAATTTTGTATGCAAATTTCTTTGGCAAAGATCTAAGAACCTTTTGAGCAATTTTGTCATGTATCATTTTCTCTTCAAGCACAAAACTTTCATTAGATAAGCTTTTTAGCCTTGCATTTAACTCGACAATGCTTTCAGAGTCACCCATGTGAAAATTCTCAATTTTTTTGGTGAGATTCTAAAGTTGAGATAATCTCACGGTATTCGTGCCTTCGAGCTTACAAGTTGAGATAAGGGTGAACATATCCATATCAACTGCAGCAAAGATTGCATTCAATGTTTTGGAGTTCATGTTGTACATGGTCTTGTCTATCTCAGACCACTTGCTGATCGAAGTAAGCATACTTGTTCCGTCTTTCTCCATTCATGGATGCGCCATCCCAACCATGCCAAGCAAGATCATCAATAGACTTAAGAAATGCATGCATCCTTGCCTTTCAGTAGGAATAGTTGATGCATTTATGCAAGGTCGAGTGCACCGTCGAACCTCCTTTCTTTATATGGAATTCATCTCCACAGAGCTAAAAAGGCGCAAATACTAGCAACACCAGAATCTTTTCACTTTTAGAAAAATGACTTGTTGTTGATGCCAATTGAAATCGCTAAACTCAGCTAATGATAACCTAGTTCGATTAACACATACTATGAGGGACCTTATGATGGAACTGAGGATCATTTGGATGTGTGTTGATTGAATAAAACATTTTGATCAAAAGATTCGACATCCCATTGCATGCTTAAACCGAATATAAATCTCATGCGCATCGAAAAAATGAGATTATCGATTACCTTGCAATCGGAAAGACACCATTGAGAAGATATAGATATAAAATCTACAACTCCACCATTCTTCATGTTATTCACTTCATGATCTTCTGTTGTATGACCCAACCTCGATCCAGACGTCGTGTGGGCGACGATCCTCTAGACCTTGTAGAAGCTTGGAGACGAAGAACCCTCACAATAGAATTTTCGAAAGTCTATCTTTTTAGGAGAGAGGATTTCGAAATTTTCATCTATGTGCTAGGGTTTTTCTTCTCCCTTCATAAGGTATATATAGTGCTACAACAGGGATCTAGAAGAAAATTAGGATTGGGCCTCCAACGGGCCTTAAGTTCCCATGTCTAGCCCAGACATAACTTAAACATGATAGTTGGAATAATTACCTTGGAAAACCAAGTTATGCAATTCTATATCCCCAACCACAAATCACGTAAATTTTTAAAAAATACGCATGAGAATTCAATCACCACACAGAGCCAAAATCCAGTTTTGATACCAATTGATGGAACTAAGGATCATTTGGATGTGTGTTGATTGAATAAAACATTTTGATCAAAAGATCCGACATCCCATTGCATGCTTAAACCGAATCTAAATCTCATGCACAATGGAAAAATAAGATCATCGATTACCTTGCAATCGGAGAGACGCCATTGAGAAGATATAGATATAAAATCTACAACTTCACCATTCTTCATGTTATCCACTCCATGATCTTCTGTTGTATGATCCAACCTCGATCCAGACGTCATGTGGGCGACGATTCTCTAGACTGTTAGAGAACGATTAGCTAAAGAGAACAAAGTACGCAACAACGTAATAGAAAACTCAATAATCAAAAGACGAACGAATAGGAATCTTCAACAAAGAGAAACCCTAAACCAAACAGACAAATCGTGCCCGCCCCAGCCATACTAATCAAAGCATACTGAAATAACTAAAGTTCAAACCCTAAATACTATTCAATATCGCAGGCCTAAGTTGACCCGGTCCATTGAAACAAAATAACCCAATAAAACCCTAATAAATAAAATAGTAACTTTATTAGTGAAATAGCACTTTTAACTCTCAACAACTTTAGGCCTCCGCCTATAAACCAATAAATCACGTCTATCAATTGCCTTCTCCGTCGGAACAGCCTTGCCCACAAGGCTGAAATCTGGAAATTACTTCTTGAAGACCTCCACATCCACCCACGATGCATCCTCCTTCCCAAAACCACACCATTGAACCAACACCTGCTCCACTTTCCCACCATCGCGGCTGACACTCCTGTCTTGCAACACCACTTCTGGCATAATCAAAGATGCTTCTGAATTCAACTCTTTTGGTGATTTGCCAACCACCTCTTGATCCCCCACCATACGCTTTAGCAAGGAAACATGGAACACCGGATGAATCCTTGATGTGTCCGGCAACTTCAAACGATAAGCCACCACCCCTACTCGAGTTCAATTTCGAAAGGCCCAAAGAAATGTGGCGCCAACTTCACATTGCTATGCTTGAACAATGTCCGCTGCCGAAATGGTCAGAATTTCAAATAGACATACTCACCCACCTGAAATTCCACATGTCGGCGATGTTTATTTGCCTCTACAACCATCCGCTGTTGTGCTTTCTCAAGATGGAATCGCAAGTAATAAAGTATCTCATCGCGATCGTGCAACTCCTCTGCTACAGTCTGCACTCGCACATCCCCCTCCAAAAATTGCCTAATAACTGGTGGAGGGTGCCCATAAACAGCCTCAAATGGTGTCCCGCCTGCACTTGGCTGAAAACCAAAATTATAGCAAAAATTCAGCCCACGACAACCATTTACTCTAACCCTTCGGCCTATCAAAAGTGAAACAATGGAGATAAGTTTCCAAACAACAGTTCAACACCTCTGTCTGCCCATCAGTTTCTGGATGATATGCAGAACTCATCTTCAATGTAGTCCCTGCCAGCTTAAACAACTCTTTCCAAAACAAACTTAGAAAGATTGGATCCCGATCAGACACAATACTTATAGAAATTACGTGCAACCGAACAATCTCTTGAACGAATACTTAGGCAATGGATCATGCTGTGAAAAGGTGTTTCACCCCAATAAAATGACCGTACTTAGAGAAGCGATCTACCACAACCAAAATGCAATCCAACGAGTTAGATCGGGGTAGCTCGAATATAAAATCTGAACTAATAACATCCCAAACACGATCTGGAAGAGGAAGCGACTGCAATAAACCCACCGATGTCTGTGCCTTATACTTATTACATTGGCAAACTCCACCGGAAGCCACATACTCTATCACCTGCCTCATCATACCCGGCTAATACACACTCGTAAAGAGGCGCTTATAGGTTTGAAAAGCCCCTGCATGTCCTCCAGATGGAGTGACGTGAAACTTCTTAATCAACTTCACCGTCCATTCTGACTTCCGAGCTATCACCACCCATCCTTTATAAAACAACTGCTCCCGAAGGATCGAGTAGTAAGCCAGTGCGGGATCTATACCAGATTATAAAGCTAAATAAATATGATAGAGTCGGATCAATCCTATACTCTTGTTGAATCTGACTGCCCTCAGTCCATACTGGCAAACTCAACGCAAAACCTAGTGATCCTGATGATTCATTCTCATCTATTCCTTCCTCGCGTCGTGACAAGGCATCATCTCCACAATTAAGGGCCTCCGTCTTGTAAACGATCTCAAAATCATACCCCAACAACTTCCCTACCCAATTTCATTGTGTGGACGTAGTCAAAGGTTGCTGTAATAAATGACAAAGACTGCGCTGATCGGTTCTGACCACAAACCGATGACCGACAGGTATGGACGCTAATGTTGGATAGCTAAAACCATAGCCATCAGCTCCTTCTCATATGTAGACTTCGCCAAATTGTGGTCAGCTAAGGCCTTACTAAAATACGCAATCAGACGCCTTTTCTGCATCAAAACTGCTCACAATCCCGTGTCTGAGGCATCACATTCCACAGTAAAAGGCTTAGTAAAATCCGGCGTGGCCAACAATGGCACCATCATCAAAGCTTTTTTGAGGTTGCAAAAAGCTGTCTCAGCCTCTGAAGGCCAAGACCACGATTTCGAAGTCGTTTTGCAAAGCAATTGAGTTAATGACGCAACCATTTTCTCATAATCTTTAATGAACCATCTGTAATAGCCGATTAACCTGAGGAATCCTCGCATAGCCTTGATTAACATCGGTCGAGGCCAATTTTCAACTGCTGAAACTTTCTCCGGGGCCATCTGAACACCTTCTGCAGAAACTTCATGACCTAAATACTTGATCAAACCTCGACCAAATACACATTTTTTTTCTGTTAACAACAAAAGAATGAGCTCGAAGGAGGTTGAATACCTGGCGTAGGTGAGCAGTATGCTCCTCCTTCGTCCGAGAGTACACTAGTATGTCATCGAAAAAAATCAACACAAACTTCCAACACCGGTCTAAATATCTCATTTATAACACATTGGAATGTAGCTGGTGCGTTAGTGAGGCCGAAAGGCATCACCAAAAATTCATAGTGCCTCGAGTGGGTTTGAAAAGCTATCTTGCAAAAATCTGACTCGACATCTCTAATTTGATGGTAGTCTGCTCACAAATCTATCTTGGTGAACCATTTTGCCCCATGCAACTCATCCAACAACTCCTAAATAACCAGAATTGGATACTTGTCATGCACAGTGGCTTTGTTCAACTCTCGATAATCGACACAAAATTGCCAGCTACCATTTTTTTTGCAAATCAAAAGTACCGGGCTAGAATATGGACTAAAACTTGGACGGATCAGACCGGCTGCAAGCATCTCAGCTACAAGTCTTTCCATTTCATCTTTCTGCATCTGGTTGTAATGGTAGGGGTGAACAGAGATCGAATCATGGCATGCGAATAAAGAAATTCAGTGATCGGCATCTCTTGGTGGCGGCAGCCCAATGTTGGTGATAAACAGATCAGCATACTCTTCTAAAAGAGCTGTAATAGTCGGGTCCTCCCCGTCCATGGTCCGTCCCAATTCTGATAACACCAATTGATCGCTCGACCAAAGCAACCAACTTCCATCCACCTCTATTATTTTCTCTAAGCGCACCATGGAAAGTTTCTTACGCGTTAGTGAAAGATCCTAGAGTATGCGGATTTTTTAGGAATCAATCACGAATTCCATGGACATGTAACCAAATTGCCGTCACATTACCCAACTCGGATAGCCAATTCACACCCAAAATCATATCCACTCCACCGAAGGAAAATACATAACAATCTACAACAAAATTATGAGACTGTAAAAAAAGTTGAACATCGCGGAAGAGACCATGAGCTCGCACCTATTCACCATTCCCCAAAGTTATCGCAAAGCGCTGCAATGTGTCAATATTGAGGTTTAGCCACTGCGCTACATAATATGATATAAAGCAGTGGTTGGCCCCACTGTCAATCATGGTTAGTAGTTTGTAATCCGCGATTCACCCGATCAATTTCATAGTTCTTGGGCCATCGAACCCGTGGGAAGAGAGTGGTGATAAACGCAAGAACTGCAGCGCCGTCTCCTCTATAACTATCTGTGTCATTCCCTCCTCAACTGATTCTAGAGAGTTATCAGCCCCATCGTCCTTGTCGGTGTCGCCACTTATCATGATAGTGAGCATCCTTTTTGGATATTCATGTAGTAGTCCATAAGGTTGGCTGCAACGGTAACATTTGCCTATTCGATGATGCTCACGTACCTCTATCGGTGATAAATACCGAACTTGCCTTGCCTTTTGAACTGCTGTTTGGTTATTTGGGGTTGAAGCACCTGAATTAGGCGTTGGAAGCGCGAGGTGTCTACGTGTTGAGATCTGCAATGGCGTCTAACCAACACCACTTTCCCAACTATTTCCAGGCTGCGGAGCTCTACCTGGAGAAGGTCGCACCTGACCCCGACATTCGAAAAGAAGTTCTCATTCTATATTTCGAGCCCAACAAATAGCAGCCAAAACATTGGGAATTAAATCCTCCCGTATACGAACTCGTACTTCTGGACGAAGACCAGCGAGAAACTGACCCAAATAATGATCCTCATCCAAATTAGGAACCTAAGCAGCCCGAGAAATATACTGGCTGATGTAGTCCTCAACTGTGCCATCCTGTCGAGTTGTACTCCAAGCCTCAAAATTATTGACGGATTTGTTGTCCCCAAAACGTAGCAACAACTCCCGTGTGAACTGAGCCCAAGTTAACGACGACATGCGACGCAACATCCACTGTAACCAATACAACGTGTACCTATCATGACAATTAAGGCTTGTTCTACTCGCTAAGCCACCAATGTTTGATACACCATAAAAAATTGATTAGCCCGTGCAATCCAAGCTCGTAGGTCCTGTCCATTGAAAGATGGTAACTCTAGACGGCTAGTTGTCACAACAATAGTCATTTTCCCCCATTGGCGTTGGACCAATAGGGATATCTGGCGTCGACACGGCCCCGGTCATGTTAGTTTTGTATACTAGAAGACTTGTCTTTGTATACTTTTCTGATGATATGATGATATGAAATGAAAGTTATTGCAGTCACTATTTGCATTTAGATTATGTTCTATAATTGTTTTATGCAATTTTCCATATACTTACATTGTAGATGATATGGTGTGGGGAGTCACACGGTAAGATCATATCATTAGAACCTTGTAATGTATTAAAGAGCTCACGGCTTAGATGGTCCTGAACACACCATCGGTACACCGTAGAATAATCTGATAAGTTAGTTTATCTTGACTAACTGATTATTCTAGTACACTAGTTAGTGTATTGAGGAGGATCACGATAGGATACTATTCTCTGTCTCTGACCCAGTTACTGAGAGAATAAAGATCCACAGAGTTCGGGTTCTGAACTCATGTGATATTGGCGAGCATATGTGTGTGTTGTTTATTACTTTGATTTATCAATGGGTGAGATCTTTTCGTAGATCGAATTCGATATCTTGGGTAATAACAATGTATACATGATGTCTCGAGCAGTATGCATGAGCACTGTGTCCTGGTGCGCCAGGTTGATGATGTTCTCTTGAGGAAGCACAAATTCATGTTGAAACCCTGCAGGTGGAATTTATTCCGTACATGAATAAAGCTTGTGTGGTACTACTCAAGGTTTTAGATGTTGATTAATTATAGCTGTCAGAGGCTTACATAATTAATTAATGAACATTATATCTTAAACACGGGGAATGGCTGGACTAAAGGAGAAAACATATTCGTAAATATGTATTAAATTGGTAGGTCAGTTTTACTTCTTTAGTGGAATAAAAGTAAAACTTAATTTATTTAATTATATCCTAAGTTTATTGGATATTGGATATTAAATAAATTAGTGGGCCAATTTAATATTCTTCTAGATCCTTGTTGTAGCCCAATTGACTGATAGTGGACTGGATATTGAACTTGAGATAGAGGCCCAACCCAATAGGGCTGGAACATGAAATTTCGCCCCTCCCTATATATAAGGGGAGGGGGGCACGAAATTTAATGATGAAAATCATAGGAAATCAGCCCCTCTTTGTCTCTCAAAGTTATCCACATATTTCACAACTCTATCTAGTAGATTTCAGCCCACTTTGAATCTAGATACAGTCCGGGAATACAACAGAAGATCTTGGAGTAGAATACAGTGGTGATCGAAATTTTGAGTGCTAGGTGGCGCCAACTACAGTTCATTCAACAACAAGATTAGATCTTTAATCTTGTCCACAGACCGTCTATCGATTTGTAAGTAGATTCGTTTCTATGTCTTCCGCTTTATTAGATTCGAATATGCTTTGCATGCTTTTTGATTAGACCGTGATAAACATGCATGTTACATAAAATTATGATTTGCATGAACACGGATTAATGAACAACCAAATGGTCCTGCGGTGGTTTAATTCGAAAAAACCCCAACAACTGGTATCAGAGCGGGTTTTGGCACTGTTCTAGGATTAATCCAAGCATAAATTTCGAATTGCATAATTAAATTTGTTGATAAATTTATGTCCTTTAAATTTTCAGATTTAATTGGCTATGTATTTCGATTTTATGGTATTCAACACTTGGAAGAATTTTTTATTGAAATCGAAAATTCTAGTTTTGGAAGTCTATGTAATTTTCGATAATCATGAAATTAAATTTGGAATGATATTTGATGTTCTTCAAATTTTCAGATTTATTTCATGGTGGTGTTCGAAAATTAGAGCTCAATTTTTTCAAAAATTGAGGATAATTAAATCCCTAGTTTTGTGTTTAAATTTTCGATGAACTAGAATCAAATTTGGATGGATTTTTGATCAAGATCAAAATTTCCAGATTTGAATTTGGATATGTTTCTAAAATTTTGTTGATTAGAAAAGGATTAGGCAATCTTTGATGTATATCTTAAGTTACCTATTTCTAATCTAGATAAGTTTGAAAATAGAATTTTAAATTTGGTAATTTTTGAAGGGGATCAAAATTTTCAGATTTATTATTGTAGCTATTTTCGAAACTTATGTATTTTATTTGGAATAGTTTTTGATTTATGTCAAAATTTCCAAATATGTTATTTTATGTAATTTTTCAAAAATTATTAAATTAATTTGGAATAGATTTTGATCAAAATCAAATTTCTAGATTTATTTATTAATGAAGATCGAAAATTATGATATTTGATTAAGATTTGATATTATTTGATGTATATCTTATTTTACCTAATTTTAATCTAGATAGATTTGAAAATAGAATTTTAAATTTGGAAGAATTTGAAGTGGATCAAATTTCCAGATTTATTATTGGTATTATTTTCGAAATCTATGGATTTAAATTGGATAAAGGTGATTTTGGATATATATAAATAATTATCAAAATCCAATTGTGATACGATTTTAAATTTGGATAAGTTTTGGAAGATTTTGGATTGGAATCAAATCTCCAAACTTTATCCTTGAAGATTTAGATTCTTATGGATAATATTTGGATTAGATTCTTGATTTATATCAAGATATCCAATTATTATTTAATTAGGGTGGCTTGAAAATATTAAATAAATTTGGTGGATAATTATAATTAATTTTCATATTTATTTAAGTGATATTTTCGAAAATATACAAGATTAAAATTGGTGGATAATTATTTTAATTTCCAATTTTTATCTTGTGGATAATATCGAATTAATTAATTTAATTAATTGTAAAATTCGAATATTACTTAATATTTATGCATAGATATCATATGTTATTTTATGTGGATCATATAATAAATGATTGTTGGATTTGTAGACTGTGTTTGTTTGCAGGTTTACAAACTATCATGGCTCCTTTATTTTATGTGATGTATGTTTATGTTGAATGAATGTTTGGCCGTATGCCGGTTTGGCTACATGATTTTAATCCATGAGAAAATCCATGGATTAGGTCTAGGTTTTATTTTACGTTGTTTTAATGTAATGGATATAAAGCCTTTAGACGAGTTTTTGAGTTATATTTTTTTATTCTAGCAATATTAGATTTTTCCTTATGGAATAGATAGTCTGTATTGAATAAAGATCGGAGATCAACTCAAAAGAAGGAAAGTGGTTCAGCACCAAAAAGGAAGGTTCACCGGTTCACGTCCCGAAACCCTAAATGGAGCTAGGATTTTCGGCGAGGCGCGATGAAGGGGGCGGCGATTCCTAGCCTGTTCCGGAGCTGACTTTCCAGTTTTATCTCATCAATCAACATGAGATATAAGCCATGATAGTTGGAATATTACTGTTGCTTATTATGTTGAAGCATGCAATGGATATTTATCTTTTTATGTGATGTTTGCATGTTCGATAATGGGATAAAATGAAACCTCAAACATAAATAACTAAGTGGGAGAGATTCATACCAAATTATGTAGAAATCTCATTCGGTCTCCATTAAAATCTGGTTTAATTGAGAAGTGATGGGCATGCGCATTGACATCGGTCTTCCTCCATATCGGATGTGTCATATCACAGATTTCTCTAGAAATTAAATCTCCTAAATGGATAGCTGTAGAACACTATTAGGACTAACTGACTCCTCCATCTGGAGCAGTTAAATTCGAATAGTGCTCTTGGTGCGAAGATAATGGTGTGCACACTTAGATGTAATTTATTGATAAACGTCCACACGATCGTGGCTTATCAGTTAGAAGATTACATGACCGTGTTTAATCCGGCTATTAATTTGCTTGTTGTAAGAAAACTCAACTGGAGGCAAATTAAAGGTTTAACCTATTTAAGAATGGATTTTATAAATGTCCACACTATCGTGGCTTATAAAAGACGTTTTTAAAGTGTCGGTGGAAAAATATATAATTTTTATGAGGCTTTCGATTATATACTGTTTATCCTAAACGTGTTTTGTAACTGTACTGCATGTTTAATTTCAGTTATTTTCATATCATCAATGGCACTCTCCAATCTGTCCTCAATCCTCAAAGAAAACAAACTTGTCGGTGAAAACTACAATGACTGGATTCATAACCTTAACCTAGTTCTAATTGCTGAGGGACACAAGTTTGTACTTGAAGAGGTATGTCCTGACAAGCCAGATGAGGGTTCTGACGAAGCCCAAAGGGCTGTGTATGACAAGTGGGTCAAGTCTGATGAGATAGCGCGCTGCTACATTCTGGCTTCCATGTCGAATGTGTTGCAACATCAGCATCAGACTATGAAGACTTCTTATGATATCATGCTCAACCTTAAGGAGCTCTTCGGTTATCAGAACCACTCGGCTCGCCACTTAGCAATGAAGAAAAGAGGTACATCTCACACTCTGGTTGTGGAAACATGTTTAGCAACTTGTTCTACCCAGTCGTGGGTAGTAGATACTGGAGCTACTGATCATGTTTGCATGTCTTTACAAGGGTTCCTGGTAAAAAGACAGCTGAGTGAGGACGAGATCACCATCTACATGGGCAATGCTATGAGAGTGGCGGCTGTTGCAGTGGGAGACGTTGTTTTACCTTTCAGTAGTGATAGAACTTTGGTTTTGAAAGATTGTCTTTATGTGCCTGGTTTTAGGCGAAACTTGTTTTCAGTTTCTAAATTGATTATGGATGGATATTTTGTTTCTTTTGATAACAAAGTAGTTATCTTTAGTGGTAAACATTTTATTTGTTCTGGCACATTGGATGGACACTTATACTTTCTTAAACCAACTGAAAACACTATGCATAGACAACTGTTGAATACATCGATCATAAACCCTAACAAGAGAAAAGAACCTTCGGAAATGAATCAAACCTATCTTTGGCATCTAAGGCTAGGTCATATTAACCTTAAGAGGATACAAAGGCTTGTCAACGATGGACCATTGTCTTCTTTGGTACTGGAATCGTTTCCTTTGTGTGAATCCTGTTTGGAAGGTAAAATGACCAAGTGTCCTTTCCAGTCAAAAGGAAATAGATCCGAAGGGCTATTAGATTTGATTCACTCTAACCTATGTGACCCTATGTCAGTTCAAGCTCGAGAAGGGTTCGAGTATTTCATCACTCTCATTGATGATTACTCTAGATACGGTTATATCTACCTGTTACGTCGTAAGTCTGAATGCTTTGAGAAATTCAAAGAGTTTAAGGTGGAAGCGGAGAAATGAACAGGCAGAAGTATCAAGTCACTACGTTCTGATCGTGGTGGCGAGTACCTCTCAAGCGAATTTAGGGATTACATGGCAGAGAGTGGGATTACATCCCAGTTGACTGCGCCTGGAACGCCACAGCAGAATGGCGTGGCGGAAAGAAGGAATCTTACATTGTTAGAGATGGTTAGATCGATGATGAGTTATTCTGAGTTGCCTATTTCGTTCTGGGGATATGCCCTGGAAACAACAGCTTATATTCTTAACTTGGTTCCATCGAAATCAGTTCCTGCTACACCCACAGAACTAGGGACTGGACGAAAGCCCAGTTTGAACCATATTCAGATTTGGGGTAGCCCAGCACACGTGTTGGACAAGGAAGCTGATAAGCTGGCTCCTCGTACTAATGTAAGGCTGTTCGTTGGATATCTTAGAGGAACGAAAGGTGGTTTGTTTTATAGTCCTAAGGATCAGAAGATCATTGTTAGCACCAATGCTCGATTCTTAGAGGAAGACTATGTCATAAACCACAAACCAAGGAGTCACATCATCCTTGAGGAGTTAAGGGGTGGATCGAATCCTACACCGGTTGTACAAGAAGAGGAACCACCAAACACTGCACAACGTGTCACAGAAGTACAGGAACTACCTCGTCGCAGTGGGAGGGTTGTACGCCAACCTGATAGATTCATTGGTCTGGGAGAAGCTTCAGATTTCCCAGAGGGTCTCAATGAA
This sequence comes from Perilla frutescens, assembly GCA_026008535.1. NCBI lineage: Eukaryota > Viridiplantae > Streptophyta > Magnoliopsida > Lamiales > Lamiaceae > Perilla > Perilla frutescens. Next base: position 11,721,154 of record BRKX01000015.1, read on the forward strand.
TTGGATCCCAGGACCTATGACGAGGCAATTCGAGATAAAGATGCAGATTCTTGGAAAACTGCAATGGAGTCTGAGATTGGATCTATGGATCACAATCAAGTATGGGAACTTGTAGAACCACTAGATGGGGTAAAACCCATTGGCTATAAGTGGGTCTACAAGCGCAAGATAGGATCTAATGGGAAGGTTGAAACCTTCAAAGCTAGATTGGTGGCAAAAGGGTATACTCAGAAAGAAGGGATCGATTATGAGGAAACCTTTTCACCGGTAGCCATGCTTAAGTCAATCCGGATTCTCTTGTCTATTGCCGCTCATTTGGATTATGAGATCTGGCAGATGGATGTCAAGACGGCTTTCCTAAACGGAAGTCTTGAGGAAAACATTCACATGAAACAACCAGAGGGATTAAATTGATAAGGGCCAAGAGCACTTGGTGTGTAAGCTTAAGAGATCCATTTATGGACTTAAGCAGACATCGAGGTCTTGGAACATCCGATTTGACGAGGTTATCCAGTCATATGGATTCGTGCAAAGTCCGGATGAGAGCTGTATGTACAAGAAATGTGACGAAAACGTGGTGGCATTCCTCGTACTTTATGTTGATGACATCTTGCTTATTGGAAACAGTAAGAAGCCGTTGTCAAACATTAGGGTGTGGTTGTCCGAGCAGTTCGATATGAAGGATCTGTGTGAAGCCAGACATGTCCTTGGCATCAAGATCATTCATGATCGCCAGAAAAGGATGTTATGTCTGTCCCAGACGACTTATATCGATACAGTGCTAGCTAGATTTGGCATGCAAGATTCCAAGAAAGGTTTTATACCTTACAGGCATGGAATTCATCTATCCAAGGAAATGTGTCCCCAAACACAATCTGAGATAGAGGAAATGAAGAAAGTACCATATGCTTCGGTTGTGGGAAGTTTGATGTATGCTATGCTATGCACTAGGCCTGATATATGCTATGCCGTTGGCATGGTAAGCAGATATCAGTCTAACCCTGGACAAGGTCACTAGACTGCGGTCAAAAACATTCTCAAGTACCTTAAAAGGACTCGAGACTATATGTTGGTTTTCCGCTCTAATAGTCTAGTACCTTTGGGTTACACGGACTCAGATTTTCAATCTGACAAAGATCAGAGTAAGTCTACCTCGGGCTATGTGTTTACACTAGGAGGTGGAGCCATCGCATGGAGGAGCATTAAGCAGAAATGCATTGCGGATTCCATCATGGAAGCTGAGTATGTAGCTGCCTCTGAGGCTGCAAAAGAGGCTGTCTAGCTCCGCGGGTTCCTAGTGGGCTTGGACGTGGTTTCTGATTTGCCTAAGACTATCACGATATACTGTGATAACTCTGGTGCAGTGGCAAATTCGAAGGAACCCAGAGCTCACAAGGCAAGTAAACATATAGAGAGAAAGTACCATCTTATACGAGAAATCGTTAAGAGAGGAGACGTGGCAGTGGTCAAGATTGCATCGTAGGACAACCTGGCTGATCTATTCACGAAGAGCCTGGTGGCTAAGACCTTTGATGGTCACGTGGAGAAAATGGGAGTGAGATGCAGACCTAGGGATGCAGTTTGAGTTGATAGTTTTGATTGGAGAGTTAGCTAGTTATTTATTATGCTTGAAAGACATACTTCAAGTATAAGTGGGAGGTTGTTAGTTTTGTATACTAGAAGACTTTTCTTTGTATACTTTTCTGATGATATGATGATATGAAATGAAAGTTATTGCAGTCACTATTTGCATTTAGATTATGTTCTATAATTGTTTTATGCAATTTTCCATATACTTACATTGTAGATGATATGGTGTGGGGAGTCACACGGTAAGATCATATCATTAGAACCTTGTAATGTATTAAAGAGCTCACGGCTTAGATGGTCCTGAACACACCATCGGTACACCGTAGAATAATCTGATAAGTTAGTTTATCTTGACTAACTGATTATTCTAGTACACTAGTTAGTGTATTGAGGAGGATCACGATAGGATACTATTCTCTGTCTCTGACCCAGTTACTGAGAGAATAAAGATCCACAGAGTTCGGGTTCTGAACTCATGTGATATTGACGAGCATATGTGTGTGTTGTTTATTACTTTGATTTATCAATGGGTGAGATCTTTTCGTAGATCGAATTCGATATCTTGGGTAATAACAATGTATACATGATGTCTCGAGCAGTATGCATGAGCACTGTGTCCTGGTGCGCCAGGTTGATGATGTTCTCTTGAGGAAGCACAAGTTCATGTTGAAACCCTGCAGGTGGAATTTATTCCGTACATGAATAAAGCTTGTGTGGTACTACTCAATGTTTTAGATGTTGATTAATTATAGCTGTCAGAGGCTTACATAATTAATTAATGAACATTATATCTTAAACACGGGGAATGGCTGGACTAAAGGAGAAAACATATTCGTAAATATGTATTAAATTGGTAGGTCAGTTTTACTTCTTTAGTGGAATAAAAGTAAAACTTAATTTATTTAATTATATCCTAAGTTTATTGGATATTGGATATTAAATAAATTAGTGGGCCAATTTAATATTCTTCTAGATCCCTGTTGTAGCCCAATTGACTGATAGTGGACTGGATATTGAACTTGAGATAGAGGCCCAACCCAATAGGGCTGGAACATGAAATTTCGCCCCTCCCTATATATAAGGGGAGGGGGGCACGAAATTTAATGATGAAAATCATAGGAAATCAGCCCCTCTTTGTCTCTCAAAGTTATCCATAGATTTCACAACTCTATCTAGTAGATTTCAGCCCACTCTGAATCTAGATACAGTCCGGGAATACAACAGAAGATCTTGGAGTAGAATACAGTGGTGATCGAAATTTTGAGTGCTAGGTGGCGCCAACTACAGTTCATTCAACAGCAAGATTAGATCTTTAATCTTGTCCACAGACCGTCTATCGATTTGTAAGTAGATTCGTTTCTATGTCTTCCGCTTTATTAGATTCGAATCTGCTTTGCATGCTTTTTGATTAGACTATGATAAACATGCATGTTACATAAAATTATGATTTGCATGAACACGGATTAATGAACAACCAAATGGTCCTGCGGTGGTTTAATTCGAAAAAACCCCAACAGGTCACAGGCCCTGTGTTCACACCGGTATTAGATGGGGCAGTCACCTAATCACCCACAGCCTCCGACGTACGTTGGGGGCCTCCTACAATGCAATTAACATATGCTCCAACAACCACTCGAAACCGGTGTTCATATCTGCCTTAACCTCAGCACGCAACGCCTCCATATCCTTCTCTAACTTTTCCATCGCCGCTCCTCTGGTAAGCATGGAACGGTGGTAGGTCGGACCAATTTGTTAGAGAACGATTAGCTAAAGAACAAAGTACGCGACAACGTAATAGAAAACTCAATAATCAAAAGACGAATGAATAGGAATCTTTAACAAAGAAGAACCCTAAACCAAACAGACAAATCGTGCCTACCCCAGCGATACTAATCAAAGCATACTGAAATAATTAAAGTTCAAACCCTAAATACTACTCAATCTCGCGGGCCTAAGTTGACCCGGTCTATTGAAACAAAATAACCCAATAAAACCCTAATAAATAAAAAAGTAACTTTATTAGTAAAATAACACTTTTAACTCTCAGCAACTTTAGGCCTCCACCTATAAACCAATAAATCACATCTATCATAGAACTTGTAGAAGCTTGGAGGCAAAGAACCCTCACAATAGAATTTTCGAATGTCTATCTTTTTGGGAGAGAGGATTTCAAAATTTTCATCTATGTGGCTAGGGTTTTTCTTCTCCCTTCATAAGGGATATATAGTGCTACAACAGGGATCTAGAAGAAAATTAGGGTTGGGCCTCCAACGGGTCTTAAGTTCCCATGTGTAGCTCAGATATGTCTAGCTCAAACATAACTTAAGCCCATTAATATTAATTCAATCCACTAAATAATTAATATTGCATTACCACCCTAATTCTATATTTATAGATATGGCTTCTTCAACTCAATTAATTCCCCATGTTTAAGATATTGAATGTCCATTAATTAAATCTAGTATACTGACAACTCAATTTAATTAATTGCTTATCCATGAGTCGTAACACTCAACCTTTATTATCATGTTGGATTAAAATAATCCACTTGCAAGATTTAACAGGATAATCCTTTTTGAGCTCCTCAGGAGACATCATCAACTCGGCGCACCGAGACACAGTTTCTTTCTATAATTAGTAATCCATCATATACAAAAATGTCACTACCCAATCTATCGGGCTTATTGATTTTTTAATTAGAATCTCATTCATTGATAGGTCAAAGTAATGTGTACATTAAAATATACATGTCTACTATTATATAAGGATTAAGAATTATGAGTATCTGAGATTTATATTCTTACGTGTTGTCAGTCCATAAGAATTATCTCGCTGCGATCCAGTTTAATACACTACAAAAGTGCACTAGTATGATTCCATAGCTAAGATTGACTAATCCTAAATCATACTACAACTATACCAATGGTTCGTCTAACTCTATCTAGGTTGTGAACACTTCTCATACTTTATAAAGAACCGATAATATGATCTTCTATGTGCATTCCACACACCATATTATCTACAATATTAAGTATAGGACAATTTGCATTATTTATTATATAAAATAAATGCAAAATTTGTGAAAGTTATTCTCATTCATAATTTGAGCGAAATAATTATATACTTAAAAGACATGCTTTTAGTATACAATTCCAACACCTTAGTCCAGTGAGAAATAATTCATTAATCTAATGCAAATTCGAACTCGGATACTTACATATTGAACTCACTTCACACGATGCCCTTTTCTACATTTTGCACCATCTTCCATGAATTGACGTGTAAGATCCCCTCACACATAAAATCTCTTGTGTTCTCATAAGTAAACTCTCATGAGCTACTTATACCCAATCACTTAAAAACATATGTGTTAGATGGAATATCTACACACTAGGACACTAGACTTCACGTTGAACACTAAAGTGAACAACCCTAGCTATATATATATATATATATATATATATATGCACTTGGTCAACACACAAACTCTGATTCGCATAGTCTCCTTTTATAGAGCAGTGAATCATCTTTGCTTCGAAGAAGAAAATACAGTTTCCTTATTGAGATCGAATCCTAGTTTGGTAAGACTTTTCTTTTTGAGCGTCTTCTAGAATCCTTGTTGACTTCGGTCTTGATCATCCCTTGTAAGAACTTCAGAATCTTTTAGAATATGCCCAGGACAAGTCTCCAGCAATCTGCAAATCTTCACCATCTTCGCGGAAACATCCTTCATTGATTTGAAAATGATTGTTATTGCTCGCAGTGAACTCCAGATTGAACACGTTCATGAACACCATCTATTATACTCTAAAAATATAATATAAAGACTTTTCGTGAAATACGACATTATATAAAATCTTCTGTCATAGCAATGCTACGAAACCTTCAAAAATACATTATTACTGGGGCTGTAAATAAATAGAACTGCTCACAAGCGATTCGGAACTCGACTAAGAAAAAGGCTCACCTGAAGTTCATTTATTTTCTAAACAAGTCGAACTCGAACATAGTAGTATTCGGCTTAGCCAGCCTGCGAACATGTCCAAACTCGAGCTTAATTGAACATGTTCATGAACATGTTAATAAATATTATAAATATTTCAAACAGATAAATTAAACAAGCTCTTTTTTTCGGGTTCGAATATGTAAATTAAATGAGTCTTTTTTTGAGCATTTAAGCTCAAGCTCGATTAGTGAATTTTACAGGATTTCACGAGTCGAGATCGAGCCGAATTCAAACATGACAATATTTATCGAGTCAAACTTGAGCTTAAATATTCTTTAATGAGTTGAGCTCAAACATCAAGATGTTCGACTCAATTCGATTTGTTTACAACCCTAAATATTATAATACAATTCAACACAGGCAATATAATTATACTAATATATATATATATATATTATTAAATATATAATAATATATGTCCGGGTATGAGGCAGATTAAGTATTAAGGTATCCACACCCATCCTTGTCCAAAATTATGGATAATTACCCATACCCTTGCTCGTATCTATTAAATGGATAATTTCCTTACCCATCATGGATAATTTTTGTGGGTACGCATAGAGTCCGTTATCCATTGTCATCCTTGTATACATTACACATTTTCCCCCTTGCAGTTAAAAGTCATCACATTCCAAACATAACTTGTAATTTTGGATTTTAAAATCAACATAAACAATAAAAATCAACTCTGTTTTATTCTTTTTCGTGGGCCAGCCAGTGTAAATATATATATATATATATATATATATATGTATGGGAGGGATTATGTGACAATCAATCATAATGTGGGAATTAGGACCACATCTCACACCATACAATTCCTAAAAACCAAAGGTTCAGATTTAATTAAAAGATCGATAACAATTCTGTAAGTTTTTTGAGCGAGGTCATTAACGTAATTTATCAATTTTTATAAAAAACACAAAGTGCTTGAAAACAGGATCGTCATGATAATGAAGTATTAAAATCATGTTAACAAAACACTATCGTGATGTTAATTCAAGTTTTCTATTATTGTTAAAATTATATTCTAAAAAACAATTATAAACTTAATTTGATTTAATAAACCTAACTAGTTTGACACCCACACGTTGCGTGATTATATATAAGATGACCTTATTTTTTGAGCAATATGGATTAGTCTATGAAATCTGATAAGAGGAATTGTAAAATAATCATGTGCGAGCTATTTAAGCTTTCGAATTAAACCGCATAAACATAATATTTTATGTTTTGCTGAAATTAATATTTTAATCAATTGAAAAGTGCAATTAATTTTTTTATTTTATGATTTGATATTTTTTGACGGGAAATTTTTATCTCGAAAATTGTGCATTACTTTGTTTTAATATGTAGTATAGATTGAATGGAATAATCCTAATTTGATGAAATAAACGTTGATTCGATGTGATAAACTCTTAATGGTCTGAACAAATCATCACAATAATATATATATATATATACTACATTAGCATCATAATTTTGCTTTATTAGCACTGTGAATACACTATGTTAGCATATGATAATACTTTGTCAATATACTTTATAAACCATAATGTGATGGAATAAACCCTAATAATCATTTAGGAACTAAAAAAAAGAAAATTAAATTCAAAAAATAATTACTAATCATAATTAGATGGAATAAACTATAATTGAGATGGAATAAACCCTAATTGCAATAAAATAAACCATAATTGAGATTGAATAAACCCTAATAAATTTGTACTACGCTAGTATTATGATAATTTTTTGTTAGCACAATGAATAAATTATGTTAGCATATGAGAAATGCTTCGTTAGTATACTTTATTAATCATTATAATGCTGACGAAACATTATTATAGGCTGACAAAAATATTTACAACCTGGTATGCGTAAAAAATTATCTTTTATATTTTTCATCCATATCTTTTCATCCAAGCATGGCCTTCCGGCATTTTAAATGAAAGTGTACGAAGAGAGCTTTAATTTGATATATTTTTTGTGTCCATTGGAATAAAAATGAGCAAGTTATGGTCGTTTAATATTTTTAAGATTTTTTTAAAATTGCTGACATCATCAATTTTAAAGGTTTGAATGAAAATAATCACCATTTCTTTATTTATTTTTTCTTAATCAATGGTTGGTATTTAAAGTAGAGATGGTGCATAATTTAGTGTGCAATTAGGCGTGATGAATGTAGATTAATTCATATAGGGGTATTATTGTAAAACTACCATAACACCGTTATGGAAGGAAATTATTAATTCCATGAAATAAGGATATGTTCGATGAGTTTCAGAAACCCAACTATGTTTATAATATTTGTATTTAAAAAAATTATTTAAATAATGGACACAAAAAAATGTATAGTAATATTTTTCATATTTATTAATGTATTTGAATTGCTTGTTTAATGTATATTAATTGTTTCTTAATGTATGTGGATTTAGTGTTTAGTATTTTAGTTGCTGCGATCAATGATAAAATAAGTATCTTATTATGATTTATGGCTTAGTTGCTAATATTTTATTGCATAATTACTGTGTAAGACATATGAAATGAAATTATAGCAATTAAGAACTAAAGTATTTTAAGCAATAAAATCATAGCAATTGAGTAGTAAAATACAATAGAATAATTAAGCAACGTCCTTATTTATCACATGAATGCTATTTATTACTTGATCCGAACCATGTATTTATTATATATATTTAAAAAATAACTACAACAATGTATATGAATTTTTTTCTTAATGTAGTGTATTTTGTTTCTTAATATACATGAATTTACTAAATAACATTGAATAAACTATGACAATTAAATTGTGAGATAGAAACTGGCTTATGCCCCCAACCATTGTCTAGCACACAATTTTGTATTAATATACGTATACGTGGATTTAAACAATTAATTAGTAAAGTATTTTAAGAAATAAAATAATAGAAATTAAACAGTAAAATATAGTATTAACGCCTCAAAATCAAATACGAGGTCAATCTTTTGTTTTAGGGCCCAATTATTATAACAAGTCTCCTTATTTTGAAAATAGGCAAGTATTGAGCTTTTGAGTCCACTTTGAGCCCATCAATAAATTTTTTTATTTTCGACCCAATTATTGTCGGATCGAGAATGCACAGACACATTAGACGATAGTTCTCGTCTAAGCCCGATTTTGGCCCAATTACTCGGCCCATTCCAAGATTAATGTTAAGTCCATTTTATTTTTAATCTTGAAACCTTTTTTTAGATTTCTATTTTATTTTATTTTATTTTATTTCTAAACCTACTTAAAGTTTGATCTAGCTCATTCCAATATTTATTAAAGCTCAATTTAAAAGAATTAGAGCTTATTCATCTAGCCTTTGAATTTATTTTGAGGCCAAAATATAAGCCCATGACATTTCTCATTCCCAAGCCCAATTGATATATGTGTGTGTAGCTGATCCCCACTTTATCCATCCTAAAACCCCAATCTTGGGGGCTAAGTAAAGAGAAAGTGGAAAGATGGAGAGAGGATCGAGAGATAGAAAGAAGAGAAGAGAGGTGAGAAAGAGAGATAGATTGGCGAGAGGGAAGAGGGAAAAAGAAAGAGTTGTCGCCACCTACAGATGCTGCTACTCATCATTCGGCCAAGCGCAGAGTCATCGGGAGGGTGGCAGGTTGCCGGAGCGCAGTCAACCCCCCTGCTGCCATCTTGATGCCACCACTGCAGTTGCCCGTTTTCGTTATCATTGACGAGTTGAGCTCGAGAAATTAAAGGAATGAACCCTAAGTCGCTGCTCTACCCCAGGATTGTAAATGAGGTGGATAATGCTATATTTATCTTTTGTTTGAGCTAATGAACTTTAGAAGCATACTAGGGCAAAATGAAATATCCAAATAAATGATTTTATGCTATGCCTGATTAGTCTATGTGCAGTCTATGAAATCTATAGAATATTGATCTCTGGAATTATCTAAGGAATGATCTATTAAATATGATTATATGGGATAATGATTTGATTTGAGCGTGATATTTGATGCTAGCATTATATGAACTGAACTGTTATGAGATTTAGATAATCATGCTTATAGATTGTTATCAGAATTGATATTATTATATGAAAGCATTTCTTAAATGTATGATACTTTATAAGATAGATGTAGTACCTCTTATAAGTTATGAGACTATGTTATAAATTGATGAAAGAAAGAGACCTAGATGAAACATTCTAGGCTGTGACCTATGTTAGTAGATTATAAGCTAAGATTATTGTTCGACTGTCTAGCAATGTCATCTCTGGTATTAATTTAGGAACTCAGACGCTTGACCCTTCCTTACAGGATCCTAGTGTATCAATAAGATAAGATCTTTACTAATAAGTCCTTAACAAAGACGGTAGGCTTAGAACGAATATGTTATGATTAATGCTTCAACTATTATAGCTATAAGGTGGGTGGTATCTATCCAACATGTGACTTATGTTTCAAAAACGTGTTCTATTTATAACAATATATGTTTATGTTAAAGCATGCTTCAAAATACTTTCATGGCTCGATGATTTCTAGCCAAAACATGGCTTTATGTTTCAAAAATTGTGTGATATGACCCGAGCCGAGGAGATGTCCGATCCAACCAAAGTACCAGAAGGACTATTAACACGATCAAGAACTAAGAGATTCAAGGAGAGTCTCAGTGGATTTATACAGGTGGTCTGGAACCAAGAAGCGTCAAGGAGACCTGTCGAAGGTGTTGAAGCGGAGCATAGTTGGAGGATGATGATCACATATGAGGGAGAACCGGATAGAGGGTGCGACCCGAGCACAGTCGAGGCGCAACCGAGGCGCGACCCGGATACAAGTACGACACGACTGCGCATTGCTTCAGTGGGGTAAAAAGCACCAAGGTAGGTGCGGCTCGGTGATAGTCATGGCACGACCCACACTCGCGCATTCAAGGTGCGACCCGATTGAGTGCGGCGTGACCGAGCCCGTGTCGCGCATGTATGGACGGTTCCGAATTTTGCTTTGTTTTATTTCCTAGTTTGTGTAGGATTTTATTTTAGGATCTAGTTATTTGGACCGACTATATAAGGCTTTGTTTTCTCATTATTTGAGAACAACTTTGATTACATTAATTTTAAACTTGAGTTTTCACTTTTCTCTTTGAGAGAATTATCCAAGTTTCACCAATACAACGTGGGATTCAAATTGACTTATCAAACAGATTCACATCCCCGTTTGTGGCGTCTTCACATCAATCCGAGTTCGTGTTTCCAATTGATCAAGGGTTGCGGGTTCAATCAATTTGTAGTTCGACATCGTTGTGAGGCTAGGGTTTGGATTTCCATTCCATTTGTTCGTGTAACCTGATACTTCTGGGAAAACAACCGTTATCGTCATCGTCGTGCCGGCAAGGATCGCATCAAGGGGTATCAAAGCTTCGGCTTTGTATCAGGTTCCAATTTTATCCCGTATCTTCATTTCGATTTAATTTTTTTTTGTGTTCTCGCCTATTTTTTTTAAAAAAAAAGAAGCAAGAGTCGAATTCAGCACAAAAAAAAGAAAAAAGACGCTGAAATTTAAAAAAAAATAAGTAAAAAGGTGGGAAAATTTTTAGTGTTTTCATTATATTTGGTATTGATATTTGGGTTGTTGGAGACGCGTATATTGCTTGGGGAGAAGTCGAAATTTTTTTCAAAAATTTTCAAATTTTCATTAATTTTCCGGCGCATATTTAGGTGAATTTGTGATTGGTCTTTTGGGATTTCATTGTTGTGACTGAGATTCTAGTTTAATTTTCTTTGGAGAGAAAATGAGTGGTAAAAGGCAAGAGTATGTGAGATTAATAGAGTGAAAAGAGCCTATTGTGTGATACACAAGAGTAAACACGTGAGCTGAGAGCTAGAAATTTGTTAGGGTTGTTTTGTTTTGTTAGCACAGTTAATATTTCGATTCATTGTTCCATTTTATTTTCTTGTTTTGTTAATTGAGTTAAAAAAAGAACGAGAAAAAAAACCGTTCAAAAAAAAAGAAGAGTTGATAAAAAAAATCGACATGTCTAACAAAAGTGCAGGTACTAAAGATAAAGCCACATGATCGAGTGATGAGGCGATCACTACATTTAATCCAAAAAATACAGTGGAGGCCATTCAGCAACATCTCATGAAACTGTTCAAAACTGAGATGGCGACGTTGAATGAGAGACTCAACCAAGTGGAGAACTCAATACATCAGCAATCCCAACAAGCTTGATGTAACCCGGACAAATTATACATGATACAAAAGACACGCGGAAGACTTCTAGATTGAAACACGTCAACTTGGAAGGACTCAATCCTACTTAATTACTCACTTAAATGACAATAAACTGAAAATATTAATAACAAGACTCGAAATATTATAAACGAAGGACTAGACCTAATTACGACACTAGACTACGACACACAAAAATCCAACAAAAAGGCTGATATGGAACGAATATTATGGCTGGAAAAGGATGTGTTTTGGGACGTGTTTAGTGGTGAAAAAGGTCTGGGAGTAGATAGGATATGTTAAGGAAGATAGAACTTACGGTATGAACGAAGAATGCGATGAATTGAATGTGTATAGAGCTCGAACCCTTGAGATCGACACACGATCAGATCTTGGTATTGGAACGAGGCTATGGACGAAGATGGATGGTGAAGGACATCGTGTATGGAGGCTGGATGTTGATGGTGTTGTTGAATTGCAACCCGATTAATCCCCGGCGTATCTTGTACGATGAAAATGAATCTCAAAGTTGTTCTTTGGATAGAGAGTTCACCCTAATTCCTTGTGTGAATTAGAACATTTCCTTGGAATAAGACTTAAATTTGCTAAGCTTCAAGAATGATGATTTTCAACAGAAAACAATCAAAAGCTTTGAACGGTTGAGATACAAATTGAATGCAAAAGCAATTTTAATCAATAATATCTAAAATATTAGTGTAAGATGGTTCCCCTATTTATAGGGCTCAAAATTCACGAAATTAAGGTAGAAAAAAGGCCTAAAAACTGATCCAAAAAGGATCCCTAACTATACTAGAAAAATACCTAAACTAGAATTTTATTCAAGGTAGGAAATTGCCTTAAAATACAATTCTAGTCAAACATATACTATCATGAACGAAAATTACACATAAAATGAAATAAAAAATTGATCTAAACTATAGTCTAAATTAATTAAATAAATAATATAGTCTAGATAAAAATCAACCCTTAATTAATTGGACTAAGGGCCAAAAAATAGCTCTATGCACGTCGACTCCTTCATGCACACGTGCACTTCTTCTTACTCTCTTCTTCAACTCTTCAAGTTATATTCTCCATGGTGTGATCTTGATCTTCATTAGTTAATAAATTAACTAACATATGGCTTCCTTTCACATCTTCCAATTCTTCGAATTTCTTGCAAATCAACACTTGTAGATAACCTTGCAATTTCTTCGCTCGAAGTCGCGTCATTGGCCCTTTGAATTGCAGCTCGCGTTCAAGGCCTTCAATACCTTGCATGGCTTCATCAAAGCTACTCGAGAAAACCGTGGTGGTAGAGGCGGAAGAGGTAGACGAGGAGCTCGGATGGAGGCTCAACGCTATCCATACGTGGAGAGACAGATGGCAGATTACTACGACACTGAGGTGGAAGATTCAGAAGAGGAAGATAGATACTCAATTGCTGGAGGTAGGAGACACGAGAGAGCAAGGAATCGAGAAGATAATGATCTTAGAAACATCAAAATGAATGTGCCTTCGTTCCAAGGTAAAAATGATCCAGCTTTGTACCTTGAATGGGAGCGCAAGATTGAGATGATGTTCGACTATCATAACTATTCCGAGCTAAAGAAGGTGAAGTTGGCAGTGGTGGAGTTTTCAGATTATGCTATAGTTTGGTGGGATCAGTTGACATCCAACAGACGGCGTAATCATGAACAACTGATAGAGACGTGAGGAGAGATGAATGCGGTGATAAGAAAGAGGTTCGTACCAAGTTACTACTACCGGGAGCTGTACAATAAGTTGTAAAATTTGAGGCAAGGTACGAATAGTGTGGGTGATTACTTCAAGGAGATGGAGGTTTCAATGATCCGAGCAAATGTGGAGGAAGATAGGGAGGCCACAATGGCTCGATTTCTAGCCGATTTACATAGAGAGATCCGAGAGGTAGTGAAGTTATAGCACTACGTGGAGATGGAGGACATGGTGCAAATGGCTATCAAAGTAGAGAATTAGCTCAAGAGGAAGGGTAACAACAATCGAGTGGGTTCTTCTGCGTGGAAGTCGAACTCAAATTCCAATGCAACCCCATGGAAGGTTTCAAATTAGGGAAAGAAAGATGAGAAGCAACCGTTCACTAAGCCAAAGATCGAGGTGCCAACTGTGGCGAGGTCGAGCAACCAGGACTCATCGGGGAACCAAAACTGAGACATTAAATGTTTCAAATGTCAAGGTTGAGGTCACATAGCAAACCAATGCCCAAACCGACGTGTGATGATTCTGAAGGACAACGACAAGATTGTGACGGATGAAGAAGAGGTTGATCCGGAGATACCGGAACTATCCGAGTCAAGTGGAGAGGAGGAGTACACAACACCCAATGCTCTCATTTTGGTAGCACGCAAATATCTAAGCTTGCACACCAAAAGCGTCGATGAGGAACAAAGGGAGAACATATTCCATACTCGATACCACATCAATGATAAGGTATGTTGTATGATTATTGATGGAGGTAGTTGTACTAATATTGCAAGTGTTGTGATAGTGACAAAATTAGGATTTACAGTTCTCAAGCATCATAAGACATACAAGCTGCAGTGGTTGAACGATAGTGGAGAAACCAAAGTGAACAAGCAAGTTCGAGTGCCATGTCGGATTAGCAAGTATGAAGATGAAGTGTCGTGCGACGTTGTGCCTATGCAAGCTGGACACATTTTGCTAAGACGTCCATGGCAATTCGATAGGAGGGTGAAGCATGATGGCTTCACAAATAAGTACTCTTTTGTACTTAACAAGAAGACGGTGACACTAGCTCCTCTAACACCATCTCAAGTGTATGAGGATCAAGTGAAGTTGCAAGAGGAGGCCGAGACCATGAGAAAGAAAGGGAAGGAGGCCAATGTTGGAAAGGAGGTGATCCAACACTCTTGTTTTGCCACAACTAGCGACGTCAAATGGGCTGTGCAAAATGAGAAGTTAATGTACTTGATGTCCGTAGAGATGCACTAATGAATGCTAACCAATTTGATTCATCTTTGCCTAGCTCTATTGTATCTCTTTTGCAGGAATTCAAGGATGTTTTCCTAAAGAGATGCCACTGGGTTTGCAACCAATTAGGGGAATCAAGCACTAAATTGACTTCGTGCCCGGTGCCATATTGCCAAACCGACCGGCCTATCAGAGCAATCCCGAGGAGAATAAAAAGCTAGAACATCAAATTCATGAGCTGTTGGAGAAGGGACAAGTGAGGGAAAGCTTGAGTCCATGCGCGAGTCCAGTTTTACTCGTGCTGAAGAAGGATTCATCCCTACGGATATGTGTCGACTGCCGAGCTGTCAACAACATTACGATAAAGTATCGACATTCCATTTCCTATTTAGATGATATGTTAGATGAATTACATGGTGCGTGCATATTTTCTAAGATAGACTTGAGAAGTGGGTACCATCAAATTCACATTAAAGAAGAGGATGAATGGAAAATGGCTTTCATTACAAAACTAGGATTGTATGAATGGTTAGTTATGTCGTTTGGTTCGACAAATGCTCCTAGTAAATTTATGCGTCTTATGAACCATGTGTTGCGTGCCTTTATAGGTAGATTTTTTGTGGTTTATTTTGACGATATCTTAATTTATAGTAAGAATGAAAAACAACATGTTGAGCATTTGAAATATGTTTTACAAGCTTTGAGAAAGGAACAATTATACACTACCCTAAAGAAATGCACCTTTTGCACGGATAAGGTTGTGTTTCTTAGTTTTTTTGTTAGTGTAGATGGAGTCCAGGTGGACGAAGAGAAGGTTCGTGCCATCCAAGAGTGGCCGATGCCATCCAATACGGGAGAGGTTCGAAGTTTTCATGGACTTGCGAGCTTCTATCGGCGTTTTGTCCCACACTTCAGTAGTATTGCAGCTCCAATGACTGAAGTGATAAAAAAGAATGTGGAATTTCATTGGAGAGAGGCGCAAGAAAAGGCGTTTCAAACGCTTAAGGAGAAATTGACACATTCACCGGTACTATCTCTTCCTAACTTTTCTAAAACTTTTGAGATAGAATGTGATGCTTCTGGTGTTGGAATTGGTGCATTTTTTATGCAAGAGATTTGGCCCATCACCTACTTCAGTAAGAAGCTTGGCGGCACCACTACAAACTACCCAATGTATGATAAGGAATTGTATGCACTAGTGCGGGTATTGCAGATGTGGCAGTACTATTTTTGGCCCAAGGAGTTCGTGATCTACACCGACCATGAATCCTTAAAGCATTTGAAGGGGCAACACAAATTGAACAAGAGGCTGCCCGTTGGATGGAGTTTGTAGAGACATTCCCATACGTCATCAAATACAAGCAAGGTAAAGAGAACGTAGTAGCCGATGCGCTATCGCAAAGGTACGCCTTACTTTCGACTTTAGATGCTAAGTTGCTTGGTTTTGAGTATGTTAAGAGTATGTACATAAATGATGATGATTTTAAGGATATATATGTCGCATGTGAGAAAGCTGGAGATGGTAGATTCTATAGGCATGATGGATTTTTATTTAGAGAAAATAAATTGTGTGTGCCTAATTGTTCCATACGTGAGCTGTTGTTGTTGGAGTCTCATGGAGTTGGTTTAATGGGGCATTTTGGGGTAGCTAAGACTTTAGCTGCTTTGAGTGAACATTTCTTTTGGCCTCATATGAAATGTGATGTGAAACGTTTGTGTGCTAAGTGTGTTACATGTAGAAAAGCCAAGTCTAGAGTCCAGCCACATGGTTTATACATGCCTTTGCCTATTCCTACATCGCCTTGGATAGATATATCTATGGATTTTGTGTTAGGATTGCCTAGGAGTAAACGTGGTCATGATTCTATATTTGTGGTCATTGACATGTTTTCTAAAATGACACATTTTATACCATGTTCAAAATTAAATGATGCGTCCCATATAGCTGATTTATTCTTTAGGGAAGTTGTGCGTTTGCATGGTATGCTTAAGAATATTATTTCTGATAGAGATACTAAGTTCTTGAATTATTTCTGGAAGACTTGGTGGTGTAATTTAGGTGCGAAACTCATGTTTTCTACTACTTGTCATCCACAAACTGACGGTTAATCGGAGGTAGTAAATAGGACTTTGTCTATACTGCTGAGGGCTATAATTAAAAAGAATATTAAAACTTGGGAGGAATGTTTGCCATATGTTGAGTTTGCGTATAATAGATCTTTGCATTCTACATCTCAATTTTTCCCATTTGAAGTTGTATATGGATTTAATCATTTGACTCCATTGAATTTAATTCCTTTGCCTGTTAATGAACATACTAACCTTGATGGGAAAAATAGAGCTGATTTTGTTAAATAGATACACGAAAAGGCTAGAGCGAACATAGAGAGACGAACAGAGCAGTACCTCGAGAAAGCTAACAAGGGGCGACGAAAGGTTGTATTTGAACCCAGTGAATGGCTACACATGAGGAAAGAATGATTTCGAGCTTAGAGGCGTTCTAAGTTGCTTCCTAGAGGGAATGGAGCATTCCAAGTTGTGGAACGCATCAGTGACAATGCATACAAGTTGGATTTGCCAGGTGAGTATAAAATAAGCTCATCATTTAATGTTGCTGATTTAAGTCCTTTTGATGTAGGTGATGAGCTGGATTTGAGGACAAATCCTTTTCAAGAGGAGGGGAATAATATGACCCGAGCCGATGAGATGTCCGATCCAATTAAAGTACCGGAAGGACCATTAACACGATCAAGAGGTAAGAGATTCAAATAGAGTCTTAGTGGATTTATACAAGGGGTCTAGAACCAAGAGGCGTCAAGGAGACCCGTCGAAGGTGTTGAAGCCAAGCATAGTTGGAGGTTGAATATCATATGTGAGGGAGAATCGGATGGGGGACGCGACCCGAGCACAGTCGAGGTGCGACCGAGGCGTGACCCGAATACAGGCACGGCACGACTGCGCATTGCTTCAGCGGGGTAAAAAGCACCAAGGGAGATGCGGCCCGATGACAGTCACGGCGTGACCTGCACTCGCGCCTTCGAGGCGTGACCAGACCGAGTGCGGCGCAACCGAGCCCGTGTCGCGCCTGTACGGACGATTCCGAATTTTGCTTTCTTTTATTTCCTAGTTTGTGTAGGATTTTATTTTAGGGCCTAGTTATTTGGACCGACTATATAAGGCTTTGTATTCTCATTATTTGAGAACAACTTTGATTTCATTAATTTTAAATGTAAGTTTTCACTTTTCTCTCTGAGAAAATTATTCGAGTTTCACCAATACAACGTGAGATTCAAATCGACTTATCAAACGGATTCATATCCCCATTTGTGGCGTCTTCACATCAATCCGAGTTCGTGTTTCTAATTGATCAAGGGTTGCGGATTCAATCAATTCGTGGTTCGACATCATTGTGAGGCTAGGGTTTGGATTTCTATTCCATTTGTTCGTGTAACCTGATACTTTTGGGAAAACAACCGCTATCATCATCATCGTGCCAGCGAGGATCGCATCATTATGTTATGTTTATGATAAAATATGTTTATGTTAAAGCATGCTTCAAAGTTCAAAATATTCTTTTTATGGCTCATCGGAAGATACTAAACTCTATGGTCACAGTATGACATAATGGTGCAGTTATAACACTTCGATGCAGTATGGCACAATGGTATAATTATGGCACTTTGGTGCAGTATGACATAATGGTGCAGTATGGCACTTCAGTGCAATTATGGTACTACGGTACAAATATGTCACTTCAATGAAATTTATATGATAGAGAACCATATTGAGTTAACCTTCTGTATGTTAATGAGCAAAAACTTTTTATGGGCATTATAGTAAATATGTTCAATATGCAAACTATTTATTGAATTATCAAGTATATTTCAGAAATTAAAACTCCCACTAAGTGTTTTTTCTAGCACCCAACCCATCTATTTTTTCAAAATATTTTCAGGTACATGATTATGGCTAGCGGCTGACGTGGACCAATGGGGACTTCTTATTTCATTGACCACTTTTATGAATTCTAATTATTGATTATGTGTAGTTTGTGGTCAATAATTATGAATTTTATGCTTCCGTTTTATGATTATAAAATATTTCATTCTTCTATGGACAGTTGAGGGTGTTGTAGTCTTTTTGGACATATTTTAAATGTTGATTGTTGAATTTTGAATGGTCGTGGTCGAACAAGTTTTGACTTGTTGAATGGTAAACGCCTGTGAGCGTGGATATTTTGAATATTTTAAACGAAATGCTGCCCAAATTTTTATAATCCAAGAAAATTATTATTTTTTGAATTGCGAAAATATTATTGTTATTTCTTTTGGTTGTGTGTTTTCGTTATTTTTTGAATTGTGAAAATATTATTTTCTCATTACTCGTTAGCATCGCTACATAGTAAGATAAGCAATGACCTCATTTATCGCACAAATGTTACTTCTCATTTGAACTCAACCCTGTATATAATATTCGAATTTAAAAAATAATTGAAAAAATGCACGATCACAAAATAAATTAATGTATCGTATTATTTTTTATTATTTATTAATGCACATGAATTTATTGTTTCATTTATATTAATTTATTTTTTAGTGTATATGAATTTAGTGCTTAATGTATGATGGCATGAGAAATGAGAAAATATTTATCTTATTGTAATCTATTACTAAATTGCTAATATTTTATTGCATATAATTACTTTATATTACATATGTTGTAACACCCCAAAATAAATAATAATTATATAACATTAAAATTTATTATATAACAAGAAATTTCATGAAATTAGAACCCAAATTACTTTGTGCTAGTTAATTATGGGCTTCGAGACATTATAAGAAAAGAAAAGTCTTGACCCTAGTTGAGTATCTAAGATAAAAATCAGAATTTATATTATGAAGTAGACACCAATGAAATTATTTTGATATCAAGATCATCTAAATCAGACTTCATTTAAACTTCCAATGAAATTTATTTCATGTGATAATTCGAACAATTTATTCTATTATAACCAATATTATAAACTAAGTCAATTAATAAATTCACTTTCGGCCAATTCAAGCTCATGTTCGGCCATTAATTCAAGCCCACTATAGTTATCAAATTATTGTTGTATAAGTATTTGTAGAGGTAAAAAAATCTCTACAATTAATCGTTCTTCGAGTTCGGGCTCCGGCGATCTACAAGACAAAGAAAACACGTGAAGCCCAAGGACCGTCGGGGGGTTGACGATCGAACGGACTCCGACGGTCAAGTCAGAATCGAATTAATTAATGATCAAAGCGATTAAATTATGGAAATTACAAGAGATATATTGCGAGAGAGGGGGGGTCGAGCTTCGCTGTTATGGCGTTTTATGTGTGGCTTGTTTTGTGGAGCTGCTTGATGAGTGATGAATGCTTATGATTTTATCGATATCGTGAGTGTTGCCAGTGTACTGTGCGACTAATTGCCTACCGCGTTATGAAGAGTGTAGATATATATATATATATATATATGTAGATGAGGGTTTAACTAATTTTCACTTTTTAAGGGATCCTTTCTATCCCTTTTAGGGTTTTGACGGGGTCTCACTTATCTTCAATAGATATTTTTGACTTAGTCTTCTCTTTAAGTCTGTTCAATCATGGACTCTTACTTCTAGATCTCTGGACTTCGAGGATTAATGTATCGACCTCGAGGATGGACCTCGAGAGGTGGACTTCGAGGCATGGACCTTACGATACTTTGTCATGAGATGTCGATCTTATTGGGTTCTTTAATCCTTTTAAATAGACGTGGGCCTAGTTTTTGGGCCTATGCAGAAATATGGCCTCTACAGTTAGCTGCTCATTACTTGATTCTTGTATTTCAAAGATCGGGTAATGAATTTCGGGTTTAATCGTTATTTCGATTTAACTCCGGATTCTGAATTCTCATATGAAACCGATCCCTGAAGGCAAGGCTTTAAAAGAATCCTAGGCTTTGAAAAATCCCATTCCGTGAGCTCTGGTCCTTAAGGTAGGTCCGAGGAAGCTCGTGAATTTATTAGAGTAGACCTTGTGAAGCTCCAGACCTGAAGGCAGGTTCTGGGGAAGCTTAAGAGGTCGTGAGAGCAGACCTCGTAGAGCTCCAGACCTGAAGGTAGGTCCTGGGGGATTTTAAGAGGTCGTGAGAGCAGATCTCGTAGAGCTCTAGACCTGAAGGCAGGTTCTGGAGAAGCTTAAGAGGTCATGAGAGCAGACCTCATGAAGCTCCAAACCTGAAGGCAGGCTTTGAGGGAGCTTAAGAGGTCGTGAGAGCAGACCTCATAGAGCTCTAGACCTGAAGGCAGGTCCTAGGGGAGCTTAAGAGGTCGTGAGAGCAAACCTTGTAGAGCTCCAGACCTGAAGGCAGGTCTTGGGAGAACTTAAGAGGTCGTGAGAGCAGACCTCGTAGAGCTCCAGACCTGAAGGCAGGTCCTGGGAGAGCTTAAGAGGTCATGAGAGCAGACCTCGTAGAGCTCCAGACTTGAAGGCAGGCCCTGGGGGAGCTTAAGAGGTCGTGAGAGCAGACCCCGTAGAGCTCCAGACTTGAAGGCAGGTCCTGGGGGAGCAGGGCCTTAGGTACGAATTATACTTTTCCAATTCTCTAGGTACTCCCTGGCCGTTAGATGATGACACGTGGGCTGGGATCATATTTTCTCCTCTCCCCATATTTCAAATATCGAGGGGGAACAGTTCTCTCTCCCCTTTTTCTTTCGGAATATGAAAAGTTTTTCCTAATTTCAAACAGCTTTTTTGCGATAAGCCTTATCAAATCTTCAGAAAAATTTCTCTCTACCTTTTCCGCTAACCGTCTCCATTTTTCTCATGCCCAGAACTACCCGGAGGCTTTACGAGAATTTTATCGGCTGCTTGCCTCTCCATCCTTCAGGTTACTCACTCACTTCCCCCTTTTTCAAACTTACGCTGTAAATAAATCATTTAGAAATCTTGCATGTAGAATTCTGAAATGCTTGGTACATTTTGTTAGAATCGTAGCGAATCGTTTGAAACTTCAGGATATATTCGATTTCTTGGCTATGTTTAGAGGGTTTTTGCGGTTATTTTAGAGTTTGCTAATTTTTCCGACAGGTTTTTTCCGGTGGAATTATGGTGTTTTAGGAGAAAGGAGGTTAAGATTTTCTTGGATTTTAGTCTGGTCCAGGTTTTAGATTTATTGGTATTACCCTTCTGGGTGTTTGAAAGAGGTGCTTGGTATTTTAAAGCTTTTAGAACTCTTAGGTGGGCGAAGAAATTCTAGGATTCGGGTTCAATCTTGGGTCGGTATTGCTTTGCTGTAACTTTGGAAATACTATTATCATGAGTGCGAGTGGGATTCCAATGTTGAGGAAACAAGGAGTTAAGGAGGTGATGAAGTAGAATAGGGCCCCGTGTCAGAGCAATCAGAAAGTTCTAACTCTCCCGTGATAGTTAAAATCACGGGAAAGGGAAGAAAGAGGAGACTGTCGGCCATCTATCCTCGGACAGTCGGGTGGTCGGTGATTAACAAGCATGATACAATGATGGCGAAGGGAAAATAACCCAAAAGTTGAAAATAGCAAGCTCGGGATATCAAAGTGGTCTATGACAGGTTCAAAGCCTCAGAGATTGCTCCCCAGATAAGCGACGATCTTTTAAAGAGGTTTACCTCACCACCGGTGTCGGGTGTGGGTGTAGAGGTTCAATCTTCTGGTCCTGATGATCGAGCCCACCGTCCTCCTCCGGGTTTTACGGCTTTTTACACGCTGGTGGTGGAGAAGGGGGTCGGGCTTCCCATTCACCCCTTCTTTGCGAAAATAGTGCATTTTTACGATATAGCTCCCGCCCAAATTACCCCGATCGGGTGGTTCTACATGTTGGGCATGTAGTACTTGTGGGAGAAGCTAGGCTTTGGTGAACCCAGTATCAGAGAATGGCACGCGACCTACCGATTAGTGGCCAATGCGGGGCAGCCCGGTTACTGTTACTTCATGAAGAGGTGGGGGATCGGTCCCCTCTGATAACGAACTTACCCTCTTCCTCAGGAGATTGGAAGCCAAATTTCATCTTTGTACCCGCTCGGACTTCTTCTGATGAAATTGTACCTGCCGAGTTCTGTGATGCTCATGGGTTTTGAAGCCAAACTTTTATGTTTTTACTTCTATTCGAAGCTTACGAATTTTTTTTCTTGGTTTGCGTAGGCTTTCCCACGCGCCGTGACCCTTCTGCTACTAAAGCCACTCATATTGAGGAAGCCTTCCTTCTTCCCAATGAAACTAGAGAGTTCGAAGTGGTCTAAGGTGGTCGAGTTTTGATCGGTGAAATGGCGAAGCTGAAGATAAGGCCTTCGGATGCCAAAGTCAAAGCCTTGGCGGCTGCCAAGCGAGACGAGTCTTTACCTTCAGGCGTGAAGAGGCTTGTAGAAGAGAGGCTTACAGGTCCTCCTTCCTCTAAGAAGTTGAAGGGCGGTGCCTCTGCTTACACTGTGGTAGCTCTGCCTTCCGGCCCTCGCGATGTTGTCGTTGTGGAGGCCGTGCGTTCTTCCCGCCAGACCTCTTCTGATCCATGCTCAAAAGAGGTTCCTCTTGGACCCTTCATCATGGAAGTTCAAAAGTCTATCGCTAGCCAAGGTACGCCCGAGGACTATGAGTAGGAAAGCCTTGAGCAACATGCTTTTTTGTCCTTTGACCAAATGTCGTGGGTGACTTCTTTGAACTTATGTTATATCGTCTTTTCATCATTTTTTTACATACATGCTTAGATTTCAACCTCAGGTCCTCTATAGCTAATTCCTGCTGCGAGAGCGTCTCGCTGACCATGAAGAAGGCATTGAGAAGAAAGTTGTTGAGTTATCTAAAGAACTTGAGAAGATCACCGATGACAGACGGGTTATGGCGGCTCGAGAGTCTTCTCCATGGGTTGAGAGGGACAAGGCAAGGGCAATGGCAGCGGAGGCCCAAATTCAGCTAGAGAAGAGCCTCAACCTTCAGGTGAAGACCGAGCAGGAGCTTTTAGCGAAGCTGGCAGTTTCTGAGGTGAAGGTGAAGGAACTTGAGGTGTCGCTCAGGCCTGGGGTAGCAGCTGATGAAGCACCTGACTTCGACAAGTGGGTCGATTCTACAGAATTCGAACCTTACAAGGAGGCCTTCTACTAAGAGGGTGGAGCAGCGGTGATCGAGGCCATTAAAGCCAAAATGCCAGATCTCGACATATCTTTCCTTGAATCGGAGGAGGAAATCGAGACACAAGAGGGCGATCATGCTGCCAAGGTCAATGTCGGGGTTGAAAATGAGGTGGAGGTTCGGGAAGAGGGCGAGACCACTGAAGATGCTGATGGTGTCAAGGCTGGTGAAGGGGCCTAGATTTCAATCTTCTTACGAACAAACTCTTTTTTTGTGCTTTTGAAATAAACGATTATATGTAAATGTTTTTTAAGTTGCCTTCCATGAAGGCAATTGGACAACTTGGCTTTTTGCCAAATTTTAACTCCAATGTTTTGATCCTTTTGCTATTATGTGTGGGCGCATTACATATTCTATTTTATCTTGTTGTTTTTGTGATGATCCGAGCTGCAGGGGTTAGTACATACGTGTAGAATACGAGTTAGAAAAAATGAATAACAACAATTTTGAGCACACCTCTTAGGTTCGGGACTCGCCCTTACATTCCGAGTCGAGTGTTGGGACCTTTTTGATTGACTTTGTGAATCAATTTTATCTTTGAGTTGTAGTTTTTCGCGGTTAAGGCCCTGTTGAATTTGAGTGGTTGGGACCCCTATGCTTAGGGTTTTCTTAATTTGTAAGGCTGACTTCGGGATCAGAACCATGTCATTTCCTTAAGGATCGGGGCCCTCTGTGCTTGGGGTTTCTGTTAGTTACTCCGACGCTCAAGTCAGTAAACAAATCTTTAAATAAGTAACAAGAATCTAAAAACAAATAACAAACAAATACATTACTCTTCGTTTGCGAAGTCAACTTCGGGGTCATAACCCTGTTATCTCCTTGAGGGTCGGGATCCCCTGTGCTTAGGGTTCTGTTAGTTACTTCGACGCTCAAGTCAGTAAACGCATCTTAAAAAAGGAATAACCATAAAATGAAAAAAATGAAATTGGAGATTTTTAGAAATGATACTGTTTTACACGTAACATCCTTCAGCTATTGTGCCAACTAGCGTGTTGATGCGAGATAAGGGGGATGAATCCCTGGAGCAGGCTTGATCGTGGTCAGCGAAGTCTATGCAGAGCCTATTCCTGCCGTCTTTTTTCTTCGATACCACGACATTGGCTAGCCTCTTAGGGTACTGTACTTCTCCGACGTGTTCATGTTTGAGTAGTTTATTGACCTCTTCATCCACGATTTTGTTTTGTTCGGTAGTGAACTTTCATCTTTTTTGCTTCACCAAGGTCTTATCTGGATCGACCCGCAATCTATGTGTTATAACTGAGGGGTCGATACCTATCATGTCTTTAAAAGACCATGTAAAATAGTCGTGGTGCTCGATGATGAATTTTATAAGTTTCTCTTATATCTCTGCCGTGAGTCTCGATCCGATTTACACTTTGTGATCGGGAAAATCGGGATGTATTTGGACTTCATCGAGATCTTCCACCTCGGGTTCTCCGTAGTTGTGATTTTTAGTACTGGTTGAAGATGATCCGACCTCGATTTGGTTGACCTCTATAGCTCCTTTATGTTGAAAGGTGGAGACGTAACATTTTCGAGCTATTATTTGTTCACCTCGGACTTCGCAAACTCTCCAGGGTGTAGGGAATTTCATGAGATGGTGATAGGTTGATGGCACCGCTCGGAGTTCATAGATCCAAGGTCTCCCTATTATGACATTGTTGGCTGAGGGAGCATCGAGTACTTGGAATTTGGTGAAGATGTTCATTCCCTCGATATAGGTGGGAAGTGTGATTTCACCCATTGTGGCTTTGTGCTCTCCACTGAAATCAATAAGGATGGTTGACCTTTTAATGATTTCAGCTTCTCTCACCTGCATGTCTTTCAATGTACTAAAAAATATCACGTTAGAAGAACTCTCATTATCTATAAGAACACGCTTAATCAAACAATTAGAAATTAATTAGGAAATTACTAGTGCATTGTGGTGAGGGTGTGAGAGATCGGAAGCTTCTCTATTAGTGAAATCGAGGATGACGAGGTCATCTAGTTTAGCATGTCTGGGGATGTCTCCGTTATACTTTATCGAATGAAAATGTCTCTTTGTCAAGGACTGTGAAATTCCGCTCACTTCTGAGCCTCCTGTTATACAGTTCAAAGTGCGATCGACCCTCAGGGGTTCGGGCAGCTGTGTTTCCTTTTGATTTTCCCTTCGTGACCAGGTTTCTTTCCCTTTCAGGGTCAGGAGATCGGTAAGATATCCTCATTTTAGGAGCTCCGCGACTTCGAGCCACAAGGCGATGCATTCATCAGTCTTATGAATGGGGAATCTGCAAAGCTTGTTGGTGCAGACTTCCTAATAGGAGCAGGGACTCCCAGAATTCAGGTTAAGATGTCTTCCAATCGCTGGATCTTCTTCTCGACCTCAGATTCCGATCCAGGTTCATAATCTTCGAATCCAGGAGAGGGTCCTAGGGGGAAGTCTTCTTTTCCCTTTCCCTTTAACACGGGTTCTGTGCTTGTACCTGCATTGAGATGGTTAGTTAACTCATGTGTTGAGTTCAGAAGTACCTGCTCTCGGAGTTCATTTGACATGCGAGTCGTGAGAGCGGGGACAGTTGAGTTTGTGTAGATCCGTTCGGGAAAAGGTTTGGTTGTGAAATAGCTTCGACTCTAGCTTTTAAGGCTAAGTTTTCGGTTCAGATCACCATGAGTTAGACTGTGGTGGTATCCAATTGACGCTTGATCGAATGCGGAAGCTGTGAGACATCGCCATCACCTTCAGGTGAAGGGGTCGCAGTTGCTCCGTCTTTTTAGGCTTCTTGAAGAACGATCATTGCATCCTTTCGGCTGTTGTTCATCATCTTGAAGTGATCGATCGGAGCCCCATGGTGGGCGCCAAACTGTAGAGGTCAAAAAATCTCTACAATTAATCGTTCTTTGAGTTCGGGCTCCGGCGATCTACAAGATAAAGAAAACACGTGAAGCCGAAGGACCGTCGGGGGGTTGACGATCGAACGGAAATTAATTGATTGATGATCAAAGCGATTAAATTACGGAAATTATAAGAGTTATATTGCGAGAGAGGGGGGGTTGAGCTTCACTGTTATGGCGCCTTATGTGTTGCTTTTTTTTTTGGAGCTGCCTGATGAGTGATGAATGCTTATGATTTTATCGATATCGTGAGTGTTGCCAGTGTACTGTGCAAGTAATTGTCTGCCGCGTTATGAAGAGTGTAGATATATATATATATATGTAGATGAGGGTTTAACCAATTTCCGCTTTTTAAGGGATCCTTTCTATCCATTTTAGGGTTTTGATGAGGTCTCACTTATCTTCAACGGATATTTTTGACTTAGTCTTCTCCTTAAGTCCGTTCGATCGTGGACTCTCGCTTCTAGACCTCTGAACTTCAAGGATTAAGGTATCGACCTCGAGGCATGGACCTTGAGAGGTGGACTTCGAGGCATGGACCTCGCGATACTTTGTCATGAGGCGTCGATCCTATCGGGTTCTTTAATCCTTTTAAATAGACGTGGGCCTAGTTTTTGGGCTTATGCAGAAATATGACATCTACAGTATTTATTTGTAATTATAACTATAGTGATTGGGATAATTTTTAAGTTCCCACAAATTAAATGCTACCACTTGGGAATAGATTCAATAAGATTAGTATATTAAGGTACACATGAGAAACATATACGAAGTGTGTAATATATAATTATAAGTTGGTTTGGAAAAAGATAGAGAGAAACGAAAGGTGAATGAAGAAAGATTCTTTTTTTTTTTTTTTTTATAAACCAATCAAGATTGGTCATTTGGAGTTTTTATGAGAGCATTATGTTCAGTGGCAAATCCAGACAAAATTTTTAGGGAGGACATCATTTTACTGTGCATAAAAAATCTACGCAAATAAATATATAAATATTAAGAACATATCATTGTATAAAAATCATAAATTTAAATGAGATATAAATGTATAAATATTGCGTACATTAAACATGATCTAAAAATTGAAATATAAGATTCTTTTCAGATATCTTAGTTAAGTACTCTCTTCATACTTGATCTTGAATAGAAATGTTAAACTCATTAATCAGTTTTCATAACCTCGAATCACTAACAATATCAATTAAATTTAGTTCTACTTGTATCCGAAGTTATTTTTCCACCAATTCATTAGCAATATGTAAACGGAAAGATGAAGAAGATGCATCTCTACTAATTGATAAAAATAATGACATTGGATCTCAATTTAAATAAAACTATATTAATATTATTAAATAAGCAACAATATTAAAAATATAAGAAATTAAAAGAAAAAAGAACCAAAAAATTACTTGTGAGCCCAAACCCACCAATATTCAATCAATTACTTATATTTAATCACAAGCACAACATATTTATATTTTTTCTAAAAAAATTATATAACCTATATATAAAAAAATGATAAAAACTACATGAGACGAATCAATACGTGTGAGTTAATGATATTTCACCCATAAATAATGATACTTCACCCATAAATAATGATACATGTGAGTTAATGATACTTCACCTATAAATAATGATACTCACATGCGGGTATAAATAATGATACTCACATGTGAGTTAATGATACTTCACCCATAAATAATGATCCCCACATGTGAGTATTGACCCGTCTCATGTATGAGACGGTCTCACCCAAGTCTGCCCCTAAAAAAATTAAAGAAAAATGTTTGGGGGGAGGGGGCAAGAGGCCGTTAGTGTCCTTGGTTGAAAACATGTATCAATATATATATATATATATATATATATATATAATCATAATAAATAAGCACTATTCTCACGGTCTCACGCGAAGCACAGTTCTCATTATAACCCACCCTATATATATATATATATATATATATATATATATATATAGGATATGGATCATATGAGAATACTTTGTTGGTGTGAGAAATGAGAACACATCTTACACCATCCAATTTAATGATCCAATGGTTGATATTTAAGGTGGCAATTTCGTAAATAATAGGGTAAAAAATAAAGGAAGGAGGGCTATTTTCGTCCAAATCCATTAAAATGATGATGTCAGCAATTAAAAAAAAATCTTAAAAACTTTAATCGACCATAACTTCCTCGTTTTTAATCCAATGCACACAAAAAATATATCAAATTAAAGCTCTCTTCATGCTCTTTCATTTAAGATGTCGAAAGGCTATGTTTGGATGAAAAAATATGAATGAAAAATAAAAAAGAAATTTTTTTACGCGTGCCCAGATTGTAAATGCTTTCGTTAGCATATAATAATTCTTCGTCAGCATTATGATAACATATGAACGTATGCTAATGAAGCCTTTGTCATATGCTAAGATAATATATTCGATGTGCTAACAAAGAATTATCATAATGGTTACATAGTATAAATTTATTAGGGTTTATTAAATCTCAATTATGGTTTATTTAATCTTGATTATGGTTTATTCCATCTAATTATGATTATTCTTTTGAAATTTAATTTTTTGTTTATAGTTCTTAATTGATTATTATGGTTTATCCTATCCAATTATAATTTATAACTTATGTTGATAGAGTATTGTCATATGCTAACATAGTGTATTCGCAATGCTGACGAACCAAAACTATAATGCTAACGTAGTACAAATATATTATTATTATGATTTCTTTCAACTCATTTAGGGTTTACCACATCCAATCAATTTTTATTTCATCTAATTATGTTTATTTCATCAAATTATGATTTTTTCCATTTAATTAGGGTTTATTAAATCGAATTAGGTTTATAATTAATTTTTAGAATATTTTTTTCGCCAACAATATTTGAAAACTTTAATTAGCATAACTATAATGCTTCGTTAGCATTATGATAATACTTCGTTAGCATAACGATCTGTTATCAAATCCTCCGCGATTTTTATAAGAATTACCAAATTACAGTAATACCCCCGCGCGAAAAACTTTTCAGATATTACAAAATTGCCACCGCCTTTTTCATCAAATCTGGACCTTTGATTTTTGATGGATGTGTGGTGTGAGATGTGTTCTCATTTCTCACACAAGGGGTTATTTTTATATAACCCCACCCCTATATATATATATCCCTACCAATTAATTTTATACACGGAATATATCCCTCACATAGTTTTACCAATTAATTGTATTAACCGAAAGGTTATTAATGTGTACATATCCCTCACATACTTTCAAAGTCAAGTTATTCAAAGCACATATTCATGAACCATGATAATTATATACAATAGCTAGGATGGCTAAAATAAATACTAATAACATTTTCCCTCTACGTTACGGCACTCCATTTGTCAACTGATTAGATGTACAGTATTTAGACTTAAATAAAAAAAGGAAAAAAAAGCAAAGCCAACTTTTAATCTCTAGATAATTCAATTCCAAAACTGAAAAGTCCACCGGCCTATATATAGATGCTTCTATATGTATATGGGATCTTCAAACATCACATAATTTGTTAATATATTTTTTGAAGTCCTGTTATCATAAAATTTTCTTTAATTTGCAAAAACATTTTGACAATGGCTTCCAAGATCGAAGCAGAAATCGAGTTGAAAAGCCCTGCAGAAAAGGTGTGGAATAACCTAAAACAATTCACCGTAGTCTTCCCAAAAGCTTTGCCTCAAACATACGAAAGGATTGATGTGCTCGAAGGCGATGGAAAATCAGTTGGATCAGTCATTTTATCTATTTTCAAAGGTATGAATTAAAAGCTCGACTCAAATTTGATCTCGGCTTTTGATCATTCTCACACATGGTGTTATATTGTTTACTTTTTCTCCTTGCAGAATCACAGTCCGTAAAGGAAAGGATTGAATTAGTGGACGACGAGAAGAAAATACTGAGCTACAGTTTTTTGGAGGGGGAAATCTTGAATCATTTCAAGAATTACAAGGCCATAATTTGTGTAACCAGTAAAAGTGATGGGGCTCTAATTAATTATTCAGCTGAATTAGAGAAGGCAGATGCACATGCCCCGAATCCTGATTTCTTTAGAGATTTTGTTGTCAAACTTTTCCACGATTTTGATGCTTATCTTCTGAAGTCATCATTAATTCAAGACTCTAAATAAAAATAAATTCAAGATTAAGGGTTTCAATTGCTTCCATAAAATAAAGGAAATAATTAATTTGTCTTGGACAATCTTGTTATATTTATTACCAAGACCTGTCTTAAAATTAAATTATGTATAAGTAAACAAAATTAAGACACGTGAAATCCTCTATTTGTAGGTGTATTTAGTATTCTGGGTTAATATATATATATATATATATATATATATATATAGATATAGGGGTGGGTTCAAATAGGAACCAATCCCCCCGTGAGAACCTAGGAACCAATCTAACATGAGAGATTTATATTGCTAACATCAAGAGATTATGTTGCTAACATAAGGTAAACTCATATTGCTAACTTGACGAGATCATAATATTAGCAACATATTGCTAAGATGTTAGAAATTATACACACTGCTAATATGTGACTAATAATTTGCTAATATGTTTGGTTCATAGGTTCTCACGGGGGATTTGATTCCTATTTGATCCTTTCCCTATAGATATATATATATATATATATATATATATTAATCTTGCTACATTATGTATTCTCTTTTCTTTGTAATATATGTATGATAAAACGTGCTATATCTCTTTTCATTGCTAGCTACTTATCCGGGTATCACTTGTATATCACCATTAAATTTAACAATTTAATAATAATTTTTTATAAAATACAAGCTAATTATAATATAATCAAACCTAATTAACATTTATTAACCTATAATTGAAACTAAAAATTAATTATAAATAATCAACTATATAACCAATTTTTAACTAAAAATTGAAAGTTTAATATTAAATAATTATTTTTTAAATTCAAATTGGATATAATCAAACATAATTAACCATTGCTAAGCTAAATCATAAGAAATTGAAACTATTGAAAAAAATGGAAGAAAAACTTGTCTTTTTTTTTTTTTTACTTTTTTTTTGTGAATAAATGTTCAAAATTATTATTTGGATATATTAATTTTGTGTGTGTGTGTGTATAACGGTTGTCTATTTAAATTGAATTACGTTTATGCCCCACAACCAAATCTTATCAAATATTATAATAATGCCACCACCGTTTTAATTTAATTTGGCCTCTTTTGATTAAATGGTGGGGATATATATATATATATATATATATATATATATATATATATATATATATATATATATATATAGGGTGGGTTAAAATGAGAACCATACCCCCATGTAGAAACTAAAAACCATTTACATCTATAGATCTCTACTAATTTAATGGACCAGATAGATTTTAGATTTTAGGGATCAAATTGTAAAATGGTAACTTTTTACCAAAATTTCGTGCTACATAAGGGTGTTAATGTCAAACCCAAAATCTCCATATTAATAGCAAAAACTGGGTTGTTGATAAGTGAAAGAAAACAATACAAAAAACACTACCGGCCGCCTCCTCCATCATCTGCCCTCCTCGTCGCCGCCTCCGCCATCCAACCTCCTCCATGTCGTCGAACGCCCCGCCTCCGCCCTCGTCCAGGTCACTGCCTCCGCCCTCCTCCACGTCGCCGAATGCCCCGTCTTCGCCCTCATCCAAGTCGCCGCCTCCGCCCGCCTCCACCCTTGTTCTCATTTGATCTCTATACTATATATATATATATATACACATTTTTACACGGGCGGAGAGAGAGAGAGAGAGAGAGAGAGAGAGAGAGAGAGAGAGAGAGAGAGATAACGGTTCCATCGTCCGGACGTACGTTTGATCGATAACATGAACATCTTCTCCAAAAAACCTACGGCCAAAGGTTTGCTTTCCTTGATCTTGGAAAAGTTCCAATTTTCATCTTCATTCGATCATTTATATGAAAATTGAATTCAATTTTCCGCTCGATCATTTATATGAAAATTGAGGAAAATTGAATTCAATTTTCCGCTCGATCATTTATATGAAAATTGAATTCAATTTTCCGCTGCCTAAATCCGTAACCTTGTGTATGAGTTGACTTCAACACTTCCTGAAATTCGATTCTCAATTTTGTCTTTTCTATTTTTTTATTATTTTTTATTTTTCAATTTTTGTTCTGCTTGATTGCAGAGGCGGTCCGGGAGAGTAAGAGAGAAATGGCCAATGCAACCAGAGGTTTTTCTGCCCTTTTATTGTGACATTGTTATATCTCTACAGTTGCTATTTGTAGCAAATTAACATTTAGTATTTAACAAATATACATTGGCTTATAGCAAATGATTTAGATGTGATTAGAAAAAGCTATGCGTATTGATTTTTGTTTAATCGTTCTATTTATATATTTTATTTGATATAGTTTGATGTTCTATTTATATGTTTTATTTGATATGGTTTGATGTTCTATTTATATATTTTATTTGATATGGTTTGATGTATTTAGCAAATTATGAAGGTATAATTAGTAAATTAGTTAGATATTATTAACAGATTAGTAAGATAAATTTTACGATTTTTTGGGTGTTTTTTGTTTATAGCAAATTCACATTTAGTATATAGCAAATTTACATTTATTTATAGCAGATTAGTAAGATATGATTATCATTTTTTATGGGTATTGGTTTTTGCTTAATCGATCTATTTATTGATTTTGATTTTATTTGGTTTGATGTATTTAGAAAATTAATAAGAAATGATTAGCAATTTAGTTAGACATTATTAACATATTAGTAAGATATGTTTTTATTTTATGAGTGGTTTTTGTTTATAGCAAATTAACATTTGTTTATATCAAATTAGTAAGATATGATTATCATTTTTTATGGGTTTTGGTTTTTGATTATTCGATCTATTTATTGATTTTGATTTTATTTGGTTTGATGTATTTAGCACATTATAAAGATATAATTAGCAAATTAGTTAGATGTTAATAGTAGATTAGTAATATATATTTTTGTTTTATGGGTGTTTTTTATTTATAGCAAATTAACATTTAGTATTTAGCTAATTTACATTTGGTTTATAGTAAATGAATCAGATATGATTAGAGAAAGCTGTGCGTATTGATTTTCGATTAATCATTCTATTTATATGTTTTTATTTGATATGATTTGATGTATTTAGCAAATTATAGAGGTATAATTAGCAAATTAGTTAGATATTATTAACAGATTAGTAAGATAAATTTTACGATTTTTTTAGGTGGTTTTTGTTTATAGCAAATTAACATTTAGTATATAGCAAATTTACATTTGTTTATAGTAAATGAGTTACAGATGATTATTGATGAGGATATCCATAACAATGAGGAAGTCAATGAAGAGCTTCAATTCAAAGGCCCCGTCACAAGACTAAGAGCTAAGAAGTTGCAAGATTATTTGCAAGCTACAATTCGCAAGAAGCTTGAAGAAGAAGACGGCGTGCAAGGAAGCTTGAAGATGATGAACTTGTTGACATTGGAAGATGGAGATCAAGACATGGAGAACACTACATGACGATGTGCACGTGTGCATAATTGCATGGTGAAGAGCCGCGGCCAAGCAATGAAGAGAAACCAATTTTCGGTTCTTATCTATTTTATTTTAGTAGTTATTTTATTTTAGACTATAGTATTTATTTTATTTAATTATACTATAGTTTGGATCAGATTTATTTAATTAAATTAGGGTCAATTTTCGGTTACAATAAGTCATAGTTTGACTAGGATTTTAGATAAGGTAAGATATACAAGTTCTACCTTAAATATAATTCTAGTTTAGGAAACTTCCAAGTCCAATTCTAGATCAACTTGGAATCATTATTTTCGGCCCTTTAGCTTAGGAATTTCGATCCTCCTATACTTATAAATAGGGGATCCATGTGACATTGTTATTTTAGACTATATTTGATTTTTAAGCCTTTGCTTTCAATATCGTCTCTCCCCGTTTAAAATCTTTTGTGAGTTTAGATAATTAAATTCATACTCTTAGATTTAGCAACTCTAAGTTTTACAAAGGGAATTCGCCGTCCACGTTCGAGGGATCGTCGGAAACTCGCTATCCGAAGAACAACTTAAAGAATTTGGCCTTGTATACGTTCGAGATTCAAGGCAACTTTCGGGTTGTAATTCACAATACTTCAACACCGCCGCCGCCACCATCCTCAACGCCACCACCAGCCACCGCCGTTCCGTTCCACCTTCACCCACAAGAACGTGTTCTCTCCGTTACATCCGTAAGTCCGTTATAGCTCTATCATATCCTATCTACTCTAGCCATTCTAAACCCAACAACACCATCCAAATTCTCCCATCCTTACCATCATCATAGTCGTCCCAAAACAGCCCATAATTCATTGGATATTGTGTTCTTTTGTGTGTCATTGTCTAGGTATTTTATTTAGTTTTAGTCGACTAGTTTGTTCCATAATTCTTCCGCATAATTTACTTTGATTGTTTGAGTCATAGAAGACACAAAACTTACGTGTGTCGACGTGTGTTCGTTCCTAGAGTTCGGGTCGTATCATAAAAGTGGTATCAAAGCCACGTCGGCTTTGGTTCGTTTTTGTGTCGTATTTTATTTTACGTTTGATCGAGTTGTAATTTAATTTCCGTATTGTTCATTGTTCAAAAAAAAAAAGAGGCACGATCAAAGTATAAAAAAAAAGAGCCGATCGAAAATCAAAAAAAAAAAAAAAAAACAAATCGGTTAAAAAAAAAAACCGATTATTCAAAAAAAAAAAAAAGAATATCCATTGTTTCCTTTTAGTTCAATTTTTATTTTTGGTACTTTCCTTTTGGTACTAGATCATAGTTGGTAATTACCTTAGTGAGTCTTTTCTTATTTTTAGTAGTTTCCTTCTAGATTGATTTTAATTTTGGAACTTTCCTTCTAAGTTCTATTTTCTTTTTGGTAGTTTCCTTCTAGGATAATTCCTTAGTTGGTAACTTCCTTTAGAGTCTTCTTTTATTTTTGGGACTTTCCATACAAGTTCTAATTCTTTTTGGTAACTTCCTTTAGTGTCTTATTTTATTTTTGGTTCATTCCTTCTAGAGTCTAGGCTAATTAAGGTATTTAGATTGTGTCACATAGATTGATACATATCCAAATCCCCTACTTACCTTATCTCTTTCTTCTTCCCTTATTTCTTCTACTTCTTTCCTTCTTCTATCTAGATTTATTTTTGGAATTCCTAAACCAAATTGGAACTTCATTAATTGATCTACTTCTTTCCTTCCTACCCTATTCTTCTCACCATACTCGACACACACCATCCCAACACTACTACATTCGGCCATTACATACCCACACATACTCAACCCGTATCTCATTTATACATACCAAATTCATCCTTGTTCCGAGAATAGCATTTCCGTCCTTCCTCAAAACAAATCACACAAGTTCCCTTACCTCCATATACACGATTTTCACACACTGTGCACCCATATATTGAGTGATACACGAGTGGTAAAATCAAGAGTGAAAACAAATGAGAGAAAGTGAGATTGTGAGGATCTTCCTTATTTTATTTTACGTTTGTTCGTTTTGTAGGTACCATGAAGAAAGAAACCCGCTCCGAATCATCCTCTACACCGCCAGTCGACCTTCAGTCGACCTTGCCACCTTTGGACCCGTCCAAAGATCCATCCAAAGTACCCATGGAGTCATCCTCGGATCCACCCGCACCGTGGGATCCCAAGTACCATTTTGAAGCGTTGTCTAAGCATGTTCAAAGACAACACCAGGCCCTATCCGACAAGATAGACGATTTAGTGCATGCTTTTGAACGCACTAAAACAACACCTGTCTATCCTCCACCCATTCGAGGAAATCAACGTCTAGAACATCACAACGAGCCTGAAGAGGAGTACTTTGATGAGAATACAGAAGAATTTGATCGAGGCCGTCGCCCGAGACGTGGCCATAGTCGAGATGACTATGAAGAAGATCGAATGCTCCACAACATCAAGACGAGCATTCCAGAGTTTGAAGGCCTTCACGATCCCGATATCTATCTTGATTGGGAACATAAGGTGGAGAAGATTTTTGCATGCTATGATTTTTCAGAAGCTAAAAAGGTGCAGCTAGCATGTTTGGAGTTTAAAGGCTACGCAGCCACTTGGTGGGAAATGCAGCAAGAAAGAAGACGAAGGAACAGAAATCCGCCCATTGACAATTGGGAGGAAATGAAAGGTTTCATGCGTGGACGTTTCATTCCAGTCCACTATGAAAGAGAGCTTGAAAAGAAGCTCAACCGAATCAAGCAAGGAGCCAGATCGATTGAAGAGTACCATAAAGAGCTCGAAACTGCCCTGAACCGAGTCGGAAAAGAGGAGACCTTAAATGCTACCATCATTCGGTACATTGAAGGTATGAATCCCGACATTGCATGTGAAGTAGAACTCAAGGAGTTCACCAGCATAGAGAGAATGGTGCAGTACGCATCGATTGTGGAAAAGCAGTTGCGAGAAGGCCGCCGTCGATCCAGTCAGACCTCAGCCCCTACTCGACAACCTTGGAGTAAAGGTACACCTTCCACATCACCTTCTACTCCTTCTGTTGATTCCACATGACCCCGAGGTCAATCCGGTCCTCCGGAACGCCGTTTCGACCGTTCTACACCGCAAGCAAGGTGTAGACCCGAGTCTACACCCAGGCCCCCATTCCAACGGCCCAATCAATCCATTCCAATGCCAAATACAGCCCCTAGTCGAGCCCGTGACATCCAGTGTCATAAATGCCAAGGTTGGGGTCATTTTCAGAACCAATGTCCAAACCGGCGTGTTCTGTTCCTCAATGAACAGAATGGACTTAAATCAGCCAGTGAAGATGAAGAAGAGCTTCAAACCGCCACCCCTGAAGCAGTTGAGGCCCCTGAAGTCGAGCCAGATGATGAGGAAGTCGAGCTACCTCATGTCAGCTTGGTTTCTATTCGCAGTCTGAACATCAACCGTGAAGACGAAGAGCAATCGCAACGAGAGAACATCTTCTACACTCGAGTTGCCATGAAAGATCAGACTTGTGCCATGATCATCGATAGTGGGAGTGTAATCAATGCAATTAGCCAGTATGCCGTTGACAAACTCGCCCTCACCACAACAAAGCATCCAAAACCGTACAAGTTGCAGTGGCTCACAGATAGAGGTTCCATCAGAGTTACAGGTCAGGTACACGTTACTTTTACTAAAGGTCGTTATTCTGACACTGTTCTTTGTGATGTTATTCCTATGGAAGCAGCCCATATACTTTTAGGAAGACCGTGGCAATTCGACAGAAAAGCGGTTCACGATGGTTTAGCCAACACCTACTCGATTACAAGAGATGGTCGAACCACTGTGCTCAAGCCACTCACTCCTAAAGCCGTTGCAAAGGATCAAGAAAGGATGCAAGAGAGATTTAAGCAAGAACGAGCAAAACAAGCCGCAGCCGCAGCCCGAACCAACTCGGCTGCCACTTCAACGCCGAGTTCCACCTCATGCTCGACCAATACCGCCCCTAAGACACCATCCAATGATGTCATAGCTCGTGGAAAACCACCCGGATCAGACCCAAGCAAAGAGAAGAATCGATCCCTGTTCATCTCAGTTAAAGGCGTAGAGAAAGCACTAAAAGCAGGTTTACCTTTCGTTCTTTTATCTTATAAGGACAGTGCTACTAATGGTGTTTCTTTGCCTTGTGATGTGCAGCCACTTATGGAGGAGTTCGCGGATGTGTTTCCGGAAGAGATTCCAAGTGGATTACCTCCAGTTCGTGGGATCGAGCACCAGATCGACTTCGTACCCGGCGCAGTCTTACCCAACCGACCGGCGTACCGCACGTCCCCTGAAGAGACGAAGGAGATCGATCGCCAAGTAAAGGAGTTGCTAGAGAAGAAGCAAATCCGAGAGTCGATGAACCCTTGTGCAGTTCCAGTCATTCTAGTGCCCAAGAAGAACAACGAATGGAGAATGTGCATGGATTGCCGCGCCATCAACAAAATAACAGTTAAGTACAGATTTCCTATCCCTAGACTTGATGATATGCTAGATGAATTAAGTGGTTCTCATGTGTTTTCTAAGATAGATTTGAGATCTGGTTATTTTCAAGTTAGAATGCATGAAGGGGATGAATGGAAAACTGCGTTTAAGACAAAGCATGGTTTATATGAGTGGTTAGTTATGCCTTTTGGTCTCACTAATGCACCGAGCACGTTTATGAGATTGATGAATCATGTTTTGCGTGATGTGATTGGAAAATTCGTGGTTGTCTACTTTGATGATATCTTGATTTACAGTCACAATGCACAGGCGCACATAGATCATCTTAGGCGTGTTTTCTGTCTTCTGCGTGATGCTAAGTTGTATGGAAACTTGTCTAAGTGTTCATTCTGTTTAGATGAAGTCGTGTTTTTAGGCTTTGTCGTTAGTTCACAAGGTATTGAGGTAGACCGTTCCAAAATCAAAGCGATTGAGGAATGGCCAACCCCGAAAAACGCCTCTGAGGTTCGATCATTCCATGGTCTAGCTGGGTTTTACCGTCGTTTTGTACGGGATTTCTCCAGTGTAGCCGCCCCTCTTACTGAGCTAAGTAAGAAGGATCGGAAATTTGAGTGGGGTAAACAACAAGAGCATGCTTTTAATACTTTGAAATCTCTGTTATGTTCTGCTCCTGTTTTGTGTTTACCTGATTTTTCTAAGACTTTCGAGATCGAGTATGATGCCTCCGGGATAGGTATTGGTGCTGTTTTGATGCAGGAAAAACGTCCCGTGGCTTACTTCAGTGAGAAACTCAATGGCGCCAGTTTGCAGTATTCGACGTACGATAAAGAGCTATACGCCTTGAAGCGTTCATTGGATACATGGCAGCACTACTTGTGGCCCAAGGAGTTCGTCATCCACACGGATCATGAGAGTTTGAAGCACTTGAAAGGGCAAAACAATCTGAACAAGAGACATGCGAGATGGGTCGAGTTCATCGAGTCCTTTCCGTATGTTATCAAGTACAAGAAAGGTGAGGAAAACGTGGTCGCCGATGCCCTATCAAGAAGGTACGCTCTTTTGAACTTAATGCATGCTAAGATGCTTGGTTTTGAGTCTATTAAGGCTCTGTATGTTGAGGACGCCTATTTCAGCCCCATCTATGCTTCATGTAGCTCGAAATCTAGGTCTTATGATGGTTATTATGTACATGATGGTTTCCTGTTCAAAGAGTCAAAGTTATGCATCCCTACTTGTTCTATGCGTGAGTTATTAGTGTTAGAATCGCATGTGGGAGGTTTAATGGGTCACTTTGGTGTGCATAAGACATTAAACTTGCTGCATGAACATTTCTTTTGGCCGCATATGCGTAAGGATGTAGAGAATGTGTGTAGTCGTTGCATTACTTGTCGTCAAGCTAAATCCACTTCACACCCCTTTGGTCTTTACTTGCCCCTACCCGCCCCCTCATCTCCTTGGATTGATATTTCTATGGATTTCATCTTAGGATTGCCTAGATCTAGGTCGGGTAAGGATTATGTGTTTGTTGTAGTTGATAGGTTTTCCAAAATGGCTCATTTCATTGCATGTAGGAAAACTGATGATGCTATACATGTTGCCAACTTGTTCTTTGTGCATGTTGTTAGATTGTATGGAATTCCTCGTACTATTGTTAGTGATAGGGATTCTAAGTTTTTAGGACATTTCTGGCGTGTTTTGTGGGGAAAATTAGGTACTAAGTTATTGTTTTCTACTGCTTGTCATCCACAAACCGATGGTCAAACTGAGGTTGTGAATCGCACTTTAGGAGCTTTACTTAGGTCTCTAATTAAGAATAATTTGAAGTCATGGGAAGAATGTTTACCTTATGCTGAATTTGCTTATAATCGTGTTGTGCATTCTTCTACTAACATGTCTCCTTTTGAGGTAGTTTATGGATTTAATCCGTTAACTCCTAATGATTTGTTACCTTTACCTGTTGAGCATCTAACAAGTGTTAAAGGTATGACAAGAGCTGATTTTATTCGAGAGATGCATGAGAAGGTCCGTGCCCAGATTGAGCACCAAGGCTCAAGGATCGCCGCCGCACGCAACTCGAGGCGCAAACGTGTCATCTTTCAGCCCGGAGATCGAGTTTGGGTACACCTTAGCCCTGGTCGATTTGCTAACTTGAGGAAGTCCAAGTTATCGCCCCGTGGAGATGGTCCCTTCACTGTTCTAAGCCGTGTTAATGACAATGCATACCGCATTGATCTACCTGGTGAGTATAAATGTTCTTCTACGTTTAATGTTGCTGATTTATCTCCTTTTGTTGCAGATGAATTCGACCATGATGAGGAGTCAAATTCGAGAACGAATTCTTTTCAGCAGGGGGGGAATGATGAGGATATCCATAACAATGAGGAAGTCAATGAAGAGCTTCAATTCAAAGGCCCCGTCACAAGACTAAGAGCTAAGAAGTTGCAAGATTATTTGCAAGCTACAATTCGCAAGAAGCTTGAAGAAGAAGACGGTGTGCAAGGAAGCTTGAAGATGATGAACTTGTTGACATTGGAAGATGGAGATCAAGACATGGAGAACACTACATGACGATGTGCACGTGTGCATAATTGCATGGTGAAGAGCCGCGGCCAAGCAATGAAGAGAAACCAATTTTCGGTTCTTATCTATTTTATTTTAGTAGTTATTTTATTTTAGACTATAGTATTTATTTTATTTAATTATACTATAGTTTGGATCAGATTTATTTAATTAAATTAGGGTCAATTTTCGGTTACAATAAGTCATAGTTTGACTAGGATTTTAGATAAGATAAGATATACAAGTTCTACCTTAAATAGAATTCTAGTTTAGGAAACTTCCAAGTCCAATTCTAGATCAACTTGGAATCATTATTTTCGGCCCTTTAGCTTAGGAATTTCGATCCTCCTATACTTATAAATAGGGGATCCATGTGACATTGTTACTTTAGACTATATTTGATTTTTAAGCCTTTGCTTTCAATATCGTCTCTCTCCGTTTAAAATCTTTTGTGAGTTTAGATAATTAAATTCATACTCTTAGATTTAGCAACTCTAAGTTTTACAAAGGGAATTCGCCGTCCACGTTCGAGGGATCGTCGGAAACTCGCTATCCGAAGAACAACTTAAAGAATTTGGCCTTGTGTACGTTCGAGATTCAAGGCAACTTTCGGGTTGTAATTCACAATACTTCAACACCGCCGCCGCCACCATCCTCGACGCCACTACCAGCCACCGCCGTTCCGTTCTACCTTCACCCACAAGATCGTGTTCTCTCCGTTACATCCGTAAGTCCGTTATAGCTCTATCATATCCTATCTACTCTAGCCATTCTAAACCCAACAACACCATCCAAATTCTCCCATCCTTACCATCATCATAGTCGTCCCAAAACAGCCCATAATTCATTGGATATTGTGTTCTTTTGTGTGTCATTGTCTAGGTATTTTATTTAGTTTTAGTCGACTAGTTTGTTCCATAATTCTTCCGCATAATTTACTTTGATTGTTTGAGTCATAGAAGACACAAAACTTACGTGTGTCGACGTGTGTTCGTTCCTAGAGTTCGGGTCGTATCAATTATAAAAGTGTTATAGTCGGGTATTGGGTTTTGCTTAATCGTTCTATGTATTGGTTTTTATTTTATATGGTTTTGTATATATATAATGTTGATACTGTTGTGTATTTTTTCCTGTATTATAATGCAGAAGTAAAATTGAAGCAACCGGAATAAGAGAATAGGAAGAGAAGACGATTTAGCATATTATGTATTGGTAGCAAATTATTCATTTATTTTTTGCATATTATGGTTCGAATTATAGCAGAACATTAATGTTTTAATAGAACAATTTTATTCTTTTATATATAGTTGTTATGTTTTGATAACAAACTAATGATCCATGGCGATGAAGTTATTACTGATCGATGATCAATGGCGATAAATAACAATGAATTAGGAATGAATAAGTATTTGTTCTGTTTAACCAATTATTACTAAAATAATATCAAATTCTCCAATTTGTCTTAGCAAATTATTATTCATTTTCTAGCAAATAATTTCATAAGGTGTACCAAATCATTCAATCGAATTATTATCTGTTTAAACTAAAATATTTTGGTAGTCATACTATATTATTTAGTTAGTGATCAACGATTATAATAATATTATTTAGTAATATTATAGCCAATTATTATAATATATATAGCAAACTAGCGTACATGTGATATTTCGAGAAAACTATAATAATCTGACCGCACAAAAACTGCTAATCCATGTACAAATATTTGCTAATAGCATATAAATTATTTGCTAATAATAAGAAAACATAACTTCCAAGTAATAACACCATTAGGAGAATTCTTTTTAGATCCAAGACGAATATCAAAACCACTTGCTTCACCATAAACTCTATAAAAGATAATCGCCTCTTCGAGATTTTTAAATTGCTAACCAACAAAGGGCTTCAAGGATTGATTACATTCTGGTATGTAACTTCCAAAAGAACCCAAATGTGAATCAACATGAATTCCTGCTATTTAAAAATAATATTATTTGGTAAAAAAAAAATCATATTTTCACATAAAAATATTACCGATTTGCTATTAACACATCTATAATGTGCTAATTACACTTGAACAATTTGCTAAAAGTAGTACATACGCGTCCCTAACAGATTCTGTCCATATCCCTACACCTACAAAGATACATTAATGGATAACATAATATCTATATCTTGCATAATCAAATGATAACCGGCGTGATGATAATATACGATGGAGTAAGAAGTTGTGAAAAAAAATACATTCTTATTTTGCACACAATAATTCATGCCATTTTAAATTTTTTTTTTCTTAATAACTTGAAAATGTCGACAACCAAATACAAAAAGTAACTATTGTCTATAATAAATATGAAATGTCCATTATCTGCGAACATTTCACTATCATGTAAAGTACATTGAAACCATTTAAAAAAAATAAGAGACCATCCTATCATCAAAAAAACAAATCATATTTTCACATAAAAATATTACCGATTTGCTATTAACACATCTATAATGTGCTAATTACACATAACAAATTTGCTAAAAATCGTATATACGCGTCCCTAACAGATTCCGCTCATATCCCTATACCTACAAAGATATATTAATGGATAACATAATACATGTATCTTGCATAATCAGACGATAACCGGCGTGATGATAATATACGATGGAGTAAGAACTTGTGAAAAAAAATACATTCTTATTTTGCACACA
The DNA here is from genome assembly GCA_026008535.1 of Perilla frutescens. Classification (NCBI taxonomy): domain Eukaryota; kingdom Viridiplantae; phylum Streptophyta; class Magnoliopsida; order Lamiales; family Lamiaceae; genus Perilla; species Perilla frutescens. The sequence goes on from BRKX01000015.1 coordinate 11,765,284, forward strand.
ACAATTCATGCCATTTTAACTATTTTTTTCTTAATAACTTGAAAACGTCGACAATCAAATACGAAAAGCATCTATTTTCTATAATAAATATGAAATGCCCATTATCTGCGAACATCTCACTATCATGTAAAGCACATTGAAATCATTTTAAAAAAAAAAACAAAAGACCATCCTATCATCAAATAAACAAATCATATTTTCACATAAAAATATTACCGATTTGCTATTAACACATCTATAATGTGCTAATTACACATAACAAATTTGCTAAAAATCGGACATACGTGTCCCTAACAGATTCCGCTCATATCCGTACATCTACAAAGATACATTAATGGATAACATAATACATGTGCCTTCCATAACCAGAAGATAACCGACATGATGATAATACACGATGGAGTAAGAACTTGTGAAAAAAAAATACATTCTTATTTTGCACACAACAATTCATGCCATTTTAACTATTTTTTTTAATAACTTGAAAACTTCCACAACCAAATACGAAAAACATCTATCGTCTATAATAGATATGAAATGCCCATTATCTGCGAACATCTCAGTATCATGTAAAGCACATTGCAACCATTTAAAAAAAACTTATTTTCACATAAAAATATTACCGATTTGCTATTAACACATCTATAATTTGCTAATTACGCATAAAAAATTTGCTAAACGTCGTACATACGTGTCCCTACCAGATTCCACCCATATCTCTACACTTACAAAGATACATTAATGGAGAACATAATACCTGTATCTTCCATAATCAGACGATAACTGGAGTGATGATAATATACGATGGAATAAGAACTTGTGAAAAATGACTTCTGCAGATGAACACACAGACCGATGAAATCTGACAAAGTGGACGCCGATAAAAAAATAATCTGGAACGACTTCTCAACCGTAAGAGACACAAGCAATAAGAATTTTGAACATGTGTGTGATGAATTAAAATATGAAACACCGATAGAAACAACTCTGTAAAAAAATGAGTTGTAAAAACCGTTTAAAAAAAAAACCGTTCCCATATAAATCCCACTATATATGGAACAAATATATTTACTGCAGATTTTTAATATGCATTACAATGACATATATACCCTTAACTTAATATAATTCTTAAGATATTGCATTTTTGACCCCATTTTTTTTAGATTAATCTGAGCCTTAGAAAATAACTGATCTAACGCTCCATATTAGTTCCTAGTTCCTATGCAAGACATTGGTTCTCATTTGATCTCTATACTATATATATATATATATATATGTATGTATGTATGTATGTATGTATAATTTGTGACAAATTATATCCATTCATTTTTTAAGATCAATGAATATTATTAATTGGGGTAAATTAATATGAATGCTATTTTATCAATTATAGATGCAATAAAGGGTAAAAGTGATAAAAAAAATTTGGTCACAACATGATTTGCGGAATTAATAAAATTAATTAAATACCTTAAGTTTGATTTGGCTACAATGATTTACGTTTTTAATCTCCTATTTTGTATTTTGGTTACAACATTGGATTTAGCCAAATCCCTTTACATTTTTTAATTGCTTTACGATATATATATATATACATATATATATATATTTTTGTATTTTAGTCACAATCATTTTTGTATCAATTACGTTTTTTTTTTAATTTGTGCTTTATTTGGGTTATTAGGTACATAGCTATTGTGATATATTGAATGTGAATTTGGGCTTAGAGTTATTAGATCATACTTATATTTTGCTGAAAGTAGCACATAAACATTCCAACATAATTAGTTTTTGACAAATGCTACTAGCTATTTATGTCTTTTGTACTGCTAATTTTAATTTTTGTAGTGATTTTATTGGAAGCTTACATAATTTTATAACTATTTTTGGACAACAAAAATGATTACTAAATTTGTAGGTGAGTGTTGTTATAGTTTTAATATGTTGGCTTAGTATAATATTATTTTATTTTAACGTTTTACAACGCTTTTTTAAGATTTTATAATGTTGTTTTATGTGATGTGTTAAGGGGTATATTTTATTTTGGTGGAAGAATTTTTTGGTTTTGTAAAATTCTAGTAGTTTAATGTTTGTTTTAATGAAGAACATTAAGGGGATAAATGAGATTATTAACAACATAAAGAGGAATATGAGAATTCATATAGGGACAACATAAATGTTGCATAATGAATGTAAGGGCGAATGCTATTTATGTCTTTTGTATTTCTTCATTTAATTTTTGTAGTACTTTTATTGGAAGTTTACGTAAGTTAATAAATATTTTTTGGACATTGCATAAATGAACACTAAGTTTGTATGTGGATTGGATGTTGGCCTAATATAATTTTGTGTTGTTTTGACTAATGCTATTTATGCCATTTGCGTTGCTTTTTTTTAAATTTCATAGTGCTATAGTTTTGATGATTGCTGTTTAATAATTTCGCATATATACTTTTTTGCACTATATGTTAAAATGGTAATGGAGACATAACAAAAAAGAGGTGTGAATGCTGAGATGCACTATATCACAAAAAACCATTGTGACCTTGGTGGGACATACCCTGAAACTTTAGGTCAAATTCATTTTTGGATCACTTTTTTCGGGGTTAATCTGACCTTTCCTATGCATTTCTTAGGGCTTTCGGGTATGCCACGTAGCATTCCAGATTATCTCATATGCCCCTGAAGATAAATTGTTACGGGCTATACTCGACATTCAGATATCTACCTCAAAAGAAACTTGTTTAAAACTACCTATAGGTGGTAGGCGCCAGGGTAGTCTAAGGATGAATATTTGATTTATTCGATCAGTTTTGGATCCAAAATCGATCGAACCGTTATAAACATAATTTGTATAACTCATCACCGAACTGAACTGATGCAAGAGCACCAATCAAACTGAAATAATCGACAAATTTGGTGCATTTTTCGAGTTTCTCAGTTCTCCCAATTAGTTAAGGAACTCTGACTTTTACAAAACAAATACGAGAAGAACTAAATGGGGAGTTACAATAAATCAACCTTTCCCAAATTTTACAAATGGAGCAGCAGTATTAATTCTTAAAATAAACCTAAAGTACGTGTAAGGAAGATTGAGATGAACAAAAAAAAAGATGGATAATCTATCTGCTTTGACGAAATCACCTTAAAGAAAAAGAAATGAGAGAAGGGGAGTTAGTGTTGATTTTGGAAATCTAAAGTTTGCATGTTGCATGCAGATCCATGCAGAGAAGAAGATGGCTATATTCAAGCTTCAACTGTGGTGCGTTCTATGTGAGGAAGCTCAATGAGAAAGATGCCACATGGAATAAGCATGATTAGTTCAGAGCTTGGACCACAGCAATGCAAAGCTACAGCCATTCGATCTTCAGCAGTTATAAAGCTATGTTTTTCACCGTAGATCATTTTATAGCGTAGTTAGCAAGCTATCTCTTGTATAAGTACTCATAATATCTGTAATACGTATTTGATTGAACTTTGATATAATAAAAATTACAGATTCTATATTACAGTTTCTAGAAACAAAACTGTAATATTCATGGATGAATTAGCTTTGATCTTCAAATCCTTCATGGCATCCAGAGCCAGCCTTTGAGTGTTTCTTATTTTCTCGATTAACTCATTAGATTCACCGATTGAAATTGTGTTAATTCACAATAATGATAAAGAAAAACCAACAGTTTTCGTCGAGAATGGCACGGGATGAAGAGCTTGGTTTCCATGAGAATTCGGCACACAATTCTCATGTTGAATCGAGTGCAGCCGGTGAAGAACGGCGGAATTCACAGACTGCTGTGGATCATCTTCGAACACCGGTGATACCACGGCTCAATGCAGACAAATCTGAAGGATCTAATGGTGGAGTACCGCGCGCAACAGGAGTTCAATTCCAGCAGAATATTGGCAAATGACGTTCTCTACATACATCAAAGTAAGCTACCAGGTATGGTTCTCACAACTGACCTGTTTGACGGTCGGAATTTTCACAATTGGTGCCGCGCTGTCAAGCTAGGACTACTTTCTAGGATAAGCTTGGGCTAATTGATAGAATTCTCTGCAAACCACCTAAAAACTCAATGGATTACATGCAGTGGGTGAGGGTAGATTTTTTAGTTTTTAATTGGTTGAGTAATTCCATGCAAAAAGACATCTCAGGGGGTTCCAAAATTTAGAAACCTCAAAGGAATTATGGGAAGAGTTGCACCGTCATTTTGGAACTAGAAATGAGCCGCACTTATACAAATTGCGAAGAGATATAGCCACTTACACGCAAGAGACACAATCCATTATGGTCTATTTTAATAACTTGCATGGTTTCTGGGATGAGTTGTCCTTACTTAAGAATTCAAAAACCTGCTCTTGTGATGCTTATGAAGATAATCAAAGAGATTTAGAAGAAGAGAAGATGATGCAATTTTTAATGGGTTTAAATGATTGTTATGAGAACATCAGACAACAAATTTTGATCATGACTCCACTTCCAAATGTAAGCTAGGCCTATGCCATGGTCTTACAGGTGGAGGAGCAAATTCATGTGTCCACACAGTCCTCTGACAACACAGAACACAATGCTATGTATTCTCATAATAAGGGGTATCACAGAGATGGTTACAAGAAGAGATTAACCAAAGAAGAGAAAACAAAACTTAGGTGTGATCATTGTGGTGGGAATGGACATATAAAGAGTGAGTGTTTTGAATTGGTTGGTGTGCCAGAATGGTACAAGAAGTTTAAGGCTGAGAAAGGAAAAAAGAAAGCTAACTATGTGACAGATGAGGGAGATCAATCTGTTTTTCCTGAGATGCATAAGAAAGCAACCAAATCAGAGGAAGAGTATGATACAAGCAGACATTGCCAAACTTATGGCTGCCTATTATAAGAAAGGTTTGAAATCAAAAGGTGATGTTAAGACAGCACACTTAGCAGAAATTGATTTTGGCTCCACAGATGTGGATCTAGGAGGGTATTATGCTTTTGGGATCTTAACTGGTATTAGGCAAAATGAATGGATTATTGACTCAGGGGCAAGCAACCATATGTGTTGCAACCTGAGTCTGCTCACTGGTTTGAGAAGATTGAGACAACCTTTACAGATATTTTTACCAAATGGAAGTCATCTGTGGGCATTCATTATTGGAAGTGCAAGGTTGAATGATTTCATCACAATTGAAAATGTGATATATGCCCCAGATTTCACCCATAACCTTTTGTCAGTAGGACAGCTATCTAGAGACATTGATGGAAAAGTTCAGTTTTTATCTTCCCATTGTATCATTGAAAGAAGGAATGTTGATCAGGTACTGGGAATATGTAGAATGAAGGGTTCCCTCTATATATTCCCACAAGATGCTCAAAGAACTGTGCTAGCTGGATCAGTCACTAGCCAGAATAATTTGCAGTACTTACATGTGTTGCTAGGACATCCTTCAATAGCTACCATGCAACATCTGGTTGGAGTTCAGAAGAGAGTCAGAGATGAAGACTTTCAAGAATTAAAGAATTGCAGAGTTTGCCATGAGGCAAAGTAACAGAGAAAGCCTTTTCCAGTGTTGTAGTGGAGAAGCTCAGCTCTTTTCACTTTGGTTCATATGGACGTTTGGGGTCCATGTAAAGAAGAGTGTCTTACCAATACACCTTACTTCCTCATAGTTGTGGAAGACTGCTCCAGAGCTACCAGGAATTTCTTATTCCACAGCAAGACACGGGTTTATCAGATTGTAAGGAGATTTTTGGTTATGGTTAAAACTCAGTACCACAAATCAATTCAGTCCATTAGATCTAACAATGGCTTTGAATTTATTAATGCACAGATGACTCAATTGCTTGCTGAGAATGACATTCACCATCAAAGATCCTGTACTTATTCTCCACAACAAAATGGGATTGTGGAGAGGAAACACAAGCACCTTCTTCAGGTAGCTCGAGCACTTATGTTTGAAAGCAGATTACCATCTCAATTTTGGTGTTACTCTGTGCTTCATGCAATTTAACTTATTAATAGATTGCCTAGTGTTGTATTGAATTGGGAATCTCCTATTCAATTGCTTACTGGACATTCACCAGATCTGTCTATTCTAAAACATTTTGGTTGTTTAGCCTATAGAAGTAATCTTTCACCTCATAAGATAAAATTCTCTCCTAGAAGATTAACCTCTGTTCTCTTGGGAGTGTCTTCCACTCATAAAGGTTGCTTGCTCTTTGATTTACAAACCAAATAAGTGTGCATTAGCAGGGATGTTGATTTTTGTTCAACAATTTTTCCTTTGCAACTTGATGCCACTATATTTCCTTCTCTACCTTTTTCTACTTTTGACACTCCAAATATCACCACTACTGATTTTGATATTCAAGATTAGTGTACATCAAATATTCCAACACTGACAAAGAACATTGATAATAGTATTCCACACTGTGGATCATCAGAGAACAATGATATTATTGATTCAAAGGTTATTTCTAATCCAGAATATTCTCAACTTTCTTCTGAGGAAGACAATTGTGATCAGGATCAATCTCAGATGATTGTGTCTTCAGAAAAGAAAGGAGAATTACATGCTACAGGAGGTCAACTACCTGTAAGGAGAAGTAGCAGGCCACATAAGCTACCATCTTATCTGAAGGACTATGATTGCTGTAGCGGCCCAAAATTTTTTATAAAATTTGCTACATTTTATTTCCAAAAATAATAATTTTTCTATCTATATTTTATTGAGATAACTCAATAATTATTTTAAATTCCAGCCCAATTGTCTTGAGCCAAATGATCAATTATTTTTAATGCAATTATTTGAAGCCCAATACAAATTTATCATTAACCCATATTTTGGCCCAATCTCAACATCTCCTTCTTCACTTGAGAGAAATGAACAGACGGAACGGCAAACCACGATTGACCCAAGCTCCACTATTCTGCCGTTTTAATCTGAGATTTGAATGAAGAATCTCTCTAGAAATTTCCCAATTAAATTCTGCCTTTTGAAATCCACCCTTTCAGCTCCAAACTTTCAGCTATAAAAGGAGACCCAATTGTTCCATTTCAATCATCAATCTCAAAATCATTCTCTCTTCTAAGCATCTATAAAGCAATAGAATTTTTCTTCCCTTTTGAGGTATTTTCGCATTCTTACTTTTGCATCTTCATTGGGGGGAGTTGAGTGAGAAATAGGTGGTGCAATTGGTGGCGGTCAATAGTTGTTCTCGACGGTGGAAGAAAAACGTTGCAATAGCTGCCTTCAAATTGTTGTTGATGGTTGGTCCCGGCGGCAAGGGGAAAACGAGAATGATACTTTATAGAGAGGGAGAAAGAAAATTAGGTTGAAATGAGATGAGGGGTTCCAGTTGATGATGAGGGAGAGGAGAGAGATGGAAGATAATATATATATATATATATATATATATATATATATATATATATATATGAGTTCATCTTTGGGGTTGAGTGGCAGGCTTGGGTTTGGGGAAATGTGGGTGGGTTTATATATATATATATATATATATATATATATATATAGATATAAATGAGTTTTTATCAATTAGTTTATATGGTAAAAATCAAGTGGGTCGAGACTAGTTGGTAGTGGGGTCACATTTGCATATTTATTTTTATATTCATTTATCTATTTTATTAAATTTTATATTAATGTTTATATATTTAATTTATAGGCGGCGCGTGGACTAACTAACCGTACTATTTTTTCCGTCAAGTTTCAAGTCAAGGTGGGGAATACGATGTGACGCACATTATTATTTATCCTTGTTATGCTCTTATGCAGGTTCACAATTATTAACCTACGGGTTACAATTATTATTATTGGCTGACGAGCTGCATATGTCCCGATATATTATTAGCCGCGGGCTACCCATATATAATTTGTTATAGTTGTATAACTTGGATAAATGTGTTCACCACTGAGTGAATAGCACTCACCCCAAATCTATTACATTTTTCAGGTTGATGATTTACTCGGGCGATGTGCGTGGTGACGTGTGATGATAGATTTTAAAGAGCTTTTATTATTTAGCTTCCGTTGTATTAAAGTTAAATATTTTATATTTTAATAAAAGTGACGTCCCTTCTTTATTATTGTTATTTTATTATTTTATGAAAATCGGGGCGTGACAATTGCCAACACACTGTGAAGTTTCCTTATCATCTTTCTAGAGCCCTGAATCCTGTTTATGTTGTATTCCTCATGAATGTTCAAGCTTTAAAAGAACCAACCAGTTACAAGGATGCTTGTCAGTCAAAGGAATGGGAAGAAGCTATGGACAAGGAACTTTCTACTTTAGAGGAGAACCACACCTGAGATATTGTCCATTTACCATAGGAGAACATGCAATTAGCTCAATATGGGTAGGGCTGTAAACGAACCGAATCGAAGCGAATATCATCAAGTTCGAGTTCGAATTCGTTTAAGAATTTCAAGTTCGAATTCGAGTTCGAGTTCGACTCAAACTTCGAAATGGAATTCGAATTCGAGTTCGATAAAAAAAATTATGGTCAAATTCGATTTGAGTTCGAATCGAGTTCGATTCGATACCAAATTCGACAAACTATTCGATTAATATTCGACAACAAATTCGACAAATAATTCGATACGCCTTATATCGATAAAATTCGATAAATATTCGACAAAAGTTCGATAAGAAGTTCGAAAAATATTAGACAAAAGTTCGATAGTTTATAATAATCTCCATGTTCGAAAGTTTAATAGGCAAAAAATAACACAACAATCAAGATCAATATAAGTTCTTGATTTCCATGCACCTACACAATTTAAAAATAATATTCAAATTAGTGAAAATAAATTAATTTAAATCAACGTAGCAAATACATAAAATTAGAGGAATACAAAATTTACCTCCTCATCTTGATAAAACTCTCAAGTCAATGTAATCTCCTTAATGCTATCTTTATCCTATAATATAGAAACACATAAATATAATTAAACATAATAAACACAATTATTCAAAAAAATAAATGAAACAAAAATTATTATACTTACTCTAGCTTTTGCCTTGATCCCATAACGAGCTCGCAACCAATAATTTATATAATCTAATATTAATGTTAAATTGTCAAATTGATTATAAAGTCCTATTAAAATTTATTTTAATGCAATATTATAATAATCTTGTTTTATTTTTGTTTTTGTAAGAAATTAGATATGCGTTTTAGATATGTTTTGTTTTGAAACATGTTAATAAATTAAAAAAATGTATATATATGTTTAACATTAGTAATTTGCTTAATTACTTATAAGTTATATCAATGGACAATATGTATTATTTTTAGCCTAATTATTTAATCATAACTTAGTATTATCATACTATTATCATAACTTAGTATTATCATACTATGTAAAATAGTATTATAAGTTATATCAATGGACAATATGTAATAATAATGTTAAATTATCAAATTGATTATAAAGTCCTATTAACATTTTATTTCTATTGCAAATTTGCAATATTTGTAATAATCTTTAAATGTATGTTTTAGATACATTTTTTTAAACATGTTAATAAATTAAAAAATGTACATATATGTTAAAAATTCGACATTTACTTAATTATTTATGAGTATATCAATATACAATATGTATCAATTTTAGATTAATCATTGAATTTAACTTATTATTAATTTATTATCATATTATGTAAAATAATAGTCTAGTATACATTATAAATAAAAGATAATAAAAAGAAAGTAATTTATATTATCGAATATTAACGTTAGATTATCAAAATTGATTATAAAATCCTATTAACTTTTATTCTAATGCAATATTTACAGTAATCTTGTTTTATGTTTAAGAAAAAAATTGGAGTTTTAGATATATATACATATATTAGATATTAAAATAACACTCTAGTATATATTATAATTTATAAATAAAATATAATAAAAAGAACGTAATTTATATTATCAATATTGAATAGTCAAATTTAATTTTAGGGTAGTATACAATATTTTATTCTTGGTAGATCAATTATACTTAAGAGTCATTTTAAATTTAATTTGATCGAGATTAAATATTTCCTTGGGGCCAACATAAATTTATATATTTTGGAAATTTTAATATAATTTTGATTACAAGTTCGTTAACAAGTTCGTGAACATATTCGTGAATAAATTCGTGATCGGATTCGTGAACAGATTCATGAAAGGATTCGTATACAGGTTCGTGACCAAGTTCGAGAACTAAGTTCGTTTAAATTCGAATTCGAACTATTCGCAAACTATTCGCGAACTATTCGAATTCGGTTCGTTAAGATAGTCGAATTTAAAAAAATTATCGAATTCGGTTGCTTTGTTTCACGAATCGAATTTCGATCGAATATTTTTCGAATCGACATCCGAATAGATCACGAACTATTTGGTTTGTTTACAGCCCTAAATATGGGTATACAAGATTAAACTCAAATCTGATGGGACTGTTGAGAGATATAAAGCTAGGTTAGTAGCTAAGGGGTATAACCAGGAGTATGGAATTGATTATACTGAAGTATTCTCACCTATTGCTAAAGCAGTCACAGTGAGGATTTTCTTTTCTATAGCAGCTCAGAATTCATGGCATATTCATGAAATTGATATCAACAATGCATTTTTGCATGGACATCTAACAGATGAAATATATATGAAACTTCCACAGGGATACTCAAAGGGAAGTCCAGGAGATGTCTGCAAACTTAAAAGGAGCCTCTATGGACTTAAGCAAGCATCTAGAGAGTGGAATGCTGAATTCAGTAAGCATTTATTGAGTTTGGGTTTTTCACAATCTGAAAATGATAATTGCTTGTTTGTTAAAGGGTCTGGGAAGTCATTTGTAGGTTTATTGCTCTATGTAGATGATATATTGCTGCTGGAACTATCTATAGACATTATAACTCAGGTCAAACAATCTCTACATAGTCAATTCACCATAAAGAATTTATGAGAGCCTCAATATTTTCTTGGAATGGAGATAGCCAAATCAACATCAGGAATATATCTTTGTCAAAGAAAGTGTATTCTTGATTTGTTATCTGTTGTAGGAATGATGGGAAGTAAGCCTGCACAAACACCTTTCCCTCCAGGATTATCATTATCACACCACAAAGGGGTTCCCTTAGATAAACCAGATGCTTATAGAAAGATAGTGGGGAAGCTACTGTATCTCAACCTTACAAGGCCTGACATAGGATTTGTTGTGCAATAAATTAGGTAGTATGCCAATTCTCCTAACAAGACTCACTGGGATGCAACTATGCATGTATTGAGATATCTTACGGGTTCACCCTCACTGGGTTTATTTTATGCTTCATCTGCAAAGTTTCATATTGAAGGGTATAGTGATGCACCGACTTGTTCAGACAGTAGGAGGTAACTTCCAGGGTACTGCATATCACTAGGAAGGTGTTTAATATCTTGGAAATGTAAAAAGCAAACCACAGTTACATTATCAACCGCTGAGGCAGAATATAGAAGCCTCAGTTATGCTGTTAAAGAATTGATGTGGATCTCTTATATTCTTCAAGATTTAGGCATTGCAGTTCCTACTCCTATTTAGGTGTTTTGTGACAACAAGGCTGCTATTCAAATAACAAAAAACCAGGTCTACCACGAGTGGACAAAACACCTAGACCTTGACTGTCATTTTGCCCGTTTTCATTATAGGACTGGTTTTATATTGCCTATTTTTGTGCCTACACACTTGCAGCTTGCTGATCTCTTTACCAAAGCCTTAGGAGGACCTCAGTTCAGAACATTACTCTCCAGACTCAATCTCAATGACTTGTATAAGATTGGGTCTGAGGGGGATGTTGATTTTGGAAATCTAAAGTCTGCATGTTGCATGCAGATCCATGCAAAGAAGAAGATGGCTATATTCAAGCTTTAACTGTGGTGCGTTCTATGTGAGGAAGCTCAATGAGAAAGATGCTACGTGGAATAAGCATGATTAGTTCAGAGCTTGGACCACAGCAATGCAAAGCTACAGCCGTTCGATCTTCAACAGTTATATAGCTATGTTTTTCACCGTAGATCATTTTATAGCGTAGTTAGCAAGCTATCTCTTGTATAAGTACTCATAATCTGTAATACGTATTTGATTGAACTTTGATATAATAAAAATTACAGATTCTGTATTACAGTTTCTAGAAACAGAACCCTAATATTCATGGATGAATTAGCTTCGATCTTCAAATCCTTCAGTTAGTTGTGTGAAAAAGATGGAGAAGATTTACACTTCAAATTCATATTCCTCGGGCCGGAGAGTCTGTGTGAGATGTTTGTGGTGACGGTGTGTGAAAATGGGAGAAATTCTATTTACTATTCTAACTACTAATACCTTTTAATAACTTTTTATCATCACTCTAATAAAATTTTATTATTTTTAAATGATGTATCAGTGGTGCATTGAATTTGGAGATGAAGAAAGAGAGGTCTAAGAATTTTTTTTTTACTTACACATCCGACTTGTGATATTGATGAGAAGATTCAAACCCATAATTTTTGGTCTCAATCAACTTCACTCCACCATTAGGTCATCCCCACCAGAATTGGAGAGAGGTCTAGGAATTGGGAGAGGCAGAGTAATTAGTAAGTAGTGAGTAAATAGAAAATTAATTAATTAATTAATAGAGAAAGAGAAAACGTGGGCCCGAGGAGCTTTCCATGTGTGATAAAATAATAGGGTTTGATTGCATGGAACTTGTAGTTCAAAATAATATAATTAAATTTGAATTCGGTTTTTCTGGTTTTGTTTTGGATAAAATGATAAATCGAATTGACATTCAAAATTGATTTTTTTAATTTTTTTGAGGCGAACCTAACCGAAATAATCAAATAACCGAATTGAAATAATTGAATTAGCTTCGGTTCAGATTAATTTTTAGTTTATTCGGATTTTTACCAAAGATGATACAAATTAACACTATTTTGATGGGTTCATTGTTGCAACTATTCTTAATAGACGTTGAAATCATTTATGGTCATATTTTTTAGGATAGTTTTAGTTCACATGTTTAATACGACTCTTTAATGCGGTTTGGCGAGCTATCACATCTTAACTTTTTTTTTTTTGAAATGCTTATCTAAATATTTATTCTTTTCTCTTCCTCTTTTATTTGATAAAAGAGAAACTTTCAGAGAGCTTGTCTTGATGGCTTATGCTGCTCTCCATTCACTCACGAAAAATCTAGATGAGATCCTCGATCATCGATTTTGTAAATTTTATAACATTGAATATTGCATTCTGCTCCATAAGAAGCAACGCGATCAACGGCTACATGAAAATGTTGATTTTTCTTGTTAACTTTTCTTGGCGATTTTCCAAGGCCGGCCGGACACTACAAGAAATTCGGCTATAGACAACGGCTGTTCCGCGTTGTTAATAGAGAAATCGACTGTTGTTAATAGAGGTGTTGTCTATAAGGACGCGCTAAAAGACAACGCGTAATAACCGTTGTCTATTTGTTTATAGACAACGGTTCGGTCAAACCGTTGTTACATTCGGACTACACTTATACTGATAGACAACGGTTATTTAGCATCTAACCGTTGTCTATACGCTTATAGACAACAGTTTGTAACTACAACCGTTGTTAACTAACAACGGTTATGTATGTAACCGTTGTCTATAATTTTATAGACAACAATTATTTAGCCGTTGTCTTTTACTAGATAGACAATAGTACACTTTTAGCCGTTGTCTATTTATTCATAGACAACGGTTATGTAACTGTTGTCATCTATTTTAAAACTGCCATTTTTATTTTTGCGAAATTATAATATATTTTTTTTAACCTGCTAATAAATATTAAAATATAGCTAGAAATTTATTGATCATCAAATAAATAGATACCAAACATTAATATAAATAAAACTTCGTTTACAAGCTAGTTTACATCCAAAATACAATCCAAAAGTCATAACTTTGTCTAATTACATGCCTTGATCCATAAAATGGTCATCAAAATATGAGTCTCTAATGACGATAACAAACATCACCCATTTCAACATGTCGACTTCAGCAATCTAACTGTGGAATAAACATAAGTCTCAACCACTATTTTTTCCGCTAACTAAAACAATATTCAAATGAGATAAATTGAAGCTACTAAACTTACATCATTTTCTCAAGCCACATAATCTTGAAGACATTCCGCCCATTCAGCACGAACTTCATCAAGTTCATTTCTTGAGTAATTTCCTCCAGCAAACTAATAAATTAACCAAACTAAAATTAAATACCAATTTGAATATTTAATACCACTAAACTGTAATTTATTAAATACTTCACAGATTATCAATGAATGTAGTGAAATCATCTCTGATGATCTGCAAGCCTCCACAATGTCTTTCATATAACGCATTATGTAGAACCCGCACTGCTTAGAATCAGGCTGCCTCGGACTCTATCAAAATAAAATCTTCTAATTGAGATGTGCATATAATTTTATATATCAATGATAACTAGTTAGGAAATATATAATTACATACCTTGATTATCTCCCACAGAGGATTCTTTCTCCCTTTTTTCGAAATGCTCGCATTGAATATTCTTATAGCCCTGAATACATTGTAAATAATAGATTAAGATAGTATGTGTAACACAAATTCCGCGTATTTATGTTAATAAACACCGGAAAATCGTACAAAGAAAAGATTTCGGATTGAAATTACAATTTGTGGTTCGATTCTCTATTTGGATCTTCAAGATTCCGCGTATCATCGTCGTTCTTCAAGATCTTCAAGGTGGATTTGCCTTTTTGATCTTCATGAACTTGACATTCGGAGCCTATAATGTTGATTTAGATCGTTGGGACCTTGGTTTTGGATCAAACGGTGGATTTAGACGATCTCTGATGAAGAACGCCTTGAATCTTCTAGAACAACTCGAAGATTTGAAGGTTTGAAACGTTGATCGGAGGGTGTAGCACCTTGATTCCGGATCAAACTTCAAGCTCGGATGATTTTGATGTAGAACACCTCGATTCTTCACACGAACGCCTTGATTCTTCACACGAACGCCTTGAAGGTCGAGAGAGAACTTCTTCACGCAAGCTTCCTCCAAGTCTTGAGCTCTTGAACTTGTTGTCCATTTCCCTTAGCCAAGCCCTCTATTTATAGAAAAATGAGGGTGCATTTAGGGCTTAGGTGGCGACGTCTCATTGGTCCATTTGTTAGGGCTTATGTGGCATAATCTTATTGGTTCCTTGCCATTTGTGATCACATACATCAATATGTTGATTCCATGTATGAGCTTGACACTTGTCAATCGTTTATTGGTTGAGAATTTCCACATATTAAATATCAAATTATTATTTATTTTATTTAGGAATTTGATCAAATAAAATTCCTAAAATATAAATAAATAATTTAATTTGGTATTTAATTATTTTAGTTTCCACACGGTACCATTTGATTGGTGATGACAATTTAATTGATTACAAATGCCCCCATGAGACGAGTTCATGAGCGAGTTGCCTTGGAGGTGGACGAGTCTCATATTAAAATTTTTTTGTTAGATAGTTTTAACTCATATCTAGGAGTTCTTCAAATTTATTTTAGAAATTTTCAGATAGTTTACACTCGTATCTAGGAGTTCTTGATTTTGAATAAATTGGGCCGTAAAAAAAAAAAGCCCAATTGTGATTTTTTTTTCTTTTCTTTTCTTGATATCTAGGAAATGACTTGTGATTTTGGGCTGAAATTCGTTTATTAAAACGAGCCCAAAACACACATTTTGTTTTAATGGCCCAACTTAAATAAAATGGAGTCCTTTTTTATTTGATTGCCAAACAAGATAGCCCATTTCATTTTTGTACGAGATTTTTTTGATTGGCTCTATCAATGGTGCATTAATTGTCTTCTGCCAAAACTGGAGCAAAAGCATAGGACTTTTGTTTGCTTCTTCGAGTTGTTACAGGATTGCAGCTTGGTGAATCAAAATGCAGGGTACGTGTCAAGAGCTGCAAAGCTCTCCTCCTTTTTGTTTATTTGCTTTGATTTTGTCTCCCTTTTTTACATGAAATGGGCCATACCATTTATATTGGTGCAGGAGATATTCCAACTTAGTTTCCCAAAATGGTATGCATCATCCTTGGAGGTATTCATCTCATTTAATGTTGCCTACAAAAAGAGCCAACTTTGTTTCATTTTTTTTTTATTTGTTCCCTTTTTATTTGAGAGTACCTTGCATTTAATGCCTCTTGGTACCATTTCTGCAAAAGTGGATTGTTTGTTATTTCTTTTCCTTCAACAACTTCTGAAATTCAACTTCCCCAGCCTATAGGAGATAGGAGCACCTGCATAGTATGCTAGCTGTTATTTTAACGTTTTCATGCATTCAAGCTTCTATAAATACTCTTTCATGCACTGCAGTCATACCACCTCCAAGTATACACTTTCACATACTCGTTCAAGAAGCTGCATACACATTTTCATATCATTCCCAAGCTTATTCTTCAAGCTTCAAAAAAATCTTAGAAATAGCAAATGGGAGGCTGTGAGAGGTGCTTCATCTGAATAGGAAAGCTCTTCCTTGTCTGTTTGAAGGTGATGAGTTTATTTTCCTTGCTCTGCTATTCTCCTCTTTTTGTTTTGCTTTCTTCCCTTTCTTTTTGGTCTTCTAACAATCTGTAACTTTGTTGTTTCAGACAGAAAGAAATGTTGCTGGGACGGCGTTGCTGAGTTTCACGAGATTGGCCAAAATCTCGCTGCATAGACATCGACGGGGAGAAACAAGCATTTTCAAGGCTTCAAGGCTGTAAGTTCATTATTTTCTTCACACTATTTCTTGCTTCTGTAACTCTAGGCAAATCAGCAGTCGCTTTTCTTTCTTTGATACATGTTTTTTTTGCTTTCCAAAGTGAAATGAAAACTTGCTCTAGTATTCTGCAATTGCTTTCTTTTTTTTTTGTCTGATAATTATTTCGCCGGAAGAATTTTGCATCCATAGCATAGCTTGTAAGTCCCCTGCTTCAGCCCATGTTGTTGTACACGCAGAGAAGCTTAAGCATGTGTTATTTAATTTGTAACAACAAAATTTGGTAGATGAAGACACCATGCATAAAGATCTTTGGAGCATGCCAAATAATCTGTTGTTTTAGTTCTTTGTCCATACTACCCCTTGTCATCGAATTTCTTTCCATTCAGAAACTCAACAACTGTAGTATACTTAGCCATATTCTTTCACAGACTTTGTTGAACTTAGTTTCTCCAGGGGTGGGATTCTCCTCTTGGTAAGATCAGTCATTAAAACATTGCAATTCATAAGCTGAACTTTGTATCCATGGTACTGCATTTTAAACATCAATTTCTCTGCATTCTTGAATCTCCCGGAAGCACACAAACCTTTCATCAAGAGAGTATAAACGACTGCATTCCCTTGCCTTCCCTTTTAACATGCTGCTCTGTCCAAGAATTTAAATCCATGAGTGTGGAGGATTTTTTTTTTTTTTACCTCTGTCGCATGAAGCTCCGCATTAGCAACATGTCATATGCAGCCTCCACCTTCAGATATTCCGAGCAGCCTCTCTGCAAATACGACCATCGATAGGGCCCCCTGTAGAATGACCAAGCTGCTCCGGCCGCCGCCCCTTTCATGTCGAAGAATGCGCCAAAAATGGCTTCTCAATCAGTAGAGACTCGAGGTGAAGAAAGCGGAGAAGGAGGTTCAAACGAAGGAGGTTGCGCTCATCCACGGGCAGCTCGGCACCGATGGAGTCGGCGAGGAACATGAGCGAGAGGTAGAAGATTCAACTGAAGAGGAGCTTCTCTCATATTACAACAGCCGCAGTGATATCCTTCTGAGCTTGATTAACTTGTCGCGCGATGCCGACGCGATCTGGTGGTTGTTGGCCGAAAGGGTGACGGAGAGGACGTCCTTGGTGTGACCGATGAGGTGGCGGGTGGTATCTCCAGTCTGCAGGCCCTAGATGAGGGGCTCGACGTCCTAGGACTGGTGGGAAGGATGTGAAGGGAAAGAGCTCGGAAATACAAAGCTACTCGCGGTGGAGACCAGAGAGAGGATAGTCGACATTTCCGACGATACGTCGTCATTGGTCGGGGATTCAGGCAACGCCATTGCTGTTATTTTTGAAGTCCTAAATTCGATCAGTGACTGGCAACTCCGTGAGGGAGAGAAGTCGGAAGGTAGAACCCGCCGTGTAACTCGCCCTGCTTCTGCCCGAATTTCTACCCCTGCCGCAATGGGCTTGCTCTACCATTCTTCAATCGCAAATTTCTTTGAAGGAGAAGGGAGAAGAGAAAATCCGTTTCTGAAGGAGGGAGAAGAAGAATTCCTTTGATTTAGGGTTAAAAACATTTGGGCTATGGATTTGGGAATTTTTTTTTTGGGCCTCTTCTTTTTACTTCCCTTTTTCTTTATATTGGGCCTTTCCATTTTTCTTCTTTGTTTTTTTTTTGCTTTTTCATCTTTCTTTTATTTGGGCCTTAACCTCCTTTATATTTTTTTGTAGGAATCCATATTCGTTTGAACTTGCACGTGAATTTGCTCGAGGCGTCCAAAGATTTTGAGGATCCTTTTAATTCGAAGGTAGAGCCCTCTTCCTTTTTTTTCTTAGCGTATTTCATGCTTCCCCCTTTTTTAAGAATATTTCACACTTTATTCATTCTTGCCTTTTTGTTTCTAGATATGGTTCACTTTCAAGATACGAGTATCTCCGGAAAGCGTTACTTAGTGATCACGGATGATGATCAGCAGCCCGTGAAGAGAGGTACTCGTCTTCGAGCTCGTGAGCCACTTATCGGGAAATATGCTTGTGAGTGGCCTAAGCTTACGGATCCATTTCACAAGCCTCATTGGCATTATGAGGTTTCCTTGACGAAGGTGACGAAGGCGTGGGCTCTACAATCGGCTCATCATCAACAAGGTGACGGGGCTGATTTTCTCCCGTTTCTAGGGTGCCAAATTGCAGAAGGCAAGGCAAGGTGGCATGACAAAGTCAAGTTCCTTGGCGAAGCTCGCCACTTCGACGGATATTGGGAGTGGACCGAGGACGTGCTCAGTCGCTATAGTGATAAACTTCATAGTGCGGGCATATACGACCCAGTCTATGCTTCTCTCTTCACGTACGATCGAAATACGGAGGTAGTCAAAGCCTTTTACGAAGCGTGGTGCCCCTCGACGAATACCTTGCTGACCTCTTCTGGCGAGTTGTCTATATCATTGTGGGATTTGCACGTGATGGCCGGTCTTCCTTTAACCGGGCTTCTTTGTGACGAGATGGTGCCTCGGGCGGAGGAGCTTACTGGAGTCAACAAAAGAGGCAAGCTATTCGTCCCTGGGAGTTGCAAGTACTTATTCCATGCTTACCACCTCCTTGGAAGGGAAGACGACAAAGCTTCACATCGCTCCGTGTCGATTGAGAAGTGGACTAAATTCTGGTCGAGGAGGAAATCAAGATACCGACCACTTCCACTTCGTAAGGAGAAGAAAAGTCAGTGTCTCAAATCAACGCACAACCCTTCTGGAGAAGTCGAGAAGCACAAAGAGTGGACTTCTTCTGAAAGGGCTCCACTTACAGAGCTCGGAGTTAAGGAGAATCATCAAAATGAGACGTACTTAGCCGCCCATCTCGCTTGTTGGCTTTGCAGCTTTGTGCTCCCCGAAGGTGATGGTAGTTTGATTCGGCCCAGTATCTTCAAGATAGCCAGTATCATGGCAAGCGGTGAAAGGGTGTCTCTTACCGTTCCGGTATTGGCAAGCATTTACCAAGGTTTGAACAACATCTCAAGCCTTGCCACGCTGCCTCAGGGTCATTCGGCATTTCCCATGCATTTTATTTATAGGTGGATGGCGTGCTATCTTCGGACTCATTTCGATCTTGAAGGAAAGAGGGAAGCCCCCAGGATGGTTCGTTATTCGGGCGAAGGCGGTGCTAGATTCTACGGTCCTGCTGAGGCTCGCAAGAGGGTGCATAGAGCCGAACTAGTTTCTTGGCATTGCATCATGCCTTCTAGAGCTGAGGATTTCGTGTTCATTGATGATGAAAATGCAAGCGACCTAGATCGTGGACTCTTCATGGCTATCCGATCCAACTTCTTGGCTAAGAGGATAGATGGCCATTTCATTATCGAGCCTTATAGCCCACACCGCTTTAGCCGGCAATTTGGCTACCAACAGATGGTTCCAGGGGTCCTTACCAAAGACATCTGTGAGGCTTCTTTGGCTGATGGCCTTAGATATTGGCGTATTTTCTTGATACGCAAATCTATGGCGAATGCATGTTTTCCATTCCTGAATTTGAAGAAGTTCCCTAATGCCGAATACAAGAAGTGGTGGGATCGAGTCTTCGACAACTTCTTGGAGAGGAATGTTGAGCTTTTAGTTCAACCTAAACCAAGTGGCCTACTACCAAGTCAAGAGGAAGTGGGAGAGGCTAACCCTTCCAACAAGGGAAAGAGAAAGGTCAATCCGGAGGCCTCTCTAAGCAGTAACGCAGATCGTCACTGGAAGAGGGAAAAGACCGATCGCAAATCCTCCCTTCCTCTTGAGGGACATGGTGGGAACGACCCTAGCCATGCGGGTGCTTCTACGGAAGAGGTTTCTCGTATCTTCGTCCTTTTTTATTTCCCTTTTCTTGTTTTGTTTTATTTTGTCTCCTATTAACCAATCTACTTTTTTGCATTTCAGTTGGTGAAGGAGTTGTTTGGCTCTGATGATCAAGAGGATTCCGATGCGCCAGCCGAAGCTTGCCACTCTGATGGAGATGCGGATAGTGAGCATATCCTACCAGCTAGGGCTGTTACTGAGTTCGATGGCAAGGCGGTGTTCGATGATCGTTTCAAATCATTTCTCAAGATGTATTGGGGTGACCTCCGTGAAAAATTGATGAGGACGCCTGTCGATTCCCTCTCGTCACTTCGAGAGACGGCATTTTAGGGACTTTTACTTATGAAGAGCACTCCTCACAGTTTTGACCTTTCTCATCTGACAAAGAGTTTGGAGATACTTTTCGCGAATGCTACAGCTTATGATGAGGTAAGGTCGGCGTCCTCCGAGCTCAATGAAGTTTCTGCGCAGCTTTGTAAGGAAGTAAACGATCGCATTTGTGCTGCTAAAGCTAAGGAGGATGAAAAGACACATGAGATTGATCTTATTCGAGAAGAGCTTGCTATCTTAGAGGAGCGGAAGAAGGATTTGACTATGTCCTTAAAAGGGCATGTGGGGTCTTGCCTAGCTCTCCGGAACGAGATTCATGGTCATGAAGAAGAGCTCTCCAAGATCAGAGGTTCTTCCGATGGTAGGGTGGAGAAGCAGCTGAAGAGTTCAAAGTCTGCGTTGGAGCACGCCAAGAAGGTTTTGGAGGATCAAGACCCCTTTATCTAGAGCTTCATTTAGACTTGCTTGTTATCACTCATTTTAGTTGTCATTTGTGTTTCAGCTGTTCTTTATAACGAACATCTCTATCTTCATGCTTTCTTTTCAGACATGTTTGGATTTGTGCATTTTTTTGTTTTCTCTTCCCTTTTTGGTGCTATATCCTTTTTTGTTATAATTATATAACGTAAAAGACATAACACAGATCGTGGAACATGACTGAACTTAGAAAATATCTAAGCTGCCTACGTACCCATAAAAGGGATCAAGTCAAAACGTAGTTCAAATGAATTTTTTTTTGAAAGGGAGTGCCGTACACAGTTTATACTCATGCGGGCCAGGAGTGACTATTTATTTAACCACTATATAGACAAAGTGGAGTAATCAACAGTTTAACCACATAAATTTTACCATTTTGGTGGGATAAATAACAGTTTAGCCACGTAAATTTAACTTTTAGTGGTTACCATACACAGTTTATACTCATGCGGGTTAGGAGTAACATGCAGTTTAGGCTCGTGCGTCATGGAGCATTTTCTTTCTCTCTTTTTTTGCTGTACACATTTTCTTTTTCTTTTTTTTCTTTTTTTTTCTTTGTTTTTGTACACATTTTTTCTTCCCTTTTTCTATTTCATTTCCCTTTTAGGGATAGTAACGCTTCAAGAATTTCCCATTTATCGGGCCAATCCTCACACGGTCTTCAGAGATCAATTTGTAAGCACCATTTGTGTATACTTCTGTGACGACGTACGGACCGTTCCATCTAGGAATGAACTTGTTTCCAACACGGTGGGTGGTGACAATTGGCCTTCTCATTGCCAGCACCAGATCCCCAACTTGGAAGGAACGTGGCCGTACTTTTTTGTTGAAAGTTCTTGAAAGGCGAGCTTGATAACACTCGAGCCTTTGTTGTGCTTCCAGCCTCTTCTCGTCTAAAGCTTCCAATTCTTCAAAACGCAACCGGGTATTTTCTTCTTCAGTTAAACCTTCTTGGATTGCGATTCTTAAAGACGGGATTTGTTGTTCAACGGGAATGATGGCTTCCACACCATATACCAACGAGTACGGAGTTGCTTGAGTAGGAGTCCGATGAGTGGTCCTGTATGCCCATAATGCTTCTCCAATCCTTTCATGCCAATCACGCTTCGACTTTCTGACCACCTTTTTGAGCAAATTGCACAAGGTCTTGTTGAATGCTTCAGCGAGTCCATTAGCAGCGGCATTGTACATGGATGACTTTCTTTGTTTGAATCCAAACTTCTCGCACAACTTATCTATCAAGGCATTGCTGAATGGCTTTCCATTATCGGTAATGATGTATCGAGGGATCCCATACCGATAGATTATGTTGCCTTTGATGAAATCAACAACATTTTCTTTCTTCACTTCTTTTAAAGGGATGGCCTCAGCCCATTTGGAAAAGTAATCAGTTGCTGCCAGGATATATAAATGCCCCCTTGAAGATTTAGTCATTGGTCCGATGACATCCATACCCCAGGCATCGAATGGCCATGAAGCAATAGTAGGATGCAAGGGCTCTGGTGGTTGATGGATGAGATTTGCATGAAATTGGCATGGTTGGCACCTTTTCGCATAGTCCATGCAATCCTTTACCATTTTCGGCCAGTAATAGCCCATTCTTTTGATACGAAAGTGTAGCTTTGGCCCAGATTGATGGGCTCCGCAAATGCCGGAATGTGCTTCCTCAATAGCTTGTGTTGCTTCTTCATCACTCAAGCATCTTAAGAAGACTCCATCAAATGATCATTTGTAAAGTGTTCCTTTGAAGTAGATGAAGCGAGTGGCACGACGGCGAACATCAATTCTTCGACGTGGATCATCTAGTAATCTTTCATAATTCAAGTAATCAACAAATACCTGTCTCCAGTCTTCTCGTTCAATTTCAAAAACTTCCACGACATTACTTCCATCTTCTATACCATCTTCATCTCCAAAGACAGGCGGTATAACCCAACCCTTACAAATGGGTACGAGAACTTTGCCATCAGCCATAGCTATTGTGGATGCAAGCTTAGCCAACGCGTCTGCTTGTTTGTTTTCTTTTCTTGGAACATGTTCAATTTCCACATCTCCGAGCCATCCAATCATTCGTTGGGCATACTCGACATATGGTAGCAATTCGGGCTTTTTCACTTCATATTCCCCGTTGATTTGATTGATCACCAACTTAGAATCTCCATACACTTTCATGTGCAACCTTTTTGTATCTACTGCCATTTCCAATCTGAGGACAAGCGCTTGATACTCAGCTATATTATTGGAGCAATTCTTTGTCAGGGTAAAGGAATAAGGCAATACTTCTCCTTCAGGCGTTACGAACACCACTCCGGCGCCAGCTCCTTCTTTATGTGCCGCTCCATCAAAGTACATTAACCAGGGAGGAGAGATTTCAACTGCAAGTGCATCTTCATCTGGGAGGTCATCGGTGAGTTCCCATTCAGCAGGGATTGGATGGTCAGCTAAGAAATCTGCTAGTACTTGCCCTTTCACAGCCTTTTGAGGAACATAGATGATCTCAAGTTGTTGGAGCTGAAGATACCAACGTGCTAGTCGATCAGATAAAACCGATCGCGTCATCACGTACTTCAATGGATTTGCCCTTGAGATCAGGCGAACCGTATAAGCTTGAAAATAATGCTTCAGCTTTTGAATGGAGAAAATCAATGACAAGCACAACTTCTCAACTGGAGAGTATTTTAGCTCATTTGGCGTCATCATCCTGCTCAAATAATATAACGCACTTTCTTTTCCATTGTTATTTTCTTGCGCAAGCAGTGCTCCGACAGAACGCTCTTGGGCAGCAATATATAGAATTAGCGGTCGGCCTGCCACTGGTGCGATCAATACTAGGGCTTTCGTCAAATATTCCTTGATACTTTTGAGAGCATTGCGGCATGATTCATCCCATTCAAATGGGACTCCTTTCTTCATGATTCGGCTAAAAGGTTGACATCGCCCTGCTAGATTTGAGATGAATCTTCGCAAGTATGCTAACCTTCCTTGCAAACTTTTGAGATCATGAATATTACGGGGCTCCGGCATCTTCAGTATCACATCAATTTTTGCTTGTTCAATCTCTATTCCTCGATGGCGGACAATGAAGCCAAGGAATTTTCCTGATTTCACCCCAAATGCACATTTCAAGGGGTTCATCTTGAGCTGATATCTTCTCAAACGTTCGAACACCAATCGTAGATCTTGCAAGTGACTATTCCGTTCTTTTGACTTTACTACCACATCGTCTACGTAGCACTCAATATTCTTGTGGAGCATGTCGTCAAAGATCCTTTGCATGGCCCTTTGATATGTGGCACCAGCATTCTTTAACCCGAATTGCATCACTTTGTAACAATATATGCATTTTGGGGTACGGAAGGCCGTCATTTCTTCATCCCTTGGAGACATGCGGATCTGATTGTATCTAGACGATCCATCCATGAATGACAGTGCTTCATGTCCAGTTGTAGCATCAATCATCAGCTCAGCAATTGGAAGTGGAAAGTCATCTTTAGGACATGCTTCGTTCAAGTTTCTAAAATCGACGCAAACTCGAATTTGCCAGTTCTTCTTTCTAACAGGAACAATGCTTGAGATCCATGTAGGGTACTTGACTTCCCTAATAAATCCGACTTCAATAAGTTTGTTTACTTCAGCTTTGATGAGTGGGATCAAGTCTGGACGAAACCGCCTTTGAGCTTGCTTGACAGGCCGTATCCCCTTTTTCACTGCCAAATGATGAACAACTATCTTTGGATTTAATCCGGGCATCTCCTTGTATGACCAGGCGAATACATCTTTGAACTCTTTTAGTAGTTCAATGTACAAGTTTTCCTCATCGGCAGTCAAAAGTGCACTTATGTAGGTGGGTCTTGGGTCATTTTCATCGCCCAAATTGATTTCTTTCAATTCATCGACAGTGGACTTGACACCTTCTTCAAACTGAGGAGGGGCTATCTCTGCATCTTCCTCTTCGACAGTCACTTCTTTATTTAAGGTAATGTGATGTGATGAGGCAACTTCTTCATTCATTCCTTCGGGACTTTTGAAATCTATGCATTTCCTCATTGTTCCATCCCTTCGTCTTACCTGAACTATGTGTGCCACATCATTTGTTTTGACCACACCCTTTCTAACTAGACGAGAAATGTCTTGCTGAAACTGATCTTGAACACCATGAAAGATCGCGCTTTAAACACCAATAGCAGCATAGTAAGATGAAGCTACACTTTCGTTGTCGTCTTCATCTTCAATGCATTGTGTAAAGATGACAGTCTTCATTTTAGCTTTCAGTTCTCTTCCGCATGACACAGTTAATGTGGTTTGTTTCTTTCCGCAGGGAGGGGCCATGCTTTTCATTCGTCGTCCATTCACAATTTTAGTTTTGGCAAAACTCAGCTTCCGACATCCTGTTGGTTCACTCTTTAATTTCTTGCCAAGTCTCTTGAACACGGATATCCTGGGTGTCTTTTTTTCATTCTTTGGTCTGTTTCCAAGCCTTTCAAATATAGACACTCGAGCTTCCTCTTCAGAAATATGGTTGGTATTAGCCCTTTTGATTACAATTCGAACAGGGTTATGCGGTGTGAATCCCAATCCTGTTTTAGGATTTCGAGTAACATATCTACCATTTTTTGAGCATTTATGGGTGGCATCACATTCACCTTTCCTTTTCCCCTTATCTTTTGAAAGATGTTCTTTTACTTTTTGGTCATATCCGACTTTGAGAAGCAGTGGAAATGCCTTTGGACCAAAGTTTTGAGGAATTGTATGTTCCGAGAGTTCTACATGCTCAATCAAGCTCCCTTGCACTGGCCGGACAAATCCTTTGAGCGGTGGTGGGATTGGCTTCTTTGCATCAATTTTGGTTAGAGGCAACGTGAGTCCTTCAAGTGATTCTGTTCCAGATGCTTCTTTCTTGATCTTTTGGCTATTTTCAAGTTCTTTTTGATGGATGACTGCCCCCTTTCCTGCCTTTGTGTTAGGTAGATAGTATTTTGAATCGACAAAGTATGATTCAGCTTCTGTGAAGGGCTTGTGGTCGCCAACTACCATTTTTACAACTCCATCCTGACAATACTTGAAGCATTGATGCCATGTTGAGGGGACAACTCCATTCTCATGTAGCCATGGTCGTCCAAGAAGCATGTTATACGAAGTCTTGGCGTCAATCACATGAAACATTGCAGTTGATTTCATATCATCCATCAGTAAATCCAACCTTACGGCGCCAAGAGCTCTTTGCCCTTCATGATTGAATCCTTGAATCATCAACCGACTACCTGAAAGATCTTCCGTAGGAATTTCCAATTCTTTCAATGTTCTTAAAGGCAAGATATTCACCGCAGATCCTCCATCAACAAGTATTCTATTGACTCATTTTTCACATACATAGCCACTCATGAATAAAGGCCTATTGTGAGGATCAGATCCAAGCTGCAAATCTTCATCGGTGAATGTTATTGTAGATATGCAATCATTATCAGCCACATAAGTCTCTTTTTCGACTCGCTCGTCATCTTCTTCATCATTCACAACATTACTAGACTCAGTGATGACAATATTTGTGGTGGCATTATCTTCTTCAAGTGATATTTTCCCTTAACGAGCCAGTTGCATGATTTTGTCTTTCAATATGAAGCAGTCATGAATGGCATGCCCAACCAATCGATGGTATTTGCAGTATTTAGGGTCATCAGTTCTTCCTGCTTCATTAGGACACTTCATTTCTGGCAACTCAAGAAGTCCTTTTTTTAGTAGGTCATCAAAAATCCCCGAGACATCTGAATCCAGGAAAGGATATTGTTTTTGTTGCATCTCTTTCAGGGTCATCCTCTTTTCTGGCTGAACATTCTATTTTGTATCTTTGTCAGTATCTTTTTTGATGAACTTGACGGGTGTTGCCTTCGTTGCCATAGACTCTTTCTTTGGTGCCTTGTCGGTAGGCTTGGCATTCCTCTTGAAATCTTGTCTTTCTTTGAATTTGCGAGGTTCTTGCATTGGTGGTCCATCAATTCCGCTTGCTGCCATACTCAGCTCCATATCATGAGCTCTGGTGGCTAATTCTTCAAAAGTTCTTGGTTGAATTCCTCGCAAGATGTATTGAAGACCCCAATGCATTCCTTGGATGCACATTTCTATGGCAGACGCTTCAGACAGACGGTCTTTGTAGTTGAGACAAAGATTTCTCCACCGATTGATATAATCAATCACAGGCTCTTCTTTCCATTAGCGAGAACTTGTGAGTTCTACCATACTGACGGTTCTTCTAGTACTGTAAAAGCAATTGAGAAATTCATGCTCGAGCTGCTCCCAACTGTCAATTGAGATAGGCTCCAAGTCTGTATACCAGTCGAATGCATTTCTCTTCAGAGAGCGAACAAACTGCTTGACCAAATGATCTCCATAGGTTCTGGCATTGTTGCACGTTTCAATAAAATGGGCTACATGCTGTCTTGGATTGCCCTTTCCATCGAACTGTTGAAACTTTGGGGGTTGATATCCTACAGGCATCTTCAAGTTATCGATCCTTCGAGTGTAAGGCTTAGAATAAACTGCCATTGACTTGGAACTTTCACCGAATTTATCTTTTATGGTTCCTTCAATGAACTCCTTGAGTTGGTTGATTGGAATAGAGCTATCCACTGAAACATTCAACTCTTTAGCAAATGATTTTGCATCATCATTCATTTCCGGCCTCTCAGGTGTTTGGTCGTCATTATTTTCACCATTTTCTTCATGATTCTCATCATTTGCACGACTCGCTTCACCCCTTTCTCTCTTGAGCTTTGAGATCTCATCGTCTTGGTGCTGCATGCATTTGTAAAGTCCCTCGATGAGTTTAGTTATATTTACGAGCTGATCCTTTATAGTAGAGTCGTTTGCCATCATGACGGCTGCTTCAAGCGAGCCACTTGCTTGTGGCGGGAGGTCGCCTTCCATTCCTTCATTGGTCGCGTCGACTCCCTCAAGATGGGGCACTTCTTCCTCAACAGTAGTCATCTTGGAAGCTTCCAATGCTTGCTTGGCCATATTCCTCGTAGTTACTCCAACACCTTTCGTAGTGGACTCCGAAGTATTTGAGATGTTAGACATCTTCAAATTTGAAATTTGACGAAGAGAAGAGATGAGAAGTAGAGAGGTCCCACTGGGCGTGCCAGAATTTGTAACACAAATTCCACGTATTTATGTTAATAAACACCGGAAAATCGTACAAAGAAAAGATTTCGGATTGAAATTACAATTTGTGGTTCGATTCTCTATTTGGATCTTCAAGATTCCGCGTATCATCGTCGTTCTTCAAGATCTTCAAGGTGGATTTGCCTTTTTGATCTTCATGAACTTGACATTCGGAGCTTATAATGTTGATTTGGATCGTTGGGACCTTGGTTTTGGATCAAACGGTGGATTTAGACGATCTCTGATGAAGAACGCCTTGAATCTTCTAGAACAACTCGAAGATTTGAAGGTTTGAAACATTGATCGGAGGGTGTAGCACCTTGATTCCGGATCAAACTTCAAGCTCGGATGATTTTGATGTAGAACACCTCGATTCTTCACACGAACGCCTTGATTCTTCACACGAACGCCTTGAAGGTCGAGAGAGAACTTCTTCACGCAAGCTTCCTCCAAGTCTTGAGCTCTTGAACTTGTTGTCCATTTCCCTTAGCCAAGCCCTCTATTTATAGAAAAATGAGGGTGCATTTAGGGCTTAGGTGGCGACGTCTCATTGGTCCATTTGTTAGGGCTTATGTGGCATAATCTTATTGGTTCCTTGCCATTTGTGATCACATACATCAATATGTTGATTCCATGCATGAGCTTGACACTTGTCAATCGTTTATAAGTTGAGAATTCCCACATATTAAATATCAAATTATTATTTATTTTATTTAGGAATTTGATCAAATAAAATTCCTAAAATATAAATAAATAATTTAATTTGGTATTTAATTATTTTAGTTTCCACACGGCACCATTTGATTGGTGATGACAATTTAATTGATTACAGTATGTCATTTAGTTTAAACAAACGTAAATGAGAGCTTACATGTCCACCGCATGCTTCCACTGCTCATCACGATTTTGGTGACTAAGTCGATCCAACAAATAAACCGTCTCTCTATGTGGATCAATCACCGTCATAATCCAATGAAAACTACATATAAATACATATAAATCAATGAAAAAATATAACAATTAATGTATGAATGTATTAGAACACGTACCCTACATTGCATGGTACCAATACAAGTTGATTGGTTGATGTACCAACCAACATGTTACCTACTTTACCCGCTCTCTGATCTATGTCTACTTTGGGAGAGAATGACGTCTCATATGGATTAGCAAATCGAATTCTACTGAGAAGATTTGCATCTCGACATGTCTTATAGAGATGCCTATAAATTTCCATAACAAATTAGAAGAATTGATTTTAACAACTAATTAATATATATAACAAGCTTACCACAAGTAGACACATATACATCCTGCTGAGATGGGCTCAAATTCACATAAATTATAAACATCTTCAATGAAAATAAAAAGATTGAGCTCACAGCCAAAGACATCATCATCCAATGGTATGGCAATGCTGGATCCATTATTGAGAGCATGCGTACTATAGGAGTAAAAAAGATGCATAATTAGCCACAAGAGAAAAATTAGCAGGTGTCATAACACACTCAAGAGCAAACAAGATAGTTAAAATCAACTTCAGACAAGCAATAGATAATTCATTCAAGAGTAGATGTCATAAGTCAACCAAACACTAAGGTAGGAACAAAGATAACTACACAGTCCAGGTTAAAACCATTTAAGTACCTCTCCCAAATCTTTGAATTAGAAGCATAACTAAGCAGATTAACAAGAAGAGATAACAATGTACTGTAGTAGTATTCCAGTTTATTAAATTTTGTTATTTTGTTGTCATGAGATAGGTATATATATATATATATATCTTTTTATGCCTTTTCTACAGATTCAAACCAAAAAAAGATGCATATTTTTTTAATTTGATAAACTAAACATAAGAGAAAAAAACTAACAAGTTTCTGACAATTGTACAGCCACAATGGCTAATAAGTTAAGGAAAGCACATTTGAATATAAAAACAGATCAACTCATCATCATACACAAATATTTCCATTATATTCAGAAACCATACCTTAAATTCTTTCTCCCTCAAAACAATTTGTAGCTGCTTTTGTTTTGTCTTCTGTTTTAATTCATCAAGAGCTGCAATACTAGCAGTAATGGAGATAATTAGACTCAAGAGCATAAGTATATTCCCTGCTTTGCAAGTTTGTTGTTATTAAATTATCTCTTTCTTCATCCCAGGCCTATATTTTAGTCATAACAGAAAAGATTCCTCTAGAATTTCTCAGAGATAGTGAAATAACTCGGAGTCCACAATGAACATGTTACCTCTCCAAGACGATCTGTAGCAACCATCAGGAAACCTAATATAACATATACGATGATGTAGAACACATGGGTATCCATGATATAAATTTGCAGCACAAAGCAAAGGACAAGAGACATAATCAAAACTTTTAACTAAATTAATGGATGAGATTGAAGATAACTACCATTAATGTTAGATTTATGTATACATTACAGTATCCATTGATAAAAGAAAATATAACTTTTTCATATTTGTTCTTTAAGGATAGTCCAAATTGTGCCATTAAATGCGGCAAATTAAACTACTACATTTATTCTCACAATATGTTCACAGATAATATATAGATGTATCAAAATTTATTATTATATCTGATGTCAATAAAGGTCAACCATCCCATTTAATTCCATGCAAAAAAAATACTTATCTACGTCTATCCTATGTGGATAAGGATAAGTTTGACATGAATTCAGTGTAAATATTTAAAAAAAAACATAATTTAATTGTCGAAAAATTAAAGCCAAGAAACCAAAATTACTTCACACTTTTCATCATGTGCCTTGATATTAATTAATTTAATAATTTCTGAGAATCTTGATTGAAGTGCCACATTTAATCTGATTTTTTATCTTTTTTTTTTATTTTGATTTTGAAATAAATGATGAATATCCATGTGTTGTTGTGAGTGTTACTAGCCAATACATGTCACACAGGTGACAAAACAAATTTAATAACCACAAATCCAGTATAAAAGAGCAAAGGGAAAAACTTGTTATCATTAATGAGCAAATAAAGGTGACTCCAGAGGTGTATGAAGAAACACAAGCACCGTATTAGAATTTTTAGCAGATAGTCTAGGCACTATACTAGTTGATTTTCAAATGGAAATACTCTCAAGTCAAATTTAACACTTCCAGAAGGGGTGACTCAAGATACAAATATAGACAAGACTACTGAAGCAAACTAAGTCTAAAGAGCAGATGCTATATCAAGAAATAAACAAAGGCTGAGTTTCAGAAGTCAACATTAACGCTCTGTATCAACACACTAAGTTGATTATCATGGTTCAGTTAGCTGAACATTACCTTTAACAGAAGTATAAATTTACCCTAGTGCAGACAATACAACCTATTCAAATAAATTTTTTTCAATAACATCACCAGATTTCTGAGTTTTCTACACATCAATTCCCAACAAACCCCTTCGTTATATAATGCCCCTTCCTACACCCCAGTCCCCATATATGACAAAAGTAAAATAAAATCTGCATTCACCCAGATATATCAAATACCAATTCTATCGAGTAATCAAGTGTAGATTAAATTAATCGTAAATCACACAAAAAACATAAACCTAAGAGCTACTCAAAACTGAAATTGAGATTCAACTCACACACACGCACACACAGACACACATAATTCTAGAGAGAGAGAAAAGATGACCGTGGTGGGCGTAGAGATAAGAGTGCCTCCAAGAATATATATGATTTTGTCCAGGCCAACGTAGTAGCTGGTGATGATTTCGATGTGGAGGAGTGAGTGAATCAACTCGGAGTCGGTGATGGCTATCTCTAACTGAGTCGGCACTTTTCTTCTATGCGCGCTGCTCGCCGAGAACAACCGTAAGGAGAATGACGCAACTGAGCGACGATTGAGAGTGAGGCAACGACTAACAACTGAGAGGGAGCGAGCTCGACGATTGAAAGTGAGGCAGCGACCAGCAACTGAGAAAGAGCAAGTTGAGTGGCGGGCAATTGAGAGTGAGGCGGCGATAAATTGGGAGTTAGGTTAAATTGAGGGCTTTTAAATTTGGGATAAATTCAGTGTAAAAAACAGCAATAGACAACGTCTCGTTAAAATCTATTGTCAATTTAATTATAATTGGTGTTTATTTACAACGGAGTCAACACAGCCCTTGTCTATTTCGAAAGTGACAACGGTTAATATTCAAACGTTGTCTAAATGAGTACAGACAACGGCTCTTAACCGTTGTCTATATTTAAAAAAAATAAAAAATAAAAGCTCGGTTATAAACAACGGATTATATTAGCCGTTGTCTCTAATTATATAGACAACGGCTATTAACCGTTATCTATATAAAAATGCGGCGATAGACAACGTACTGATGAGTAGCCGTTGTCTGTCTATTGAAAGACAACGGCTCAAGCAAGAGCCATTGTCGTTCAACTGTTGTCTATAGCCGAAATTCTTGTAATGGGAAAATTAGAAGCACGAGTCACAGATACAGCAAATCAAGCACAAGTCCTTTTTTACAACCTCCAACTCCTTGATGTAAGTGGTTCACAATACAGAACCAGATTTTGTGATTATTTTTTGAAGTGGTTCCCAAAAAGTGTTCATCATCCGCAGGTGTTAGCGGATCACAACTCGGAGAGGTTTTCCACGAGTTTGAAGAGTTAATAGTAGAAACAGATTTCTTTCGAGATAAAGCGATGCAGATAAAAAGTAGCAAGAAAAATCCAATGGCACCAAGACTGGCGGCTGATGGCAACAACACGGTGGTTGGAATCGAAATAGACTTACTGAAGATAAAGAGCCAGCTATGTGGAGAGTCATCCAAACTTCAAATCATCCCCATTGTTGGTATAGGAGGGATTGGGAAGACGACTCTTGCTAGGTATGCTTACGATGACCCTTTAAGTGTTCATCATTTTGATGTTCGTGTTTGGGTCACAATATCCCAGAGTTATCACTTGAGGGGAATTCTTGTTAGCCTTCTGCATTCCATCAAGAATGTATCTAATGATAAAATACATAAGCATCAACACAAGTATGTGGATGAGGAGTTATTGAGAGAGGAAGAATATCGGTATGTGAAGGTGGAGTTACTGAAAGAACATGTATATAGATACTTAAAAGGAAGGAGATATCTTATAGTGATGGATGATATGTGGGATACTGATGTGTGGGATGATTTACGAATGATTTTTTTAGATGATCTTAATGGGAGTCGGATTATAATAACTACGAGGGAGTTCACTGTAGCCTCTTATGTAGACTCTTTGAACCAACCTCACGAGATGCGTTTGATGGCTGTTGATCAAAGTTGGGGGTTACTCAAAGAGAAGGTCTTTGGACTGGAAAATTGCCCTCCCGAATTAGAGAAATTTGGAAAAATCATTGCGGAAAAGTGCAGAGGGCTTCCCCTTGCAGTTGTCGTGATAGCTGAAGTTCTCTCTTATAAGGGCATTCAGATGAAAGACTCTTGGGAGAGGATTGCTAGAAATGTATCTAAAGCTGTGAACACAAGTGATGGACAGTTTTATGATATATTATCATTGAGTTGTGCACATTTGCCTCATCATTTAAGATCTTGCTTTCTTTATATGGGAGGTTTCCCTGAAGACTATGACATCAATGTCTCAAAACTCATTAGATTATGGGCTGTAGAGGGATTTCTGATATCAAATGAATCAAAAGATATGGAAGAGTTGGGATATGAGTATTTGGAAGATTTGGCTAAGAGAAGTCTTGTTTTGATCAATAAAAAGAGTTTTGATGGCAGGATCAAAACTGTGAAGATTCATGATCTCTTGAGAGACCTTTGTTTGAGAAAATCTCGGGATGAGAATTTTCTTTCAACCATAAATGAGTTCTCCGGCAGCTTTCCTCTAGGCATTG
Organism: Perilla frutescens; assembly: GCA_026008535.1. Lineage (NCBI taxonomy): Eukaryota > Viridiplantae > Streptophyta > Magnoliopsida > Lamiales > Lamiaceae > Perilla > Perilla frutescens. The sequence goes on from BRKX01000015.1 coordinate 11,799,681, forward strand.
AGAATTCAAACCGTCTGAGTGTATTCTGTAATGTCTCCGGTGGCATTCCAAATATGGAGACCTCAACAATGTTGGGGTTTTTTCGAATTGAACCACTGCAGGATCTAATTGGATGTTCATTAATCCTAATGTCATGTAGATCATAAATTCATGCATCTCATGTGTTTTAATTAACCGAGTTTAATTAACATGCAAATCTGGTTTAAACGATTCTACTAAAGCGGAAACATAGAATCGAAAAACGACTTACAAATTAAACGACGGGTGGAGGACAAGATTAAAGGTCTAATCTTGTTGTTGTGTATGATGATGATTGGCGCCCCACAGTGATATTCTACTCCTTGATCTTCTGTTGTATTCCCGGACTGAATCTAGTTTCAGGGTGGGCTGAAATCTACTAGATCGGTATGGAATCTGTGGAGATAAAGAGAACACAAGAGGAGCTGATTATTCTTCTCAAAATTTCGTCCCCCACCTCCCTATTTATAGGGGAGGTGGTCGAAATTTCAGTGTCCCAACCCTACTGGGTTTGGGCCTCTATCCCTTTTTCTATCTCCAGTCCATTAAAGTCATATTGGGCTACAACAGGGATCTAGAAGAATATTAAATTGGCCTGCTAATTTATTTAATTTCCAATATCCAATAAACTTAGGATATTATTAAATAAATTAAGAATTATTTTTATTCCACTAAAGAAATAATACTGACCTACCAATTTAATACATATTTCTGAATATGCTTTCTCCTTTAGTCCAGCCATTCCCCGCGTTTAAGATATAATGCCCATTAATTAATTATGTAAGCTTCTGACAGCTATAATTAATTAATATCTTATCCTTGAGTAGTACCACACAAGTTTTACTCATGCACGGAATAAATTCCACCTGCAGGGTTTCAGCATGAACTTGCATTTCCTCAAGGGGACACCATCAAACTGGCGCACCAGGACACGGTGCCCCTACATATTGCACAACCCATCATAAGTGTAAATGTCACAACCCAAGATATCGAGATTATTGATCCTACGAAAGAATCTCACCCTTTGATAAATCAAAGGTGCAAACACTACACGTATATGTCCGCCAATATATAGGGGTTAAGAACCCGAACTCTGTGGATTCTTATTCTCTCATTTAAGGTCAGAATAGAGAATAGAATCCTAAGTAGATCCTCCTCAATACACTTGACCATGTATTAGAATAATCAGTTAGCCAAGACAAACTAACTATCAGATTATTCTACGGCGTACCGATAGCAGGTTCAGTGCCATCTAAACCGTGAGCCTTTTAATACATTTCAAGGAACCGATGATATGATCTAACCATGTGTTTACCCACACCATATCATCTACAATGTAAGTATAGTGAACATGCATATAAATATAACAATTTAAATGCAAACAGTGACTGCAATAGTATTCATTCTATATCATCATAAAACCATTATTAATAATGTATACAAAAGACATGTCTTCTAGTATACAAAACCAACAATCTCCCACTTATACTTGAAGCATGTCTTTCAAATATAAAACAAACTGGCAAACTCTCCAACTCTAACTAAAATCTCAAACGGCAACCCCGGGTCTGCATCTCACTCCCATTTTCTCCACGTGACCGTAGAAGGTCTTAGCCGGAAGGCTTTTCGTGAATGGATCAACTAAATTGTCCACCGATGCAATCTTGACCACTACCACATCTCCTCTCTTAACGATTTCTCGTATAAGATAGTATTTTCTCTCTATGTGTTTACTTGCCTTATGGGCTCTGGGTTCCTTCAAATTTGCCACTGCACCCGAGTTATCACAATATACCGTGATACTCCTAGGCAAATCAGGAACCACGCTCAAGTCCAACAAGAAGCTCTTGAGCCAGACGGCCTCTTTTGCAGCCTCAGAGGCAGCTACATATTCGGCCTCCATGGTGGAATCCGCAATGCATTTCTGCTTTATGCTCCTCCATGCAATGGCTCCGCCTCCCAAGGTAAACACATAGCCTGAGGTAGATTTACTCTGATCTTTATCGGATTGAAAATCTGAGTCCGTGTAACCCAAAGGCACTAGACTATCAGAGCGGTACACCAGCATATAATCTCGAGTCCTTTTTAGGTACTTGAGTATATTCTTAACCGCAGTCCAGTGTCCTTGTCCAGGGTTAGACTGATATCTGCTTACCATGCCGACTGCATAGCATATATCAGGTCTAGTGCATAGCATAGCATACATAAGGCTTCCCACAGCCGAAGCATATGGAATGCCCTTCATCTCATCTATCTCAGCCTGTGTGTGGGGACACATATCTCTGGATAGATGAATTCCATGCCTGAAAGGTATAAAACCTTTCTTGGAATCCTGCATGTTAAACCTAGCTAGCACTGTGTCGATATATGTCGCCTGGGATAAGCACAACATCCTTTTCTGGCGATCTCGAATTATCTTGATGCCAAGGACATGTCCGGCTTCTCCTAGATCTTTCATATCGAACTGCTTGGACAACCACACCCTTATGTTAGATAATACTTTCTTACTGTTTCCAATAAGTAGGATATCATCAACATATAGCACGAGGAAAGCCACCACGTTTCCGTCACTCTTCTTGTACACACAGCTCTCATCCGGACATTGCACGAATCCATATGACTGGATAACCTCGTCAAACCGGATGTTCCAAGACCTTGACGCCTGCTTAAGTCCATAAATGGATCTCTTAAGCTTGCACACTAAGTGCTCTTGGCCTTTAGCAATGAAACCCTCTGGTTGCTTCATGTGGATGTTTTCCTCAAGACTTCCATTCAGGAAAGCCATCTTGACATCCATCTGCCAAATCTCATAATCCAAATGAGCGGCAATAGACAAGAGAATCCGGATTGACTTAAGCATGGCTACCGGCGAAAAGGTTTCCTCATAATCGATCCCTTCTTTCTGAGTGTACCCTTTTGCCACCAATCTTGCCTTGAAGGTTTCAACCTTCCCGTCAGCTCCTCTCTTGCGTTTGTAAACCTACTTACACCTAATAAGTTTTACCCCATCTTGTGGTTCTACAAGCTCCCAGACTTGATTGTGATCCATAGATCCAATCTTAGACTCCATTGCAATTTTCCAAGAGTCTGCATCTTTGTCTTGGATTGCTTCGTCGTAGGTCCTGGGATCCAATTCATTTAGTCCTTCAGGGAAATCCGAAGATTCACCCAAACCAATGAATCTGTCAGGTTGGCGTACAACCCTCCCACTACGACGAGGCAGTTCCTGTACTTTTGTGACACGTTGTGCAGTAATTTGTGGTTCCTCTTCTTGTACTATTGGTGTCAGATTCGAATTTTCCCCTCGAAGTTCCTCGAGTACTATCTCACTTCTTGGCTTGTGATTTATTACATAGTCTTCCTCTAAGAATCGAGCATTGGTACTCACAATGATCTTCTGATCCTTAGGACTATAAAATAAACCACCTTTCGTTCCTTTTGGATATCCAACAAATAGTCTAACATCCGTACGTGGTGCCAGCTTATCAGCTTCCTTATCCAGCACATGTGCTGGACTACCCCAAATCCGAAAATGTCCAAGACTGGGCTTTCGTCCAGTCCAAAGTTCTGTGGGCGTAGATGGGACTGATTTTGATGGAACCACATTTAGAATATAGGCTGCCATTTCCAGGGCATATCCCCAGAACGAAATAGGCAGATCTGAATAGCTCATCATCGATCTAACCATCTCTAACAATGTTCTGTTCCTTCTCTCCGCCACGCCGTTCTGCTGTGGTATTCCCGGCGCAGTCAACTGGGATGTAATCCCATTCTCTGCTAAGTAGTCCCTAAATTCATTCGAGAGGTACTCACCACCACGATCAGACTGTAGTGATTTGATACTTTTACCTGTACGTTTTTCCACTTCCACTCTGAATTCTTTGAAAGTCTCAAAGGATTCTGACTTGCGGCGTAACAGGTATATGTATCCATACCTTGAGTAATCATCAATGAACGTGATAAAATACTCGTACCCTCCTCGAGCCTGAACTGACATAGGGCCACATAAGTCAGAGTGAATCAAATCTAGTACCTCTTCAGATCTATTCCCTTTATCCTTAAAGATATGTCCGAGCCTAAGATGCTAAAGATAGGTTTGATTCATTTCCGAAGGTTCTTTTCGTTTGTTAGGGTTTATGACCGATGTATTCAGTAAATGCATTTGCGTAGTGTTTTGCATAGGATTAAGTAAATAAAGATGTCCATCCAATGTGCCAGAACAGATAAAACGTTTATCACTAAAGATAACAACCTTGTTATCAAAAGAAACAGAATATCCATCCATAAAAAGTTTAGAAACTGAAATCAAGTTTCGCCTAAAACCAGGCACATAAAGACAATCCTTTAAAACTAAAATCCTATCACTACTAAAAGATAAGGTTACGTCCCCCACTGCAACTGCCGCCACTTTCGTAGCATTGCCCATGTAGACTGAAATCTCTCCATCACTCAGCTGTCTTTTTGCCAGGAACCCCTGTAAAGACATGCAAACATGATCAGTAGCTCCAGTATCTACTACCCATGACTGAGTAGAACAAGTAGCTAAACATGTTTCAACGACGAGAGATTGAGACGTACCCTTTTTCTTCTTCTTGTTAGGACAATCCGCCTTCCAGTGACCTGGCTGGCCGCACTTGAAACACTTTGTCTTTGACTTAAATTCCTCGGGAGGAATCTTAGTCTTAGACTTCATCACCTTAGGCGTCCCCTCTGCAGCTTTCTTGGGTGCGTTCTTCTTCTTCCTTTTAGTACCGGAAGAAGACGCCCTATTTTCAGCTAGGTGTGCTCCGGATTTCCTTTTTGAAGTAACTCAGCCGCCTGAAGATCCATGAGCAGTTCAGTCAGGCTGACATCCCTTTTAATCATGTTAAAGTTCAGTCTGAACTGCTCAAACCTCGAGGACAGGCTATGAAGAACAATGTCGATTTGAGAATCGCCATCCAGCTCTCCACCCAAGGTCTCGATCTCAGCCAGATACCCCATCATCGTGAGAACGTGATCCCTAACAGGTGTGGAGTCAGACATTCTCGCATCCATTAGTTTCTTCATCGCCAAATGGCGTGCCGAGCGGTTCTAATGACCGAAGAGTTGCCTAAGGTTGTACATGATATCATAAGCGATTTTCATAGGTTCATGCTGATGTTGCAACACATTTGACATAGATGCCAGAATGTAACAGCGCGCCACCTCATTGGACCTAACCCACTTATCATATGCAACCTTTTAGGCTTCGTCAGAACCCTCATCTGGCTTCTGAGGACATACTTCTTCAAGTACGAATTTGTGTCCTTCCGCAGTGAGAACAAGATTAAGGTTTCGAATCCAGTCATTGTAATTTTCACCGATTAACTTGTTTTTTTTTAGAATAGTGGACAGGTTGGAGAGTGCCATGATGATATAGAATAACTGAAAAGTAAACATGCAGTACAGTCACAAACTTTAGGATACTCACATATAATCGTATACCTCAAAAAATTATATGTAATCCACCGACATTTTAAAAATGCTTCTTATAAGCCACGTTAGTGTGGGCGTTTATAAAATTCATCCTTAAACAGGTAAAACCACCTTTAATTTACCTCCAGTCAAATTTCCTTATGACAAGTAAATTAATAGTCGGAAATAACCACGGTCGTGTAACCTTCAAATTAATAAGCCACGTTAGTGTGGACGTTTATTAATAAATTACACCTAAGTGTGAACACCATCATCTTAGCACCAAGTCTACTATTTCGAACTCCTTGCTCCAGTTGGAGGAGTCAGTTTGTTCTAGTAGTGTTCTACAGCTATCTTGATAAGGAAGTTTAATTTCTAGAGATAACAGTGATATAACACATCCGTTATGGAGGAAGACCTATTGTCAACTCGCATGTCAATCACATCTCAATTAAACCAGATTAATGGAGACCGTTTGAGATTTCTACATACTTTGGTATGAATCTCTCCCACTTAGTTATTTAAGATTGAGGTTTCATTTTATCCCATTGTAAAACATGCAAACATCACATTAAATGATAAAACACCATTGCATGCTTCAAAACAACATAATAAGCAATAATAATAAAAACCAACTATCATGGCTTATATCTCATGTTGCTGAATGAGATAAAACTGGAAAGTCAGCTCCGGAAACTCGGGCATGGCCGCCGCCCTTATCACTGCGCCTCGCCGAAAACCTAGCTCCAATTAGGATTTCGGGACGTGAATCAGTGATACTTCCTTTCTTGAGCTGTGCCACTCTCCTTCTTTGAGTTGATCTTCAAACTTTATTCAATATAGAATATCTATTCCTTAAAGGAAAAAACTAATATATCTAGAATAAAATTACAACTCAATGACTTGGTCTAACAGTTTTATTTCTATTACATTAAAACAACATAAAATAAAACCTAGACCTAATCCATGGATTTTCTCATGGATTAAAAACACGTAGCCAAACCGGCATACGGCCCATCATACATCCAACATAAATTAAAACATACATCACATAATTAAGGAGCCATGATAGTCGGTAACCCTGCAAACAAGTCAGTCTACAAATCCAACAATCACAATTACATGATTAGCATAAAATAACATATGATATCCAAACATGACATATTAAATAATATTCGAATTTTACAATTAATAAAATTAATTAATTCGATATTATCCACAAGATAAAAATTGGAAATTAAAATAATTATCCACCAATTTAAATCTTGTTAAATTTCGAAAATATATCTTAAAATAAATCTGGAAATTATTTATAATTATCCACCAAATTTATTTAATATTTTCTAACCACCCTAATTAAATAATAATTGGATATATTGATATAAATCAAAAATCTAATCCAAATATTATCCATAAGAATCTAAATCTTCAAGGATAAAGTTTGGAGATTTGATTCCAATCCAAAATCTTCCAAAACTTATCCAAATTTAAAATCTTATCACAATTGGATTTTGATAATTTATTTGTATATATCCAAAATCACCTTATCCAATTTTAATACAAGATTTTCGAAAATAATCAAATAATAAATCTGGAAATTTGATCCACTTCAAATTTTTCCAAATTTAAAATTTTATTTTCAAATCTATCTAGATTAAAATTAGATAAATTAAGATATACATCAAATGATATCAAATCTTAATCCCATGCACATAATTTTCGAACCAATTCATTAAATAAATCTGGAAATTTAATTTTCATTAAAATTTCCTCCAAATTTAATTTAATAAAATCGAAAATTACATAAAATAATATATTTGGAAATTTTGACTTTAATCAAAAAACTATTCCAAATAAAATACACAAGTTTCGAAAATAATAAGAACAATAAATCTGGAAATTTTGATCCACTTCAAAAATTACCAAATTTAAAATTCTATTTTCAAACTTATCTAGATTAGAAATAGGTATCTTAAGATATACATCAAAGATTACCTAATCTTTTTCTAATCACATAATTTTCGATCCTATCCCTAATTAAATCTGAAAATTTTGATCTTGATCAAAAATCCATCCAAATTGAATCATAGTGGCCGAAAATTAAAACAACAAATTAGGGAATTTTAAACACCAAAGTTTCGAAAACTTTGGTACCATAATTTTCGAACACCTATCAAATTAAATCTGGAAATTTTGATATTAATCAAAAACCTATTCCAAATCTAATTTTGATAGAACCGAAAATTACACAAATCCTCAAAACTAAAATTTTCGATCAAGATCAAAAATTCATCCAAGTTTTGAACACAACCAATTCGAATATATGAACATATAAATCTGAAAATTTAAGAAACTTAAATATTTCATCAAATTTATACATATTTTTCGAATTAATCCTAGGATTAAATCTAGAACAGTGCCAAAATCCGCTCTGATACCAGTGGTTGGGGTTTTTTCGAATTGAACCACTGCAGGATCTAATTGGATGTTCATTAATCCTAATGTCATGTAGATCATAAATTCATGCATCTCATATGTTTTAATTAACCGAGTTTAATTAACATGCAAATCCGGTTTAAACGATTCTACTAAAGCGGAAACATAGAATCGAAAAATGACTTACAAATTAAACGACGGGTGGAGGACAAGATTAAAGGTCTAATCTTGTTGTTGTGTATGATGATGATTGGCGCCCCACAGTGATATTCTACTCCTTGATCTTCTGTTGTATTCTCGGACTGAATCTAGTTTCAGGGTGGGCTGAAATCTACTAGATCGGTATGGAATCTGTGGAGATAAAGAGAACACAAGAGGAGCTGATTATTCTTCTCAAAATTTCGTCCCCCACCTCCCTATTTATAGGGGAGGTGGTCGAAATTTCAGTGTCCCAACCCTACTGGGTTTGGGCCTCTATCCCTTTTTCTATCTCCAGTCCATTAAAGTCATATTGGGCTACAACAGGGATCTAGAAGAATATTAAATTGGCCTGCTAATTTATTTAATTTCCAATATCCAATAAACTTAGGATATTATTAAATAAATTAAGTATTATTTTTATTCCACTAAATAAATAATACTGACCTACCAATTTAATACATATTTCTGAATATGCTTTCTCCTTTAGTCCAGCCATTCCCCGCGTTTAAGATATAATGCCCATTAATTAATTATGTAAGCTTCTGACAGCTATAATTAATTAATATCTTATCCTTGAGTAGTACCACACAAGCTTTACTCATGCACGGAATAAATTCCACCTGCAGGGTTTCAGCATGAACTTGCATTTCCTCAAGGGGACACCATCAAACTGGCGCACCAGGACACGGTGCCCCTACATATTGCACAACCTATCATAAGTGTAAATGTCACAACCCAAGATATCGAGATTATTGATCCTACGAAAGAATCTCACCCTTTGATAAATCAAAGCTGCAAACACTACACGTATATGTCCGCCAACATATAGGGGTTAAGAACCCGAACTCTGTGGATTCTTATTCTCTCATTTAAGGTCAGAATAGAGAATAGAATCCTAAGTAGATCCTCCTCAATACACTTGACCATGTATTAGAATAATCAATTAGTCAAGACAAACTAACTATCAGATTATTCTACGGCGTACCGATAGCAGGTTCAGTGCCATCTAAACCGTGAGCCTTTTAATACATTTCAAGGAACCGATGATATGATCTAACCATGTGTTTACCCACACCATATCATCTACAATGTAAGTATAGTGAACATGCATATAAATATAACAATTTAAATACAAATAGTGACTGCAATAGTATTCATTCTATATCATCATAAAACCATTATTAATAATGTATACAAAAGACAGGTCTTCTAGTATACAAAACCAACAAACAATCCATACCATCCTTCTTTTTCATCATTGGGCTTTCGATTCTTGGAGTTTTCGACTTCTTAGGGTAGTGGATGGATTGAGTGTAACACTGAGATCATCCAACTCTTTTAGATATATTGCTGACCTAATTCACTTGAGATACCTTGCTTTGACATGTGAACCTATTAGAAAGCCACTCAGACTTGTTTCTGAGTCCTTGTACCAACTTCAAAATCTTCAAACCTTAATTGTTAGGACTATGATGAGAGCTGAATTTCAATTCTATAGTTTAGATGATGAATACTTAAATCAGTGGTATATGAAGTTTGAAATTTGGAGAATGCCACAATTGAGGCACCTGATCTTGTTGAGTGGCTTCCTACCCGATCCTTCTACAGCGAGTTTTCACGAAGTTTCCTCTCTACAGAACCTGCACACACTTTCACGTATAAAAGATTTCAAGTGCTCTGAAAGGATGCTGGACATGATTCCAAACCTAAAGAAGTTGGGAATTATTTACTCATACAAGAGCACGTACGAAACAGGATGGTCAGAGTATGGTTTGAACAATCTGATTCATCTACAAAGGCTTGAAAAGTTGAGTTTGTATGCAGAGCCTTATCCAAACTTGAAGAATGATCTGTCACAGAGCATTGCTTTCCCTGTGACACTGAAAAAGTTGGCCTTAAGTGGCTGCAGATTTCCATGGGAAGATATGAGAATAATCGGATCATTGCCTAATCTTCAAGTGCTCAAACTAATGAGACACACCTGCCTTGGAACTAAATGGGAAACAACTGAAGGGGAATTCAGTGAACTGAAAGTACTTCTAATTGACAGCACTGATCTCCATGAATGGAGAGCAGATAGTTCATCTTTCCCTATGCTCGAGCGCCTAACTCTTTATGAATGTGACAATTTGAGAGAGGTTCCAGATGGTATTGGAGATATACCAATGCTGAAGTTGATTGAGGTGGATATCCAGAACTTATCAGTTGTGGAGTCTGCAAAATGAATTGAAGAAGAACAACAAAGCTTGGGCAATGATGACCTGCAGATTCGATTCATTAAGTCACGTAGCTGGGAAAATTCGACATGAAATCCATCTCTTGCAATAGTGGTTATTTGCTAGTTGCTACTCATTAATTTGGGATCATTTTGTTATCAATCTCTTTTCCTACGTAAGTTTTAAAATGATGTTTTGATTTTCAAGGTGTTGTTTGAATAACATCACACATTTTCCTGACTGGTGAATATATGCTATTTTGTGCTTAATGAGATGCTGGTCTATTTGGTATTGTATGGTGTCTAATGTTTTATAAATGTGGAAGAAGGCATCTACATTTTTTTTTTGGATGTCGAGGGTAACCACAGTCGCTACCGTGGTGCGCACTGGATAAACATTAATTAGGTTTTCACAATTAACTGAATTAAGTGAACCTTAATTCCTAAAGAATCTTACTCTAAAAAAACATCCTAAAAAATTAGTTTTTATGATTCGAAAGCCTATACACTATAAAAATTTCGCATTTTAAGGACGAATTTTTCCGTCGTTAAAAATTAAAAATCCGTCGGTAAATCGTTTTAACGACGGATTCAGTCCGTCGTTAATAATCTCGTCATTGAGTTATTTTAACGACAAATTAACGACGGAAAAATGTTAGCGACGGATTTAGCAACATAATTTTTTCGTCGTTAACTTATCGTCGAATTCTATCATTAGAAAAAAAAAATAATAAAAAAAATTATTAATTTAACGACGGAAAATTTCCGTGGTTAAAAAAAAAAAAAATTGGACTACCACCAAATCAATTGAGCCGAGCCGACAAGCCGCCAATTCGAGCCGCACCGAGACGCCTAGCCGAGCCAACCAATAATTCAAATTAAACCCTTCTAAGTTTGCGCCCAAGTGTTTATATTATTTTTAAATTAAATAATTATATATTTTATTCATTTATTTAAATATCTATTATAATTTTTAATATTATATGTTTATTATAAAATATAATTATATTACATCATTATTTAATTAATTTTCTCAAATATTAAGAACTTAAAAATAAAAAGCTACAAATATTAAATAATCATATGAAATAATAAAAAAATTAAAAATTAATTTTCGAAAAATTGGAAATATTCCAAATATTAATTTAAATTTATAAATAATTATTACTTGAAAAATTAAAAATAATATAAATTATTAAAAAATAGTTTCAAATATTAAAAAATAAAAAAATAAAATGGAAATTTGAAAATGTGAAATAAAAAAATTAAAAATTGATTTTAGAAAAATTGAAAATATTCAAAATATTAATTGAAATTCGAAAATAATTATTACTTAAAAAATTAAAAATAATATAAAATATTAAAAAATAGTATAAAATATTAAAAAATAAAAAAATAAAAAAGAAATTTGAAAATGTAAAATAAAAAAATTAGAAATATTCCAAATATTAATTGAAATTAGAAAAAAAATTAGTACTTGAAAAATTAAAAATAATATACAATATTAAAAAATGATATGAAATATGAAAAAATAATATAAAATAATAAAAAATCTAAAAAAAATCATATAAATCAAATAAATCTGAAAAAAATAAAATAAATAAAAAATAAAAAAAATTTAAAAAATTAATTTTAAATTCGTAGTTAAGTATTAATTAGTAAATAAAAAAATAAAAAAAAAGCAAAAAAAAAATAAAAATACGTAAAAAAAATAAAAAAAATCAAAATTAAATTTAATTACGAAAAAAATCCGTCGTTAGTCCGTCGTTAAAAATAAAAAAATAATATTTAATGACGGATTTGTCCGTCGTTACGATAGAGACGAAAAAATCCGTCGTTAGTCCGTCGTTAAAAAAAATAAAAAATTAAAAAAAATTAAAAAATAATATATAACGACGAATTTTTCCGTCGTTACGTTAGAGACGGAAAAATCTGTCGCTAGTCCATCGTTAAACATCGTAATCTTCATCTATCGTTAATTCCGTCGTTAATTTAACGACGGAATATAATCCGTCGTTAATTTCGTCGTTAAATCGCGTTTTTCTTGTAGTGATATAAGATGATGTTTGTGAACTTGTGATTTAGAAGTTTTAGAACAACTAGCATTGCACCCGTGCAATGCGATCATATTTCACAATTTTATAAAATTGAATAATTCAATATGAGAATTGTGATAGTAAAATGAGGCAATATACAAATTGTAAAATATTATGACAAATAAATATAAAATTTTAAAAGTTACAAATTTAAAAATAGTTAATTGTGTATGGCATTTTCATTTATTTACAATTTAAACTATCGTTATCATTTGATAGTTATAGAACCATTTACTATCAACTTTATCAATAGTACAAAAGTAAAATCAACAAAATTATTAATTGTGGCTAAATTTATCAAGTTTCATATAGATATGAATTTCAATTCATATGTAAAAGTAATTGTCAGCCCAAAAATACGACACAAAATTGTAATAATAATTTTTTTAGTAAATTAAAATATGTGAAAAATAAGAAGTATGAGTGTAATAATATTTGACCACAAAAAAGCTCATCTGGAAGCCGATCATCCCTTGTGCACTTTGGCATAATGTATAAAAATGTGCACTTAAACGTCAACATTTTGTTTGATTTTCCTTTTATTTCCTATTTTTTATTTCAATCTTGTTTTTATGTTTTGTTCCTCATTTATATTTAATCATTTTTAATATATTTAATATTAGTTATTAGTTAATCATTTTTATAATGGTTGATTTTTCATGATTAGGGTTACTTTTTTAGCTAATCATTTTAATTGTTTAGGATTGATTATATAATAATTATAATTTATAATAAATTTTAATTTCTAAATAAAATTTATCTCTTATTTATTGAATTTTAAGTAAATGATAACGGCAGGTGTGCGGGCGTGGACTAATAGGGACATCTTATATTGTTGACCATATTTTATGTTTTGAAATATTGACTTTGTTTAGTTCTGATTAACAAACATGATTGTTTATGTCCGCTATATGTTTATATGAATTATTTAAATATTTTTATGGATGTGTGTGATTATTGTGCATGGATTTGCTGGCATATTTTGACTAGTCATAACTGAACATGTTTTAATTGGTTGTTCGAAAGGTCTTATCTTAAACTGATAAGTTGGTTGAAAAGTATTATCTTGGATGATTGATTGTTGAATGGTAAACGCTTGTGAGCGTGAAATGTATTGATATTCTAAAAGAAATGTTGTCCGAATTTTTATAATTTGAGAAAATAATTTATGTTAGTGTGCGAAATTTTTATTGTGAATTTCGTTTCTCATTTGTGTTTTTGTTAGCACCCCAAGCCTCTGGGTTCAGGGCGCTACACATTCTATACTACACAGATAAAATTTATCAATTTTTCTTCTATGCTTTTTTTAATTAAGATTATCATGCTTTATTTAATTTAGCATTTCTTAATTATATTTCATTCTGCCCAATTATTGAATATATATAATTATTTTTTATGAAATATGCAATTATTAACTAAAAAATGAAAATTAAATGATAAAACATAATTTTATATCCAATTGGTTAGAATAAACCCTAATTAATAATTATAAAATTATACTTAAGCACGAGAAATTAAAATTGAAGAAAAAAGTAATTCAAATTAATAATTTTAAATGTGTAGCATTGAGTGGTGCACAAAGTGTAGCAAATGATTTCATTTCATTTTTGGACTTTCTTATTATCACACAAAATCGTTTATTGTACTTTTTGTGTTGCATTTCATATTACACATTTGATTTTCTTTTCTTTTTCTTTTTTTCTTTTTCTTTCTTTGACTTTAGTTTCTTGTGATTTACTTTAATTTTACATTTATTATTTAGGGCTCATCATACTCAATTAGAGTTTATTATAATTTTTTAAAATTTAATTTCTAAGATCTAATTTATGATTTTTTTCTTCCAATAATGTTTTCATCCATTTTAATTTATTGTGTTTTATTTTAATTTTACACTTATTAATTAGGGTTGATTTTGTTGAATTAGGATTTATAATTATTTTTTAATATTTAATTTTTAAAAATATAATTATTATGGTTGATTATTTTATAAATATGATTTATAATTTTTTAAATTACAATCTTTTGTTGATAAATGTGACTAGATCGATTATATTATAATTAATTTTTATTTTTGTAATATATATTATTAACCTTGTAAATTCAATCGTAGAACATTGTTTGGAACACTAAATGTGGAATAAATGATCTCATCCGCTTATCTATGATCAACTTTCTCCCAAGTAAAGTAGTACTTACACTTTCAAACTAATTGTTTTCATGATAAGTAAAAAAGTACTAACGAAATAAAAAGAAAAAAAAAACATTCCCTAAGAAAAAATAACATAGCTAGACAAAGTACACATGAGATCCTCGAGTTTAAAATTGTGTGTGACAACCGTGCACTAAACATTAAAGTTATTAGCTTTTTTTCTTTTTTCTTCAATTTTAATTTCTTTTAGTTTAGTATAATTTTACAATACTATTTAGGGTTCATTCCATCCAATTAGGATTTATAATTAATTTTTAGTATTTAATTTACATTTTTTATTTTTAGTTAATATAATTGAATTTTAGGGATGATTATTCCATAATTATGGTATATAATTTTTTTTTTAAAAAAATCAATTTTAACAATAAATATTAATTAGTAATTAGTTATCATATAATAAAAATTATGTTTATAAAATACATTATTAAAATTACATAATTTTAATGTTGGTACAAGTATAAAGTACGCTTCATCCGCACAAAGTACGCCGTACAAACACAATAACAAATACAACCTTATTCATAGTGCCGACGTGATGAATGGCATACTTTCCCGGTCAGCCACCGCATCACCGCCACCTTTCAACATCCTCTCGAGCTCAAACACAAACACTTTCATGGCATTCTCCGTCAAGCCTATTGACACCAATCTTCCGTTCTCACCCTTGTTATTTTTATGAGAAATGTAAAAGCTCGTTAAGCCTAACTTCATCGGACCCCCATACACCGGATTTCCCCAACCAAAATCGAGTTCGTTGAAGCCGACGTTCTTCAAATCGGATACCATGAAGCATCCCACCACTGTATAATGTGGCCGGCCTCTAATCACCATCATATCGGCAGTTGATTTCACAAACTCCTCTGTCACCTCGGTTTTCATCTTCTTTACAAGCTCCACTGCATGATGCAATGGATTTGTCGACAAGTCACCGGCGGTGGAAATGGCAATCTGTAAAGCTATCGCGTTGCCATAGTAGCCATCTGGGAGTGGTGGATTCAATAGTTTTCGACAATTCACGGGGAATAAGAGTTTGACCATTTCGTTAGGCTCCGGTGAGATGGCAACCGTACGGCAATGCCAAAGGCTGGCCGTTAGGAGATCAAAGGTGGAGCAGCCGCGTAAGTGAAGGGGTAGGTGGCTGCGGAGGGCAGAGAATTCCCCAGAGCCAAAGAAGAAGGTGCGTTGCACCATGTCATCCGGCGGGATCAACTCGGTCCCTTTGCTATCGGGAACACCGTCGTACGCATGGTGCGTGCATGTCACGCACGGAGGGTTGCGCGCATTGAGTACGTGTCTATCCCAAACGGGAGGAACGGAAGGGGCATCGGCGCCGCGGGCGAGTTCCCCGACTGCAGACATAAATTGGACTATTCCGGCGCCGTCGCTCATCGAATGATTGAGGCTGAAAGCAAAGATGAAGCCACCACATTTGAGACGCGTCACCTATAAATGACAAGAATTTCATTAATATCTACTCACTAAATGGGTAATAGTTTTTGTGCAAATGTTGTCTTTTCATAGATATCTAAACTGTGAAGCTTATACAATATGGACACTCTTCCCCTAACTCACAAAAAATTCAAATTGTGAACGAAATAATATTTTTATATATGAAGCATGCATTACAGATATGTTAACAAAACATTATATATTGTTAGTTAATGCATCTTCATATTATAGTTTAAAACTCTAAATAGTAAATAGAGTGACGATTACTTAAAATCAATAAACGAATTAGATAAGAAGCAACAAATTTTGAAAACGCAATTGAAAGTTCTTGTGATGATGCATTTGCATGTAACCTGAATCCGCAGACTACGAGTAGCCTTCAATCAACAACCATAGTTTGATCCACAATTAATATTTTTTTTAAAAAAAATGTTCAAAACTAGATTCGATCAGGTTTTCCAACCATGCATACAAAACTCTTTACTGCAAATATTTCATCATGAAAGCAATTTTTTGTTCATAGTTAGGTGTCATGCATGAAATAATAATGCTCCTTATGTTCTATGTTAGCAAGATAATTTTTGTGATAGATATATTCATATTACTAACGAAATATTATCATATTGATTTTGACATTCATATTGTTACTGAAGTATCACTACAAGAATACACCATTATATAGCGACGGAAATGGCGACAATATAAATTCCATCAACACGGGCGACAGAAAGGCGACGGACGTACCGTCGCCACATAAGGCGACGGACGTATTCCGTCGCCTTATGTTATTTTTTTTATTTTTTATTTTTTTAATAACGGGAAAATAAGGCGACGGAAATATTCCGTCGCCTTATTTTTATTTTTATTTTTATTTTTTTAAATACCGAATAATAAGGCGACAGATTGGTTCCGTCGCCTTATTTATTTTTTAATTTAAATTTAATAAGAACGGGCGACGGAATGGTCCCTCCACCGGTGATCCCCCACCGGCCATCCCTAACGAAGTCCCCCCCACCGACGATTCCCCCCAGCCGCCGACTCCCTCTCTCTCCCTCTCCCTCAGCCTCTCCCTCTCCCTCTCCACCGACGCTGACGTCCGCCTTCCCCCTGCCGCCACCGAGGAGTCACCACCCTAACCCCCTGTCACCGCCGAGCCCTGTCGCCCAGCCGCCGCCGAAGGTAAGTTCAGTTTTTCTTATTTTTTAAAAAAAATTCAGTTTCTTATTTAAATATGATATCATGTTTTTTTTTTTGTTAATTTGATGTTTGATACGGTTTTGTTAATTATTGTGAAGTTTTGTTAATTTGATGTTTGATATGGTTTTGTTAATTATATTTATGCAAATAATTGATAATATAATTATAATTAGAATTATAATTATGTTAGCATTTAGGGAGGAATCCTCTAATCTCAAATATTTTTTATTATTGTATTGTTAATGGTAGTGTTGATTTCGTTCATATACCCTCTTAATATAATTTATGTAATTTGATCTTTAAATTAATTGTATAGTTTGTTTAAAACTGATTGGACACATCAATTAAATTAATTGGATTAATTTATATCTTAATTAATTTTTCAAATTTGATATCAAATTGTGTACTTAAATTAATATTAGAAAAATAATATTTCGTAATTAATTTAACTAATTAATATTTGTAAAAATGTGGTATTATTAAAAAATGAATACAAAAAACAAATTAAAATATAACATGTGGATCTGACAAAAAGTTTGAAGTGGTATGACATAATCAATCCCGAGTTTGCAAAATAAATAAATTTACTTTAAAGAATATTATCTTAAAGTTCAATACATCAATAAAGTATATTAACTACACAAAAATAACATCAAATACCAAATTCAATAAAGAATTTAAGCAATCATGTTTGTTGAATTTATTTAAGCATGTTAATTTGTTGAATTTGGGACGAGGGCTCCTGGATCCCTTTATTTTAATTGTGCGTATTTATATTGGGACGAGGGCCCCTAGATCCTTCTGATGTTTGGTTTTTTGCTAGTTAATCCCCAAACCTAGTTAAGTTACGTCGATGACTTGGTCAAAATATAGGTTTCACGACGTTATGCTGCCGAATTTTTTCCTGATTATATTGGATTTTACTTTTCTTGTTTTTAGTATTTTTTGTATAAGTCTTCATTACTATAGCTATATAAGATATACACTGAAAATGTGTAAGTTTTTGTCAGCTGACTAGAGGTGGTGGATCTGACGGGGTTAGGTCCTGAGCTATATCATCTATGGGATCCGTTGACGGTCCCATTGATGATAGTGTCGGTCAGGATGGGACCAATGCTCAGGTTGAAGAGTCCCGCACAGTTGACTCGAGACGAGAGCTCGAGCTCGAGATCGTGGGCAGGGAGAGGTACGTATGTTGATCTATATATCAATATATTTAATTAATTTACTTTATGTATATCATAATTTAATCTAATTTGCATTTTCAGAGTCATGAGGCCCTCGAACAGGTAATTTAATCTTATTTGCATTTTCAGAGTCATGAGGCCCTCGAACACCTGTTCGAGGGCAATTACAACTATCTTTAAGAGGTATATGCATCCTACGGACTTCGCTTGGAAGAAGGTGCCCGTGGAGAGGAGGATGCTGTACTGGGGGAGTTTAGGTAAAAAATTAATATATATGTATTTTGTGTTGTCTAATATTATTACTAACGCAGTTGTTTATTTATGTTTTAATACAGAAGGAGTTTAGGTGGTCTTATCCTGATGAGGAGGTGCTTCCGTTGTTCTGGAAGAAGTGTCAGGACCGGTACAAGGACATTGTATACCATATGAAGAAGGATGACTATCGGGTGGCCGGCAAGAGGCCCGATTTTGTGCGCCAGGAGGACTGGCCTGGCTGGATAGCATACTGACAGGCGGAGGACACTCAGGAGAAGGCTCGAGTGTCCAGAAAGAATCGCCTGACCTAGCCTGATGGACCAGGATCATCCAGCCAGACTCACCACGGAGGTGCCAGATCAGTCGTGGATCATATGCACGATCTGGTACGAGTTATAATAATTATTCAAGTTTATAGTATAAAAAATTAACACATTCTAATTGATTTCATTTTATTTTGTTGAATCAGGCTAGAGAGCAGCACCTGTCCGAGTGGGAGGCGCGCTACCAGACCTACCTCAGGCTTCACTGCCCGGACGACCTCTGGACCTCAGCCAAGGCGAGGGAGAACAAGGTAAGTTTTTACTAATATTTTAATATATATATATATATATATATGTATAAATATATATATATATATAATTTACTAATATTTTGATAAATGCAGGAGAAGTGTGACGCCTTGGCCGCTAAGTGGATAGCAGGGCGGTAGGGAGCCGGACATAGGCGAGATTTACCGCCAGGTGGTGGCGCCTGACAGGAAGGGGCGCGCTATCGGGTTGGGGAACATGACCCCTACCGTTCGTCGCCCTTCCACTGCAGCTGGAGGATCCTCCTCGTCAGCCAGCCTGGGCTCTGGCTCACTGTACACCCAGGTAGAGCTCGATATGAGACTGGCTGAGATGCAGTCGCAGATGCAGGCACAGATGGAGGAGAAGCTGAGTGTCCAGCAGACGACTGTGCAGCAGGTGCTGGAGAAGCAGGCCAGGATGGAGTCCCTGCTTGAGTGCCTTCTCTGCCAGCAGTCGGGTGGCGCTGGAGGATCCGGAGGGTCTGGTAGCGGATCCGGCAGACAGGATGATGAATCCGAGGAGTAGTTGTATTTGTATTATATTACATTTTGAATATTTATTTATTTGTATTTAAATTATTTACAATTATATTTATATATATATATATATTTTAATTTTATGATCTTTTATTATATATATATTTGGGTACAAAAAATAATAAAAAAAATAAAATAAAACTGAAAAATAACCGAATTAAAAAAATAAAAAAAAACAAAAAAGGCGACGGACTGGTTTCCGTGGCCTCACTCGTCGCCTCGATTCCACCACGACCGAAATCGATGACTGTTGAAGACGACGGAATATTCCATCGCCACACAGGGCGACGAAATATTCCGTCGCCTTATTTTTTTAGCAACTAAAATAACGAGACGAATAATATCCGTCGCTATTCCGTCGCCCGTTAAATTAGCGACGGAAATTGGCTATAGGGCGACGAAAATTTTCGTCGCTATTTAATGTTTTTCTTGTAGTGTATTATGATATTGCTAATGAAGCATTATCAAACCTAAATCTGAACAATCTTTGAAGGCAAGTCATGAGGGTGTTCATTCCAACAATCATAACTTTTTCCATAGTTCATATATATTTTTTTTATTGAAAACTAAACTCGATCAAATCTACTTTTACAATCATATCATACCCATATTTTTTAAAGTTTGTCCGGCTAGTTTTAATATTTCCACAACTCTTTACTTGAAATATTTCATCATGAAAGCAATTTTTTGTTCATAGTTAGGTGTCATGTATGAAATAATAATGCTCCTTATGTTCTATGTTAGTAAGATAATTTTTGTGATAAATATATTCATATTGCTAACGAAATATTATCATATTGATTTTGACATATTCATATTGTTAATAAAGTATTATGATATTGGTAATGATGCATTATCAAACCTAAATCTGAACAATCTTTAAAGGCAAGTCATGAGGGTGTTCATTCCAACAATCATAACTTTTTCCACAGTTCATATATATTATTTTTATTGAAAACTAAACTCGATCTAATCTACTTTTACTATCATATCATGCCCATATTTAATTACTTCTATCAAAATAGTATTACATTCAAGGTAGGTGTCATGCAAGAACTGTCACGGTTCATCATAGCAATACACATGTACTATGTCAGCACTATAAATACATATTATGTTAGCAATATGTGTTGGCAGACCCATGGCATTGTATTAAAGAAAAATCTTACAATTATGACCTCGTTCATTTTTATGATCTTTATATTTATGAGATTGTTATCGTCTTTTGTATTAAATTTTTTCTATTAAGATAAAAATATAGTGGAGATGAATTCCTAATTCACACATTATAACTAATTCTCATCAGAACTCATCCATCTCTATCTACTATACAAAAATAAAATAGTAGGATAATTAAGATAATTTATAATTAATTTAATTTTAGAAAATTAAGTAACATCGATCGAATTCAATTGTATGCGTCCCCCGAACAGTTGTGACAGCTTTCGGAAAAAGTCGCCATGCAATATATAAATGAGAGTAGTGTTTTTCACATATATTAAGTACATTCACAATATTCATTGATTGAATAATCATTCAAAGTGATAAACATAAATAGTGATAGATATAACTATACAATATCGAAAATGTTGCAGCGGGCAGAGACGGCAGAATACGGGTCACTCGGCAGATGGGATATGGGGTAAGTTACTCACTCTTATGGAAATACGTAAATCTCATATCATATACATAATCTTCACATATCTATGGATGTTCTTCATAACTCTTCTGTTCATAAATTCAATATATGATAATTAAACTATAAAAAATTAATTTTAAAAAAATCACAAATAGATTAATTTTATGCGCATATTAAAAAACTAATGCTTATTCAGATGGTCCAAGGTGTTATTTAATTTCTAAGAATATTGCTTACTGTCGCAACCTTTTATTATTTGATTGATTAAAGTTTCTTTTATTCATTATAATCTTTAAAAAAAAATAACAAATGTTTCAAATATAGTCCAAAGCTTTCAGAAGCTTCATAGATGTTGCAAAAAGTATATTCGAGATGATTGAAATGTCGAAGATTTTCACTTTCTCCCCCATTCTCTCATGTTTTATTATATATGATGGCAAACATAAAATCTTTAACAATTGTGCCTTATAAATAATGCAATTAATTCAAGTAGTTTTTGGAAATAGAATGAGAGAAAATTATCGAATTTTTAATTATTTGCTTATCAGTGGAATAACAATAATTTTAAATTTATTATAATTATTATTATTATTATTATTATTTAATACTATAATTGATAAAATGTTCTCCTTGCAACAACGCAATATACTAATGTAGAAAAAGTTACGATATTTAATTGTTGTAATATAAATTGTGAATGCAAATAGAAGATGTAGAATTAATGTAAAATCAAACACAGGTGCATATATTTATCAATGATGGTGAATTATAAGTTAATGGAAGGATTATAAAGTAACGTGGTTTAAGGGAGTTTAATTCAACAATTAACTATTATTAATTGCATATAATATTTTTCTATCTTTCTTTTTATTTTAATTGTAATTTAACCTAAATATTTATCTACTATTATCTACATGTGATATAAGTAATTATCTAAATATGTGTGGAAAAATATATGTAGTGATTGTTTGCTAAACTCCTCACATAATATATAGTGAAGAGGATTATTTGCAATTTTCCACCAATACTAATTATAAACCATAACAAGAAATGGTTTCTTGTGAATACGATAAAGATACACAACCACTACATATTAATTACACACCAATGAGCAAAATAACATAACCATATGTTTATACAGTTCCAATAATAAGCAACATGTATGTAACAGTCATTAAAATGCTACGACATACTAAGAGGCAATCATTTTTCATGTTGGTTTGATTAATTTACAAAAATAAGTTTTCAATCATGGACTATCACTACAAAAAAATCTCGATCTAGTGACAGAGTTTTCCGTTACTATAATTGTACAATTCCGTCGCTAAATCCTCTAGCGACGGGAAAAATCCCGTCACTAAATCGCTCGTTGCTAATCACGCGCGACGGTGGCTCGCCCGTCGCCAGGGCTTAGCGACGGATCTAGCGACGGAAAACCCCGTTGCTAAGTCCGTAGCCTGGGCGACGAGTTTGGCGGATAGCGACTGGACACCCCGTCGCTAGATCCGTCGCTAAAATTATAATTTAAAATTTTGCAATTATTGATTGGCCCGGCCCGCGAATGAGCCCCCGACCCAGGGGCCCGGCCCGTGAATGAGCCCCTTGACCCGACCTGATGAAAGGCCCGCGCCCAAGCCCGCCGAGAATAATTGTGTATAATATGCACCTAAAATTATAATTTAAAATTTTGCAATTATTGATTGGCCCGGCCCGTGAATGAGCCCGTTGACCCGACCCGATGAAAGGGTCGCGCCCAAGCCCACCGAAAATAATTGTGTATAATATGCACCTAAGAGGATTCGAACCTATGACCTCCTAGAAGGAGGGCCAAACACTTATCCATTGGGGCAAGTTCAATTGATGTTATATTGATAGTTTAAATAATATATATACTTATACGATTTTTTCATAATTTATTTTTCTTTATCTCTATAAATTAAAAGTGTTATATTATTGTTAATATATTTATATATCTTTGTGCACATATATATATATATATATATAATATTGATATTATATTGTATTATATATTTGTATATAAGAACTATAATTTAAGGTGATACTTATTAAGTATCCATGCATACAAAAATTATATCTCTAATATAAATTTAATATGGAGAAAGATTATAGAAGTTTTTAATTAAATTATTTTAAAAATTATATATATATAAATATATATATATATATATATAAATATAAATATCATGGTGAAAATGTGGTTAAATAGTCT
Source organism: Perilla frutescens (assembly GCA_026008535.1). Taxonomy (NCBI): domain Eukaryota; kingdom Viridiplantae; phylum Streptophyta; class Magnoliopsida; order Lamiales; family Lamiaceae; genus Perilla; species Perilla frutescens. Next base: position 11,823,357 of record BRKX01000015.1, read on the forward strand.
TACTTTGTGTTTCATACTAAATATCATGATGAATTAAATTATTTTACTTACATAATAAATAACTATAGTTTATAATTAAAAATTAAAATCAATTATATACTATATTATGTATATATTTTCATAGCATATTTTAGTTTGTTAACGTATAATTGATTAATCTTGTTGTGGTAACTATAATAAATATTATGTTAAACTTAATACATTCTTTAAATATATAATAATATACTAATTAGTTTATTTATGAGAATAGTAATAAAGCTAATTTCTATAGATTTGTATTTAATAAGGAAATAATACAAATTTAAAGATGTGATATTAATAAATGTGTATAGTTGCGATATTATTTTTTCAAAAATTAAAATAAATGAATAAAAATATAAAAATGATTGTAATAGGGAGAATATTTGTATTAGAATAGATTGAAATCATGTTTAATTATCTTAAAAATAATTAAATAAAATTTAAAAAATAAATAAAAAAAATTAAAAAAAAATTTAGCTATGGGGGTTCCCGTCGCTAGCCCCGTCGCTAAGTTATAGCGACGGGAACCCCCATCGCTAGATTTATAAAAATAATGATATATTAAAATTTTAAAATATAGCTACGGGATTCCCCGTCGTTAGAACTAGCTACGGGAAATCCCGTCGCTAGTCCCGTCGTAAAAATTTTCGTCGCTATTCCCGTCGCTAGTGGCGACCCGTGTCGGCCCCGTCGCTAGTTCCCGTCGCTAGAATGGACTTTTTTTGTAGTGTATTATATGTTAGTAGACTGAAAATCATGATTTGTTATGATGTTAATACAAATACATCTACAAACGTAAAATATGAAGAAATATTTAATTAGTATTTATGAACAAACTGTCTTAATTAATATTTATGAACAAATTTACTTTTATGATATAGTTATATTGTATGACAATTATGTATAGTACGGGTAATGCACTAGTATATATAATGGGAAAACTAGAGTGCGGTTAGAATGAAAACTCATCCACATATATAAACTATGAACTAATTATAATCACTCATTTAGTTGATCCAGATGGTCATATTTTATTGGATAATGCTACTTGATCATAGTGTGGCCGACCATAATATTTAATTAAGGAAAGATTTTAACTTATGGTAAATTGTTAATTAAAATTCTAATTATTGATTGATGTATGTTTACACTTACACCCTTGTAGTCAATTTTAGAAAGAGGTTTGTCTTATTGTTTTGAAAACTTTGAAATTTACATAAAAATCTCTATAAATATGTTATCGGACAATGAATTCAAATTAAAAAAAAAAATCTCTAATAAAACTAAAAAATTAAACTAATCTCTACCAAAATAAATGAGAATTTCTTTTGAAAATTAATTGCTAATCAAATAAATTTATTTTGTTAATTATTGATAATTATAAATATAATTGCTTAAATTGGATGCATTTATTTTCATTTAATTCAATTATAAGAAAAACTTAAAATATTAAATTAAATATGAAAATGGGACAGAAAAAAACATACATGGTTGATAATTTTGAATAAAAAAATAATCAGCACTTCTCCTTAAAAAAATGATTGGCATCAATACAAATAGAGGTCTGCAGAGCTGAACCAAAACCAAAAAATCAAACTGAATCAAGATATTTGCTTTGGTTGCTTTGGTGATTTTATCTTTCATTTTGGTTCGGTTTTGAATATTAGAACCAAAATATAGCATGGTTCATTTTCGATTTTAATAAAAAAAATATTTCGATTAAAATCGAACTAACCAATGTATATAAATTATATTTTTTAATTTTTAATTTATATTTTTAATATTACACAAATTTAAAACATACAAAATAAAATTATAATTCATTAGTAAACTAGGGCAAAATGCAACGTCAATTATTTGTAATATTTTTTGTGTAATTGACTATTAACTATTAAGTGTAATGATGACATATGATAAGTTGATCACGTACCTGATTGAATTAAAGGACAATTTTTTAGTGTTTATTTAATGAATGTTTGTTATTTATTAAGTTCCAATATTATTTTTCTAGATTTAGATGTAATTATTTAGAAAAAAAAAATTACATTAGTTAAAACAAAAACCGAACCAAAGAAAATTATGGTTCGGTTAGGTTCGGTCATATCAATTACTTTAGTTGGTTTGATTTTTATTTTTAAGAATTTTGGTTTATGATTTTATTGGTTTAGTTTGATTTTATACCAAACCAACCATTTGCACACCCTTAAATGCAAAGTCATAGTAACCATGTTCACCGCTCCTCGTAAAATTTTTATACTCCTTTTAATAAGTTCAAAATTTTATTTTTATTTTTTCATTTCAACAATGTAATTTACACTCATCTTACTAAATATTCAAAATTATTTTATATAATAAATTAGTTAATATGTCATATTAATTAATTTAGTTATTATGTGATTCAGTTTTTTAAAATAAAAAATACAACAAAATGAAAATAAATCCAGCAGTATATTTAATTAATAATTTTTTTTACTAAAGTTGATTATTATGTGATTTTAAATTTTAAAATAAAATAAAATATAAGAATGCAAAAATAAATTCAAAAATATAGTTTATTTTTATAAATTTGTTTATTATATGATTCAACATTTTAAAATATAATTAAAAAATATAAAAATAAAAATATAAGAGAACTTTCAGTTTTAATATAATAAGTCAACTTCTTTCTTAATTGAGTCAAGATTATAAGAGTAAATAAACATTAATTAATGATTAAAATATTAATTAATTACTTGCCAAAAATTAAAATCTTACTTTAGTTAAAAATTATGGCTAGCCACATGTGTGGCCAAATAGCATTACCCTATTTTATTTTGAAATTGGTGGCCTAATTGGAAAAAAAAAAATCAACTAACTTGCCAAATCTCAGTTGATTTAATAAAGTTAAAAAGGTAATGATAAAATCTTTCTCAATTAAATATCTTAATCATGGAGTGAGATCATTAAACACTTGAAAATCATCCAAACAAAAAAAAAACCTATATTGCACAACTAAAAATTGTAGGATCTACAAAATTAAAAGAAAAAAAGTCCCCCTCAAATAAAAAAAAGGAAGAAAAAAAAGTCCCTAGATTTTTTGAACTTTGAAACTTAATTTGTGATTATTTCATATTAGCAGATATTGCATAACGTGATTGCATATAAAATCTATCATATTAGTAGTCGTTTATTGCCATACTAGGTTGATAAAAAAATCATAGTTGGTTCTTTATTTGTAAAATAATATTTTTTCAAACTAAAATTAGCAAATTTTGTCTATGCATACTAGCAACTAGTATAATAAATAAGATTAAAGGTTCGTTAATTATTATACTGAGATACTACATATATAATAGCAATTGGTATAGTACATAATAGTAAAACTTATTCATAATTTAATTATGGGGCATTCCATATTATTATATATTATATGATTTAATAGCAACATTTTGTTATGATATAGCTAATTGTAACTTGACTGAATGATACATTTTTGAAATCTTATTGACGAACTTTTATATCGATGTTAGCAAATAGATTGGAACAAAATACCAATTTTTTTAATCAAATTGATTTGATTTTGATGTTGGTACCTAACTAGTCGAACTGTATAATGTCTATATTGTGCAATCCATATTTGCATATGATGCATGCCATATTGGCACTTTGTTGCTAGCATATTGACATAGATTTCTTTTATATTTATAATGTAATTGTAGGATTTTTTGCATTAGCATATTTTGTGTAGTTTAATAGCAACATTTTGTTAAGGTATTAGCTATTTAATTATAATTTGACAAATTGAGAATTTTTCAACATCGTATTAGCAAACTAAAATATTTATGTTAGTAATTAAACTCTTAATAAATAAATAGCTTGAAAAATATGTCACATTTTCTTTTATAAAAATGGCTTTAAATATACATCAATGACACGAACCAAAACCAAACAACATAAAATAAAAAATGAAAACAAAAGAATTATTGATCATTACTACAACGAAAACAACTAATTGATTTTTAATTATTACTTGAATCTTCCATCATGAAGCATAATGACTCTTCCGTAACAAAAATGCATTGGTCACATTTTTACGGATGTACAAATTATTATTTTGATGATGTAAATAATGAAAAATATATATATATTGCACCAGCACCCAAATGTTGGATAAAGATGGATTGGGATGGATAGATTAAATAATCTCACTCAATCGGGTGTTTGGTTCGGATGATTAGAGTCCGGTATTGATAATCGGCCCGACTCCAATCACTCATTTGTACGATAGTTTATATATCCACCCACTTTTCACCGGATTATATAATCATCCCATTTGCTCTCAACCTCTTCACGGAGGAAATTACCAAATTAATCATTCACATCATCATCATCATTATTATTATTATTATTATTATTATTATTATTATTATTATTATTATTATATCTTCCTAATTCATACCTAGTTCCTTTTGGGATGTGAAATTAAGTTTAGGTGGTGAAACAGTGCAATTAAATCTCAATCAAGTTGGTTTGAAAGTATACTAAAATTATAAATAAAGATTTAAAAATATTAATAAAAGTAATTACAACTTTTATCAAAACATGTATTTTGCTAAGCAGACCAATGAGGTCATAATTTTGTTTACGTCAAAAAAATTATTAATTAAAATTTAAACTTTATAAAAACAACAACTTAAACACTTATTAATGAAAATATTATGTTGAAGTTGGTATTCTTCAACATTTTAATCATAATCCTTCTATCCAAACAGAAGATTAATAATCTATCATAAATCATTAAAATCACAATCAATCAATGCAAACATGTGATTATTTTTTATCGGAACAGTACAATCATATTATATCTAGTCAATCTTATTTATCTCATTCAACCAACCAAACGGGCAACAACTGTGAGCGACACGACCATGTCAGCAGTTTTCCTTTTTTCTAGGTGTCTCTCTCTTCCACCGATTTCTGAACGTATGCAGCTTTTTTCCTTCATCTTTTTCAATTCTTTATAGTTTCTTTCACCTATTTTTTTTCTTTCTCCTATCATCTCATTATAAAACCTTGGAAAAATGTGTAAATACACCCCTAATGTCAACATGGAGGAGCAAATTCATTCTTAACGTTTTGTTTAGAGTAAATACCACCCTAATATTTTTCAAATAGTGCAAATTCCCCCTTCCTTTCCCAAAAATAGTTTTTTTTTTGTGCAAAATACCATTTTATTCATTATTTTTTTTCCTAACCCTAAAAAATATTTATTTTTGTATAATTTCTATTTTCTTAAAAATTATAATCCCTCTTTAAACATAGACCTAAAATCATCATCATCATCATCATCATCATCATCATCATCATCATCTTATTATTATTATTATTATTATTATTATTATTATTATTATTATTATTATTATTATTATTATTATTGAGTTTGAGTTTGTATTTTTGTGAATGAAATTTGTAAAAAACTGTATGGAAAAAATACATGCAAGTATTTTTATAAATTTCATCTTATAAAAAGTATTATTTTTTAGGGGTGAAAATAAATTTTCTATATTTTTGAACAAATGGTGTTTTTTTTTTGTGCAAAATTCCATTTTATTCATGATTTTTTCCACCACTAAAAAATATTTATTTTGTATAATTTCTATTTTTCTAAAATCATTATCATTGTATTATTAGTATTGAGTTTAGTTGAGTTTGTATTTTCGTGAATGAAATTTATTAAAAAAATGTATGAAAAATACATGTAAGTTTTTTAATAAATTTCATCCTAGAAAAATTATTATTTTTTAGGGATAAAAAATATGAAAAAAAATTATATATTTTTAAACAAAAATACTATCTTTAATTTGGGGAGGGGGGAATTTGCACTTTTTTGTAAACGTCAGGTTGTTATTTGCTCCAAAAATAACCTTATGGTAAATCTGCTCCATAAGATAAACGTTAAGGGTGTATTTGCACCTTTTCCCTAAAACCTTTATTTTGATTCTGTAACTACACAAGTGCACATCGTTCAATTTGCGGATAATTTTCAGACAGCCTTATGCCAAGGTCATCAACAGTCCAATCCTTAGAGAAATTGGAGCCATTCGAGTAGTGGGCACCGCTTACGGAGTTCATATGAACCCTACTAGGTTCAAGTTGCTAAAAATGCATGTTGTTATCGATTTTGCTAAAAACTCATTTTGCTATCCTTTCTTGCTACAGAGATCTAACACCACTAATTAAATGCAAAAAATATTGACAGAATTGCGTACGAGCTTTTGAAATAGAAAATCTGGTGTGTTTCATTCATACCTGAATCAACAATAAGGGACAGTGGAGCAGTCCAGCGGAGTGAGGGACATCATAAAGCAGCTCCTCCTCGAATGGGAAGGGCGGCCGAATGTCATCCCCGAACTGCTGCAGCGTGACATCGGCGTCCGCCTCAATGAACATGACGCCCTCGCCGGTGCACTCCACCACCAGCTTCCGGGCAGCGCGTTCCCTCAGCCGCCCGGCAAAAGGGTAGTAGAAAACCAAGGCCTTGGCAATGGCGTCGCGGATAACCTCCACAGGGTCCTTCCCTTCAATCGAGGGGTTTCTTCTATAGAATTGAATGACTGAAATTGGGTGACGTAAGCCGTCTTGATCGTCGATATCGGAGAGGTTCTTGAATTCATAAGGAGTTGGTTTTGCCGGAGCGATCAGCTCTGGGTTTTTTCTTGCGACATTGAAGCTTAAACTTTGGGTTGCCTCCATCTCTACTGCATTGATAGATCGATGTGCGTGTTGTTATTAGTAAAATGTTTGGGTATTTATAGAAAGCTACAGAGGAGCTGGGAATTATGGATGAGATCCTCTAGTTTAAATTGCGTGTAAATTTAATAATCTTTTCAAACTTTGCATTTGGTTGTAATCAGCATTCATCAAGCAAGTCCTCCAAGGCTCCAACTTTAATTGCGCGTATTATGTTATCATCGTATTTTAATTATTTTTCTAGAGGAATTAATTATCATATATCCCTTATTAAAATTGGATTCAACACCGCAAGAAATCTCCATAGTAAAACTTTTAAAGTACGAGCACTCAATTACAATTTACATAAGTAGATAGGCAAATTATTCAGTTGCACCAAACCAATATGGAGGATCCAACTACCACAAAAAAAATGAAAAAATTATATATGGACATAATTATATATTATTCCTTTGGTTTAATAGTATCACCGTCACATGCATCATCATATATGAGAATGTATGGTATACTTTACATTCTTTGTCATATCTTATACCTTATTTTGATTTACGGTATGACAAAATTAATATCGTTGTTGTATCTTACCTTCAAGTATATCTTAAATTTGATATGACACATGATGTATACATTTATCATACCTACTTACGGCATACCTTATCATATCGACAGTTAACAATATATCGAAATTATCATTATACTAAAAATTTTCTCGATAATTCGTTATAACTTTTAATCTAAAGATTGAATTAAGAAAAATATAAGATTGTTATGTTATTTTTTTATTATATCTGATTTAAAATTGTTCAATTTTTAATTAGGAGTTTTGTATAAATTATATGAAATATAATATATATTTTCATAAAAGTTTATAATGAACATACTAAGTATTATAGTTTTGTATATCACATCTCATTTTATTTTAATTTTCTCGATAATTCATCATAATTTTAGTCTCAAGATTAAAGAAGAATATAACATTAGTTTTTATTACATTTGATTTCAAATTGTTCAATTTTTAATTAGGAATTTTGAATTAAATTATACAAAATCTATTATTTTCTTAAACTTTTATGAGGAACATACTAAGTATATTATAGTATTATATATCATATCTCATTTTATTATAATTTTCTTTACAATGCATCATAACATTTAGTTTAAAGATTAAAGAAGAAAAAAGATTTTTTTTTAACATTTGATTTCAAATTGATAAATTTGTAATTATAATATAAGTAATAAATTATATAAAAATGAATAATTTTCAAAACTTTTATGACAACATACTAAGGTCTACATATTATATTATTGTATAGTATATCTCATTTTCTTTTAATTTTCTAGATCGCTTATCACTATTTTTAGTTTAAAGATTGAAGAAGAACATAATTATTATTTATTACATTTAATTCCATTTTTTATTTTAAATTATAATTTAAATATTAAATTATATTAAATATTATATTTTCCTGAAATTTTACGATAAACAAACTAAGTATTATATTATTATATAATATATCTCATTTTATTGTAATCTTTTTTTATCATTCTTCTTAAGTTTTAGTTTTTAAAATTTAAGAAGAATAAAAGATTATTATGTATTATATATTTTAATTTATCTTTTATCGTATTGAAATAATTTTATATCATATAATTTACGTTCGTATATATAATTTTATTTTAATTTTTATTGATTATTCATTTTAACATCAAATTATTGCTAAACTCTTATGATAAACTTACTAAATATTATATCGTTGCATTGTATTATGAATGTGCAACACACACACACACACACACACACATTAAAATTTGGTACATACCGTGCTTCAATATATACCAATATGTTGGTATATGCTTCCACTTCAGTACATACATACTATATGACGGTATATCAAACTTTCGGTATGCGTCGATATACCTTTATTTTTGAAAATTCATATTGTTAGCTTACCGTAAAATTTCGATACTCTATCATACCTTACCGAAAATCAGTATACTATAAATTTCAGTATTTTCAATACCTTTTCGGTACAGTATTTTTCCCAGCAATATGTCAATATGGGATCATTGTAAGCGACTTAATTAGATCTTGGGTACATATTAATATATGTCGTTTTTGTTTTGTTATTTACAATTTTCGATAACAATGAGAGTTCACCTAAAACCATTTTGAATTATATAGACCTCTATTAATATATGTAGTATCGTACTTTATATGTATATATATACACGCCCCACTCAAATATCATTTTATTAATGAACGTATTTTTTTATGTTTGCATGATAAAGTGATTGGTGTGAAATTGCAATCTTGGGTACATATTTATATATGTCGATTTTGTTTTGTTATTTACAATTTTCGATAACAATGAGAGTTCACCTAAAACCATTTTGAATTATATATACCTCTACAAATGTAACATCGTACTTATATGTATATATACACAATAATACCCACCCACATAAATATCATTTTATTAATGAACGTATTTTTTAATGTTTGCAAGACAAAGTGATTGGTGTCAAATCGCCGAATTAAATTAAATTGTCTACAAAACGATAATTATAAGCTATGTAAATAAAAAATAAAAAACTAAGTATAAGCAACCAGAATGAAAACAACTAGTTTAGCAAGCAAACAGGGCCGAGTGGACCGTGAGGTCAACCTGGTGGACACCTCAAGCCTCTGAAAAAGTTAAGATTCCGAGATATATATATATATATATATATATATATATATATGGAATGGTTCATATAGGAACTCAATTCCCCCGTGAGAATCTAGAAACCAATCTTAATCTTAGATTTGATTAGATTTAATAATCATAATTTAGTCAAAGTTTTAGTCAAAGTAAGGTGGCAAACTTGTAATATTTGAGAACTTAATGAAGGCGGGGTTATTTTCATAATTTAGAAATTAGGTTATGTGTTTTCGGATTTTGGGACCAATTCCCGAAATTATATAGACAACACTTTAAAATCGTTGTCTTTTCTGGCGTTGAATTAATATTCTAACATGAGAGATTTATATTGGTAACATTAAGAGATTCTCTGTTGCTAACATGAGGTAGACTGATATTGCTAACATGACAAGATCATAATATTAAATTGACACGTATTAAATACCACACATATAACATTGGACCACATTTAAAATAATATTGTGTAATATGTGTAACATCATTCATACATACAACATATTGCTAATATTTTATAAATATACACACTGCTAATATGTGGCTAATAATTTGCTAATATGTTAGTAACATGTTGTTAATATGTGAATAATGATATGCTAGTATGACTTAAATTCTCAAATATTGCAATTTTTCAAAATAATATTAAACATTGATAAAGTTATAATTATTTATGAACTTAACTATATATAGTTCATACTTTAACTATTTTCTGATGAAAGCAACTATATATTCAAAGCCGTGCATAAAAAATTTCATGTTAGCAACATAAATACAAGATATGAGCAATATTGTGATATCATATTAGCAATATCTGACAGTTACGAGTTGAATATACGTGATTTTTTTTTTGTATTTTTCATCAATTTTTGCTCAAATAAACATATGCACTATGGATCTTAAATGAAAGAGCATGAAAAAAATCTTTAATTTGATATATTTTTTGCATAAATTGGATAAAAAACGAGTAAGTTATGATTATTTAAAGTTTTTAAGAATTTTTTAAAAAATGATGACATCACTTTATAAAAAAAAATCTGGAATTACCCCTTATATTTCGAATTTTACACATTTACAACCATGCCACCTCTTTTTTATCCGCCATGTCATCAAAATCCTTGAATTTGATTGGTTCCTAAGTTCTCACGGGAGGATTGGTTCCTATTTGAACATACCCCTATATATATATATATATAGTTCGAATAGGGATTAGGTATTGGTATAAGAAATAGGAACAAATATAATCCTTTGGATTTAGATGGATCAGTCGTTTCGATCCACCTATAAATTTGGTAGTTTTGACTATTTTCAAGGGATAAGGGTAATCAAGACTTTTTGATAAAATCTGAATATATTTATTTATATCTAAATATTATATTTTTCATACATTACGATATGTAATTAGGTAAAGATCCACTACTCCAAGTAATCCACTACTCACCCAAATCAGTTTTTTTTTTTCATAAACGTCGTTCTGGGATTTTGTAGTATCTAGTCGACTGATAACAATATATATGAAGCAGAGAATTGTAGTTAAATCATCGACATTTTTCTGTCATTGAGAATGGAAGATTCAGATTTTGTATATCGTTCATCCATAATGTGTATGTATTTGCAGGTTAAAATAATTTATTCAACACGACAATAAATGAAAAAGATTATGATTTTATTTTTTGGAGATTTTTATAAGTATATTTTCGGAGGTTTGAATATTTTTTGCAGTAGTTTAGTTTAAGCGCTGCTAGCACAATTTATCATTGGGGATTTTTTTTTTGTCAACATTGTGTGTTATTAGTATCAAAAGCATTTGTTGTTTGGTTATGAAGCATTATATGTAACCTAGTTTAACACTCATCGACTGAGAATGATACATGTGGAGCAGAGTTGCAGAGATTTTTAAATTATTTTATACCAGCGTTTTGGGTGATCAATTTAAAAAACAATCACCTTACATTTCATTATGTCGATATAGTTATTATGAATGCAATATTCAAGTTCTGTATATTGTTCATCAATAATGTGTCTGTGTTTGTAGGTTAAAATAATTTATTCATAACGACAATAAATGAAAAAGAATATGATTTTGTTATTTTTGTATATTGTGATAAGTTTATTGGGTTAAGGGTCACATAGACCCTTTGACTATTCTACAAGAATCATATTGCCCCTTTTTGATTATTTGGTCCATTTAACCCCCTCGACTCTCTAAAATGGCTCACATTGCCCATTCCATGGATGGAAAAGTTAACATCATTAACAAACACAGACTAACACACATTTTACTCACACACTAAGATTTTTTCATATATTTTTACACACAATTTTACAATTAACCAAAATTATTACAAATTAATAAATTATGGTTAATAATAACTTAAATAATAAATACCAATAAATTGATTAATAAATTAACTAAAACATAATAATAGTAATATAGTATGAAAATTTCAATATATATAATATAGGGCAACGGTACAAAAAAACACCTGAAGTATTTGTGAATTCCCGGTTAGACACTTAAAGTATGACTCGGCTTAGTTAGACACCTAAAGTTTTAAACTCAGAACATCCATGCCCCTCTGTCCACTGAGTTACACTGAGTTAAAATCGAACGTTAATTAGTTGAAACGGGGTTTATTTACGAAGCAACGGTGGATGATTACTGCATTTACAAACCCTTAAACATCAAAAAACCCTAATTCCCAATTCCTAACTCCCCCAAATCTTGAAGTTTCCACCTCTAATTCCTAACTCCCCCAAATAGCCCCAAAAAATTGGTAAAGTTTGAAGGTGAAAGTGACTCTTCATTTCGCGCGGTGCAAAGTTGAGGAGTGGTGGTCCCAAAGACAACACAAGTAACCCAAAAATTCGACAAAAGGTAAAACATGCATACCTCTTTTTGTACAAAAATATTATTCTTTAGTGTAAATGATGGAAAAATTATAAAACCCCAAAATAATTTGATGAATTCATTGTTAGAAGAACTCGAACACCACAGTCGCAATATCCAGTTCCTTCTTGCAAATCGGCACCCCATCTTCTTCGTGACGCCATTGAGTCAGTGGATGATGTAGATTCCATAATTTCTTCTTCAAATTAGGAATTAGGGATGGAAACTTCAAGAATTTGCATCTGCTCTCAAGAATTTGGGGAGATTTGGGGAGTTAGGAATTGGGAATTAGGGTTTTTTTTATGTTTAAGCGGGTTTGTAAATGCAGTAACAGTGCAACGTTGCTTCATAAATAAACGCCGTTTCAAATCATTAACGTTCAATTTTAACTCAGTGTAACTCAGTGGACGAAGGGGCATGGATATTCTGAGTTTAAAACTTTAGATGTCTAACTGGGCCGAGTCATACTTTAAGTGTCTAACCGGGAATTCACAAATACTTCAGGTGTTTTTTTATACATTTGCCCTATAATATATACACGAGTTCATCTATAAAATTATTTTGAATTTTAAAATTCGATGATTCAATGATGAATTCTACAATAGATATATTAAGTCTTCGTTTATGATGATTTAATGTTTTGGAAAGGGAGTAGGATTTATGAATTTCAAATTTGCATAGATTTTTATCTTCAAAAGTCATTATGTAGTGAAATTAATTGATTTGCGGGTCCGTTTAAAAATTGAAAATAAAGTCGAATACTTAATTGTAAATTTAAAATACACAGATATGATGGTGGTTTTTAGATTTATATAATTTTATGAATTATCTCAATATATATATAGATATATTATAAATAATGAATTTTTTATATTATTATTATTATTACTACTATTATTATTAAGTGTTAATTAATTTATTAATAAATTTCATGGTATTTATTATTTTATTAACCGCTAACCATAATTTATTAATTTGTTGCACTTTTGGTTAATTGTAAAATTATGTGTAAAAGTATATGAAAAATCTTAGTGTGTGAGAAAAATGTGTGTTAGTGTGTATTTGTTAATGGTGTTAACTTTTTCATCCATAGAAGGGGCAATGTGAGCCATTTTAGAGAGTCGAGGGGGCTAAATAGACCAAATAATGTGATCTTTGCAGAATAGTCGAGGGGGCTATCTGACCCTTAACCCTAAGTTTATTTTCGAGTATATGAATAATTTTGCAGTAGTTAGTTTACGAATAATTTTCATCTTAATCTCTGTTTGGAATATCATGCATTTGTTTCATTGCTTAGAATGTTGGATTTGTTGCTTAAAACATTTGGTTTTGGTGCTAGTACTTTTCTTTTGTAATGTATTGTAGTTTTGATGTATTTTTTCGATCAAATGCACTTACTTTATAATATATGAGCATTGAAAAGATCACATTTAAGCATCGTGGTTCTCATTTGCGGCCTTAAGAATGTGTATCGCATCAGAAGCATTTACTGGTTGGTTATCAAGCATTGGAAATGCCCTTGTTATGCATTGTATTTTTTATATGTATGTGCAGATACCATTGATTCAAGCAACTGCGTGGTTTAGTTCTCACTTGGTGGTATGACCAAATTCTACATGCAGACCTTCCCTAAAGCCATTTGTAAATCAGAAATTATATACTCTAGATGATGGCATTGAGTTTTATAAAAAATATGCTTTTTTCTTGTGGGTTCGACATGCGGTGTGGTTCAATAAGAAAGTCTTATGATGGAGAGTGCTGATATAACCAATGCTGAAATATATTGTAATAGAGAAGGTGTGAAGCATGAAACAAGTGATGATATATCCAGTGCATTAAAGAAAAAACGTAATGTGTCCAATCGTGTTGACTGCAAGGCTCGAGTGGTTTTCAAGTTGCTTGTTATTCAAATAGTTTATGTTTTCGATTATTAATATATTTTCCCCCATTTGTTAAGTATTGTGTATAAAGGTAAATATTATGTTTTACATGCATTACTAATTATGTTTCTTAGCACTAACAATAATAAAATGAAGCATTTCAATCTAATAAAACAAACATTCTTATTAACAATTTTCTAATAATGATATGTAGCACGAACACATCCATGTTATTTAGCATCAAACACAATCTATCAATTAGAAGAATAGTTTGCTCTGTAAATATTTTTTAATAACTTTATATAGCACCATAAGTATTTTTTTTTTACTCACACACCCGACCTGTGGTATTGAGGAGGTTCGAACCCGTGACCTTTGGCCTTCGAGCAACCTCACTCCACCACTAGGCCATCCCCACCGGGACCCATAAGTATTGTAAATAAACATTAAATAACTTCTCAAATTTTTGTGATTCAAAAAAAAAATCTCAAGTTTTTGAATATTAAAGCAAAATAACTACATAACAGTATTACAATAAAGCATTTCACAATGAAATAAACTAACATTTTTAGTAATATTTTCTAATAATGATATGTACCACCAAAATCCATGTTATTTAGCATTAAATACAATCTGCCCTCAACATTAGCATGATCATCAAATATTGTAATAACTTTATTTAGCACCTTTAGTATTGTAAAGAAGCATTAAACAACTTTTCAATTTTTTCAATATTAATATGTGTTAGGAAAATTGTTGGGAAAATCCCAAATGATGGTTTTGATGAAATGTCAAAACATGAGTGATGATTTAATGAAAAACTGCAGGTTATGAAAAGCTGGAAATCAGGAATAATGACCAAATAAGACTTCAAGCTGAGACGAGAGACACCTATTTGGAAGCATGGTCAACCAGCTAACAGGTTACCTTGATCAGACCAGTCAAAGTAAACTCTTCAAAGCTTCAGATAAGCTGTAAAGGGGGAAGAGAACTTTGGAGAACTGGTAGGCATTCACAAATGAGTTAATCACCTGTAATACCCCAAAATTTCATTATTTAAATTTAAATAGAAATATATATATATATATATATCTAATAGTTAGAATAAGTGAAATATCCAAACCTTTTTTGTATTTAAAATATATATATATATATATATATATATATACACATAGCATATGCTAACCATAAGGATAATCTAGGGAAGAAAACGGACCCTTCTAGGTCACATTTTTAGGTGAATTGTGCCATTGAGTGTGTTAGAAATACCGCAAGACCATCTTATATTTTTATTCGGAACCCTAGATATGAACTTAGTTTGATTAATTGGAGTTGATTTATCGAGTATAGATTGTTTTAGTGCAATCTTAATTTCACACGAATATACACATATATTATATGTATATTTATATTATTTATTTACAAAATTAATTATACAAATATATAAATTATAAAAAAATAACTAAAATTAAAAAGAAGACAACTTGTCCCCTACGTGTGTTATGCATTAACTAGAAGTAATATACGTGTCTTATTATAAATTAAGTAAATGGTGACTCTTACATTTTTATATTAAAATATTGATGAGACAAACTTTTAGTTTAATTAACTTGGATATCATTAAGCATTAATCTCTCAAAAATATATTCAAAGGCATAAGTTTTTGTTAAAAAAAAAGGGCTCATCCGATTTCTTTTCAAGGTATATATGCAGTTTTCAATTGATGATTTATTACAGCACATAACTCATGCATAAATTAACCATGTCTCACAGTTTTGCAATCAAGAAAATGTTTTTGAACTAATTATTGTGATGTCAAATTCTTTATCTGCTCAACTCATATCATATAATTTGTATACATATATCTCAATTTTCAATAATATAATGAACCTCAAACATCCAAAATAAATCAATTGGAATATCAATTATTTGGATCGGAATTAAACAAAGTAAAAAAATATTTTCTTAAATTTACTTAGGGTGAAAATTTTACATATATTGTTGTAATAGTTGGATTGGGGAAAAATAATTAGTAGTTATGAAATTTAATTATATGTTCGGATTTTTTTAGACTACCTAAGAATTTATATATTATTTTCTTTCCCAAATTAACTTCTACATAAACAAGATATATGTGTATATATATATTCAAAGATTAGTTTAATTGTGTAAATATTCTTTATTAAAGGCAGTTATGCAGAATTATGATATATGTATATCTTATCAATTGTATATAATCACCGAACACTACTGATTTTGCATATTATATATATTAAATTAAACATGAATACAATATATAGGTTGATGTCATAGTTTCCAAAATTATCAGCTTACTGTAATGTTCTTATGTTGTGTTTCTTTTACTTAAGGCAGTTGATTTAATCACTTACCGATAGTAGTTAGTGAATTAAAGCTTATATTTGTGAAACAATTATTATTTTAAATGTCCAAACAAATAATAGGATTGGAACAAATAAATATTAAAAGGAAGTTTAGAAGTTGAGTTTTAATAGGGGCCTTAAGTTAATCTAAGCAAATACTGGTTGTTGTTGGGCCAGAAGAAGTTGCAGAATTTGAGTAGAACCAACCAAAAATTTGAAAGCTTATTTATTATCCAGGTGGGCTATACTATCTTTGCAAATTCTATCTTTCGGGCTATTAAGCTCTGCTTTACTAAAATTGCATATGTGACTATCTGTGTTATATATTTACGTGCTAATGTATATTGTCGGAATCTCATAAACCAGCGCTGTGTCAATGTGAGTAGCTACAATATGCATGCATTATTCGTCATGCCCTACTCCTTGTCGGTGAGATTAAAATGAAACACTTATTGATTATACTCATTGGGTATACTATGACCATACTCAACTTTACGCGTTGGTGATGTAGTACGGGTTGCGGGCGATGACTGGTTATACTCTAAAGCGCTTCACGATAAAATATTTTGATGAACTTAGGTTGCTTTCAATTTTAAAACCTCCTAAGCTTCACTACCTGCATGAACACAGATAGATTACTTTAACAAAATGATTTGCATAATTTGAATTGTAAAAACTTGCCCACTGAGTGCATTAGTACTCAACCCATATCTTTTTAAATATTTTCAGGTCAGTAGGTTGGCATGTGGATGTGACGATGCTGAGAGATAGACTTTTATTATTTACCCATTTCTCATTATCTCCTTTTGTTAATTTTTTTTTGGGAAATAAGCTTCCGCACTCATGCTACTCTTTTGTTAAAACACTAAGAGTCCTAATCTTGGTGTTTTGGATCAGTACATGTATTAAATAACATATTTGGATATTTTGAGTCTTCTATTGAGGTTTTGTTACTTAAATTACCCCTTTCTTTCCCGTTTCTTAATTCCAACCCCCGTGGCGTCTATTTCCACGGTCTTTCGGGACTGAGGCGCTACAGAGTGTGTAACGCCCTAAACTACTCCGTTTGGCCACGTCACTTAACATACAATTTACTTATATATTTTGTGTGCTTATATTCAATATGAGCGGAAGCGAAGATCAAAAGCATGATAATGACATAATAAGGTAAGGCATCATAATTTTCAATATGAATTTTTTGCAATTAAAGCATGCAATCTATCATGTCTATTTTTCCACACAATATGTTATCAAACGGAAACATTGCATAAGCCTATCCACATCAACCATGCAATCATCTAACCTATCGGGCTCATAGGTCTTACTCAACCCGCCCGTCTACCATCCTAAATTTTAACATACGTATAAAGGTTCAACAACATACTTCATACATAATAGGCTCCAAGGTCGAACGACCCGCCTTTAAATTGTTTGGCATAATATCAAGTTATATACATCATAACCTACAGAAGATCGGACTATTCCCATCCCCAATAATCATTGATCATAAAGCAAAAAGAGTGATCAATGTAATAATAATAATAATGTAAGTATTTTCAAAAGAAGAGCATGCAAAAGATAAACATAAGCTTGTGGGGTTCTCTTGTGTTCACAACGCTCCTACCCCGGCCTTGACTCCTCAACCTGAAATTCATTGAATGAATGTGATGAGTATTTAACAACATACTCAGTGGGGAACACTGTAAACAGTTATAGCTAATTGCACAAGTGAAAATATAACATATGGACTTTTCTTTACTTTGTGGAGACTAGTCTCAACCCCGTAGGGTCTAAACATCACGATGCCCCCGTTAATGAACATCTTTGGCCCTGTAGGGATGCCCGCAGACATACTACCCCCCAGGGAGGACATTAACAGGTCTATATTCGATCCCAAAGGATCTCTGCCCCGAAGGGTCTCTTTGTCGACCCCGAAGGATCTCTTTCATTCACCGATCCGAAGACCCTTCATACATATACAATCAAAGCACAACAGTAACTATAACCTTACACGTGTTCACAGTTTAGAGTTACCCCACCTTAAGAGACGCTTTCACAATTTCTCAACCTTTGAAATACTCCTTTACCGCCCACAAGTTGTCCACCTCGAGCCCCAACGCGTCACCTAGCACCTTTTAATCATCTTTTCATTTTAGATGTCGAGTCATACAATTAAATCATAACTTTAACCCAACTCATGCTATAATTTACTTTAAAGACTTCATACATATCCATATACATAACTTTGGATATACCAACTCATAATATGATTTTGGACTCAAAATACACATTAAAGCTCTTTGAAGCATTTGATCGAACACGTTACGGGCACACATTTAAACCACATGCTCATAACTCATTTTAAATCCTTTAGACCCAACATTTCAAATACAAACACCTTCACCCTAGGGCTCTAACATACATGAAACTCAACCCCATACAACCCTCATAACATCTCCATACAATTATCAACAAAACAAAGGGAAATTAGGGTAGAATTCCAAACCCTAGCAACAATGAACCATAGGAATTCGATATAACTTTACATATAGCCTCAAGGAGGTAAATAAACCATATGTTCAAGATATCAAGGCAAAAGGATCAATAAAAGTGAAAAACCTAATTTTGGATAACAAACCCTAGGTTTGATTTGTTGGGGTTTTTTCGAATTAAACCACCGCAGGATCATTTGGTTGTTCATTAATCCGAGTTCATGCAAATCATAATTTTATGTAACATGCATGTTTATCACAGTCTAACCAAAAGGCATGCAAAGCAGATTCGAATCTAATAAAGCGGAAGACATAGAAACGAATCTACTTACAAATCGATAGACGGTCTGTGGACAAGATTAAAGATCTAATCTTGCTGTTGAATGAGCACAGTAATGGTGCCACCTATGACCTCAAAATCGACCACCACTGTATTCCACTCCAAGATCTTCTGTTGTATTCCCGGACTGTATCTAGATTCAGAGTGAGCTGAAATCTACTAGATAGAGTTGTGAAATTTGTGGATAACTTTGAGAGACAAAGAGGGGCTGAATAATAGTGTGTGATTTTCGAACACCCTCACCTATATTTATATAGGTGGTGATCGAAAATCAGTCTCCCAACCCTACTGGGTTTGGGCCTCTATCTCAAGTTCAATATCCAGTCCACTATCAGTCAATTGGGCTACAACAAGGATCTAGAAGAATATTAAATTGACCCACTAATTTATTTAATATCCAATATCCAATAAACCTAGGATATAATTAAATAAATTAAGTTTTACTTTTATTCCACTAAAGAAGTAAAACTAACCTACCAATTTAATACATATTTACGAATATGCTTTCTCCTTTAGTCCAGCCATTCCCCGTGTTTAAGATATAATGTTCATTAATTAATTATGTAAGTCTCTGACAGCTATAATTAATAAACATCTAAAACCTTGAGTAGTACCATACAAGCTTTATTCATGTACGGAATAAATTCCACTTGCAGGGTTTCAACATGAACTTGTGCTTCCTCAAGAGAACATCATCAACCTGGCGCACCAGGACACAGTGCTCATACATACTGCTCGAGACATCATGTATACATTGTTATTACCCATGATATCGAATTCGATCTACGAAAAGATCTCACCCATTGATAAATCAAAGTAATAAACAACGTACACATATGCTCGCCAATATCACATGAGTTCAGAACCCGAACTCTATGGATCTTTATTCTCTCAGTAACTGGGTCAGAGACAAAGAATAGTATCCTATCGTGATCCTCCTCAATACACTAATGAGTTTACTAGAATAATCAGTTAGTCAAGATAAACTAACTTATCAGATTATTCTACGGTGTACCGATGGTGTGTTCAGGACCATCTAAGCCGTGAGCTCTTTAATACATTACAAGGTTTTAATGATATGATCTTACCGTGTGACTCCCCACACCATATCATCTACAATGTAAGTATATGGAACATTACATAAAAGAATTATAGAACATAATCTAAATGCAAACAGTGACTGCAATAACTTTCATTTCATATCATCATATCATCAGAAAAGTATACAAAGACAAGTCTTCCAGTATACAAAACTAACAATCTCCCACTTATACTTGAAGCATGTCTTTCAAGCATAATAACTAACTGGCAAACTCTCTAATCTAAAACTATCAACTCAAACTGCGCTACCGGGTCTGCATCTCACTCTCATTTTCTCCACGTGACCATCAAAGGTCTTAGCCGCCAGGCTCTTCGTGAATGGATTAGTCAGGTTGTCCTCAGATGCAATCTTGACCACCGCCACATCTCCTCTCTTAACGATTTCTCGTATAAGATGGTACTTTCTCTCTATGTGTTTTTACTTGCCTTGTGGGCTCTGGGTTCTTTCGAATTTGCCACTGCACCAGAGTTATCACAGTATATCGTGATAGTCTTAGGCAAATCATAAACCACGCCCAAGCCCACTAGGAACCCGCGGAGCCAGACAGCCTCTTTTGCAGCCTCAGAGGCAGCTACATACTCAGCTTCCATGGTGGAATTCGCAATGCATTTCTGCTTAATGCTCCTCCATGCGATGGCTCCACCTCCTAATGTAAACACATAGCCCGAGGTAGACTTACTCTGATCTTTGTCGGATTGAAAATCTGAGTCCGTGTAACCCAAAGGTACTAGACTATCAGAGCGGAAAACCAACATATAATCTCGAGTCCTTTTAAGGTACTTGAGAATGTTTTTGACCGCAGTCCAGTGACCTTGTCCAGGGTTAGACTGATATCTGCTTACCATGCCAACGGCATAGCATATATCAGGCCTAGTGCATAGCATAGCATACATCAAACTTCCCACAGCCGAAGCATATGGTACTTTCTTCATTTCCTCTATCTCAGACTGTGTTTGGGGACACATTTCCTTGGATAGATGAATTCCATGCCTGTAAGGTATAAAACCTTTCTTG
The DNA here is from genome assembly GCA_026008535.1 of Perilla frutescens. Lineage (NCBI taxonomy): Eukaryota > Viridiplantae > Streptophyta > Magnoliopsida > Lamiales > Lamiaceae > Perilla > Perilla frutescens. Next base: position 11,844,902 of record BRKX01000015.1, read on the forward strand.
GAATCTTGCATACCAAATCTAGCTAGCACTGTATCGATATAAGTCGTCTGGGACAAACATAACATCCTTTTCTGGCGATCTCGAAAGATCTTGATGCCAAGGACATGTCCGGCTTCACCCAGATCCTTCATATCGAACTGCTCAGACAGCCACACCCTAATGTTTGACAATGCCTTCTTACTGTTTCCAATAAGCAAGATGTCATCAACATAAAGTACGAGGAATGCCACCACGTTTCCATCACATTTCTTGTACACACATCACTCATCCGGACTTTGCACGAATCCATATGACTGGATAACCTCATCAAATCGGATGTTCGAAGACCTCGATGCTTGCTTAAGTCCATAAATGGATCTCTTAAGCTTACACACCAAGTGCTCTTGGCCCTTAGCAATGAATCCCTCTGGTTGTTTTATGTGAATGTTTTCCTCAAGACTTCCGTTTAGAAAAGTTGTCTTGACATCCATCTGCCAGATCTCATAATCCAAATGAGCGGCAATAGACAAGAGAATCCGGATTGACTTAAGCATGGCTACCGGCGAAAAGGTTTCCTCATAATCGATCCCTTCTTTTTGAGTATGCCCTTTTGCCACCAATCTAGCTTTGAAGGTTTCAACCTTCCCATCAGATCCTCTCTTGCGCTTGTAGACCCACTTACAGCCAATGGGTTTTACCCCATCTAGTGGTTCTACAAGTTCCCAGACTTGATTGTGATCCATAGATCCAATCTCAGACTCCATTGCAGTTTTCCAAGAATCTGCATCTTTATCTCGAATTGTCTCATCATAGGTCCTGGGATCCAATTCATTGAGACCCTCTGGGAAATCTGAAGCCTCTCCCAGACCAATGAATCTATCAGGTTGGCGTACAACCCTCCAACTGCGACGAGGCAGTTCCTGTACTTCTGTGACACGTTGTGCAGTGTTTGGTGGTTTCTTTTCTTGTACAACCGGTGTAGGATTTGATCCTCCCCTTAACTCCTCAAGGATAATGTGACTCCTTGATTTGTGGTTTATGACATAGTCTTCCTCTAAGAATCGAGCATTGGTGCTAACAATGATCTTCTGACCCTTAGGACTATAAAATAAACCACCTTTCGTTCCTCTAGGATATCCAACGAACAGCCTTACATCAGTACGAGAAGCCAACTTATCAGCTTCCTTGTCCAACACGTTTGCTGGGCTACCCCAAATCCGAATATGGTTCAAACTGGGCTTTCGTCCAGTTCATAGTTCTGTAGGTGTAGCAGGAACTGATTTCGATGGAACCAAGTTAAGAATATTGGCTGCCGTTTCCAGGGCATATCCCCAGAACGAAATGGGCAACTTAGAATAACTCATCATCGATCTAACCATCTCTAACAATGTACGATTCCTTCTTTCCGCCACGCCATTCTGCTGTGGCGTTCCAGGCGCAGTCAACTGGGATGTAATCCCATTCTCTGCCATGTAATCCCTAAATTCACTTGAGAGGTACTCGCCACTGCGATCAGAACGTAGTGACTTAATACTTCTGCCTGTTCGTTTCTCCGCTTCCGCCTTAAACTCTTTGAATTTCTCAAAGCATTCAGACTTGCGACGTAACAGGTAGATATAACCGTATCTAGAGTAATCATCAATGAGAGTGATGAAATACTCGAATCCTCCTCGAGCTTGAACTGACATAGGGCCGTATAGGTCAGAGTGAATCAAATCTAATAGCCCTTCGGATCTATTTCCTTTTGACTGGAAAGGACGCTTGGTCATTTTACCTTCCAAACAGGATTCACACAAAGGAAATGATTCCAGTACTAAAGAAGACAATGGTCCATCGTTTACAAGCCTTTGTATCCTCTTAAGGTTAATATGACCTAGCCTTAGATGCCAAAGATAGGTTTGATTCAATTCCGAAGGTTCTTTTCTCTTATTAGGGTTTATGATCGATGTATTCAACAGTTGTCTTTGCGTAGTGTTTTCAGTTGGTTTAAGAAAGTATAAGTGTCCATCCAATGTGCCAGAACAGATAAAATGTTTACCACTAAAGATAACTACTTTGTTATCAAAAGAAACAGAATATCCATCCATAATCAATTTAGAAACTGAAATCAAGTTTCACCTAAAACCAGGCACATAAAGACAATCTTTCAAAACCAAAGTTCTATCACTACTGAAAGGTAAAACAACGTCTCCCACTGCAACAGCCTCCACTCTCGTAGCATTGCCCATATAGACGGTGATCTCGTCCTCACTCAGCTGTCTTTTTACCAGGAACCCCTGTAAAGACATGCAAACATGATCAGTAGCTCCAGTATCTACTACCCATGACTGGGTAGAACAAGTTGCTAAACATGTTTCCACAACCAGAGTGTGAGATGTACCTCTCTTCTTCTTCTTGTTAGGACACGCCGCCCTCCAGTGACCTGGTTGGCCGCACTTGAAGCACTTAGTCTTCGACTTGAATTTCTCGGGAGGAATCTTTGCCTTTGGATTCTTCACCTTAGGCGCCTCATCTGCAGCCTTCTTAGGTGCGTTTCTCTTCTTCCTTTTTCCACCAGAAGAAGACGCTCCTTTTTCAGCTATGTGGGCCTCAGGATTGCTCTTTTGGAGCAATTCAGCCGCCTGAAGGTCTATGAGCAGTTCAGTCAGGCTGACATCCCTTTTAATCATGTTAAAATTCAGCCTGATCTGCTCAAACTTCGAAGACAAGCTATGAAGAACAATGTCGATTTGAGAATCACCATCTAGCTCTCCACCCAAGGTCTCGATCTCAGATAAATACCCCATCATCATGAGAACGTGATCCCTAATAGGTGTGGAGTCAGACATTCTCGCATCCATTAGCTTCTTCATTGCCAAATGGCGTGCCGAGCGGTTCTGATAACCGAATAGCTGCCTAAGGTTGTACATGATATCATAAGCGGTTTTCATAGGCTCATGCTGATGTTGCAACACACTTGACATAGATGCCAAGATGTAACAGCGCGCTATCTCATTAGACCTAAGCCACTTATCATATGCAACCTTTTGGGCTTCGTCAGAACCCTCATCTGGCGTCTGAGGACAAACCTCTTCAGGCACAAACTTGTGTCCCTCAGCAACAAGAACTAAGTTAAGGTTACGAAGCCAGTCATTGTAGTTTTCACCGACAAGTTTGTTTTCTTTGAGGATTGAGGACAGATTGGAGAGTGCCATTGATGATATGAAAAAACTGAAATTAAACATGCAGTACAGTCACAAAACACGTTTAGGATAAACAGTATATAATCAAAAGCCTCATAAAAATTATATACTTTTCCACCGACACTTTAAAAATGTCTTTCATAAGCCACGATAGTGTGGACATTTATAAAAAACATCTTTAAATAGGTTAAACCTTTAATTTGCCTCCAGTTGAGTTTCCTTACAACAAGCAAATTAATAGCCGGATAATTAACACGGTCATGTAATCGTCTAACTGATAAGCCACGATCGTGTGGACGTTTATCAATAAATTACATCTATGTGTGCACACCATTATCTTCGCACCAAGATCACTACTCGAATTTAACCGCTCCAGATGGAGGAGTCAGTTAGTCCTAATAGTGTTCTATAGCTATCCTTTTAGGAGATTTAATTTCTAGAGAAAACTGTGATATGACACATCCGATATGGAGGAAGACCGATGTCAACGCGCATGCCCATCACTTCTCAATTAAACCAGATTTTAATGGAGACCGTATGAGATTTTCTACATACTTTGGTATGAATCTCTCCCACTTAGTTATTTATGTTTAAGGTTTCATCTTATCCCATTATCGAACATGCAAACATCACATAAAAAGATAAACATCCATTGCATGCTTCAACATAATAAGCAACAGTAATATTTCAACTATCATGGCTTATATCTCATGTTGATTGATGAGATAAAACTGGAAAGTCAGCTCCAGAAACAGGGCTTGGAACCGCCGCCCCTTCACCGCGCCTCGCCGAAAATCCTAGCTCCATTTAGGGTTTCGGGACGTGAACTGGTGAAACTTCCTTTTTGGTGCTGAACCACTTTCCTTCTTTTGAGTTGATCTCCGATCTTTATTTAATACAGACTATCTATTCCGAAAGGAAAAATCTAATATTGCTAGAATAAAAATTACAACTCAAAAACTCGGTCTAACAGCTTTATATCTATTACATTAAACCAACGTAAAATAAAACCTAGACCTAATCCATGGATTTTCTCATGGATTAAAATCACGTAGCCAAACCGGCATACGGCCAACATCCATTCAACATAAACATACATCACATAAAATAAAGGAGTCATGATAGTTGGTAAACCTGCAAACAAACACAGTCTACAAAACCAACAATCATGTATTATATGATCCACATAAAATAACATATGATATCCATGCATGAATATTAAATAATATTCGAATTTTACAATTAATTAAATTAATTAATTCAATATTATCTACAAGATAAAAATTGGAAATTAAAATAATTATCCACCAATTTTAATCTTGTATTTTCGAAAATATCCTTAAAATAAATCTGGAAATTATTTATAATTATCCACCAAATTTATTTAATATTTTCTATCCACCCTAATTAAATAATAATTGGATATATTGATATAAATCAAGAATCTAATCCAAATATTATCCATAAGAATCTAAATCTTCAAGGATAAAGTTTGGAGATTTGATTCCAATCCAAAATCTTCCAAAACTTATCCAAATTTAAAATCTTATCACAATTGGATTTTGATAATTATTTGTACATATCCAAAAATTACCTTATCCAATTTTAATCTATAGTTTTCGAAAATAATCCAAATAATAAATTTGAAAATTTGATCCACTTCAAATTCTTCCAAATTTAAAATTCTATTTTCAAATCTATCTAGATTAAAATTAGGTAAATTAAGATATACATCAAATAACATCAAATCTTAATCCAATAACCATAATTTTCGAAAACCATCATTAAATAAATCTGGAAATTTGATTTTCATCAAAATCTTCTCCAAATTAATTTAACAAAATCGGAAATTACATTAAGTAACATATTTGGAAATTTTGACATTAATAAAAAAACTATTCCAAATAAAATAAACATAAGTTTCAAAATTTACAAGGAGTAATAATCTGGAAATTTGATCCACTTCAAACTCTTCCAAATTAATTATTCTAATTTCAAAACCTATCTAGATTAGAATTAAGCAACTTTAGATATACATCAAAAATCACCAAATCCAATTCTAATCACTCAAATTTTCGAACCACACTAGAATTAAATCTGAAAATTTTAATGTTGATTAAAAATCCATCCAAATTTAATACTAGTGACCGAAAATTGCAACACAAAAATTAGGGAATTTTTTAAACATCAAATTCGAAAATTTGATCCTCAAATTTTCGATCCACATATGACATAAAATCTGAAAATTTGAAGATCATCAAATATCATTCCAAATCCTATTTCATAGTGGCCAAAAATTCAAGCCTATTCAAAACTATAATTTTCGAATTATACATCAAAAATTATTCCAAGTTTTGAATACCATAAAATTGAAACACATGAACAATAAATTTGAAAATTTAAAGAACATAAATTTATCAACAAATTTATACATGTGGTTCGAATTCATGCATAAATTAATTCTAGAACAGTGCCAAAACCCGCTCTGATACCAGTTGTTGGGGTTTTTTCGAATTAAACCACCGCATGATCATTTGGTTGTTCATTAATCCGAGTTCATGCAAATCATAATTTTATGTAACATGCATGTTTATCACAGTCTAACCAAAAGGCATGCAAAGCAGATTCGAATCTAATAAAGCGGAAGACATAGAAACGAATCTACTTACAAATCGATAGACGGTCTGTGGACAAGATTAAAGATCTAATCTTGCTGTTGAATGAGCACAGTAATGGCGCCACCTATGACCTCAAAATCGACCACCACTGTATTCCACTCCAAGATCTTCTGTTGTATTCCCGGACTGTATCTAGATTCAGAGTGGGCTGAAATATACTAGATAGAGTTGTGAAATCTGTGGATAACTTTGAGAGACAAAGAGGGGCTGAATAATAGTGTGTGATTTTCGAACACCCTCACCTATATTTATATAGGTGGTGATCGAAAATCAGTCTCCCAACCCTACTGGGTTTGGGCCTCTATCTCAAGTTCAATATCGAGTCCACTATCAGTCAATTGGGCTACAGCAGGGATCTAGAAGAATATTAAATTGGCCCACTAATTTATTGAATATCCAATATCCAATAAACCTAGGATATAATTAAATAAATTAAGTTTTACTTTTATTCCACTAAAGAAGTAAAACTGACCTACCAATTTAATACATATTTACGAATATGCTTTCTCCTTTAGTCCAGCCATTCCCCGTGTTTAAGATATAATGTTCATTAATTAATTATGTAAGCCTCTGACAGCTATAATTAATCAACATCTAAAACCTTGAGTAGTACCACACAAGCTTTATTCATGTACGGAATAAATTCCACCTGCAGGGTTTCAACATGAACTTGTGCTTCCTCAAGAGAACATCATCAACCTGGCGCACCAGGACACAATGCTCATGCATACTGCTCGAGACATCATGTATACATTGTTATTACCCAAGATATCGAATTCGATCTACGAAAAGATCTCACCCATTGATAAATCAAAGTAATAAACAACGCACACATATGCTCACCAATATCACATGAGTTCAGAACCCGAACTCTGTGGATCTTTATTCTCTCAGTAACTGGGTCAGAGACAGAGAATAGTATCCTATCGTGATCTTCCTCAATACACTAATGAGTGTACTAGAATAATCAGTTAGTCAAGATAAACTAACTTATCAGATTATTCTACGGTGTACCGATGGTGTGTTCAGGACCATCTAAGCCGTGAGCTCTTTAATACATTACAAGGTTCTAATGATATGATCTTATCGTGTGACTCCCCAGACCATATCATCTACAATATAAGTATATGGAACATTGCATAAAACAATTATAGAATATAATCTAAATGCAAACAGTGACTGCAATAACTTTCATTTCATATCATCATATCATCAGAAAAGTATACAAAGACAAGTCTTCCACTATACAAAACTAACATGATTCAACAAGAAATGAGTGTTTAAATCACCAAGATGAAGAGATATGAAGTTACCTTAGTTGATGGAGGATGATGGAAAGATCCACTCCAAAAGTTCAAGAATTTGTAGAGAGAAGGGGGAGAAAAATCGCCCAAATAGAAAGAAATGAGGAAGAAATGAACAAGTGTGGTATTTATAGGTAAGAAAGTCCCCGGACCCGCACGACCGCGCGCCTCCCATGACTGCGCGAGGGGGCTCTCGGCCCAGGCTCCCCGCGAGTGCGTACACCTCGCGGGCGTGCGCCTCGCCCACGCCCCGCGGGCGCGCAACACCCCGCGGGCGCGCGACCTCCCCGCGGGCGCGCACCTTACCCGAAACAACCCCCCAACGTAAATCGACTCCCGGATATTTCCAACTCCATTTTAAAACGACTTAGATTTTCGAAACACTTTTAATACACACCGAAAAGCAGGGGGCGTTGCCCCCTAGCCCCCATCGGGGCGCTTCGCCTCCTGAACCCCCGACTCACTAATCGGGTAGCGAGACCCCCGATCAACTCAGCGTTAGGGTGTTCAAGGTTTTGGCAAACAAAATTCAATGCAATAACATTCATTCATTATCATATAACTCGACACTTTAGTATTAAAATTCAAATTGTGTTATACACTCAGTATAACATCACTGTGCTATGGCGTATCAGCTCGAGTGAGACAACTTGCAATAAAACAATGGCATAATACACACAAACCATCATAATTAATATTCAAACAATATTAATTCGAAATCATTTACTAAAATTATAATTTATAATTTAGCAAAAAGGGTCGGGGTATCACAGAGTGGTATCAAAGCCAGGCTGCAACTCTGCAGACCTGTTAGGTCATCTTTCATTTGTGAGTCATAAATTCTTGTGTGATATTATATAAGCCCTCAGCTCGTCACTCACGCAACAGCCTAAAATTTACGCATATTTTTATGCGGATATTAATTTTAAAAGTTACATTAATGTTGAATGTTATGTCTCTCTGAAAATGAAAGATTAGGATTCTCCATGTTGATGGAAATTCCTTGAAAGATTGATTTTTATGCTGATCGTATACTCTGATTAACTACGCTGATTGCGTACTCTGTTGCTATGTTGATAGCATACTCGTTTTGAAATATGTGTGTGAGCATACCAGTTTCTGTCTAAGAACTATGTTGATTACATATATGTATGAATTTATTTATCTATGCCTTGTGCATACTTGTGACATTTGGAATATGCAGAATGCATACTATTGAACTGTGATAGACGAAAAGTGTTTATTATATATACTCTAGAATGAGAATGAGAACTTGGAAGCTTGATAACGTAAGATTATTCGCCTAGTTGCTAAACTTAGGCTGGACTTGTAAACACTTATGAGATTGTTAAGAACATAGTTTGACTGAGGAAACCTTTCATTTTGATGACTGAACGTATGATGGCCATAGACGATTGTGCGATGCAGTCGGGTCAAGTTTGGCAATTTGTTGTTAGATCAACTTGGCACCTTTTATAGATGCGGATTGTTGTCTTCTCTTGATATGCTTATTCTAATGTCACGTGCAAGAAGAGATTGGAATCTACCACCCTGGGGAGCTAAGGAGATAGCATACGCTATGAATAGAAAAATGGCAAGAAATACTCGAATATTTTTATAGTGGAACAAGAGATTTTTGTTGACTGATATATCATACCAATCAAGATAGTGATGGAGTCAAACAAGCTCGCTTAGCTATCCATACGAGTTATGGTAAATCTATGTGAAATTCTTATCTCAATCATGTCAGATCGAGAAACGTGATTCACATCGACATTCAGTCAGAAAACTATGGATACAAAATTGAGCTTCACACGTAAACAAATGGCTAAATCGAACGAACGATACAAAATAAGAGATACAGGCTTCAAGGAGTCATCTTAGATGAGAACACAAACTGGAAAATGTTCTACAATTATCTATAGATAATGAGAAAAGCACAGTGAAAATAAAAGATGCATGATGTGTTAAATGTATCGATTCTAATGAAGTATGTGTTTGTCCCGGAGCATGTGCTCAAGAACGGTGAATTGATCTTGTGTGTACATATAACATACAATAGGAGTCTTGCGAGATAGAACCATCAAGATCAAGCAACATAGGAACTTGGAAACAAGGTGTGATGACATCTTGATGTTATGGGTTGACATAAGACTTTCACGATATAATTCATTCTGATAGGTGCTCTAAGTGTATTATTTTTACTTGTTTACCTAGATTCTGTGCATCCTTGCATACTTTGATCGAGTATTTTGATTGAACTTTGTTTCTTTGATAGTTAAGGGAATGAATCCCTGTTTCTTTTGAGATATTCTTCATTAACTTAAGTCTCGATCTATGGATAGGTCTTATTTGTTTATCTGTTCATTTCTATTTACTTTCAATCGACCTATGAAGAGGTCTAGTTATTATTTGTTTGTTCCGTCCTATAAAGAGGACTTAGTTGATTTTCTTTTGGCCTATGAAGAGGTCTATTTTCTTGTTGATATCAGTTTACTTCTTTCTTTGTCTATAAATGAGAATCTTGATTCATTCTAGGTTCTATTTCCTTCTTATAACCCATTATTAGATGGAGATTTCTCTAACTACAAAATTTATGCTGCTTGATTTTCTGAAAGGCATAGCCTACTCTTGGATCTATAGACTTTCTATCATACTATTTTTGATGCTTTTCCATTGATTTATGTCCCCGAATTCATTCTTCTTTTTAATTAACACCCTATCCCTCATTTATTGCCAATTTTTCGGGATCAGGTCATTACACCAAACAAAGTTGAAGCTATTAATAATTGGTCTGAACCAACAAATCCTTTAGAGGTTTATAGTTTACTCGACCTTACAGGAGACTATCGTAGATTTGTTGAAGAATTCTCGAAGATAGCCTCTCCTATGATACAGTATTTAGGAAGACGTAGTTTTTAAGTGTACATAAGCTAGTAAATAGAGTTTTCAAGAGTGTAAGAAGAAGTTGACAATGACTCCCCATAACTCAATTCTACTCTTAAAATCATGTCGTCTTCTAAATCTCTCTCGATCACCTATCTTGTTTCTTGTGACTAGACATTTCTATGAATCTTTTCCATTCATCATTTGGACATTTATTGAATCTTGTGCGTCCTAATAATGAAAAGACCATCTTCTTATCCTTAAAATTCTACCATTTTATTCTAAACTCTGAAATTGATTTCATTTTTTGACTAGGAGTCACAAATCTTTTCATTATCATGCGGTCACTAATTTCATTGAAAAAAACAAAGTTCGCTTGACCTTCCAACAGAATTTTATTCATTCTCTATTTCAACCCAATACCATATATTAAAATATATCACAAGTTGATTACCACCACTCAATCTTATCTTGCTCTATGTGTCACCACACATGTTAAGGGTGGGGGGCAGCTGAACATCCTCAACCATGAAAATAATGAGCAAACATAATAAAGCATCACTCATTTATCTTCTCTCTTTATCATCTCGGCCCTCTCCTCCCCAAGAAGCCATTTTTCTTTCAATCTATTGGGAATGAAACCAGTTGAGAAAAATTCTAAACTTTACTCACATTTCTTTGTCATTGTATAACAAAATTCATTTGATGTTGTTTCCATCTGGCACCCGAAAATTAGGGGAAATGGGCCTAAGAACCTCAGTGGTGTTGCCAGCCAAGTTGTGTTGCAGTCCCATTGCGACATCTTTTTCTATTGATCCATCCATTTTCTTTCCTCGAGGTTTACGTCATTGTAAACCTAGCACTTCAAGGTTTTTATAACAAGTCTCGAATCATCAATTTGATATCATTTGGTCTATCAAAGATACATCACAAATTGACTCGTCAAAATCTACCACAAAAATCCTTGTGTTATGAGTGCAACTTCAGAGGTTGTTTTCCATCGTTTCCTCCAAAGTATGAACTTGATTTTTGGTATACAAAAAGTCCTCCTTATAGTCTTTCAATCTTTTATGTTTGATCTAAGATCATATATCATTTGATTCTCCGTATTCAAGCTATAAATTTTCTCAAAAACCACCCTCTTTTCTGGCAGATTTTATCTATGTTGAAGATGCTATATTCCTTACTCATTTTCAGTCATTGTAGCCATTTTATTATTGACCCATGTTTCATTAAAATCCTTATCTTCCATACTATGATAAATTATACTTAAGATTGAAAATCCATTGAGTATCAATCTTGATCGAGCCCTAAACTTCTTGTTGATCAATCTGTACGGTGATCAGCCACAATTGTTTTTCTGGCTGATTTCAGGCCAGGATAATTGAAATTTGTCTTCGACTCCTTCTGACCGATTGTAGGTCCCTTTGTGGCGGACATGTGGCTGCTAACCGTATCTCAATTAGATTTTAATTGAATTTCCTATGGTTTTTTCGAAGTTATTGTCTTGTTTTAAGTTGTTCAATTTATTTGTCAGAATGGTTTCAAGTTAATTGAAAAGTATTGTAAGAACCTATTATCGAGTCACGTTGGGTTTAAAACCCGACTATTGTGCTTTCCTAGTTGAAGTAAAATTAATAAAGCTCTAATTAAATTAAAGTAAATGTTAGATTAATTCTGAAAGTGGTTATATTGATCCTGAATCAAGGATTGATCTTTCTAGGACTCAAAAACATATCTCTGGTAGAATAATATGAAAAGAGAGATAGTAGCATTTGTAAAAAAATTGTGTAACATGTCATCAAATGAAGGTCGTACATGAACAATCTTCAGGTTTATTGTAGCTGTTGGAAATTCTAGAGTAGCAATGAGAGCATACAATGATGGATTTTGTGGTAGGTATCACAAGATCAGTGAAAGGGAACTCAATAGTGTGGGTCATCGTAGATCAATTAACCAAATCAGCAAACTTCATGCCGATCAAAAAAACAACGGAGTTAAGTAAATTAACACAAACTTATATAAAAGAAATTGTTTGCTTGCATTGAATTCCAGTTACTATCACGTTGGATCGTGATACTCGTTTTACATCAAGGTTCTAGAGGAGTTTTCAGGAAGCAAATAGAACGAATCTAAGCTTCAATATCACTTTCCATTTCTAAATAGATGGCCAGTCAGAAAGAACGATACAAATTTTGGAAGATATGCTCCATGGAGCAGACGAAAATACTAGCTGAGAAGGCATTTTACCCTTGATGGAGTTTGCTTATAACAACAGCTACCAATTAACTATAAAAATGGCACCATATGAATCCTTATAGGTCGCAAATGCAGATCGCCCCTATACTGGGATGAAGTTGGAGAGAGAAAAATTTTGGGTCTAGAGATCGTGCAAACCACTGTCAAGATGATCGAGCAAGAATGAAAGAAGCACAAGACAGACAAAAGGCTTATGCAGACAAGCGCAGGACAAACCTACAGTTCCAAGTTGGTGAGAAGATTTTCTTAAAGGTATCTCCAACATGGGGTGTTGTGAGATTCAGAAAATGAGGTAAACTGAGACCATGATTTATTGGGTCATTCGAGATACTAGAAAGAATTGGTGAGGTTGCTTATCGATTAGCTCTACAGCCAGACCTATCACAAGTTCATGATGTATATCACGTTTCAATGCTCAGGAAATACGTGTTTGACCCAGAACATGTTATCTAAGAAAGTGAGTTAGTTCTATGTTCTGATATGACGTATGAGGAAAAACCCACGAAATTCTTGATAGAAAAGTTCAAGTCCTAAGAAATAAGAAAATTCAATTGGTGCTTGTGCAATGTAATCATCATGATCGAACTGAAACAACGTGGGAACTAGAAAGCAAAATGAGACAGCAATATCCTGAGTTATTCGAAGGTACGCAAATTTCGGGATGAAATTCTTTTAAGGGGGGAGGAGTGTAATACCCCAAAATTTCATTATCTAAATTTAATTAGATATATATATATATCTAATAGTTAGAATAAGTGAAATATCCAAACCTTTTTTGTATTTAAAAAAAAAAATATATATATATATAGCATATGCTAACCATAAGGATAATCTAGGGAAGAAAACGGACCCTTTTAGGTCACATTTTTAGGTGAATTGTGCCCATTGAGTGTGTTAGAAATACCGCAAGACCATCTTATATTTTTATTCAGAACCCTAGATATGAACTTAGTTTGATTAATTGGAGTTGATTTATCGAGTGTAGATTGTTTTAGTGCAATCTTAATTTCACACGAATATACACATATATTATATGTATATTTATATTATTTATTTACAAAATTAATTATACAATATATAAATTTTAAAAAAATAACTAAAATTAAAAAGAAGACAACTTGTCCCCTACATGTGTTATGCATTAACTATAAGTAATATACGTGTGTTATTATAAATTAAGTAAATGGTGACTCTTACATTTTTATATTAAAATATTGATGAGATAAACTTTTAGTTTAATTAACTTGGATATCATTAAGCATTAATCTCTCAAAAATATATTCAAAGGCATAAGTTTACGTTTAAAAAAAAAAGGGCTCATCTGATTTCTTTTCAAGGTATATATGCAGTTTTCAATTAATGATTTATTATTGCACATAACTCATGCATAAATTAACCATGTCTCACGGTTTTGCAATCAAGAAAATGTTTTTGAACTAATTATTGTGATGTCAAATTCTTTATCTGCTCAACTCATATCATATAATTTGTATACATATATCTCAATTTTCAATAATATAATGAACCTCAAACATCCAAAATAAATCACTTGGAATATCAATTATTTGGATCGGAATTAAAGAAAGAAAAAAATTATTTTCTTAAATTTATTTAGGGTGACAATTTTACATATATTGTTGTAATAGTTGGATTGGGGAAAAATAATTAGTAGTTATGAAATTTAATTATATGTTCGGATTATTTTTTTTAGACTACCTAAGAATTTATATATTATTTTCTTTCCCAAATTAACTTCTACATAAACAAGATATACGTGTATATATATATTCAAAGATTAGTTTAATTGTGTAAATATTCTTTATTAAAGTTATGCAGAATTGTGATATATGTATATCTTATCAATTTTATATAATCACCGAACACTACTAATTTTACATATTATATATATTAAATTAAAGATGAATACAATATATAGGTTGATGTCATAGTTTCCAAAATTATCAGCTTACTGTAATGTTCTTATGTTGTGTTTCTTTTACTTAAGGTAGTTGATTTAATCACTTACCGATAGTAGTTAGTGAATTAAAGCTTATATTTGTGAAACAATTATTATTTTAAATGTCCAAACAAATAATAGGATTTGAGCAAATAAATATTAAAAGGAAGCTTAGAAGTTGAGTTTTAATAGGGGCCTTAAGTTAATCTAAGCAAATACTGGTTGTTATAGGGCCAGAAGAAGTTGCAGAATTTGAGCAGAACCAACCAAAAATTTGAAAGTTATTTATTATCCAGTTGGGCTATACTATCTTTGCAAATTCTATCTTTCGGGCTATTAAGCTCTGCTTTACTAAAATTGCATATGTGACTATTTGTGTTAAATATTTACGTGCTACAGTATGTTGTCGGAGTCTCATAAACCAGAGTTGTGTCAATGTGAGTAGCTACAGTATGCATGCATTATTAATCATGCCCTACTCCTTATCGGTGAGACTAAAATGAAACACTTATTGATTATACTCATTGGGTATACTATGGCCATACTCAACTTTACGCATTGGTGATGTATTACGGGTTGCGGGCGATGACTGGTTATACTCTAAAGCGCTTCACGATAAAATGTTTTGGTGAACTTAGGTTGCTTTCAATTTTAAAACCTCCTAAGCTTCACTACCTGCATGAACACAGATAGATTACTTTAACAAAATGATTTGCATAATTTGAATTGTAAAAACTTGCCCACTGAGTGCATTAGTACTTAACTCATATCTTTTCAAATATTTTCAGGTCTGTAGGTTGGCGGGTGGATGTGACGATGCAGAGATATACGCTTTTATTATTTACCTATTTCTCATTATCTCTTTTTGTTATTTTTTTTTTGGGAAATAAGCTTTCGCACTCATGTTACTCTTTTGCTAAAACACTAAGAGTCCTAATCTTGGTGTTTTGGATCAGTACATGTATTAAATAGCATATTTAGATATTTTGAGTCTTCTGTTGAAGTTTTGTTACTTAAATTACCCCTTTCTTTCCCGCTTCTTAATTCCAACCCCCATGGCGTCCATTTCCACGGTCTTTCGGGATCGGGGCGCTACATCACCAGTCTTAGCAAAAAGTCAGGATAGACTGATGAATAGAGTCAGCTTGAAAGCTGAAACTGATCTGATCAGAGATCAGTTAGAGCTAATCCTAAACTAATCAAAGATCAGTTTACTGGTAAAATAGCTCTAAATGCTTTGAGCCTTCACTTAACTGACCATAGATCAGTTCAGAGAGAAAAGGTAAAAGCGCAATCAGTAGCCAATTGATAAGTCTAGAAATGGAAGCTTTTAAGCTTAGCTGATGAGTCAGCTGAACTAGACTATATCATGATAGAAGCTCAAGGCAGCTGAAGATCTGCCAACTGGACAATCTCAGAGCTGAAATCCGAGATAGCTGAGAACCCGTCAGCTGAATGTCCAAAAATGATAGCTGAATCACCTGCTCCTACTGACAAGCAGTTAATGAAGATCTTACCAGGAAATCTTTATAAGATTCTGATGATCTTAGAGCAGTGAATATTAAAGTTAAAACGGCTAGTTCATTAAAAGAGCTTCAAACGGCTACAAGCATTAATATGCTACCAGTGATTTCTAAATATCACCGTTCATAACGGTCAAAATTCACTCATCTTTTTAAAGGGGGTGAAATCAATTTTGGCCAAGACTTTCACCAATCTATTTTGCAGAACGAGCTATCTTCTTTCTCTCTCTACAGCTCAAAGCTAAATACTCTCAAAGTGCGAAAAGTCTCATACTGAGAAGGGGTGCTTCAAGTCAAGCAATCTGCTAAGCTGACGCAGAATTCCAGCAAGAGCAACGCTTCTCAGTATAGTCCCTCAAAGATCAACCACCCAGCTTAAGAGAAAGAAGCACTCTAGGTTGATAACAGATTCAAGACTGTCTTCTTGAAGATCGAGCAAGATGTAAAATCATATAAAGACGGGCAATAGCACCTAAAGTCTCAGCGAGTAGTTGGGACCAGTAAGTATGAGCTGTCGACCCAGAAATCAGTTGAGGAGGAGCGTTGTAATGCTCCAGTCCCACTAGGACCAAAACGTCACCAAAAGACATGCATACATGCTTACGTGATAAATATTTTTCAAGAAATTAAATTAACTTTATAACTAATTTATAAACGGACAGCACTTCAACTTAAAAATGTTCAAACCACGCACTCAGGTGCTTTCAAAGTCAACTTTCAACAAAGCTTTTCGAAATCACAAACTCACACATAATCAAATAACCTGTTAACAAGAAATATATATAGTCAAACAGGCCACACATTTGAAAACACCACGATCAATCCTTATATACATTCAAAATATGTATATACAATCAAAAATTGACCACTTGGGTCAACATCTTTTAAACTCAAAAGTTTTGCAGAGATCAACAGAAGCATTTAATATTTAACATATAAACATAAGTTTAAAGATGGTTTTAAGCAAAAACCACATAAGGGTCAACCATCAAAACCCAAACCAGCAACACGTCATCAACCAGCTCGATCTCCAGGACCTGAAAACATTTGAAAATATTTGGGTTGAGTGCCAGAAAACACTCAGTGGGCATTAACATTCGTCCAAGACAAACTTTCATGCTTTTAAAACTGTTATACTGCATAAATCATGGAAAATAACCATGAACATTCTTTATAACAAAGTTTACTCTTCTTCATTGGATGAGAGACCCTATGTGATCACATGATACTTTACGGTTACTTATCTAGACATTTAGTCACAAAGTAAACCGTCTTGCTTGTAAGTCGGAATTCCTCTATGCATGAAGTCTCAACACATCCAATCATTGCGTAAACAATGCTATTAAAACATTTAACATGCTTTTCATGGACGAATTTAAAACATAGTTGTGGGTTATAGAAAAACCCACCTTGATGATCTCAACGTGTAGTGCAATTCATGCATAAAATGCTACTATTCTTTCAGCTTGTCTCGACCTACAAAATTAAAAATCTAACTTAGAATCCTAATATATGTCAATATAATAATAGCCTAGGTCATAAATAGCTTAAATAATAATTTCCTATGCCATGGGATCGTTTGGAATTGAAATAGAGTCGAA
The DNA here is from genome assembly GCA_026008535.1 of Perilla frutescens. Classification (NCBI taxonomy): domain Eukaryota; kingdom Viridiplantae; phylum Streptophyta; class Magnoliopsida; order Lamiales; family Lamiaceae; genus Perilla; species Perilla frutescens. Next base: position 11,862,271 of record BRKX01000015.1, read on the forward strand.
TGGGCGAATAATGCGCATTTGACAGAATAGATCAACTTAGTGATCCTAATTGATAAATTATCGGACTTTCTAGACAAATTGTAGAGATATGGATGGGGAACTTAATACAATGACTGAGAAGTTTGGTTTAATAATTAGGAGAGAATTATAATATTTAGAATTTTTTTTTGACGCAAAATATAACATTTAGAAATTATAGGACTTAATTGAATCTTAATTATATTCCCAAA